>JARGCV010000248.1:14832500-16032500 GCA_034064705.1 Bothrops alternatus
ACGGAAGAAACAAATCAAAACAAATCTTCAAATCTTCCCTGCTTTATCTAGCCTGTATCATTTCTCATGGTCTCACTTCTACTAACAGGGTCTGAACACAGTCAAAGAGAAAGAATTTTTGCCTGTTGTTAGAACTCCCAAACTTTCACATGAGACCTTAAGTCATATTTGCTTACTATAATTATAATTAAATGCCTACCATTGCAATATGTTTTGGTCCTTTGTACACTTGATACGGAAACCAGCAATGTCAGATATTTCATCCCTTTTTTGTCACAGTTGCAAAGGGAGGCCCTATATAGTCTTGGATTCTACATGGCAGTCTTTATTTATCTAATTTATATGCCACCCATCTCACTGTTAATTGACTCTAGGCAGCTTACAGCATCTTTTTCTATAATTTTGGCTTTTTACTGAATATTGTTCATTAAAAATGTGCACTACCCCATCATGAGTTTAGTAGGGTAGCTTTATAAATCATACACATAAAAATCAGTTGCAGGTCCTAGTAAGCATTAAACATAAACAAGGTTAAGAATCCTTCTATCATTTAGAAATGCCAATGATATTTGCCTTTTGATCCTATGTAAGCTGTGTGAACTGCTTCTTGTGATATTTCACTTTATTTAACTGCTTCTTGTGATCTTTCACTTTATTTATATTGCATAGAGCATTGTGGGCAGTATGGTGGTGGTGGGAGTGTTCTCTACTGGTTGTCCAGGAAACCCACACCAAATCATGTTTACTGAGAAAAAAAAGATTTGACCTTCACCATTTCATCAGTTAGGGACTATGTTCAGTAGCCATTAACATTACACTATGAAGGCATCTGTTATCTGACAAGAAAATAAGACGGGAAAATTGGCACCTTCACATATCAGCATCCACCTAACATCGGGCCCTTATATACCATTTGCTGTTTACACAAAACATGATTTGGGTGAAGCAGAAAAACTTTTTCTTGAAAATTCTTATAGGGAAAGACTGATAAGATGGAAATAACACCACAGGGTTGGCCTAAGACAGACATGTCAAACTCGTGACATCACGTGACGTCGCGCAACGTATCGGGACAGTTTTGCCATTGCCGGCAATGGGGTGGGCGCAGCTTCCGGATGATGCGTCCAGTCCGCGGGCCAGCAGTTTAACACCCCTGGCCTAAGATATCTTGCTGTTTGTGATGGAGCAGCAAACAGTATTACTCCCTGCCCCTCCCCTGGCAATTCAAGCTGGGTAGTAGCTAAGATCAATCAAGATATTGTGGTATCTGAACCATACATTTCAAAATAGCTCTTTCCCTGTTTTTTTTCCTGCCATGCAAATACAGATAGGTCCTCAACTTACAACCAGTTTGACTCCCAAATTTCTGTTGTTAAGTGAGACATTTGTTAAGTAAAATTTGCCCCATTTAATGACATTTCTTGCCACAGTTCTTAAGTAAATCACTGCAGTTGTTAAATTAGTGACACAGCTGTTAAGTGAATCTGGCTTCCCCATTGACTTTACTTGTCAGGTGGTCACAAAAGGTGATTACATGACCCTGGGACACTGCAACCATCATAAAGATGAGTCAGTTGCCAAGCATTTGAATTTTGATCATGTGACCATGGGGATGCTGCAATGATCATAAGTGTGAAAAATGGTCGTAAGTCACTTTTTTCAGTGCCGCTGTAACTTTGAATAGTCACTAAATGAACTGTTGTAAGTTGAAGACTACCAGCAATGAACTAAAATAACTAAGATTCTACTACTGTCTTTCCATGGCATCAACCTCTATTGCTCCACGTTATTACTTCACGTGCCCCATCATACAGCCAGACCTATAAATTGCTTACAGTCAAACTGCCTGAAAACTATGGCTTGTGATGTCATTGTTAAGCAATCATAAAGAGAAATTCTACTTTAAAAAAAAAAGTTGATCTAGAATCGAGAACACTATATTACTTCAGAAAAAAATCTTTCTTTAAAACAATAATCATTTTTTTGTTTTACTGCACAAACGCTCAGCTATATAAATAAGCCCATTCGTTTCAACCATTTCCCCTCCACCCCATTTTTTCCCCATTCTACTGTTGCAGAATCTGTTATGCTCCCATCCTTCACAAACAAACAAGAAAACAAACGAAAACCCCCTGAAGCAATGTTGTAAATCTTTCATACACACAGTTCCGGAAAACTGGCTGAGGAAAGCCAATAGTGAAGATAATACTGAAGGAAACAGGAAGATATCAAAGCATAAATATTCTGGAAGAGTTTACTATAATTAATCATCCCATCTTCTATTGACGTCTGGGCCTACTACCAATTGATGCTGCAAGGCAGACCATGCTAAACGATCATCCCTAACTTTCCTTTTGACCACACAAAAGATACCGGGTTTTTTTTTTTCTATGAAGCTTGGGTGATAAGACAGTTTATACAATAGCTGGAGCCATTTTGCATTGGAGTGACAAAGAAAATGTCTTTGTAGACACTGTCATTCTAAAGGTTCAGCCATAACATGTTGGCTACCAGGATTTCTAATAAGTTGATTTGAATATTTTTATTTAATTTTAGAGATAACATGTCAATTCACAATGTTCGATGTCAAGTACAGGTAGTCCTTGACTTATAAACGTTCATTTAGAAACCATGCAAAGTTACAATATTCCTGAAAAAAAGTGATTTATGACAGTCTCACACTTACGACAGCTGCAGCATTCAACTGGCATATATTCACAATGGTTGCAGTGTCCCAGAGTTATGTGCTTGCTATTTGCAACCTTCCCCGATAGCTTCCAACAAGTAAATTCAATGGGGGAAGCCAGATTTTCTTAATGACTGTGTGATTCACTTAACAGCATCAGTGATTTGCTTAACAACCATGGAAAACAAGGTCGTAATATCAGGTGTGTGATTCACTTAACAACCACCTTGTTTAGCAACAGAAATTCTAGTTCCAATTGTGGTGATAAGTCAAGAACTACCTATACAGCAGAAGTGTCAAACTGCCGGCCTATGGGCCGGATGCATCATGCCGAAACCGCACCCACCCCATTGCCGGCAATGGAGAAAAAGTTGCGATACGTTGTGACATTGCGAGTTTGCTGTATAGTGACTTAAACACAAATCTAGCTTTGATCTCAATTAATCTCAATTAATGTACAGGAAAGTGAACTGAAGTCTTAAAAGTGGAGCTGCTGAGCTATGGTTCATTCCTTAAAAGCACCATTTTTCAATCCTTGCCAATTGCTCCCTACCAACCCACTTTGCAAAGGGAAAATGGCAGCCAGAATTCCCTGACACTATCTAAAGATAAAACACTGTTTTACTTTTTCCTCCATCTTTCGCTTTTGCTGTTGTACGTGTCTGACTAAAACAATTCTTTGCAAACGTTTGAACTGAGGATATGTAGTCAAACACTTGAGAAGAGCTCACTTATATTAGATGCCTTTCGGTTTCCTGAGACATCAAAAGTTTGATTTGTCAGAAGCCATCAAAAACCGTGAGTTTACGGCATCAGACACAATCTGAATACTAATTTTAAAATCTGAGGTGTTTCAGAGAATAAAACCTTGCAGTATTTCAAAGACTAATCCAAATGAATACATGACTTGATTGGGCGGGGGGGCTATTTGAGCAACATCAGAGGGTAAGATCTGTAGCTGATACCTTTGCAACTGATACCACAGCAAAAAAAAATATTTGGACCTTTTTTTTTTCATGCTTCAAGTATCACTATAGGATCTGTACAACACCTTCAGTAATGGCAAGACATTGAAAACCGAGACGAAAGCTTACACAGAAAAGCACAGATGAAGAGCAGCAATTATAAGAAATGTGTCATTTAGGAACCTTTTAGAGGACATTTCAGACAGTGTCCAGTAATGCTGCCTACTATCCGATTATGGCTTTCTTTCCATGACTGAAGGAGAAAAAAGCCCTCTTGGCAACTGCAATAAGGCTCTCACTTTTACACAAGGAGGAAATGAACCCTGGCATATGTTAATTCTGTATGCTCAAGAAAGCCTTTGAATATTATCCTCTGATAGGATATTGACCGGAAGACAGGCAGATCTTTGTTAATTTTCAGTGTTCCTGCCGCTTTGTTTTCCTTCTTGCTGCCACGGCATCTGTTCCTCATTGTCTGGCAGTGGCAGCACTGTTCTTTTATGTGCTGGCTTTTCTGCATAACTGACATTTGTTAACATTCATGCACAGATCTTTTTAAAATGTCAGTTGTACATAAACAAAATTAGAATCCAAAAGGGCAGCAATTTCTTGTCTTTATTTTAAATCTTTATCACCTAATTCTTCTGCACTAATACTGTTGTCTCATGTTAGCAAGAAGTGGGTCACTTCGGGGGGCGGGGCGGGATTTGAATGCCAATAATCCTTCTTTCATCTCAAATATATATTCTCAGCCCCTCCTCCATCCTCCATATCCCACCTGCCCCATTTATAGTAAAGGCTGCAATTGCCTTTGGGGTGTACTTTTACAATCCTCTCCAGCAATTGGAGATAAACCTCCTCAGTGTTTTTTTTTTTTCAACCCGCACCTTCCAGCCAGAAATTATTGACATTTTAATATAGGGGTTTGGGCTATCAAGAACACTTTTCAGCACTGTCACGATCACCTTGAAGGGGTGGAATACCCAGAAAGATCTGAACTGATCCCGACAAATTTGGAATATTCAGAGAATTCTCACAGGTTCCCATAGCACCGGTGTTACAGTAGGCAAAACCTCTGGGTGTATGAACTTTAATATGTGTGGAGTAAAGAAACTAATTTAGCTGAGGCATGGCTGTGAGATGACTGCTAAGTTAGCCAGCATCCAAAGAAAGGTTTAGTACTTGGAAAGCCAAGATTTACAGCTGTGCCAGGATGAAGCATGACACTATGAGGATTAATACACTAGGTTTTCATTGTTTTTTTTCCCCCCAAATCTAAATTAGAGAGAAATTGCTTTGCTACTCAGTTTCAGCAGCATGATCTTCAGGGAGTTCCTGAAGCTATAAGTTCCCCATTCTTTCCAATGGAAAAGAGTCACTGAAGATATGCCCCCAAACCTGAAACCAGTTTTAAGTCTTTTTAGCGCTACCTTTTACAGAATACTGAAAAGATTTCCAGTGCTGCTTTTAATACATCCACCTTCTATGAATTTAAAAACAGATTGGAATCCAGCAAGTTAGATGAACTTTATTGAAGTACAGTCCCTTTCAGTTACTTAGAAATGATTGGCACTTCAGAGTCCGTTCAGAGTAGAACAGATAAATCGTTCCTAGATATCATCAAATATTGTTACTGTGATCCTGGAGAAGCCATACATGAGTATCTGAAGTCAGGTATATTTGTGGTTAGGAGATGCTGTTTCCTTTGCTAGACAAAAATCTTAGCATTTGTGTTTGGCTTGACTAACCTAGAGGTTACTTAACGGCTTTCTTGTTTATTATTGTTGGAAGCTCAAGGTGGTATACATAACCAGTAATGGGATTCAGTCAGTTTGCATCACTTTGGCAGAACTGGTAGCTAATTTCTTGTTGCCCAGGCCCAGAATGGACTTCCAGAAGTGGTATCCACACACAGAACCGGTTGTTCACATATTTGAATCCCACCACTGTACATAACACTATCTACTCTCATGTTATCCCTACAACTAGCATATGGTGTAGGCTGGAATGAGAGAGAAGGACTGGGTGAAGGTGGACTAGAACATGGATCTCCCCAATCCTAGTCCAACATCTTAGCCAATGCATATCACATTGGTAGCCAATGATGTTGAAGAGTACAAGCTATTCAAGCAAAGTCCAAACCATTTGGCTGAGTTTCTTTTCACTAATACAGGCCTTATTAAAGTTGTTGAATTTCAAGGCCTGCTAAGAGGAATATGAGTTTCCAAACTCAAGAGCAACTTGATGTATAGAAAGGAGCAAGGGAGAAATGAAGCCAATATTTGTTTCTGGTCTTTGGCAGGGGGAGTAAGACACAACTATGTTGTGTCCACATTTCCAAATTCCTTTGGCATAAGGATGGGTTAAGTTTCTTTCTGGATCACATACCCACAAGACTAGTCTGCTGGGAACAAGTGACTGATAGGACAAGAGCAAAGAAAACTATATTGGACAACTCTTGGAGGGCGGGAGTGTTGCATTCTTTTCTAGCTTTCTTTCTGATACCATCTTTTCTGCCTCCATATCTTCCCAACAAGTTGCAAAGAATCAATAGACTTCTTCTTCCAAAGGACTAGATTAATTGCTTGGAAAGGGCTTGTGCTATTGAACATTAAGTCCTTATAAATGAAGCCGAAGCCTTCCTGTGGCTCTGGAGTTCCAGGTTTCCAAGCCTGCCTTGGAATATCATCCACTTCACTATAGTTTCAATTTTTATTACTGAAAGATGGATTATCTTCCTCGTGCAGACTAATTCTGGCAACTAGAAGGTAACCTGGCAAGTAAACCTAAAGAGCAAGGATGAAGTAATCTGTTCTCGAATGTCTCCTGCCAAGAGACCACTCTGAATGAGACTTCAGATGTGATCCTCTTGTCCTACGTGCTGAGCAAACCACTGAATTGTAGGCCATCTGCCACAAACATAAATGGGATGGGCAAAGGAATCTAAGATGAGGCTGGCAAGTGAAAAAGAAAAACCTTTATGAATTGTCTTTACAGTGTATCTTGGCACTTCTCCTTAGGCAAAGGCTGTAAGCCTGTCACACGTTGGCTGATGAACAACTAAATGGCAAGCTTTTAGGAAAGCTGGTACTCTTTTCAATAGAAATTAAACCATTTTCTGTGGATTTGTTCTAGAATAGTGTAGAGTCAGTTCATTAATAATCTGTCCCCTCCCTTCCCCCCCCTCTGGAAACATCTACAAACATTCCTGAGTTTTCTGGCATTTGCAGTGTCTGATAACACTGGCTTTAAAAGAGCACTTAATTTGCTAGAGATTATATGCCAATAAGGAGCCGGTTTGTGCATGCATGAACATGTCTTCAGAACGCACATGATCATAGGAAGCAAAGTGGGCAGTGTCCCACGAGGCCAAATTCTGGTGCAGCTGCCTCAGCTATGTAAAAGTCTTGGGAAGGCAGCTCCTGCCTGCATTTTTTGAAGCAGCCTGGCAGCTCATCAGCTCAGCAACATCTCCCACATTCCAGAGCCTTCTGATCTCCACCAGCTGCTGGAAGAGACAGATAGAATTGCAAAGAGACGCAAAGAAGTCACTGTAATGAAAAATGTACCATGAAAATGTGATTTGGGCCAACTCTTGATGATTCAATTTGCAACTGTTGGCTGTTCAATACTTACTAAGGCTTGAAGTAGAAAGGGGAGGGATTTTAGATTGATCACTGCAACAAACAAAATTCTGGCTGACCTTTATTTGATGACTCACTATTGAACATCAATGGATTTAACTGAAAAAGTATGATTGTATTAAACAAGTCTTAGTTCTAGGCATGTCCTTCAGAAATAAGCCCTAGGAGTTTTATTTTCCCCTATAACAAATAAGGTTAGGAGTACTGCTGTCCTCAGTTAATACAGCTACTTATACCAGAACTCCCATCATCCACAATCAGTATGGTCAACTAAACTAGAGACCATCAGATTGTGGAAAAGTTTTCTCTCAGAAGACCAAGAAATAGTCCTTTAAGGACCCATTTCTTGTCAGAGAATTTGCCTCTGACAAAATAAATACATGAGGTTCCTAATGGTGGGTTAGCTCCAAATCTTTTTCGCTAAATCTTATATCTGAAAATAATTCATTGAGATTGATCTGAGAGAGATGTTATATTGTCCCTACTGAGACAAGAATTGACACAATACAGAGTGTACATCTTATTTCAAAAGGTGTGGCAACTATCATGACATTCTTACTTTTGAAAATATTATACAAATTATTGAGAGCAGTAACATATTCTACATTTATGAAACAAGATCCAGATCTTACAAATGGACTGTGATAATACTAAATTTGTACTTGTGTATGTAATACCTCTTTTATGGATCAGACTAAGACTTGTCCAGTGAAACAATCTGTGTCCCCCAGGAACTAGTCAGAGACTGTTAGGAAAATGGAAAGCATGGTAGAGAGACATATATTCAATTTTGTATCTTGTACATACTTATCAATATAAATTGCATCTGAATATTTAGAGCCATTTTGAGATATTTTAGTAAATACCATTTAAATATTTATACTTTCTAAATTTGCCCACTCTTGACCCTACTATAGGGCCAAATGTATATTCATACGGCTCTCCTGCTTCATATTTTTAAAACAGAAAAATGGCCTGGTATAATTTATATTTAATGTAATTTATATTCAATAGCCAGCATATTCCTAAGTCAGGAACATGAGAACTATAGCTGCCATCGGTTAAAAGAGTAGACTATGACTCCCATCATCCCCAATAAATATGAACAAAAAGGAGGATAGTTTCTACATGGAAACTAGTAAAATGTCTTTTATATCACCCCAAAAGAGAAGAACTGTGTGACCCATACTTGCATATGCTAATCTGTACATATAGAAATAACTACTGTAATTAGAGCAGAAATACAACTTTATCTCACTATGATGCAGAAGATTGCAGATATGTGATCTAAATGCACATTCAGGATGCTACCCAGGTGTTAATTCAAGATCTCTCTTTCTTCTTTTGATTTTTTTATTTCTTACAGTGGGATGGGCTGGACAGCTCTTCAATCAGAAAACTCTTTAAAAAAAAAATAAACAAGTATCTATTTGATAGACTATCCAGTTCTGTATCCTTCTCAATCTTGACCATTCACAGCTCTCTCTGCCCTACCAGGTCAGGTAATAATAGGTTTTGTCAAATGCATTTTAAGGATCTACTCCCAACAAGAATTGCCCTTCTTTTATTAAAACAAATAAAAACTGTTGGAAAAAACTACTTAACTCAGAATGCAATTTGTAGTCCTCAGATGTTCCATAGCTTCTAAAAACCTTCGGCGTAGTTCTATAACTTAAAAATTTACCATACAGATGTCTTTTTTTAATGTGGCATGTGGCGCAAGTGTATTGCCTGAATATAATTTCGTCAACTGAACTAAATTTAAATTCAATTAATTTTAAACTTTTGTCCTGGCCTCATCCATGCTTTTACTCCAGTTTTATCTACATTTGAAAATACTGCTTTTAATCTATGCATCCCCGATTTAATGCAATATTGTGAATGCAAATACTCTAGTCTGTAACTACACATATATAATTTCTCCTAATAGAATTTAAATATACTGGTAGCAAGAAGAATGAAAACAAAAAGACATGCTGTTTTGAGGAAGCAGAAATTTGCAATAAACTTTAGAATTAATATGCCAAAACCTTAATCTAGTAAATTATTAAAGATAAGCTCCTGCAATACTGACCTTGTAATTTTACTTTCCCCAGATTTAAGAATTCTTTTCAACCTAACCCTTTAAAAATATAGAAAAGGGAGGATTTTTATATAGAGGGCTTTTTCTGATAATAATATTACATCTCAGTTAATGTTTTTAAGGCCTACCAGATTCTCATACTTTTTAGTCTATTTTGATGATATCTTGAAACAATACAGTATCAGAGATTAAAAGTAACTAGGGATACATCTAAAGCTATCATATGATTTAATTATCTTATTAGAAACAAACAATAATGTAGATAGATGTGGGGCAGGGGGTGTGTTTTGCTTTTGTTTTATTTGGTGCCTTCTAGTCAGTTTTTGACTTCTAGTGACTAGTCCTTGCAGTTTTCTTGGCAAGGTTTTTTGGAAGTGTTTTTCCCTTTCCTTTTTCCTAGGGCTGAGAATAAGTGACTGGCTCAAGGTCACTCAGCTGGTTTTGCATCTAAGGCGGGACTAGAAATTAGACCAGTTTCTGGTCTGATGCTTTAATGACTACACCAAATTGTTTCAGTTAGGTAGATTTGCTTCATTTAAATTGAAGGCCCTGCCACTCAGCAAAATTAAAATTTTATTGTTTGCTGTAGGAACCAGCACAAAAGTGGTGGCTATACTATCCTGCCTTAGCAGGAAAGCAGGACAGGAGTTCTATCTGCACGGAGTCCGTGAAATGCCCCCTTTGATTCCAATTACTAGCAGAAGATCCCATAGGTAGGATAAGAGAACTGGAATTCTCTGCAGCTTCTCTCCTTAGTCCTCATCGCTTCTCGTCATGAGTGGTAAAAGATGGGAGAAGGGAAGGTTGGTCTTTTCATCCTTTCCCACAGAAATACAGGCTGCAGAGTTCCTTCTGTTATACAGATGAGATTGTAGTTGTTCAGACACCCCTACTTCCCCCCCCCCGATTAACGAGTAGAAGCTTTTGTCTACCGGAAAAGCGCTCTCATAAATCATATTGATATCAGCAAGTTTGACACCCATGCTAAGTTAGGTTCTAACTATCTTGGTAAGTGTATAATTCACCTTCCAATTGTATTACCGTGTTTCCCCAAAAATAAGACCAGCTCTTATATTCATTTTTACTCCAAAAGATACATTAGGGCTTATTTTCCAGTTAGGATATATATTTGGGGAAATACAGTATTAAATGTGTCCGTGTGGCTGACAATCTTAACTAGAGCTTATTTTGAGGGTGGGGCTTATATTACGAGCATCCTGAAAAATCATGCTGGGGCTTATTTTCCGGTTAGGTCTTATTTTGGGGAAAACACGGTGGCTACAGCAGTAGCTACAGCTACGGCTACAGCTACAGCAGTAGGCATGATGGCCTCACACTAAAAGAAGCTGCTAGAAGCAAGAGAAGCACAAAGCTCTTTAGGTTAGCATTGTCACTAGCCACTCCCATGCAGAAGTTAAGAAATCTGCCCAAAGACAGAGCAGAGCCCATCAAAGGTCAATATGTATTATGAAATAAATGTCTTAAACTAATTAAAATTGCTGATGTAATCTGACGAGATCTGTAAGATACATAAACCTAATGTGAGGGCATGCCAGGGAACACTTGCTTTGAGTCTCCAGTCCCAAGCACGAGCAATTTGCTCTAATGCAGAAAAAGTTCTGAACTCATTCCCACCCACCACTGTATGATTTTTGGCTACTTGCACAAAGAGAAAGTCTTGGTTTAGGCCAACAGTCTGCAATGCATCCTCAAACTCTGTTTGAACTTTATGATCTATAAAGTAAACCAACCTGAAAATGGCAACAGGGCTGAGTACAGAATTCTTAGATCATTTAATGATGAATTTTAGTTTTCCAAGAAGTTGCAGCACAAGCATTATTTATTGAAACTTTCAGGGCAATATCTTGATACGCAATGACAGATTTCTAATAACTTTCAACAATAATGGCTAGAGCACACTGAAAGAGGATAGGAAGGCATAGAATGAAGAACCAGAATGTAACATCTATAATGGAAGTTTCTTTTGAATCTAAGTATATGCTATAGTTCTGAAAATTTAAAATTACAGTTAATTCAACAAAATGTCATTTCACGTCTTTTGAACACATTTATACATTTTTTCAAGAAAAAGGTAACATTGCTTCATGGGATAATATGGTCTAATAGCGGGTCATTTTAAACATAAATTATATCATACTTTAGTTTCCTTCTGGAAGAGTCATTGGCTTTTATATAATCTCATGTTCTTTTTACATACCAATGATTCAAACACCATGGTAATAGCAGGACAAGAAAAATGAATAATGCATACTTTTATAATTACACACAGACAAAAATCACACTATATTGAGAATTGGAAGAACATCAATTCTCCATCTATTAAGCAGTTGGGTTTGGTGAGATTATCTCTTATACAAATATTTAATGACCAGGAGTGCTGATCCAAGGCCTACTTAGAAATTAGGGCTGTAAATACTAATCTATGTTTACTTCCCTATTTTTAAACCAACTGACCTAATGTAAAGAGTGTGATAATATAACTGCATGAAAAGGCATAAAGATACATGTGGGAGTTCTGGCCTTTTGTTTTGTACATGAAATTTCAGTTAATCAGTGGAGCATATTTGTCTCTCTCTTTTCTCTTTTTGCACATGCAATAAATTAAAATTAAAAGCAAATAAATAAAAGGCTTGCACTGTATTTACAGCAGACAAAGATACTATGATACAATCCCAGTGAGACTGGTTAGCCCCACCTGCACTGGCAGAACATCGGTCAAGGAATTTTGATAGATGTGGTCCAGAAGAAGAGGCTTTTATGCCATGGTTCCCACCCTTTGGAACATCTTGCCATTGGAGGTGAGATCTGCCCCCAACCTCTTGGCTTTCCAGAAAGGCTTCAAAACCTGGCTCTGCAAACTGACTTGAGGCCCTGATGGAGCACTTTAAGCTGGAGTGGCTGGTGGAATAAGAGAGAAGATTCCACTCTATACCACTCATCGACTTGGTCCCTTGTTTTAATTCCTGTTAATTTGAATGTTTTTAATGATTTTATACTATTATTTTTATCATATTGTAAGTTGTTTAGAGTTGCTTTGGATAGTGAGATGAGGAGCATATAAATGTAATTAATAAATAAATTTATTTGTTTATTTATTTGATTTGATTTGATTTGACTTCTATGCCGCCCTATTCCGGAGAACTCAGGGTGGCTCACAACATAAATAGAAATCACAAGTTAAAATACATATATAAAAACCCCTAAGTTAAGAGAAAACCAATCATTCAACAAACATACACTGGCTAGGGGCAAGATGTTAACTGCCCCAGGCCTGCCGGCAGAGGTGTGTTTTAAGCAGTTTACGAAAGGCAGAGAGGGTGGGGGCAACACGGATCTCCGGGGGAAGTTGGTTCCAGAGGGCCGGGGCCGCAACAGAGAAGGCTCTTCCCTTAGGCCCCGCCAGGCGACACTGTCTGGCTGACGGGACCTGGAGAAGGCCGACTCTGTGGGCCCTAACCGGCTGCTGGGATTTATGGGGCAGCAATGCAGGCACAATGGGATGGGATGGGATGGGATGGGATGGGATGGGATGGGATGGAATGGAATGGAATGGAATGGAATGGAATAGAATAGAATAGAATAGAATAGAATAGAATAGAATAGAATAGAATAGAATAGAATAGAATAGAATAGAATAGAATAGAATATGTTCTTTATTAGTGTGTGACTGGACACACAAAGTATTTGTCTCTGGTGCAAAAGCTCTCAGTGTACATTATTATTATTTTACATACAAGGAACAAAGTGATAAATCATAAATCATAAGATACAACCAACAAAGTGATAGTCATAAGACACCAATAGGAGTAAATAGGAGTAATTTGTACAGCTTTTTCAAAGGATTCTCTTTACAAAGGATAGCTATGAAAGCACATATGCCTACCTTGCTCAAATAGCAGAGGCAGTTGTTTGCAAAGAAAGAGCAAGGAGTACCATGGGCAAGACAGTACTGAGCTGAACAAGATCTAAGTGTCACTAGGACTCACCCTTCTCTACACATATCTCATAGCAAGGCAGAGGAAGGCACAACTTTCCAATGCCACAGTCAGAGATTTTTGCTATTACTTGACAACCTTTTAAATGGAGGTGATAAATACAAATTCCACTTAACAAAGAAGAAGGAGAGTGCTTAGTCTTTAGACAGAAGATCATCACAAAATACTAGGCCTACAGGTAGACTGGGAAATTAAAAAGGCATGCCAAAAGAAAGAGGAGATAAGCCACCTCTGTGACATTGCCAAGCAAATGGCATGGATATTGTATTTCTATGAAGCTGTTAGTAGTCAAGTTTGATTAAAATATACTTTAGTTACTATGTTCTTATGTTTATTGGAGCATAAGCATTACAGAGTGTCCTACTATTGTATCCCTTTCCATTCCCCACAGAAGGAAGGTATTAAATAAGTCTTCCCAAAGTCTTCAAAGATACTATATTTTCAGAAAGAACTTATTCTCTCTTCTTCCATCTATTTTTCAGAACACTAGTGTTTATCATAAAATACAAGGATATGCCAATAGGCTTAACTCTGAAAATGTTCCCTTTCACAATGTGTAACAAACCTAAGGAATGCACTGCTGTAAAATATCATGATTATTGTTAGTTTAGATGGTCTTTACAAGGAAAGTTTTAAAAATGTATGGAGGACAAATGCAGCAAGGGCTTTTAGCCAGGAAAGCTGAGAATGGAACATCTATTTTGAAAGGTCATATATTTTTGCCTATCACATAAGCTAGATAAAATAATAGAAAATGACTATTTGCCATCATGCCTGGTTTATAAGCTTCCAATTGGCTTCTGGATGGCTAGAGAAGCAGACAGGCTCCTTGCTTTGATTTAGAGTTGATCCGAGACCAGAAAAAGACAGCAAATGGAGGGGATCACACAAAGAGTCAATTTGTCATGGAACATAGCCTGTAATATCACACTGAAAGTGAGGCTGTTTTGACAACAAGCTTTCCGCTCATATAGAAGAATCAATTTGCTCATTCCTTTTTTTTTTTTAATCTAGTGAAAATGACCATTTTCTCCTGGCTTTTGGATCTCTTCCAAAGTGCAGCAGAAGACACTGATGACAATAGGGCTCAGAGTAATCCATCAAGATATCCCGTCCTATAATCGAAGTCCTCCAAATCAGAGAGCATTGCCCTGCTATTGTCCTTCATAGAAAAACAGCTGGCAAAACCTTAATTTCCATAGTCTTGTAGACTATGGATTATCATTTCCTGCACAAGTTTGGTATGACCTTTCCTTTGCTGCTGAGATAGTGTCATATATAGGAAAGTTTGGGCAAGGAACTCATTTTCCTGCTTCCATTTTCTTGGGCTGAATTGTCTTTTACAGAAGAATGGAGTAGTAGTAGTAGTAGTAGTAGTAGTAGTAGTAGTAGTAGTAGTAGTAGTAGTAGTAGTAGTAGTAGCAGTTATTTATTTATTTATTTATTTATTATTATTATTATCATCATCATCATCATCATCATTATTATTATTCCTTCTATCAGCTTTGCCTATTTCATTTCATTGTTCTGATTAATGGACTGTGAGAATATCCTTGAGTAAGAGGAGAAAGAGCAGTAGCAAAGGCAATGGTCACATAAGAGAACCACAGTCTAAAGCAGGAATGTAATTTGAGCAAGCATCTCAGATTGGACTGTCCCTAGTTTTCTTTAAATAAAAAGCAGGAAGGGGAGAGAGGTCCATTCAGTATTGCAAGATTCTGTTACTGTAACCCTGTAATAAAAGTAATTTTAGTATTCATGACTTTGGTGTTCATGTCTAGTCTGCCTTGAAGGGTTGACATCTACTGAGAGAATGGAATTTCCTTCTCTAGTTTTTGCTAGAGGATATTATGGGTTTTCCCTATTGACCTCTTGTGAATGCAGAATAAAAGAGGAAATGATGGTAAGGAATATTATTTGGATTCTAAAAATGTTCCTGACAATGTCATCAAAGTACATGAATATCAGTCATGGGCGAAGACTCTCACAATTATTTGAAGAATAGACAATTCTCACAAAGCAAAAATAGATAATTCTCACAAAGGAAGTGGGATCCTTCAGAAAGTGGGAAATTGATATTTTTTAATTTGTTCATTAAATGTCCTAAACGATCAAATGTTCACATTATGGATTACGCCAAGTTATTTAGGGTCCTTAACCATTAATTAGGATTGGGAAGAGCTTCAAAAAATTATTTTCAAACTAAGAAGAGGACTCTCACAACTCCAGGATAGGCCAGTTCAGGAAACAAACACTACAAGAAATACTATAACTCTACTTTATCAATACAGGCTGTAACAAAATCAATCTTGAAAGCCTGACAGCATTTCCCTTCTCTCCCTCTCATAGGAAAGAGAGTCAAGATGAGGCAATCTTTAGATTCATTCTCATAGTTTCCTGTTTTCCTGAGCTAAGCTCATGTTTTACTAATGGTTGCCATATATTTTCTTCAAATCAATATCTATACTCTTTTACACTGGCTCCAAACAGCAGTTCAACATAAATAAGTACAAAGCAGTGTTCCATTTCCAATCATTATTTTGCATTCATTCAAAATAGGCTTTTTAATCATTTGGAAGTATTTTGAAATAATTGTTTCAAACTGGAAATAAGGCACTGGTTTATGGTTTAAATTCAAGATGAGGTGCCCAACCAAATAGCAATAGCACATAAACGTATATACCACTTCATAGTGCTTTAAAGCCCGCTCTTTGTGGTTTACAGACTGAGCGTACTGGTCCCAACAATCTGGGTCCTCATTTTACCAGCCTCTGAAGCATGGAAGGCTAAGTCAACCTTGAGCCGGTCAGGATCGAAATCCTGGCTGTGGGAATGCAGAGTTAGCCTGCAATACTGCATTCTAACCACTGCGCCACCACAGCTCATATACACAGTAATACACTGGGGTAGAAAATGCCAGTATTATGTAGGATGCCTAAGCTGGACAGAAAGCAAATGTGCATCTGTGTGGCAGCTATTAAAAATGAACATTTTTATGAATGTTAGATTCAGTCAGTGTATTCTATACACCATATGTTTTGTTAATACCAAGACTGAAATTTTGTGCATGATGTACTGATTAAGATAGAAAGAGGACCAGAGAATTCCAGTTCATCATCAATTATAGAAGCTCAATGGATGAGTCCTGGCCATCCAGCACCACTAAGCCTAAACTACCTCACAGCATTGTATTATGGAGAAATTGGAGGAAGGGAATGCTAAGAATGCTGCCACAGCACCTGGAGGAAATGTGAAATATGGATCTAATGGAAGGATGAATGAAACTAATTAAAATTTAAAGTTGCATTAGCCTCCTTTTAATAGTATGCTTTTTTTTTTTAGTTAGGATTCAGAGACAGCGATACTCTGCACTTGCAGTTTCCACTGAATTCAGAAAAAAGCAAATTGACAAAGAAAGGCACTTGCTAAACTGACCAAACATCTGTCAAACTTAGCATCTTCTTTCTAGCCATGGCTACCCAGTGGTTATGAGAAATGCGCAAGCACTGAATGAGGAAAACAACTTTTAATGGCTTTCATTCACAGCATTTAGAATTCAGAAGTTCTTAGCTTTCATTCACAGCATTTAGAATTCAGAAGTTCTTAGCCTCTAGACACTGAACCCTGGACTCTCTGGACACTGGACAATTTAACTAACAGCAGTGGTGGGATTCAGCCGGTTCACATCAATTCGGCAGAACCGGTAGCTAATTTTTTTGTTGCCCAGGCCCAGAACAGATTTCCAGAAATGGCATCCACACAGAGAACCAGTTGTTCACATATTTGAATCTCACCACTAACTAACAGGGTCAGCAATCCGTGATCAGCACCATCCCTACAAACTCTTTCCTTACTGAGGGTTAAAGCTCTAAAAAATATATGCCCAACTTTACTCCTTCTTGTACTTATTTGGTAAAGATATTCATGCTCTGTACTTAAGGAATCATTCTCAGCTTCCTTCTCTTCAAACATTTGTGTCAGTCATGCACAGAAAAACCAACCCTCCCAACAGTTCAGACATATCAGGTATTTTTTTTTTCTATTTTCCCTCCAAAAACCTTCAGCTAAAAGGACTGCTCACTAGTCATTGCTGCCAAAGATGGTAATATAATATGTGTCAATTACTTACAGCTTTCCCAACAGAATCTAGAAGAGTATGAATACAAGTGTTTTATTAAAAAAAATCCTATTGGTTTTTTTTGTTAATATTCCATTCCTGTTAGCTGCTAGCTGGGTTATCACAAAACAATGGAAAATACTTTTTAAAAGAACACCTTTCAAATGAACACCTAAACAATGGTATTTAAGGTGAGGTTGTTAAAAATTTAACAAACAACCACAAAAAGAGCTGTGAAAATTTTAAAACAAAGGATATAGTTATGCAAACTTGATAATTTTTGTTATATTAACAATATTCCCTAATAGATTTTATTTATTCATTTATCAGCATTGTGCAGCAATCTAGAAGCAGCTTCTGCTGCTAAAACTACAGACGTGTCCAATGAAATAAAAGACATCCATCTCTGCAATAGGCTACTGAAATGAAAAATAAAAAAAATATCTCAGATTATTTTTAGGTGAGTTTTACACTTGCAGTAACTCTCAAAAGCTAACTCTTAGTAACTTTTCCTCAGTAATAAGCTTAGTTATGTTCTGTTAATATTTTTTAAAAAACAGCTCCTGTGGCTTCTTTCTGGAGAAAACTTTATGAGAATTACAAATACATTTCAAAATAGAAGCATAAAGTAAGATAATAGGTCTATCATTTCTTCTGTAAAAATGGGAAAAAATCTTAGTCATTTTTTTAAAAAAAAGATGCCCAATTTTATGTGACAAGTCATTGGACCAGAAAAGGTAGACAAAGCAATTGGAAATTTGACAGCATAAATGAGAATTTTGTCAATTATTTAAAAAATGTATCTGCAAAGGAGAAATGCCTCAACATAGATGAAGTATACAACTACAGCTGCTTGTTCCGTGTTATGATATGATGCTATGACATTACCATGTGATAGTGTGATACTTGCAAAAAGTAAAAGCAACTGGAAGATTAATGTAAAATCTTGATCCATCATCCCCTCAGAGAAACGTGCCATAGAGAATTAAAAGGACGTTGAAAAAACAAGGATTGAAACTGAAGGTATGCAGCTACTTCTGCCTCAATTTCACCTTGGAGCATGAATAGCAAGTTTTTGTGTTTCATTTTCTTGCCTCACAGCATCCTTTTGCAAGACAATTCATTTAAGTACCTGCCATCTGTATTTATTACTCTAGAATTTCCAAGCAAATACTTTATGTGGCGTTATATAATTGAAGAAAAAACGATTACCAAGCATCTCTGAGTGATAGATTTCCACACGAGTTTTTCTCTAAATGGCATTAACTTTCAGTTCTGCCTCCAATTTTAGAAATGCAATGGACTTTTGTTGCCGCTCCTACTCATCATTCACTTTCAAGGAAAGCTCATCATCTATTGTTAATATTCCATTAACTTACCATCCAATAGATACAATTTTCATTTTAATCCTGGGCAGCTTTCTCTCTCTTTCTGAAAAAAAAAGTGCCCATCAGGATAAGCCTCTCTAACTATTAGCTTTGCCAAAGCCTGATAGAAAACGTGAGGGTGAGCACACTTGTCTCGTGTGATACATTTCTTAGCTCATGATCCATAACAGGGTCTTACATCCTGAGATGAAATTTCTGGCTAGAAATAGCAGATCTCCTAAACAGCATATGCACAGAGATTGCTAATTAAGAGAAGAGGTAGTTGGGTGCTTCAAACAAATCCTTCCCAAATCTTGTGCTTTCCAGCTGTGCTGGGACTATAACTCCCAGAATTTGCAGTTTGCAAATCCCAGTTCATTTGGAGGGCATCAAGTTGAAAAACACTGCTTCTATCTGACACATGTTAAACTTGAATAAGGCAATACAAATGCTCTTGGAAACTAACTCTGTAGTTTATAGTATCACTACTAGAAAAACAAAGGTTAACAGAAAAATGTATTATCAGTTATGGCAAGAATTGTTTTGAAGCTGACTGTGTGTATGCATAGGACAGTTAACTGACTAAGGCATCTGATTCAGAAGCACAAATAGGACAACTATTGTCCACTTAGAAGCAAATGGAGATATCGTCAAATATCTCGGGCAAAAAATGCTGCCACAAGAAAATATTTTTCATGCATTTGCATGTCCTTGTTTTCATCTATGAAGTGCTGGAAGGTGACTTTATGTAACAGCAACAGCTAAATAGTCAGACAAGGAATCCAACTTCTAGACCTAAATATCAAAGATTACCACACAGAATAAGTTCAGACAAAAAAAAACACTTAACAGTACTTTGCATATTACATCAGAATGTTATTTGAAATAGCTCTTATGAAACTGAAGGCATATAGGTTTCTAAAGAAAATGTTGAGGTGCTGCACTTCAATCAGAATAGAGCAGGAAGGGATCTTGGAGGTCTTCTAGTCCAACCCCCTGCTCAAGCAGGAGGGCCTATACCATTTCAGACAGGTAGCTGTCCAGTCTTTTCGTAAAAAACCTCCAGTGATGAAGCACCTACAACTTCTGAAGGCAAGCTGTTCCACTAGTTAATTGTTCTCACTGTTAGGAAGTTTCTTCTGGATTCATACAGTATTAAAACAAACAATGAAGTACAGTAATTTAGATAAAACTCAACATTTTCCTGAATGAAGCACTGCAATTAAGCCAAGTGACCTTATGCACATGAAGTAGTTAAGTAAGGTCCCATTTCTTTTTTGAATCCATCATGCCCAAAGCAAACATAGCTCGGTTCTCATTGGTGAAAATGACATTTTTGAATACAGGTAATCCTCAACTTACAGCCATTTGTTTAGTGACCATTCGAACTTACAATGGCACTGAAAAAAGTAACTTATTACCATTTTTCACACTGATGACCATTGTAGCATCTCCATGTTCGCATGATCAAAATTCAGACGCTTGGCAACTGGTTCATATTTATGACGGTTGCAGTGTCTCGAGATCATGTGATCTCCTTTTGCCACCTTCTGACAAACAAAGTCAATGGGGAAGCCAGATTCATGTAACAATCATGTTACTACCTTAACAACTGCAGTGATTCACTTAACAACTGTGGCAAGAAAGGTCATAAGATGGCGCAAAACTCACTTAACAACTGTTAGCAATGGAAATTTTGGGCTCAATTTTGATCATAAGTCTAGGACCACCTATACTCTTGGCTTCCTGTTAAAACACATCAGTAAAACAAAAGCTTTCCTAAGTGATACATCAATGTGGAATTATATTTTTCTTAATATAGTATTACTTTCACAAATATGTTTATAGAAATATAAGAAGCATATTCGATGGATGTACAATATAAGACTGAGAGGTGTGATTTTATTGATTTTGATTATGTGCCACCAAGTCAATGCCAGGTCTTATTGACCCCAGAGAGAGTCCTCCCTCCAGGATGATCAGTTTCCAACCTCATTCTTCAGATTTTCCAGGGGTAGCCATTGATCTATAATTGAATCTATTCACTTTGCAGCTGATTGTCCTCTCTTTCTCTTTCCTAGCATTATACACTTCTCCATAGAGTTAGGTTTTCACATAATGTGTCCAAAATATACTTTGAGTGAGAACTTTAAATTCATTGTTTATTTATGTGGCTATCCATGGTATTCTCAAAGGTTTTCTCCGATACCACAGTTCAAAACTGTCAACATTCTTTTTATCTTGGTTTTTCAAAGTTCAATTTTCTTATCCATAGATTGTCAAAGGGAAAACCACTGCCTGTACAATCCTGACTTTATAGGCATAGACCACCATAGCATCTGAGTATCTTTTTCAAGTCCTCCATTGCTACCCTACCAAATGTCTGCAACAAATTTCCTGACTGCTTGTTCCTTTACTATTGATAGTTGATCTTAAAAGGCAAAAGCTGCCCATCACATCAACATCTACACTACCATTTCTAAGTCTGGTAAATTATACCTGTTGTCATGAGTTTGACTTTCTTTATATTTAATCTTAGTTCCATTTTTTTTTACAATTTTTTTATTTTCATTACCAGAACTTATAGATCAACTGTATTTTTACCTATTACAGTGATGACCTTGGCAGGTTATTGGAGTTTTTCTTTAACTGGTTCATCTTTCAATCCAGCTTCCCTTAATATATATTCAGCACACAGAATAAATAAGGAGAAATTATACACCCTAACTCATTCCTTTGCCAATATGTTTCACCATATTCCATCCAGATGGTGGCTTTCCATCCTGTGTATAGGACAATGATGTGTTTTGAGATTGCCATTTTCCTAAAAACTTTGCAGTTTGGCATGGCTGAGCCTTTCTATGGTCAATGGAGCACACATTGACTTCTTCTCAGCATTTAGTTTCAGTATACATCAGCAATAATATCTCTTATTTCCCCAGCTTTTTCTAAAACTAGTCTGAAAATCTGGCATCTCCCTTTCCATGTATCTCACTAAACTATATTACAGATCGGAGATTGATCCACCTCCTCCTCCTCCTTCTTCTTCCCTTGCATGCTCTATTAAGCCTCTTTGGGCGGGGGCTGTAGTTATTTAGTTGACCTATTCCAATTTCTTGGTTACTGCATCATTCTCCAGATTTGCCAGCAAGACTTTGTTAAACACTTTGCCAGTTCAGCTTCTGTTGCTTGCCATATATCTGTATCCACCAAGTCCTATACAGCATTCAGACTTACCGTAGCAATGACTAGAGTGCTGATTTAAACTTCATCTGCTAGCACTAAAGTTCTTGGAAATACAGAATAACTTAGATATTGATATCTCCACTCTGCAGAATGTCAGAATGTCTCCTTCCATTTTGGTTTAATTTTCTTTGAATCAATTACTACATACATGCACTGACTTTCTTTAGCACACTAATTTGAGGTTGGAATCTCTTCAGAGATCTTCAAGAAGACTTTGCTTGTTTTTCCATGTCCTGTTTCCCTTTTCAAAGTCGTTACAGATTTTGTTGCTCCTTATTTCTTATATGAGCTCTCTGAAATCCTGTGATACTGATGCTCTTTCTGAAAATGGTGATTATTGAAGAACAGGTAGTATGTTACTATTTCATACCCAATACAGGCTACGTTCAGTGCAGGGAAGAAGAGCACACTGCAGGAAGATACAAAAGGAAACTCTTACCAGAGGTCCAGCAACTTTGCTGTTTCCAAAGAACAACAATTTACACAATACTTAAGTTGTATGGTTTTTAAAATATATTATTTATAATAATAATATTAGTCTTGGGGTGCACCCATCATAAAACCTTCAGAAGTGAAGATCTCTGTTTCTCTAGTTACAAAGGAGTGCAAAGATGTGTAAATAATAGTTACACAGGTGCTTCTTATCCACCTTGTTTCATCCTTGCCAAGACTCCTATGGATGAACTTGTAATTTACTTATAGTTGCATATGAAAGTTTAAGCAATCCTGGTCAAACAGTATGTTTCATACAATTTATATGTATGAACAAAGTGAACAAAAGTTAAACCAACTTTTATATGTTACAAAGTTATAGACAGCATTTTTCTCTAAATCTGAGTGCATATCTACCATTTACATGAAGTTGTTTAGAAATTCAGAATAAAAACAATGAATACAGCAAATTAATATATTTGCATACCATTTTAGTCAGATTTTGTGACACCTTCTTTTGGCAGAAACAACAGCTTCCAAACCTTTTCTCCAGCCTGTTAAGACCCTTTCTATTCTTTCTTTCAATATTTTTTCCATTCCTCCTTGCAGAATTCTTTTAGTTCAAAAATATTTTAAGGTCTCCCAGCATATTCTGCGTGTTTGAGGTCCTCCATAATTTTTCAATATCCTTGCTTATAATTTGTAAATTCATTTTCAAACTTTTTAGTAATTTGACAGACCTATACAGTACCATAAATATGTATACATCTTTAGAAATGTGTATATTATAATGATTTCCTAACCCCCCAAAATTCACTGCTGTTCTTTGTTTCATCCTTTTTTCACTTTTTATTAACCTTGTTTGTTGCAATTTGATAAAATTAGTAAACTTGTCATGTTCACAATATTATGAATTCATTTTGTTATGAATCATTACAATAAGGAGAAGTATTTAGCATTTCAAATGCAACAAAATACTGCTAATTGTCATATTTATCTGTGATGAAATCATTTAGGGAACCTAATAAGGTGTTTAGCTAGTTCTCTAGTTATCTCTAATTGTAGTATCTGTCTAATTGCCTGGATGATTATGTCTTTCTAAAAAAGTCGGCCACATGTGGAGATAATCTTTTGCCTGTTTACAACATCTCCAACAACTAGATAATATAGCGGAAGTGAATATTCCCAAGATTCTCTAAGGAATTAGCTATATATTGGCTATAGTTCAGTGGAATTATTTCAGTCAGTTTAAGTATGCTGATTAGTCTTGTGTTATAGTTTATTTTAAATGAACTATTTGTTTAAATACTGTTACAACTGGAAATCACAGAATTTTTTAGAATTTAAATGAAGTTATTTTTTAAATAATTTTAATATTTTTAAAGTTTGAATATTCTGTTCATTATATGTATGCAAGGCAAATGCTTTTGTCACAAGTTAGAATTTCTTTCTCCTAACAGAGAGGATACATGGACAGTGTGATAAAAACCTATAAGAAAAACCTTAACTAACTTCTGAGAGAATTTCAGATTATAAGGGGAAAAAATCATTTCTGATCTTGCCAATTTCACTGAACGTAATAATTTGCGCCAGGCCCAGTTATGCAAAACTCTTAAATTTGTGTTTTACTTTGGGCATACAGATTGAAATAATTGAAAAATCATTCATGTGCTTAGTAAAAACAATGTGCTCAGTGCTTTGCAGAAATGGCAATAGACAGTTGAATGACAATCCTCTAGTTATCACTCTGTAATTACCGTATTGTCTAATAGCCTAGATTACTTTTACTTTCCAAAATGTCTCAGGTGAGCACATTACCCACTGGAGAGATTTTAAGAAATACCAATATTTTGCAAATGAAGTATGAAACATATGACATTTTCTAGGTCTGAAAATGTAGGTAGAAGGTAAAACCATAATTCCTCCTTTACCCTGTGGATATGAATAGAAAAAAAATCTGGGATACATGCAACACCCACACTAAAACTGTCAATGCTTTGTTGGTCATACCAGATAGTATTTCAAACCCTAAGGGAAAATTCTTTGGTGGCACAACAGAGTATCACGAGAAACAGTGGCTGGGGGTGGAGATAAATCTCTTTCTTCACCTCATCCTCTTCCTCACTATCAATAGAAATGCTGAGGGTAAGATTCTTAATTCTATCTTCACAAAGCCCTAGAGAATGGCTACTTCTAAATGAAGAAAGTTATGGCAATATCATGTGTCAGTGGAGTTTTTCATAACATAAATGGTTGCTATGGCTGCACTATCTTCAGATGATCAATAAAAACATAAACCCTTAAGCACCACATCTACTGAACTGTCGTCAGCCACAATGAAGTATAGCCATATTTTATTTAGAGCAAGTGATCAGTCTGCTCTTTTGCCTTAATATGATATAACTTGGTGCTAGTAGAAAACCTTCATATGATTCACTTTCTTGAGGACTGAATATATTCATGCATTACACCCCATCGCACATTACATACAATCCCTTTACACACAAAGCGAAATTTATGCTGGTCCCTTCCTACAAGACAAAGATGACCACAAAGACTAAACAAACATTTTGTAAATAAACCCTGATGACAGTAGATCTCTCATTCGAAGAGAAGAGCAATTTGGGAAATCCTAAAGGACAGAATTCTGGGTCATGTAATTACAGATTCATTTAAAAAGGAGTTGATTATAGTAGAAGTAGTCATCGACTTAAGACCATAATTGAGCCAAGAATTATGATCATAAGTCATACTGAAAGAAGAAGAAGAAGAAGAAGAAGAAGAAGAAGAAGAAGAAGAAGAAGAAGAAGAAGAAGAAGAAGAAGAAGAAGAAGAAGAAGAAGAAGAAGAAGAAGAAGAAGAAGAAGTAGTAGTAGTAGTAGTAGTAGTTGGGAGGGACTGGTCCTTAAGTAGCTCATCCTATGTTTGTGCCCAATTTTATGACCATTTTTGAGGTGGCTGTTAAATGAATGCCATGTTCATTAAGTGAATCCAATGTCCTCAATGGGGGGTTGTTGTTTTTTTGCTGGAAACAGAAGTAAATGCTGATTTCCAACAAAAAGCATCATAAATCATAAGTCACATGACCATGGGACACACTACAAAAATATGTTAACGCGGGCCAGTTACCAAGCACTCAAACTGTGATCACATAACCACAGGGAAGACCTGGCATTTGGAACTTGGAATCCAGGTTGTAAGTAGTCCTGCAGAGCTCTGTCATACCTTCGGTCACCACACAACAGGTCGTAAGTCAAAGACTACCTGGACTTGCATTCTAATATAACTATACAGACTCTCAGTAAACCCAAACTAAATCTCATGTGTATCTGCAGGTCTTCGAGCAGTCTTTATGTGCATTTTTCAGCAATCTCTATATGTGATCCATCATGTGCAGTCAGTCATTCAACCCTGATAAGACACCAGAGAGAGAGAAATGTCCTGTAGAAAAATGTCTAAGAACTGGCCTAGGTTGATGATAAATGTCTCACTCTATCAAGGCTAGGAACATTCTGTGTTAAGCTCACCACAATGGACTGGAAATTTCTTCTTACTCTAATTACCAAAATTTTGCTGGATTTTGTTTTGTTTTGTCTCAGTCTTAAGTAAATAAATATGTAGTTGCAGTCCTCAGCATACAACTTTTTTTAAAATGACCGTTTGAAGTTACAACAGCGCTGACTGTTGCAGCATCCCCAGGGTCACGTGGTCAAAATTTGGATGCTTGGCAACTAGCTCATATTTATGATGGTTGCAGTGTCCTGGGGTCATGTGATCAGCTTTTGCGACCTTCTGACAAACAGAGTCAAAGGGGAAGCTTGATTCACTTACCAACTGTGTTACTAACTTAACAACTGCAGTGATTCATTTAATAATTGTGGCAAGAAAGCTCATAAATTCAGGCAAAACTCACTCAATAACTGTCTTGCTTAGCAACAGAAATATTGGGCTCGGTTTTGGTTGTAAGTCGAGAACTAACTGTAATTTCTTTCCTCCACTTGCAATCTTAAGTATTAGGAAGCAAAAAAACCCAACACTATTTTGTATTTTACTTGGGGGAGGAGAGATTATCTCAATCTTGCCCAACTTCACATCCTCAGAAAGAAATAAACAGACAAAACCCACCACAAAAAAGTTTTATCGTAGC
Organism: Bothrops alternatus; assembly: GCA_034064705.1. Classification (NCBI taxonomy): domain Eukaryota; kingdom Metazoa; phylum Chordata; class Lepidosauria; order Squamata; family Viperidae; genus Bothrops; species Bothrops alternatus. Next base: position 14,859,204 of record JARGCV010000248.1, read on the forward strand.
TATGTGCATGAAAAGCAAGAGAACCCCTGGTCTCCAATATAACGCTACAGCCTGAAATGTTATTTTCCTCTGTTGTTTCACCAAATATTTTTGGCACTTATCTGCTACCTTATACCATGCACTAGATATTTCTCATATCTAATTTAGAATCTGTTCCTCAGCCAGTCTCTCACTTTCTATTCTAACACATACTGAAAATATTTCTGGAAAGTATTTCTCCAGAAATTCTCTTGCTTAAAAATATTTTGAGTTGCCTTAGTAATTATACCATGCTTCCAACAGAATGAGAACTGTTTGGGGATCTCCCACAGTGGAAAAACATACACACAGTTCTCCCAAGGAAGACTGATTATCTGAAAGCATTCCCGAAACCAAGTTAGTAGTCAGAATACATATCTAAAATAGGCCTCCACAAGGGCAAAAGCGACACCACCTCTAAAGAATAGGACCAAAGGAGAAAAACAAAACAAAACAATCAAACTGTTTAATTCAGACTTGGTCCTTTGCCTTATCATCATCATCATCATTATTATTATTATTATTATTTTTAACATGATGGCATGAGGTAGAACCTACTCAGCATAAACAACATCATCTCACAATACCTTGCTGGGAGTGCAAGAGCAGGACTGGCCCTTCCCAAACGATTAATGAAGCTGTGGGGAGACTCATCGCTGACCTAGGCAGTATTCGCCCTCCTGCCTTCTGCAGCACAGCTCCCTTCTTCAGTCCTGTACAGTTTGAGTGCTGAGTCCTGATTCATGGTTTCAGGCTCCAGTCAGGAATGCAGCCATTGAAAACTCAGAACTATTTTTACTCTTGACCAGCCACAGCCTCTGTGTTCCATAAAGACTTCTAAAGATAAAACCATCCTCAGCTAGTTAAGAGGGAGGAGAAAGAGAGAGAGAATGTGTGCATGTGTGAATTATGGATTCCCTAGCATTTATTAAGCTTCTAAACCATGAAGTTGTTCAGAGGAAAAGTTGTAATTAATCTGAAGTCAGATATTTGATTCCTATTCATGCATTTCTAGCTATAGAAATGTGGATCGTTGAATGAATGATGAACGTGTCTGGGGTTTTATTAATGGTTTTTAGATTTGGACTTAGTTTTTGAAATATTGTTTTATTTATGTTGTGAGCCGCTCCGAGTCTTTGGAGAGGAGTGGTATATAAGTCCGAAAAATAAAATAAATAAATAAATATCGAGATCATCCTAGGACTAGATGGCAAACAAAACATTTATTTCCTTTACCCTTTTGTTCATTTAAGTTTTTCCCCCAAAACATGTCATGTCCTGTACATGTGCAAATGACATTAAACTTTCTTCTAGTGATATGTGCAAAATAAATACATAAATAAAGAAACGTCTGCCTCCTCTTTTTGGAGGAAAACATATAGCCCAGGAGTCCCCAACCCTCAGCCGGTGGACCAGTAGCGGGCCGTGGCCTGTTGGGAACTGGGCCGTGCAAGGGGCGGGCAAGTGCGTGAAGCTCCATTTGTGCAAGCCTGCACGTGAAGCCATCCCGTTCCCTCCCCCACTGCTGCTGCTGCCAGGCTGCAGAGCCAGAAATGTTGGGGACCACTAATATAGCCTACAATATGAAGCAGCAACCATAAGAGAAAAGAGATATAATATTGGCACATTACAGTCTGGTTCAGATATGCTCTAAGGCAGTGATGGCAAACCTTTTAGAGACCGAGTGCCCAAACTGCAACCCAAAACCCACTTATGTATCATTGGGTGCCGGGTGGGCGTGGCCCATTGGGTAGGTGTGGCCAATTTGATGGGCATGGCCCATTGGGTGGGCGTGGATGTGATAGTAACAGCAGACTGGGTGGAACTAAAAAGTTCAATCAATCAATTCTAATTTTGCCAGATCTTTTTTTTCCCCACAAGAAGTTAAAATTGATTGATTGATTGAACCTTTTTTTTTTCCACATGGCAGCAGAGGCCTAAAGTGAAAGATTTTTATAAAACACAGCTGAAGGCCTAGGACTGAGGCGACGGTGTGCGTGCCCACAGAGAGAAATAAAAATAATAGGTTCGCCACCACGGTTCTAAGAAATCAACTGAGAAGAAACTCCGCACACTTACACTCAGAACTAACCTTTTCTATATATACTGCAGTTTCTCTTTTTCCAAATTCCTGTTTTTATCTGTCTGTCTCATGTGTGATTTCCCCACAACTCAAGTGACGTCACCTTCCCCAAGCTCTGACTGTTGCATCCTTCTTAAATATCAACCAAGAAATAACTGGCCGCTTTATATTATACAAAATAAAATCAAGCAATACATTCAGAGCCAATATTTTTCTATCAACAAGGATGCTACGGTGCTTGCCGATGACACACCCATAAGTGCAAAGGGCAAGAAACAAAACTATCTCCTAAGAACTCATAGGCATTTGTAAAAGGATAATATAGTCATGAGTTCTTAGATACATGGATTCTGCACAGCAGAGTGGATTCAAAGCTGGGGATGAAAGCAAATTCCTATAGGAATTGGATTTTGCATCTAGTTTTTTGTGTGTGTTTTTTTTTAAATAGTTTCCATAGAGATCCCAAGTCTCATAAACCCTGAACTGATTCACAAGATAGTTTGCTTGTTGGATATACAATGTTCAGGAACGGCTGCTGGAATTGGGTATGTCTAGTTTAATGAAGAGAAGGACGAGGGGGGACATGATAGCAGTATTCCAATATCCCAGCGGCTGCCACAAAGAAGAGGGAGTCAAGCTATTTTCCAAAGCACCTGAAGGCAGGACAAGAAGCAACGGATGGAAATTAACCAAAGAGAGAAGCAACCTAGAACTATGGAGAAACTTCCTGACAGTTAGAACAATTAACCAGTGGAACAACCTGCCCCCAGAAGCGGTGAATGCTCCAACACTGGAAGTTTTTAAGAAGAGACTGGACAGCCATTTGTGTGAAATGGTATAGGGTTTCCTGCCTGAGCAGGGGGTTGGACTAGATGACCTCCAAGGTCCCTTCCAACTTTACTTTACTTTATTACTAATTACCTTTTGAACTTCAGTTTTTTTTAAAAAAAATTGTGAGCTTTTCATCAGCTCCTATAGACAAAAAAGAACACATCATGGACCTCAATACCAACATGTGTGTGAAACATTGTTCTTTAAAAAAAAACCTCTGTGCTCCTCTTCTGTGAATGTTTGCACTTGTAAAAATGAAGGAAATATGTGGACCAGCTAAAATTTCCACAGCTTCAAAAGCACTTCACTTCCTGCTTCTTTGAAAAACTTCCCTCTTATTAAAAAAGGAAAGGCTTTAATCATAGTGGAACAAGCATTTAAAATAACAATAACAAAATCTCCCCAGCACATTGCCTTCCTTATTTATCTCAACTCTCCTGAATGAGAAGCATTTATTTTTTTCAAACACATTCTGAAAGTAAGTGGGTTATATATTCTATGTATTGCATTCTTCCGTACCAGAAAATGTCTAGAATTCACATCCAATCTCAGTCCCAAGAAGAAAAGTATTTTCAATTCTGATGCTTCATGGGGATTAAAGGGATAAGGCACCCCACACAAGGGCTGGAGGGAGCAGAGGAATTCACTTTCTATTGAGTCCAACTATTTGTCCATCGCCTGGCAACTACTATCCATAGTTTCAGGTGGGAGTTTTTTCTAATCCCACCTAGGGATGCCTGAGACTTTCTGCATTTAGTATTAAGCACATGCTCAACTACGGCTGTGACCTGGAAACCATACGGCTCTGCTGACTCGCTGTGTTTTAGGCATCCCAGAAAGTGCCACACATTCATGTACTCATAGCTCAGGAGTCCTTCTTCTCACTCAGATAGGCACACTTCCTCCAAAGGTTATAAGATCAGCTCCCACCATGTTCTGAGGCAGCCTACAGAAATTGCAACCTTGTGGGTGAACTCCCAATAGGCTGCCACTGTCACTGTAATTGCTGGCCAGTGTAATGTGATGTGTTATTTTCAGGACACAGCCAAGGTTCATGGCAGCAGGACGAATTGACGGTAGAATTATTTTATGGTTTCATATGACTTTTATGGTTTCATATGACATCTATAAGCACCTTTCATTCTATATGGATCTCCCCCTCCCCAAGAATCTCTGAATTTATCTCTACGTCTGACCAGTTTCTGAAGTTGCATCAAAGCCTTTGATATCTTCTGGCAGTTAGAGTAGAGTAGAGTAGAGTAGAGTAGAGTAGAGTAGAGTAGAGTAGAGTAGAGTAGAGTAGAGTAGAGTAGAGTAGAGTAGAGTAGAGTAGAGTAGAGTAGAGTAGAATAGAATAGAATAGAATAGAATAGAATAGAATAGAATAGAATAGAATAGAATAGAATAGAATAGAATAGAGCTGGAAGGGAACTTGGAGGTCTTCTAGTCCAACCCCCTGCTCAGGCAGGAAACCCTATACCCTATCAAGTAGGAGAACCTATACCATTTCAGACAAGTGACTGTCTAGCCTCTTCTTAAAAACCTCCAGTGATGGGGTGCCCATGATTTCTGAAGGCAAACTATTTCACTGTCCTCACTGTTAGGAAGTTTCTCCTTAATTCCAGGTTGCTTCTGTCTTCGGTCAGTTTCCAACCATTGTTTCTTGTCCTTCCCTCTGGTGCTTTGGAGAATAATTTGACCCCCTCTTCTTTGTGGCAGCCCCTCAAATATTGGAATACTGCTATCATGTCATCCCTGTTTCTTCTTTTCTTTAGACTAGCCAAACCCAAGTCCTGCAGCTGTTCTTCATAGGCCTTTGATCATCTTAGTTGCTCTTCTCTGAACTTTTTTCAAGGTCTCAGCATCTTTTTTGTAGTATGGTGACCAAAACTGGTTGCAGTATTCCAGGTGTGGTCTTACTAGGGTTTTATAAAGCAGTACTAATATTTCACGTGATTTTGATTCTATGCCTCTGTTTATACAACTCAGGATTGTATTAGCTTTTTTGGTGTCGGCTGGCTCATATTTTTAAGAAGAAATTGGACAACCATTTGTCTGAAAATAGGGTCTCTTGCTTGAGCAGGGGGTTGGACTAGAAGACCTCCAAGATCCCTTCCAATTCTCTTATGCTGACTTGAATCTGCAGCTGTGTGTTAAAGATTTATGTGTTTTCTTGGCTATATCTTTTTTTTAATTTCTTCCAGTCAGGTTTCTTCTTTTCCTTTCTTTTACTCCTGGAGACTATCTGGATATGTTCCTGCAGTTCTCTTAGTATGGCTTTTTGGAAGTATTTTGCCATTGCCTCTTTCTTAGGGTTAACAAAGAGTGACTGGCCCAAGGTTGCCCAGCAGGCTTTGTGCCTAAGGCAGGCCTAGAACTCATGGTCTCCTGGTTTCTAGCTTGGTGCCTTAATCATCACACTAATCTGGCTCTTATTATTAATAACTAGTTTATATATTTTGTGTCTCTACATCTAACCAAGTCACCATCTGAAGCCAAAGGCAACCATGAAAATGCATGTAAGGAAGAAATGTAATATAAAAAACATGTGCCTTACCATGGTCCTGCTTGTGAATATTCTGGACTATAATTCCCATAATCCTTGACCACTGACTATTATGCCTGCGACAACTGATGGATAGCCTATAAAACATCTGAAGATCACCCAGGTTGTAGAAAACTGTATGAGATACCACACAGTACCAACAATGCTTTTATTTATTTATATGTCATATATATGAACTGCCCATCTCCCTCAAAGACGTAAAACAGTATATTAAAACATAAAACAGTATATTAAAATTAAAATGTTAATTTTTTAAATATATATATATAACCATTTTAAGGAGGCAAGAATAATTAAACCCTGTTAAACATTAGTTAACAATTAGTTGCTTGTTCTGCTTTCCATGAAGCAGCCTTAAAGATACCTCTGCAACCCAAGTGAGGTGTATGAATTGAAGGGAAATTAGCAATTGGAGATTATTTGCTCAGACTATCATCTTAAAGAAACAATGATTCTAACCTGCCTAACTAGTATACCAGACTGCTTTAGTTGCCGGTGTTGCCCTTCCCAATTCTTTCTCTTTAATTCATATTCCAAATTCAAACCTAGCATCTTTGGATTGCTAATCATTTACTAATCCACTGAAAAGATCATTCCACTTCTAGATTTTTCATAAAGCTCGATAGAAGTACAGCTGGGACATCAAGATCCTACTCATGCGAGAAGGCCAAAGAAAGGATCTGTCTAAGCAAGAATGTCACTATTATCTTCTAGGATCTGTCTAATCAAGAATGTCACTATTATCTTCTATCTTACAATTAAATGCTCTTTCCCATTTATGGCCTGAGTTCTATTTCAGCTTGTTGTTGTTGTTATTGTTGTTGTTGTTTTGCTAAAACAAAAGCTACCATAGCTGGAAAGACTCCATAAAGGCTATTTTGTCACCTTGCAGTTACTGGACCCAAAGCCATATTTCATGGCTCTCTAACTACATTGTTCTTTCATATTGACCTTAAAGTATTGCTTCCTATGTGAGCGCTCTATTTCTGCTTTGATAGTCTTCTCCCACTGATTCTAATGGGAGCATGTTATGAGATGTACTAATGTACTTAAGGTGGACTTGTCTCTCTTCGCCCCCCCAAAAAAAACCCATAATCCCTTTTCAGTTTGATTTACAGAAATGGCTGCTACATATATCTCCCTCTGTACACACTGCTACAAAGACCCATGATGCAGTGTTTTGCTATTGCCTCCTTCTTAGGTTAACAAAAATGACTGGACCTGAGTCAGCCAGCTGGCTTTGTGCCTGAGGCAGGACTAGAACTCATGGTTTCCTGGTTTCTAGTCCAGTGCCTTAACCACTACACTAATCTAGATGTCATTATTAATAATTTGTTTATATATTTTGTGTCTCTACACTCAACCAAGTAACCATGTAATATCTGAAGCCAAAGGCAACCAAGAAAATACATGTAAGGCAGAAATGTAGTACAAAAACATGTACCTTATCTTGGTCCTGCTTGTGAATATTTTGGACTATAATTCCCATAATAGCAGGGCTGGGATGATTATGATGAAGCTAAACACACAAATTTTATTGAAAATCATCTTGAAAGCTTTCCTGAAAACAAAAGACTACTGGTCCATGGGTCACTGATAACTGAAAAACACACACACTAATTTACTATTGCATTTTTTTTTAAAAAAAAAAGGCTTAGCCCAAAAAACATAAGCACATGCCTTGCCTCCAATTATTTCTGAACTGAATATGATGGTCATCCCTTCTCAGTTTAACCTATTCAAACCAGCTTTTGGGGCTGTTAAAAATGAAGACCTTTCACTCTGGAAGGCAACATAATCATTAGCAATAAATTAATGCTTTAAAAAGTATCTGGAAAATGTAATTAACTTTCTTCATAAATGCTGAAACTGAGTCATCCTGCCACATAAAATGGGCATGGCAGGATACAACATGTGTTCAGATGGTCATGCATGTGCAGCAGGGACCAGAAATCCCCATCATATTATTGCAAAGTGACCTTAGGGAGATTCTGGGAACAGATAGTGTAGCCCCTGAAGACTTTGACACCAGCTTCAATATTTCATGCTGAAATGTCAACATTTGCAAAAAGGCTTCTGACACAGCCCAACCATATTCTATATCGCCATCAAGACTGAAGTCTTACAGGCTCAGGAAAAAAAATAATCAAATACTGGGCAAGTAGGAATACAATTGCTCCTTAAATAGAGATTTCCCTGTCCGCTTTTCTATCTGATGCTATTTAATCTTTAATTTTACAGCCCTTAGCCAGTTCCTACACCCTCTGTCAGGAGATTGGATGTCAACCTTGAACTACTAGACTGCACAGATATAGTACACTATTCTCCTTTCTCTCAGCAATAACTACTCCGTAGAAATGATGCAACCAGCTGTCAGTTGCAGTGCCACCTCCTGCCTCTGAGCATAATAGGAATATACTTGTGGACTTCTATTTCTACTGTTCTTTTTCTCATGAGAAGTAACCTTCAGACTCTAGTCTATGACTACAATTACTGGACTGGTTTTTGTTCTGGACTGATTTTTGTTCTATACTCAGCTGGGAGGCAGGAATCCAATATTTGCAACTACAGGTGATATATATATAATCTAGCACCTTAAAGAATTTACCCACAAAGAATGATACAACAAATCTCGGCTAAAATATTGCCAGAATTAATTTGCCCCCATATATCCTCTAAATGCACTAAAGATCTTGTGTCTAATACTTCCAAAATAATACAAATAACAATTATGTCTATTTCATGTAAGCATTTCCCACATTAATGAAAGCTAAAGTTTATACTAGAAGGACAAATCAATTTTCTAGTAGGAATTGACTACTGATTAAAACAATCCTTGCAAATTACTGTTTTCCTCACTTTCCACAAAACTAATCACTGATCAGTCTTGGTCTGACTTAAATTTATAGTTAAGAGAATCAAGAATTAAAACAATTATTATTGTTAATGCAGCCTTTCTATTATTACGTGTTATTTGTGTGAGATTATGAGGCTGGAGAAAAATGGTAGCGAGATATAGATATAAACTATCAAGGAATAAAAGGCAAGTCAATGGGCAGCTGATTTCATAAAAGGCAGGTCATCCTATGGGGCAAGGAATCTGGGAAAAAGTGTTTGAAATCATTCAAAAAGACTTCACCTTAATATACAGTATGTCCTATAAATGATCGTTGGAAATCCCCTTACAGTTTTCAAGGCTTTGTATTTACGCTCAAGCTAGTATTAAAGATAACTTACAGGAAATCTCTATAGTTCATGCTTCCATGATGTTGACCAACTGCTTTGGGGCTTGACCAAAATAGTTGCTGCTATTGAATATTTGAACTGGTAATATCCCAAGTTACTTTGCTTCAACAAGAAACATTCAAAAACACAAAAGGCAGGGAAGTGAAGCATTACATTTTAAACTGCTTAGCTAGCATAATGTTAATGCTTTACAATTCTGTATCAAATCACACACATATTGCCTAGAAGAGTATAATAACAGTAACAATAATGTTGGAAGGGACCTTGGAGGTCATCTAGTTCAACCTCCTGCTCAGGCAGGTAACCCTATATCATTTCAGACAAATGACTGTCCAGTCTCTTCTTAAAAACTTTCAGTGTTGGAGCATTCACAGCTTCTAGAGGCAGGCTGTTCCACTGGTTAATTGTTCTAACTGTCAGGAAGTTTCTCCTTAGTTCTAGGTTGCTTCTCTCCTTGCTTAGTTTCCACCCGTTGCTTTTTGTCCTGCCTTCAGGTGCTTTGGAAAATAGTTCGACTCCCTCTTCTTTGTGGTAGCCCCTGAGATATTGGAACAGTGTTATCATGTTACCCCTCGTCCTTCTCTTCATTAAACTAGACATACCCAGTTCCAGCAACCGTTCCTTATATGCTTTAGTCTCCAGTCTCCTAATCATCTTTGTTGCTCTTCTCTGTACTCTTTCTAGAATCTCAACATCTTTTTTACATCGGGGTGACCAAAACTGGATGCAGTATTCCAATGTGGCCTTACCAAGGCATTGTAAAGTGGTATTAACACTTCACGTGATCTTGATTCTATCGCTCTGTTAATGCAGCCTAGCACTGTGTTGGTTTTTTGGCAGCTGCAGCACACTGCTGGCTCATATTTAAGTGACTGTCCACTGGGACGATATTTTGCTTACATACCAGCACATAATTGGGGACATAAGGGCAGTTATGAAGCCTTGAAAGAATGCCATATACAATTTGGAGAAGGCCTCGTATGGCCTAGGAAAGAAGGCCTTAGCATGTCCAGCGTGGCTTCACAAAGGCCCAAACCAGTTGTCCCTGGTCAGCAGTGGTAAAAGAAGCTGGAACCAGCAGGATGGGAGAGCCAGCCCTATGTAGGGCAGAAGATGGCAGAGCCAACTTTCAAGGTTTAATATTATGGAGGTGATGGATCAAAAAGGAGTAACTGGACAAAAAAGGACTGATTTTTAAATGAATTGTCTTTTAGGGCAGACTATTTGGGGATGAGGACAGTTCAGAATTGGCCTATTTTCCACTAAATCAAATTGATCTATTAAAGGTTGCATGAAAGAGGGATTTTTGCATTCATTTGGAGTTTTCACTGTTTGTGTATTCACATGAGGACAACTCCAGCTAATTCAATTACAGTAGGAGACATGACACCTATGAACTTTAAGTTCTTCAAATACTAGTGGCTCACACATTATTTAGTCATCACAAAGTTCTGTTCTTGGAATATTTGTGTTTTTGCGGCCACCCAGAATAATAGAGATTGTTCAGCCAGGGCACTAGAATAATGGGGGGGGGAGTCGCATGACTACTGCAGTGGTTGAGCTTCTTGGTATCATACTTGAGATGGACAACAAACAAACCATTAGTGGCACAGTGGTTAAAGTGCAGTATTGCAGGCAAACTCTGCCCACAGCCTAGAGTTCAATCCTGATGAGACTCAAGATTGACTCAGGCTTCCATCCTTCCAAGGTTGATAAACGAGGACCCAGATTGTTGGGGACAATATGCAAATAATGCTTCTACTTTGTACACTGCCCATAGAGTTCTGTAAAGTGCTATGGGTGGTATATAAGTCTAACTGCTATTGTTAAAGAGCAATGCTACATTTTCACCTGAGGACTATGGTGCTGGAGAAGACTCCTGCAAGTCCCTGCAAGGCAATCAAACTGGTCAGTCCTAGAGGAGATCAACCCTGACTGCTCTTTAGAAGGCCAGATCCTGAAGTTGAAACTTAAGTACTTTGGCACCTAATGAGAAGGAAGGACTCACTGGAGAAGAGCCTAATGCTGGGAAAGATTGAGGGCAAGAGAAGAAGGGGACGACAGAGAATGAGGTGGCTGGATGGAGTCACTGAAGCAGTAGGCGTGAGCTTAAATGGACTCCAGAAGACGGTAGAGGACAGGAAGACCTGGAGGAACGTTGTCCATGGGGTCAAAATGGGTCGGACACGACTTCAGAACTAACAACAACCTGAAGAGATGACAGCTAGAAGGCTTTATCAAAATCACATATAATACTCTGCCATCTCACAAGTCAATGTTCTCAATACGTTTCCCATTAATAGAAAAGAATTAATCTACTCCATTCTATGGGGAGAGTAAACCAAAGGAAACCTTCCTTTATTTTTCTATTCAGATAACCTCTCCTCTGCTGCTCCAGATAAGCAGAAACTTCTTTCTTTCTGTAGTTTGGGTAGATAAAACGGCAGTAGCTGCAATGCCCATTATAGAGAGTAGATAAACTATAAGATGATAGCTGTGGAAGGAAATAGTCTCCTACTTCCTCCTTTATTAATGTATAAGTTCCCCAGCAGGATTTGACAAACTGATAGAAAAAGGAAGATGACTGTGTGAAGATTGTTCTTTATCTCCACTAGATTCTAATTTAGAAGTTGAAGGTTTGTAACTTTCCCAAAATGGAACTGGAGGGCAAAATGCAACAGTGAGCAAAAGTAAAAACAAATCACCTCTATCTGCTAGGCAATTTAATTGCATTTTGAACAATATAGTCAAAATCAACATTTTTAGATTCATGCATATGAACCGGGTTATGCTTCTTCTTTAGTGCAATATTCAACATTCAACAGATAAACAGTTTTCAACATCATTCACATTTAAAGGAATCAGCAGAGGTAGGAAAATGCATTTTATCAGGCAAGACAATCAAGCTAATAAAACAAAGCAGCGTCTGGTTGATAAGTAAATTCATTTATACCACAGTTTGCTTTATATTCTGTTTTAATACTGAGTGCCTGTAATGAGGTAAGCTTCAAAATGATAAAGCAATATTCACTTTTTGGCTGAGCAAACTCTAGATTAGCTTTTATTTAAAATGAAATAAAGTTTGCAGACTTCTGATGTGGGCTGAAGATAAGCCATGACATTCAGCTAGAGACATTTCCAAACGAGGCTTTTGTTCTGAAACCACTGGCCTTTGTTATTTAATTTCTAAGGAAATCCACAAATATCACAGCTCAATTGAATTCTCTTTGTTTACCTATGTTTTTCCGATCTGATTTATGTTTTATTTTTAAAAAATCCAGTCTATCCAATAAAGACAAACTGCTATTTACAAACACACACATAGAAAAAGACAATTAACCTGAAAGCTGCTCATTTCAATTTGATCCTGTTTTCTTGTTCAGGACATCTGGAAAGTTCATGGTCAATTATCTCTTAGATGACCACCTTTTATTTCTTAGCGGTTATTACATTACTAGCATCTTGTCACTATTTTTGTCTTTAATCTATGTATTTTACGGAAATGGTGAAATTTAACAAAATGGAAAGAAATAGCATTGAGGGAGAAAGAAAGAAAGAAAGAAAGAAAGAAAGAAAGAAAGAAAGAAAGAAAGAAAGAAAGAAAGAAAGAAAGAAAGAAAGAAAGAAAGAAAGAAAGAAAGAAAGTTACATATTCAGAGATAAGAAAGAAGCCAAGTATGGGGCAATTCAGAGGCAATTTTATATTAATCCTATAGGCAGGCCAAGTAGGAAAGCAATAAAATGAGTTGAACCTTTGAATATGAAAGTTTCAATTGGTATTTAAAACATTCTTGACTGAATGAAACATCCTTCTTGTAGGCATTATAAAAAGATGGTAGACATGGGAAGGCAACGCTGGGAAAGGGAGGGTTGTATTAAGTATTTGTGAAAAGCCACCATTTTAATTCTATTTCTAGAGATTGTGCAAAATCAGTATCTCACTATGGGATAGCAGGATTTAGTCTGGATGAATTAAATTTATTTAAGAATACTAATGAAGCCATTTTGAGAATATAATTAAGGATTATTCATAAAATGCTTTACCCTTTTGAAACTTTATTTCATTATCTAATTGAAAGCATTCATAAATACTTTGCTGTTTTGATCCAAACTTTTGATGTCTTCAGTGATGATGTGCTACTTCTCTTAAGGATCTTCCAGATATGGGTATTCCTCGACTTAAGACCACAATTAAGCCCAACATTTATGTTGCTAAGCAAGAAATTTGTTAAGTGAGTTCTGCCCCATTTTACGACTTTTCTTGCCACAGTTGTTAAGTGAATCACTGAAGTTGTCAACACAAGTTAGTAACACAGTTGTTAAGCGAATCTGACTTCCCCACTGACTTTGTCAGAAAATCGCAAAAGTTGATCACATGACCCCAGGACGCTGCAACAGTTGAACCAGTTGCCAAGCATCTGAATTTTGATCACATGACCATGGGGATGCTGCAAAGGTCGTAACTGTGAAAAACGGTCATAAATCACTTTTCCCAATGCTGTTGTAACTTTGAATGGTCACTAAACAAATTGTTGTAATTTGAGGATTATTGTACTTGCCAGAATTTGCTTTTGGAACTCTATCTGCAGAGAAGCATAGAGGTCATCTGGGGCACAGGTCCCCAACCTTTTGGCACCAGGGACTGGTTCCGTGGAGAGAGGTTTTTCCACGAACCGGAGGGGGCGTGGTTTTGTGTGCTGCCTGCATCCCTCAGATGGGGCTTTGCTTGCTTGTGCGGCCCGGTTGCTGGCATGCCACGACCCGGTACTGGTCCACGGACTGGGGGTTGGGAAAGGAAAGGGGAATTTTCCCCTGAGATGGGAAGAAAAGAGGGGAGGGGGGACTGAATATAGATAATGAAAGAAGAGGTAACTGATAGAGAGCGAGAAAGAGAATGTTTAGATATGACAATTCAGGCAAGTAGCTAATGCATGGAAAATGCTTCCATTATCTCTGCTTTTCAATGTCTGCTCTTCCATCTCTTGCTTCTATTTCACAATATTTCCCAGTCTTCTTAGTTAAGAAAATGTGCCCTACCGACCCCTTCACAGGTAATAGTTTGCGAAAGTTCCCCAGTTGTTTGAGAAATACTTTCTTTTGGGTAAATACAGTAGGAAATAGCATGAACCACCAAGAACCAGAAACAACACAAGAAGCTGATCAGAGGGACATGTTTACTGCTATCTCCTATAGAGAGGGATCTTACCAGATTAAAGCACTTACAACACAGCTACTAAATAAACTCTGTGACATTTTAAGGGAAAAACTCCTTTCAGCCTCTTCCTCCTCATCAGCAACTAAGGCTAGACACCCCTTTCACTCCTCCCTTCAAATCAGTTCCAGGCTCCACCTCACATCAACAACTCAAATAAGAAGAGTGTGTATGAGTGTGTGCCTATTTGTGTGTGTGCCCCATATAGGAGCAAACATCAAAGCAAATTAGTTATAAGATTTCTTCATTACCTCTTAAGTACCTCCTTATTAGTATCATCTCTTTACTACTATGTGTCTAAATTGAAACATTTATTTCATCCTGTTTTATCAGTTTACCATGTTTTGCGGATTACTGTATAGCTCATTATAAAGGGGATGAGTTATAAATATTAAGCAAAATAAATGGACAGATATTACCACAGCAGTTAAATACATTTTAAGCCTAAACATGGATTAAACAATAGAGATGTCATGTCTACATAAAATAGTCTGTCCTGACAAATAAAACATAACATGATGCCTGGTTTATATTGGGGTTAAGATCCAGATTGAGTTTCCCAGCCAAAATCTGAGCATTTTAATCCCATTGAATTCAATGAAATGTCCCCGTGCAAGAATGTATAACATCACCATTATAATGCTATTTTATCCATTTTATCTAATTTTATCAAATAGTCATCATATCCTGTTCCATTTCATGTTTTTATTTCTTTGTTTATGAGTTTATTTATTGGTTTATGAGTTTATTACAGCATGTACCAGCCCTACTAGGTAAATGAACAGGAAAACACAGGAATGGTTGCAAGTAAAAACGTCATAATGAGTTCACCAATGGAAGAATGGCTGTACCACAATGAACAGTAGGAAATACAAAGAAAGAGAAAGAATGCAGATATTCACATGTTCTGTTTTCTTTGGATCCCAGTAGAGCGAAGTCTATGAAGCATTCTACCTTCTATCTTTAATTTTTGAAAAGCCAGGATCACCTGCAGCAAAGTTAGAATCAATATGACTGTGAGCCTACTCTGATTCACACATGTCTAACACTGAACAGCCACTGAGAGGATGGTCATTATCACTGTATCATTACTGTTTTCAATTCCATTGTGGGTTTTTTTTGTTTTTTTATTTATTTTTTTATTTTAGTTCATAAAACACAGGATCATGCCAGTCACATTTTAGGCTAGGGTTTTGCTAGGGTTAAGTTTAGAAATGGGTGGATGAAAGGGGCGTTGTCTTACCTGAACGCCTTTTCTCAGCATGATGATGGATAATCCACGGATTGGGTTTCCTGAAGTCCCTTCTACCCAATTAGACTAAGTCTGAGAGATAGCCATGCCTCTTGCTGGGTCATGTTTACCCAGTTCCGACGAGGGCGAAGCAACAGACAAAGTCAGACGAGTTGGTTCCCAAACTCCTGCCACAGTGCCCATCAATCATTAAAGGGCGGGAGTGGATTATCCATCATCATGCTGAGAAAAGGCGTTCAGGTAAGACAACGCCCCTTCTCCAGCATGAGGATGGATAAACCACGGATTGGGACATACCAAAGCCTGCCTGTCCCTGGGGGGGGGTAACAGACAGGGCCTGTGGTGCAGGAGATGAGACAACCTGCTGTAATACTCTATGGCCAAAGGTAGCGTCAGCAGAAGCAAACCTATCAATTTTATAGTGACGAATAAATGGGGAAGGGGATGACCAGGTCGCCACCCAACAGATTTCACCAATGGGCACCTGAGTGGCCCAGGCCGCAGAGGTGGCCGCACTACGGGTAGAGTGGGCCGTGATACATGAAGGAATGGCTAAGGACTGTGATTGGTATGCCCTGGCAATACAAGCCTTAATCCACCGGGCAATAGTAGAAGATGAGATCTTGAGTCCCATAGAGGAAGGATTGAAGGAAAGGAAAAGTGCCTCTGACTTACGGAAAGCAGCAGTCCTTTTAAGATAAATGCGGAGTGCCCTGCGGACATCCAAGGTGTGCCATCTGTGTTCCAAGTCATGGGATGGTCTAGGCAACACCACATCCTGGAACCGGTGAAACAAGGAGTTCACCTTATGAATGAAAGTGGGATCTAATCGCAGGGTTACACAATCGAGGCAAAACAGACAGAGATCCTCCCTCACCGAGAGGGCCGCCAGTTCAGATATGTGTCTGGCCGAAGTCACTGCCACCAAAAAGGCTACTTTCATGGATAAAAGATTGAGATCACAAGATTGAAGCAGTTCGAAGGGCGACCCGATAAGGACCTGTAAAACCTTTGAAAGATCCCAAGAGGGGTACCGATGAACGGTTGGAGGTCTAGTGTTAACTGCCCCTTTGATGAACGAATGGACCATCGGGTGATGGGCTAGTAAGGAAGAGTCGTCACAAGAGAGTACCATGGCCAAGGACGCAACCTGCCTCTTGATGGTACTTGGAGACAGGCCCTTATCTATTCCATCCAGTAAAAACTGTAGAACTTGAGGCACAGTGAGAGATGACAACTGGACCTGATGCTTGGAAATCCAATATAGAAAGCTCTCCAAGTAGAGTCATAAACTCCATTAGTTGATGGGCGGCTAGATGCTTGAATCATATCAATGACTCTCTGAGTGTAAGCTTCCTCAGTCAGATGTCTCTGCTCAAGTGCCATACGGTCAACTGTAGCCATTGAGGGTCGGGGTGCTGGAGCGCCCCTTGACTGAGTGCTACTAGGCCCGGAGGTATCTTCCACGGGGTCGATGCTGACAGGCTCATGAGATCGGCGAACCACGGATGCCTTGGCTAATGAGGAGCTATGAGAACCACCTCCACCTTCTCTTGTAGAATCTTGCAGATGACAGCAGGAAGAACGGGGAGTGGAGGAAAGGCGTAGAGAAGGCCCCGGGGCCACGATATGCGCAGAGCATCTACTCCCTCCAACCCCGGTGACGGGAATCGGGAAAAAAATCTTGGAAGTTGGGAGTTCACTGCTGAGGCGAACAAATCCAGAACTGGATGACCCACTCTGTGAGATATTTCTAGGAACAGCGCTGGATCCAGGCGCCACTCTGAATGATCCACTGTTGCCCTGCTGAGAGCATCCGCCTGCTGGTTGATTGACCGCGAGATGTGATCCTCCTTGATCGAGGCCAGATTGGCCTTTGCCCAGGAACAGAGCAGTCTGGCTTTCGTCATTAGAGAACTTGACCTGGTTCCCATGGGCTTTGGCTGCTATGTTGTCTGTGAGGACAAGAACTTGCTGTCTTCTCACCTTATGACTGAAATGACACAACGCCAGATGAATTGCTCTGAGTTCCAGCCAATTTATATTGTGTTTCAAATCCTCTTTGGACCATCTTCCCTGGGCTATTTGAGACTGGAGGTGCGCCCCCCCCAACCAAAGAGACTGGTGTCTATGGTGAGAACGATCCATAATGGCTCTCTGAATTCCGAGCCCCTGGCGATGGCCTGAGAACTCCACCATCTGAGTGACCTCGATACCATTGGAGTCAACCTCACCTGCCTATTGGAGGATGTTAGCTTTCACCTCTGAAAGGGGAGGAGGAACTACTGAAGAGCTCTGGAATGTAGTCTGGATCAGGGTATGATGGCAATGCAGGAGATCATCTTGCCTAAAAGCTGGGAGAGGGTGAGGAGGGGAACCGCCCTGGCGCGCCATACCTGGTGGACCAGGGCCCTGAGAATGGCTATGCGATCTGGCGATAGGTAGACCATGCAGTTTGTTGTATCTATCACTGCTCCCAGATGAAGGAGCTGTGTGAATGGGATCAGCTGGCTCTTGAGGAAATTCACTGAAAAACCGTAGTTCTGGAGCACCTCTATGGTACGGGCCACCTCCGACCGTGCAGCCTGAACAGACACCGACTGAATGAGGATGTCACCAGGTAACACTGGATCCGAATGGAATCCAGTCTGAGGTGAGTTGCCAGAACCGCCAAGATCTTTGTGAATACCCTCGAGGCAGATGAAAGGCCAAATGGAAGCGCTCTGTATTAATAGTGATAAGATCTGTAGCAGAATCTGAGAAACCTGCGATGTGGTGGAAATATTGGAATATGTAGGTACACCTCCGTGAGGTCAATGGACGTCAGAAGGTCATTCCTTCATATGCTGGCCAAAATGGATTGCAGGGTTTGTATCTTGAATTGTTTTGTATATCAGGTAATAATTTAACCGTTTTAGATCCAGAATGGCCCTCCATTCTCCCGAGGTCTTTGGAACTATAAAGAGGATTGAGTAAAACCCTCGCCCCCTCTGATCAGGAGGGACTGGTTCCACCGCATTTATTTCGATGAGATGGGAAATGGCCTTCTTCATGAGAACCCGTTTTGATGGGTTTGAAGGAGTCGGACACTGAATAAACCGGTTTGCCGGTTTTGAAAGAAACTCCAAGGTCAGGCTGTTGGTGATGGTGGACAAGACCCAGACATCGGTGGTAATGTGTCCCCAGTTCTGAGAGAACAGGGAGAGCCGGCTGCCTATGGGGGGGTCCTTCCCTGGAGTCACTTATTCCTCTGATAGGGACGGCCCCTGCGCCCCGAAAGGGCCACTTAGCCTGCGGTTGTTGCCTGGGCTTGGGTGGTCCGTTTGATGGTCCGATCTGGGAGGAAAAGACTGTGTGGGTTGTGGCCAGTCAGAACCCTGGGTGTTGCTTCAGAACCCCTGTCTGCGATAGAAAGGAGCAGGCTTTCTGTCTGATCATCTGGCCTGGTGAGCAAGAACCTTTTTCTTGTTCTTGTTCTCTATCAAGTAGGACTCCAGGGCATCCTCAAATAATTTTCCACCAGAATAAGGGGCGGTGGCCAAGCGTCCTTTGGATATTGAATCCGCCCGCCATTGCTTCAGCCAAAGCAGCTGCCTGGTAGAAACATTGGCTACGATCACCCTGGCTGAAAATCTGGCGGTGTGCAACGTGGCATCGGCCGTGTATTCAACTGCCACTAATAACTTACCCATGTTTGATGGGCATGTACCTGATCCTGTGAGATCATGTCCTGAAGCTCCCGGAGCCAAGTGACAGAGGACCGTGAGAAGAAAGAGGCTGACGTGGAAGCCTTTACTGCCCATCCTGATGCTTGAAGTGCCCTTCGTAGACAGTACTCAGATTTTCTATCCTCCGATCTTAATGCCTTGGCCATATCTCCAGCAATGGTGGAGTTTGAAAAAAATGGGAGTGAGGGATGTGTCCACGGTTGGGACCTCTAGGAGGTTGGTTAGGGATGGCGCCACGCTAAACAGTTTTTTGTCAGAGGACCCTGGGGCAGGAGAGGCCCCAAGATTGGCCCATTGTTTTCTTACCATGTTGGCAAAGAATGGAGGGCAAGGTATATGCCTTTGAGTCACCCTGGGCTCATCAAACAGAAGATTTGATGACTGACTGATGGGAGGGGTAGGTTGAGGATCTGGTTCTGGGGCAATCTGGGATGTAGATGTGGCTTTGGCTAGAATGGTCTTGAATAGAGTGGGATCAAAGAGGCCTACAAAGGGGGAGGGCTCCTGAGGACCATCCTCATCATCTGATAAGGCTGCCCCCCGTGATTCGTCAACTTCCGAATAAGAATCCCCACCCTGTGAGGATTGATCGGAAGCAATGGAATAGGCGTAATTAGGGGTCTCAGACCGACGTTAGGAAGATGTCGGAGGTTGGGACCTCTGTAGGGAGGAGAGACTCTCTAATATCTGCATGAGCATGGATTGTAGTTGCTTCGGCCCAAGTGCCTGTGAAGACTCAGGGCGGAAACCAGCAGCCGTGGGCGTGAATGTAGCTGATGGAATTGCTCGAGAGGTAAGTGGGGGGGCAGCTTGGACTTGGGTTAGATGTCATAGGACTAATAGGTCTAGGTTGAGACCCAATCTCTGGAGACAAGGGCCTGTGAACCTGTGCAATTGTGGTTGCCTGAGGATTGAAAGGAGAGGCCTCAGAGATCCCAGATGTAGCTGGCACATGTTCTGATGAAGCTGCCTTTTGAGCCTTGGAAATCTGCCTTTCTAGGGCCTGATGTCTCCTTGTGGCTTCCTTCTCTGCCGCCTTGGATGGTGCTTTGCTGGATAAGGCCTTTGCTTTTGCCTTCAATTTTCCAGCTGCCTCCAATTTTGAAGATTTACGTCTCCTTTTACTTGGAGGACTGGTGGGTGCCAGAACCAGCTGAGGCTGCTTGTCCTCAGCCTTCTCATTTGGGACCCTTCAGCGCAAGTCTGAGAATGGGTCGCAAGAAAGTTAGGGACTAATGTCCCAAAGTGAAAACTGTAGAACTGGTAAGACCAGTATAGGCCCTTGGCACAGTAATTAGGACCTGAGACCCTTCAGCACAAGTCTGAGAATGGGTCTGGACAAGGCTGGGAACAGAGTTCCAATGTGAAAAAAACTGCAAAGACTGGAAAGACCAGTATGGGCTCCTTGCAAGGGAGCTAAGCCTGAGACCCCCTTCAGCACAAGTCTGAGAATGGGTCTGGAACAGGCTAGGAGCTGAGGCCCAGTGAGAGACTGTAGAGACTGGTAAGACCAGTATATGAGCTCCTTACAAGGACTGTGAAGCACAGTATACTGTAGATAAACAATGAGTAGGCAGGAGAAATGAGAGAAGTAAGCTCCCAATGAAAAACAATCCAAAAATTTTTACTATCACAATATATTGCCAGAGGCAATGACAAGTGGATGTCTGAGGTGGAATCAGAGGTGCTTGGTGACTATCTCCATTAACTCTGCCCTCTTGAAAATGGCGGCCTCAGCCATGGGGTGAGGCCAGAAGGAATCAGAATTTTCAGGTCAAACTAAAATGATTAACCCTGAATTGTGAAGCTCCCTTCACTGTAGTAAAGCCCTTAAAAGCCTCTAATAGTCTCTAAAAGCAAAAACACACAAGCCTCATGCTGAGGCTTCAGCAGCCCAGGAAATAGCAAAAGGGAGGAGGGGTGGAGTGAAGCCTCTAACACAGCGGTTCTCAACCTTTTTCAGGCCAAGACCCCACCTGCGCCGCCCATGCGTGGTGCGACCCCGACCTGCGCCGCGCATGCGTGGCGCGACGGGCCGAACCACGCATGCACAGCACGCGCGACGGCCCGGACCGCACATGCACGGCGCGATGGGGCGAACCGCGCATGCGCAGCATGCGTGCGATGGCCCAGACCGCGCATGCATGGTGCAATGGCCCGAACCGCACATGCGCGGCGCGACGGGCCGAACCACGCATGCACGCCGCGCGCGTGACGGCCCAAATTGCACATGCGCGGTTTGCGCAACGGGCTGAACCGTGCATGCGCGGCGTGCACAACGGGCCGAATCACGCATGCGCGTCGCGACGGGCCAAATTGCGCATGCATGGCACACGTGCGACGGCTGAGGGGAAATGGGAAAAAAATGGCAGACTGCGGTGGTTGGCAACCCCCGTGAAATGGTCGTTCGACCCCGAATGGGGTCGCGACCCACAGGTTGAGAACCGCTGCTCTAACAGCCTCTAAAACAGCGGTTATCAACCTGTGGATCACGACCCCTTTGGGGGTCAAAATACCCTTTCACAGGGGTTGCATAAGACCATTGGAAAACACATATTTCCTATGGTCTTAGGAACCGAGACACTGCCAAAGCTGCCACCGCTGCCTCAGGAACACGCAGTTGATGAGCCAAGGAAAGGAACTGAATGAGGAGAGGGGGCGTGCCCACCTGCGTATTTGTGTGTGCGTTTGTGTAGAGTCGCTATTTTCAACTCCCAATTGTATGAAGAAAAAAAAGATTGACATGAATAAAATGTAGTGGAAGACAAGTGCTGTGTGTGTGTGTGTGTGTGTGTGCACGCGCATGTGTGGTGTTAATCATATTCTTTCCCTCATCACACGCCTTGAGCCCCGACATCAATAACCGTCTGCTCTCAGTTCATGACAAGCGGGGCTCTTCTCTCTTTTTCCATCCCTGCTTCCAGTGAAACGTTGAAAACCGTACAACACTGAGAGGCGCGCATCCTGCTGGCAAGGCTCAGGGGAAGCGCCAGGATCAGCCCCCCTTTCGGCCTGATTGGCGCTTCTCCTAGACTGGGAGAACTCAGGGGAAGCACCAGGATCAGCACCCCTTTCCGCCTGATCAATGCTTCTCCGAGGCTGGGAGAGCTTGGCCCCTTTCTGCCTGATCGGCGCTTCTCTGAGGCCAGGAGAGCTCAGGGGAAGCGCCAGGATCAGCGCCCCTTTCTTCCTGATCAGTGCTTCTCCGAAGTCGGGACAGCTCGGCCCCTTTCCGCTTAATTGGCACTCCTCTGAGGCTGGGAGAGCTCAGGGGAAGCACCAGGATGAGCTCCCCTTTCTGCCTGATTGGTGCTTCTTTCAGAGCTGATCCTGTTGCTTTTCCTGAGCCCCGAAGAAGCACCAATCTCCTGGAAAGCGGCATAGATCCCGGTGCATCTGCTGAGCCCTGAAGAAGCGCCTATCACCTGGAAAGCAACATTGATCCGGGCCAGTGCACTCACACACACACAAACACGTGTGAGAGTTACAGCTGAAATGCCTTATCAGCCTTCAACTATGGCTCCCAGTCCTGTGGCACCTCATTGGCTCAGGCCAGCCGTCCGTCAGAATCTATGTCCCGTGATTGGCTGGGTCCCTCAATGTGTCCCTCCCTTGCAGAAAGGGTTTGGCTCTTCATGCTGGCTTGCCTCCTCGCGGGGCTCCTGATACTGTAGGCCCCGCTAGCCGGAAAGGCGCACCGGAGTCCCGGCTGCCAGCAAGGTGATCGACCCACTCCTCTCCCATTGCCCACTCTGCCTGGCTCGAGCCTGGCTGGAGCAACCTTGGTGCTTCCAAAGGTGCCACTTCAAAGTCACACGGGCAGCCCTCGGCCACTCCCCTCCCCTTCACGCCTCCAAATCGATCCCCAATCGGAGAGAGAGAGGGAGGGAGGGAGGGAGGGAGGGAAGGAGGAAGAGAGGGAGGGAGAAAGAGAGGGAGAGGAAGAAAGAGAGGGAGAGAGGGAGGGAAAGACAAAGGGAGAAAGAAAGAGGAAGAGAGGGAGAGAGAAATACAAAGAGGGAGAGAAAGGGAAGGAGAGAGAAAGAGAGAGGGAGAGATAGGGAGAGAGAGAAAGAGGAAGAGAGAATGGGAGAGAGAGAGAAAGAGGAAGAGAGAAATAGAGAGAGGGAGAGAAAAAGAAAGGGAGATAGAGAGAGAAAGAGGGAGAGAGAAAGAAAGCGAGAGAGAAAGGGGGAGAGAGAAAGAAAGGGAGAGAGGGAGAGAAAGAGAGAGAGAGAAATAGGAGGGGAGAGAAAGTGAGAGAGAGGGAGAGAGAAAGAGAGAGGGAGAGAGAGAAAGAAAGAGGGAGACAGAGAGGGAGAGAGAAAGAGGAAGAGAGAGATTAAATTAGTAACATGGTTATTAAGTGAATCTGGTTTCCCAACTAACTTTGCTTGTCAGAAGGTTGCAAAAGGTGATCACATGATCCTGGAACAATGTGACCATCATAAATATGAATCAGTATCCAAGCATCGAAATGTAAATCACATGACCCTGAGGATGTTGCAACGGTCATAAGTGTGAAAAATGGTCATAAGTCACTTTTTTCAGTGTTGTTGTAACTTTGAACAGTTACTAAGCAAACTGTTGTAAGTCAAGGACTACCTGTACTTTATCACTTTTTTCCAATTTTTTTTTTGGTCAATTTTTTATACCTCGCTAGGTGACTGGTAGTACTCGAATGTTGCCATATTCCAAAAGTGGTACAATCTGTGAAAAGGTTGAAAAGCCCTGATCTAAATAATATTATCAGTAGGAGTGAATCCACTGTTTTTCCAACAAGATTGGAAATACTTTTATTTTTAATGTGATGGTGTAATAAATTCTAATCCAGGAACTCTCAGTTTCATTGCTTAATTTTCTTTCCATCTTACTGCTTATCTTCAAACCCAGTTTGTTTTTGTGATTAATCACTATGCTTTAATTATGTTCAATTTGTAACAATGAAATACATCGTGCATATCAGATATACATTACGATTCATAAATCACAGTTATGAAGTAGCAACAAAAATAATTTTATGGTTGGGGGTCACCATAATATTTTTATTTATTTATTTATTTTATTTGGTCTTGTATGTCGGTCCTCTCCAGAGACTCGGAGCGGCTAACAACATGTATATAAAACATCAAATTTCAATACAAGTCCAAATAAAAAATATCTAAAAAAAACAAACTAACACCCACTCATATTCACCATTCAATCCACAATCATCCCCAGGCCTGCCGGCAGAGGTAGGTTTTAAGGTTTTTACGGAAGGCCAGGAGCGTGGGAGAAATGTGGACTTCAGGAGGCAGTAAGGGCACAACTGGTGCACCAGGCGAACCTGGGCAAATGCCCCCCTCACCACAGCCGACATGTGATGATCCAACGTCAGCTGTGGATCGAGGAGGACTCCCAAGTTGCGGACCTTCTCCGAGGGGACTATAGATTCACCCCCCAGAGTGATGGAAGGACAGATTGAAATGTCCTTGGGAGGCATCACCCACAGCCACTCTGTCTTGTCAGGGTTGAGCTTTAATGTGTTAACGCCCATCCAGACACCGGCACATCACCTCAACCGCTTCACTGATATGGCCAGGAGTGGAAATGTAAAGCTGAGTATCATCAGCGTACTGATGGTATCTCACTCCGTGCCGGTGGATGATCTCACCCAGTGGCTTCATGTAAATGTTAAAAAGTAGGGGGGAGAGAACCGACCCCTGAGGTACCCCACATGGGAGTAACCTAGAGGTGGACCTCTCACCCCCCACAAACACCGACTGCGACCGACCAGAGAGATAGGAGAACAACCGCAGCACGGTGCCCCCCACTCCCAAACCCCCCATCCGGCACAGAAGGATACCATGGTCGATGGTATCGAATGCCACTGAGAGATCAAGAAGCACCAGGAAAGAGGACTGGCCTCCATCCCGGGCCCGCCAGAGATCATCCATCAGAGCAACCAAAGCAGTTTCGGTGGAGTAGCCGGGCCTGAACCCAGACTGCAGAGGGCCCAGATAATCAGCTTCCTCCAGAGACCACTGGAGCTGGAGTGCCACCACCTTCTCAACAACTTTCCCCACAAAGGGGAGGTTGGAGACCGGACGATAGTTGGTCAAAATTGCTGGATCCAGGGAAGGCTTCTTGAGGAGGGGGCGCACGAGTGCCTCCTTTAAAGGAGCTGGGAAGGACCCCTCCCTCAAAGAAGCGTTGACAATCTCCTGGATCCAGGTACGTGTCACCTCCCTACTGGCAGAAACCAGCCAGGAGGGACACGGGTCCAATAAACAGGTGGCGGAACTCACAGCTCCAATGGCCCTGTCCACTTCATCAGGCGTAACAGCCTCAAACTCGTCCCAGATGATCTGACAAGAACATGCCCCTGTCCCCTCAACTGAATCATTATCAGTCAACTCTGCTACACAATTGGAGTCTAGGTCGGCCCGGATCTGAGCTACTTTTTCTGCGAAACAGTTGTTAAAGTCCTCAGCACTACCCTGCAAGGGAGGCCCCGGACCTCTCGGGTTAAGGAGGGACCGGGTCACCCTAAACAGGGTGGCCGGGCGAGATTCCGCAGACGCGATCAAAGCAGAAAGATACGAAGATCTTGCCATTTTAATCGCCTTCAGATAGGCTTTAATAAATAGGCTCAATCTGGTTCGATCAGATCCGGACTTACTTCGTCTCCATCGCTTCTCTAGACGTCTCTTATGGCGCTTCATCCCCCTGAGTTCCTCGGTAAACCAAGGAGACCTCCTGGGGCCAGCACCACGGAGAGGTCGCAAAGGCGCAATCCGGTCAATAGCCCCCTTCGCGGCCATATTCCATGCCGCTACCAAGGACTCCACTGGACTGTGAATGAGGGAGCTCGGTAATTCCCCAAGCGCCGTCTGAAAACCAATTGGATCCATCAGGCGTCTGGGGCGGAACCACCTAATCGGTTCCGCCTCCCTGCGGGGAAGGATTGGGGCCGTAAAATTCAGTCGAAGCAGAAAATGATCGGTCCATGACAAAGGCAGAATATCTAAGCCCCTTAAAACCAGATCATTACCCAACTGTTCCAAAAGAAAAATCATATCCGGGGCGTGTCCACCCTCATGCGTCGGACCCGATACTACTTGGGTCAGGTCCATGGTTGTCATGGCGGCCATGAACTCCTGTGCCAACCCCGAGGATTCGCCAAGCGACGGCAGATTAAAGTCCCCCAAGACCATAAGCCTGGGGAACTCCACCGCCAGCCCAGCAACCTCCTCGAGAAGCACAGGCAGGGCTGATGTCACACAGCTGGGAGGCAGGTACGCAAGCAATAAACCCACCTGAACCCCTAGGTCCAGCGTTCCTCATATGAGGAACTGTATTAAAGGGTCGCAGCATTAGGAAGGTTGAGAACCACTGCTCTAAAAGCAAAAACACACAAGCCTCGTGCTGAGGCTTCAGCAGCCCGGGAAATAGCAAAAGGGAGGAGGGGGAGGGGTGGAGTGAAGCCTCTAACAGCCTCTAAAAGCAAAAACACACAAGCCTCGTGCTGAGTGATCTAAAGGAAATCTAAATGAGAAAAGAACGGATAGGAAAAAAGGGGAAAAATTTACAACCTGAGTCTGGAGATAAGAACCAACGCGTCTTGACTGGGTGAAGACTAAGTCGGAACTGGGTAAATGTGACCCAGCAAGAGGCGTGGCTATCTCGCAGACTTAGTCTAATTGGGTAGAAGGGACTTTAGGAAACCCAATCCGTGGGTTATCCATCCTTATGCTGGAGAAAATCTATAGGCAAACAGCATACGTTTCCCATTTAAATATGTACATATAATTAATCATTTTGTGTATTTAGAAAAAAATAAACTGAAAAGCAAAGAAAAATAATAATAAAACTTTGAAACATGATATATATGGTGGTCTTACAAAAATCACTTAGAATACTTATATGTAATGCTTATATCCAGAATGAATTGTATAGAGATGAAAATCATCTATTAAGGGGGAAAACATGTAGGTGGTGTTCAAATTTGAACAAATGTTTCCTTCATTGTAGGATTTTTTTAAAAAAAAAACTCATGGTGGTTGTGTTACTTATTTCAGCCAGAGCAATTTTCCACCCCTTTAAAATAACATTAATCCAAGCAAAGTTATATTTTAGTTTTCCAGTACATATCATTTGCAAGCAAATTGTTCTCTCTCTAAATAGGCTACAAGGTTAGAAAAGCTATTGGATGCATAACATACAACCGAGAACTATTGTGTCTCTGGAATAAGTAAAAACAAAACCCAACTTGTGCACTGTCACTTAAGCTGTTTCATTCACTTTAACTTCTTACATGACTCGTATCTTGTATGTCAAATAAACCCAGTTCATTAGAAAACTGTAATATCACAATCATTCTCACCAGTGACATTACATTTTGAGGCGTGTGAAAGTTATTTACCATACTTTCATAGAAGATGCTTCCATTATTAATATTATAACATCAGTAGAGCTGGTTCAGTCATAACCGTTGTCTCAAACCCACTAAAACAATGGCTAGCTCAAAGAAGAAAACATAGTAATGGTTCCATTTTTAAAACTCTTGCTCACTACAAATTTAATGGATGCCTTTTGAACAAAACTACTCATGTTATTGCAGCACTCTATAGTGGAAATAAAAATAAGTAACTAAATAATAGCTTATTCCAATAACATGGGAAAGACAAATTGAATTTGACTCAACAGTATTTCACACACTCAGCTGACGAATTCTGAAATTATAAAGCTTTCCAGCTTTAATATCCAGTGATCTTTATAAGTATTACTCATTACCCAAAAGGTTTTCAGTAAACTTTCAGTCTTATTGTTACAGCTTCATCATACTATCAAAATTTCATTAAAAATCATGCCAAATATGGTTTGTGTTAATTTAGGACACAAAATGCAGTTTAATTTTTCCAATCAATTTTTGTTTTCTTCTTGCAGTGCCCCAATCATATGACTGTCTTATTTCACAGCTGTTGAAGTAACTAAAATTGTGTCAATCAAAACATGATGCCAGAGAAACAAGAGGACAACACTGACTGAAAATCTGAGATGCTCTTTAGAGACACTGAACAAACTCAGCTTTGAGTTTCTGCACATTGATTCAGTGGTAAAGTTATCAAGAATGACTCTTCACTCATGCCTTCATTCCTAAATAGAATCAGGTAACAAATCCCTATAGATGACTTCAGATACTAGTGGAAACTAAGAAGATAAATTAGGCATGCAGAGGAAATTGGAAGGAAAAATCTCCAAAAGAGTATTTATCATGCAACAATCATCTTCACCACAAAGAAACTTTAACAAGGCTTAACAAGGAATTTGATATTTGTTCTAATGTAGCCTGCATTCTTCCTCATTCTGTAGCTATCCTCAAGTTTTTAAGCACTTTTTAACTTTAAAAACTTTCTCAATAATAGTAGTCCCGCCTACCCTTTAATACTCTTTTAGCTCATGGTTCATTAACTATTTCTGATATGTCTGTGGAGATGCTCAGTCATCCAGGTCATAGTTGTCTCAAAGGTGCTTTTTTCAAAAGGCAACTGGACTGTTTCTTCTCCTTGAGAAAGATAAAGAAAATGTTTCGTTTCTCATCCAAGAAGCTTCATCAGTTCTGATTGAATAATGGAGGATGGAAGGATTTATATTCCTTGCTGTTGTTAGCATTTGTAGCATTATCCCCTCAGAGGCCACCAAAGCCCAGGCCTTCCCAGCCCCGTTCCCCTCCGTCATGCTCTGCTCTTGTATTATATATATATATATAATACAAGTATGACTGTTAAACAGATATATCAATAGTATTAATGTAATTTGATACCATAGATTGTATGGGGGAATATACATGTGCCACTGCAGAAGTTATAATTTAGAAAATAATTTTATATATTATCTCTCCTTTTGTTATCCAGAAATGATGGGTTGATAGGTTACATTTGATTTCTAAGATTTAGCCCAGATTTTTTTAAGTAGCATGGGATGAAATAAACATGTTCATCTGAATAATGTAGTCTTTTCAGAATTTGTTCTGAATTAAGCCAAGACATAACACCAAATTATAGTTAGGAAATATTTTAGTCATGACTTCTAATCTAATTATTGTTTGCCATCAGTCTATCGACAAAAGTCTGAACCTATTGATCATGAGGAAGTAGACAACATTAAACCAGGCTGGTTTGAGATAAAGCAGCATAAACCATGATTCGAGACACATCAACCTACTGTTGCCCATGCTATCCACAATTAGTTTTCAGCTTACCATGCAGCCAGAACCAGCCAAAGAAGATAACAGTCAACTCAAATGATAGTTTGACTTTTTATGGCATTGTTCCCATATTAGTTCTGGGCATATGCCCTGCATTCATACAGTAAGCTTAAAAACAAATCACAGACAGCTGTTTTCTAGCTTCAGCTAGTGGGAAGGAGAGGAAAAAAATTCCACAAAGTGATACCTGAAAAGACAATAATGTTCTTCATACTCCAGAAAGCTGTTCAAAAGATTACAAGCGGGCTCATGATCAAATAGCGCACACCCACAGATTAGCCAGAGCATGAAAATGTGGTGACAGGGCATGTTTTGCTAGCTGTTAAGCAAAGCAAATAGTGTTATGGAATGATTATGTTTGAATCTTTCACTGGATCTTGAACTTCCCAATAACCCTGCTATTTATTCACCTAGACCAGTGTTTCTCAACCTTGGCAACTTTTAAAATGTGTGAACTTCAGCTCCCAGAATTCTCCAGCCAGCCATGTCTTCCGATGTAATTATTGTTTGCTATCAATCTATCAACGAAAGTGTGAATGTACTGATGGCTGGGGAATTCTGGGAGTTGAAGTCCACATATCTTAAAGTTGCTAAGGTTGAGAAACACTGACCTAGACAGACAGACAGACAAACAGTAGGTCAAGCACCCTTCATTTTGACAGTAACTTTTTCTCAAACTTCTTCAACCCTCTCTAAACATCCTTAATTTTTGAGGGATTGAAATTGTTCCTACCCCAACTGCTGGAACAGCAGAGCCTACAGAACATTATAAAACCCCTTTTTACATTAGAAGGGGCGTTATCTTACCTGAACGCCTTTTCTCAGCATGAGGAATGTAGAATCCACAAATGGTTGTTGTAGTCCTCTAGCCCAATCAGACCAAACAATCAAATTTGCCATGCCCCTCCAGGGTCTGAGCATGCCCCAGTTTCGAAAGGGCGACACTAATGATTGTGTGACGTGATGGTTCTTGAATTGCTGACACTAACCTAACTGTCAATAATAAAAATAATCAGGGTGGGGGTGGATTCTACATTCCTCATGCTGAGAAAAGGCGTTCAGGTAAGACAACGCCACTTCTCCAGCATGTAGGGAATGTAGAATCCACGAACGGAACATACCAAAGCCCCTATGATCCCATGGGAGGGAAACAGTTTGGTTAAGTGTCGTCACTGAAAAGGACCACTTGCTGTAAAACCCGACGGCCAAAAGCGGCCTCTGCAGAAGCAAACTTGTCGAGCTTGTAGTGGCGAATGAAAGGTGAAGGGGACATCCACGTAGCCGCCTTACAGATATCCTCTATAGACGCCTGAGTCTGCCATGCCGCTGACGTGGAAGCGCTACGAGTAGAATGTGCTGTCAGGTGACCTGGGACAGGTAAAGAATAAGCCTAATAAGATTGAGCAATACAGGCTTTGATCCACTTGGCTATGGTAGAGGAGGAGACCTTCTGTCCCTTAGAAGCCGTGTGGAAAGAGACAAACAACACCTCCGATTTGCGGAAAGGAGCTGTCCTCCTAATGTAATGACGTAGTGCCCTACGTACATCTAGAAAGTGCCACTGCTTCTCTTGTGTGTGAGAAGGATTTGGGCAAAAGTTTGGTAGTACAATTTCCTGAGCCCGGTGAAACAGAGTATTCACCTTAGGAATGAATGAAGGGTCTAACTTCAGAACCACTCTGTCCTGGTGGAAAGTACACAGGTCTTCCCTGACTGAAAGAGCCACCAGCTCAGACACGCGCCTTGCCGACGTGATAGCCACCAGGAAGGCCACCTTAAGAGACATAATGCGAAGAGGGCAAGACCTGATAGGTTCAAACGGGGATTTTGTGAGAGCCCTTAGAACTCGAGGCAGTTCCCAAGAGGGATACCTGTGTACTACCGGAGGTCTAGTGTTGGAAACCCCTTTCATGAAGGGCCTAAGCCTGGGATGATGGGACAATGGAGTGGAGTTGGCACAGGTGAACACTGTAGAAAGAGCGGCCACCTGCCTACATAAGGTATTTGGTGCTAAACCCGTATCCACTCCATCCATAAGGTATTCAAGAATCACTGGAATAGTGACGGAGGATAAGGACAAACAGGTACACCAGTCACAGAAGTTCCTCCAAGTGGCATCATAAATCCGATTCGTCACCAGCCATCTAGAAGCTTGGATCATAGAAATAACTCTCAAAGAGTAAGATACCCGCATCAGGAACTGGCGTTCAGATGCCAGACGGCTAGTTGTAGCCACTGTGGATCCGGGTGCCATATGGCCCCTTGCGTTAGAGTTATTCTCTCTGGAGGAATCTGCCATGGGAGAGCTACGGCGAAGTTCACGAGATCCGCGAACCATGGACGCCTCAGCCAATATGGGGCCACAAAGATTAGCTCTGCTCGTTCCTGTAACAGCTTCCTGATGACAGCCAGGATCAAGGGGAGAGGTGGAAATGCATATAGGAGGCCCGCTGGCCAAGAACTGCGGAGGGCGTCCACTCCCTCTGAACCCTGAGATGGGTACAGAGAGAGAAACTGAGGGAGCTGGGCATTTGCCGGGGATGCAAACAGGTCGACGCGGGGCCGACCAAAGCGGTGAGTAAGCTCCCGGAAGAGACTGGGATGCAGACAGCACTCGGAATGATCTATTGTCGATCAACTCAGAAAATCTGCCTGGCGGTTCTCCTCCCCTGATATATGTTCCGCCTTTAGGGATAACAGGTTATGTTCCAGCAATGACCCCAGGTGCTGGGCTTCGGACATTAAAACCCGAGAGCGAGTGCCACCCTGTCTGTTAACATGTGCCTTTGCCGCCACGTTGTCCGTCAGAACCAGCACATGGCGGCCTGCCACCTTTCTGTGGAAATGGCAAAGTGCCAGGTGTATGGCTCTGAGTTCTAACCAATTTATGTTTCTTTGGAAATCCCGTTGAGACCACCGCCCCTGGGCGAACTGATGGTGTAAATGTGCCCCCCAACCGAACAGACTGGCATCCGTGGTCAGGGTTATATGAGCCGGTTCCCTGAACAGGGACCCCTTGGACAATGCCGGGGACAGCCACCAGAGAAGGGACGTGAGTGTCCGTGCTGGGACTCAGACCTGCAGTGGAAAACAGGCCACACCTCGTTTCTGGTAAGGGAGCAGAAACCACTGTAGTTGTCTCGTGTGAAGTCTGGCCCAAGGCACTATGGAAATGCATGAGATCAGTTTTCCCAACAGTTGTGAAAGTAGAAAAAGGGTCACTCTTTTTTTTCTTGCGCACCTTTGTGACCAATGTGCGAATACTGACCTGACGCTCTTGAGACAGGAAAACTTGGCATTGGCTGGTGTCTATTATTGCGCCCAGATGGAGCAATCGGTTTGTTGGGGTTAAATGACTTTTTTGAAAATTTATCATGAAGCCATGATCCTGAAGCGTCTTGATTGTCAGTGACACATCTGATTGAGCGTTCAGTACCGAGGACGACTGTATTAGGATATCGTCTAAGTAGCATTGAACGCAGACTGGCACCAATCTGAGCTGGGCCACGAGGACCGCCAGGATTTTGGTGAAAACCCTTGGAGCTGATGATAGGCCAAATGGCAAGGCCTTGTACTGATAGTGACAATTGGAAAACCTGAATCTGAGAAACCGTCTGTGACTCGGATGTATGGGAATGTGTAGATAAGCTTCTGTCAGATCTATTGATGTGAGAAAGTCCCCCGGCCGGATGCTGCCTAAGATGGAAAGGAGAGTTTGCATCTTGAATTTGTGGTAAACTAGGAAGGAATTTAGGACCTTGAGATAGAGGATCGCCCTCCATCCTCCCGAGGCTTTTGGCACCACGAATAGGATGGAGTAAAATCCTAGTCCCCACTGATGTGGTGGTACCCGCTCTATTGCCTCTATGTTTAGCAGATGATGAATGGCTTCCTCCATGAGACCTTTTTTTATGGGATTTCGTGATAGGGGGCAGGAGATAAAATGCCAGGGGGAAGGGTTAGGAATTCCAGGAACAGACCGTCCCTGATGGTGGTGAGAACCCAGGTGTCCGTGGTGGTGCTTTCCCATTCGTGGAAGTACAGTGTCAGCCTTCCACCTATGGGAGGAGTCCTCCTCAAGTCACTTTGACTTTTGGAAAGGACGACCTCCTCTGCCACGAAAGGGCCGCTTCGCCTGGAATTGTGGCTTTGGCTTGTCTCTGTAGCCAGACCGGTCCAAGGAGCGGAAAGGGCTGATACCCTCTCCAGGAAGTTCGGTCTGAACCAGACTTAAATGACTGACGCCGATTATATGGTGAAAAACGTTTGCCCATCTTTTTGGCAACATTTATTTTTATTTATTTTATTTTGTTCGAACTTATATGCCACTCCTCTCCGAAGACTCGGAGCGGCTCACAACATATATATATATATATATATATATATATATATATATATATATATATATATATATATATATATATATATATATATATATATATATATATATATATATATATATATATATATATATATATATATATATATATATATATATATATATATATATATATATATATATATAACAACAATTAATCAAGTCCAAGCAAAAACATTAAAAATAAAACCCCACACATATTCATCAGTCACACCACAATCAACAATCATCCCCAGGCCTGCCGGCAGAGGTAGGTTTTAAGATTCTTTCAAAAGGCCGGGAGGGTGGGAGAAACGCGGACTTCAGGAGGCAGTTGGTTCCAGAGGGTGGGCGCCACAACAGGGAAAGCCCTCCCCCTAGGGCCCGCCAGATGACATTGTTTCGCTGATGGGACCCGGAGAAGGCCGACCCTGTGCGCTCTCACCGGTCGTAGGGAAGTATGTGGCAGAAGACGGTCCCGTAAGTATCCAGGTCCAATGCCATAAAGGGCTTTATAGGTAATGACCAACACTTTGAATTGCGCTCGGAGACCGATAGGCAACTAACCCTTCAATTATTCAGGCCCGCTTGCGATACCAAGGCAACTGGGCCAACCTTATGTTAAAAGTCAGTTAATATTGAATTTTATTTATATATATTTATTTTTGTTTATTTATTTGTTTATTTTCAAATTAATTTATTTTTTTTGAACCCCCGTGTCTCACTTAGTGGTGGCTCGGACAGTGACAGCCAGTCCACTAGGTGCAGACAGCGGAACAGGCACAGCAACCCAATCTATTGTTCTCTGATACTATATAGAGAACAGACAAACAAAACCTTGTGAAACTAGGTTTAACTAAGAATAGCAGTAGAACTGTAAAAGAAACGCTGGAGGAATGATCAAAAGTGGTTTCACTGCTAACCACGAGGCATTCAAAATGGCCTCTGCCAGGAAGAAAAGAAGAGGGAAGCCAAGGGAAAAACAAGAATATCTGACTTATGGGGGGACAACAGGAGTCCCTGTTCCCCCCACGTGAGGTTATTCCTCGAATGAAGCAATTAAGGTGGGCTCACAGTAATTAAAATTGGATAAACAAGCCTTTGTGTTTTTTTTTTACTAGGGAAGTGCGATTGAGCAGAGGCTCAAAATGGCGGCCGCGATGCTTCGTACAAGTCTGTGAGCTCTAGGAAAAGAAAAGAACTTGCAGGGAAAATCCAAGAAGACACCCCAAAATTTTGAAAGCAATTTCAAGAAAAAAACAACAACAGACCAAGGACCAAGAAAAGATCACATGTACGGAGTAAAAATGGTGACCGCGAGGATCTTATACACAGAAAACTGAGGGAAACAAGTTCCCCTAAGGAAGAATAGGCAGAAAAAAACTATTACAAGTGAGTTGAAATGATGGGGGGGTGGGATCGCCGCGCTTCGTACAAAGCAGCGATCGCGACGATCAGCTGGCTGCCAGTAAGGGCTTTGCCTATCAGGGAGACTGAATGGAAGGTAAAAAGGGAGAAACTAATGTAGCTCTGAGCCCAGAGCTGAACTATTCCCCCCCCCAAATCAAAGGTTGAAGAATCCACGAATGGAAATAAAATAAAATACCTGACTAAATCTAATTTGGAGCCAAATATCCACGTCTCTTCAGGGCTGAGACCAAACGAAACTGGGGCATGCTCAGACCCTGGAGGGGCGTGGCAAGTTTGATTGTTTGGTCTGATTGGGCTAGAGGACTACAACAACCCTTCGTGGATTCTACATTCCCTACATGCTGGAGAAACATTGATCAGATTGTCAATACAATATTACGAAACTATAATCAAATACACCTCCGACATCAGTTTTGCAAATATAGTCATAATAAACCAACATTAATCTATATTACCGGTAGTCCTCAATTTACCACCATTTGTTTAGTGATTGTTTAAAGTTACAATGGCACTGAAAAAGTGACTTATGTCTGATCCTCACACTAATGACCATCGCAGCATTGCCAGAGTCACATGATCTGAATTCAGACGCTTGGCAACCAGCATGTATTTACGGCAGTTGTAGCACCCCAGGGTCATGTGATTTGCCATTTGTGCCTTCCAGTTGGTTTCTGACCAGCAAACTCATTGAGTTTGCTGGTCAGAAACCAACTGGAAGGCATAAATGAGGAAAGTTGGATTTGTTTAATGACCGTATGATTCATTTAACAACAGCAGTGAATTGTTTAACAAGCATGACAAAAAGGGTAATAAAACTGGGCAAGACACATTTAGCAACTGCCTGACTTAGCAATAGAAATTCTGGTTGTGGTCATATGTCAAGGACTAATTCATCTTCCTTCCTTTGTATTTCTATATGGAGCCAAAAAAGAAACACTTTTCATGAGGCACTCCAGGGAGTGGATAATGTCATGTAGGAAAGATGACGCCGATCTGATCCATCCAAGCACAATGAAAACAGACTAGCTCATGCACGGGCTGCTGTTGCATGCTAACCTTCATGCATCTCCTTTTTTGATGCTAAATGCATTCATTCATCATTCTATTTTGAACCCGATTGTGGGCATCTCTTTCTTTCAGAAGCACACAAAAACAACTCTATCGCATGCAGGCATATTCCGAAACCTGCTCCCTATCTTTTTACTTAACAGTGAAAAAATACTAAAGGGCAAGTACTCCGGTTTCATTTTATTACACACCCAACCTAACTGAACGCAAGGCATATTTCCCTGTTGATTCCCTTTCTTTATATTCATCAAACCGTTTTTCCCCCAGAGAAAAAAAGCCTTGAATATTCTATTACACTGCTTTTGTTTATCATGTCCTCTCCAAAATGGAGCTCTACATTAATGTTTAATTGCATGGCCAAATCACAGCAACCAAAGGAAACTGGTTTCTAAAACTCTGGAAAAAAAAATCCTTTCTTTTTTCTTTTAAAAAAATGCTAAAACACAGCATTCTGGAAGCAACTACTTGATGTTACAATTTGGGATTTTTTTAAAAAAAAAGGATGAGAAGAGAGGAAGATATACTGATAATTCTTCCATGCCCAGATAAGCCCTTCCTCTTTAAGTTATCTCATTGGCAGGGCAAAAAAGCAGCAGAGTTAGTACCAAATTTACATAAGCAAGTCTTTGGCCTCTTCTTTTCTCTTGCTTTTTGCCCTGTGCACTAGCTAAAGCTGCACTGACAAAAGTACTCTTGAGTGTCAGGACAGCATCCACACAGACTGCCCTTGATCCTTCCAAAGCGTGATAAATTCAGAAGTAATGGCAGATTCAGAAGGGCAAACAATTTCTAGAGGGGATCATCAGCAATGAATATTCCCAGAGTCACCCCAAACCAGTGGTATGCCAGAAGTGTCTTTGACTGGCTCATAAGAGCTGGTTGTTACATTTTGGGGAGTTTTGTAAGCTGATTGAGAGCAGAGCTGTGTTACAATGCTTAGTTTGTCAATCAGCTGTTCCACAGCAAGTGGCACAATGTAGCAGCAATGGAGCTAGCAAAGTTGGTTCTTATACATTTACTAGTGCACCACTGCTCCAAACATACATCATTGTAAGACTGGAGGCTAATTATAAACGATACACCACTGCTCATCCGAAAATAGCATTCACATTTTCTAGGTAGAATGCTGTCCCTGCAATTATTGGGTAGCTCACTACATCAGGAGTACAAAATCTGCTTGCATTTTAAATGTTTGGGCTTTCTGGAGGCAGTGACATTATTATATCATCAGGGTAACTTAGAGGTGTAGGGATCTGGGGGAAAGGTCATTGCAGGAAGAAGAATCTGGCAGATCTTGGCATCCCCTCAAAAAACAAACAAAAAAACCCCCACAAGATCAGACCCTGTTAGTACTTGCACAGGTGAGAACCAAGGCTATGAGACAGATTGGGAAGTAAAAAAACAAATGAATCTCAGGAATTTCATTATAGCTTCCCAGAAGACCAACAAAGTCATGTCCATTTCGTTGCCAGAAGTCAAGCTCAGCTCAAGAGCGACCTCACTTTTTAAGAGTATTCGGATAAAAACTGAACTGATTTGAAAGCATCCTTTCCAGTTTAAACTTTTTTTCACCCAAGCTTTCTGAGATGCCTTAGTCTAAAAGAATTTACAGAATCTACATATGGGGTGAAAGTGTGTTGAGTGAAATCCTGAGTAGTGAGCAGAGAAAAAGTACACAGAGAGCTTTCGTGGCTTTTCTCAAATACAGGGATTCCGCTCAGTGGTGAGATGAAAATAATGGTTGATCCTAATCCAGACAAAATTGAAAAAGTCATAAGCAAGTCAAGATATTTATTGTTTAGGGAAGCAGGGATGCACAAGAAAATAAAACCAGTCCCTTTTAGGTAATGCAGTAGTGGAAAATATATGTAACTGAGTGTTGAATTGTGGGTTTCTTATGGATGGCTTTTCA
This sequence comes from Bothrops alternatus, assembly GCA_034064705.1. NCBI lineage: Eukaryota > Metazoa > Chordata > Lepidosauria > Squamata > Viperidae > Bothrops > Bothrops alternatus. The sequence goes on from JARGCV010000248.1 coordinate 14,897,157, forward strand.
GATGTTTTCTTTACCAGACTAGGTAATGCAGACAAAGCAATAATGAGACCACTACCACCTCTGATAATGCTCATTTCTTTGAATGAACTAGTTCACATAAACTAAATAATGGTTATTAACTACAGTGTATTTTAAATTTTTTAATGTATATTAAAAACAAGCAAAAAGAGAACCAGCTTTGCTTTATCCAACCAATAAAGCAAGAAAAATCTAATACAGCTCACCAAACAACCCATCATGATGTCATCAGACAGTTTGATACCATTCTCAGAATTATATGGGATCAAGTAACTTATGGCTGGTGGCGCCCAGGGGGAGAGCCTTTTCTGTGGGGGCACCGACGATGTGGAACAAGCTTCCCCCCAGAACTCCAGATATGTCATGATCTCCGCACCTTCAGAAGAGAATTGAAGACACATCTCTTCAATCAAGCCGGCCTGGCCTAGATCTCCTCGGGTTTTAAATTTTTAAACAAGGCTGTTCTGGTTTTAGAATTGGGTTTTTAACAGGTTTTTAGTAACAGCCTTGTATTTATTTAATTTAATCTAATTTTAAATATTTATAGTTATTATATGTTTTTATTGGGTTGTAAACCACCCCGAGTCCTACGGGAGAGGGGCGGTATAGAAATTTAATAAATAAATAAATAAATAAATCAGCAGTTCTCAGATATGCAAACACACACACACACACACACACACACACACACACACACCCTGCATGATTCAGTAATATGAAAAGATACAATCACATGGGTTTCCACATCACTGGCAGTTTCCTTATACAAGGATGGGCAATGCATTTAGGCATCCTCTCAGAGTCATCAGAATCACTGACAAATGCAACTTCTGAGGAAGAAATGGTGAACCGAAGGCAGATCCACTGAAAGCAGACCAATGACTGTGGCAATATGAAGCTAATACAAATAGTTCTTGATTTACTATTCATTTAACAACCATTCAAAGTCACCATGACACTGAAAAAAGTGACTTATGCCCAGTCCTTGCATTTACAATTGTTGTAGTGTCCCTGTGGTCACTTGATCAAAATTCAGACCCTTTGGCAACTGGCATGTATTTATGACAGTTTCAGCATCCCAGGGCCATGTGAATATTATTTATACCAGGGCTTTTCAACCTTTTCACCCATTGTACCACTTTTAGGATACGGCAATATTTCACACCAGTAAGGTGTGAAAAACTTGATGACCAAAAAAAAAAAGTGATAAAGTACAGGTAGTCCTTGACTTACAACAGTTTGCTTAGTGACTGTTTGAAGTTACAATGGCACTGAAAAAAGTGCCCCCCAAGCCACAGCCAAGCAAGACACCTGCCTGCCCACCTGGCGGGGCTCTTCCTCCTGTCCGAGGTTTTCGTTGTTGTGGGCATTTCTGTTGAGGATTGGCAGTGGGGGTGGGGTGGGGAGGTGTTTGGTTTTTATTCCCCCCGTCTGCTGGGTGGTTGCAGCAGGTTTTGGTCACTTCACATGACCCTGGGACACTGTGACCATCATAAATATGAATCAGTTGTTAAGCATCTGAATGTAAATCACAAGACCCTGGAGATGCTGCAACATTCCAGCTGATCGGTGCTTCTTCTGGGCTCAGCAGAAGCACCAGGATCAGCACTGAGCTCCAAATGGAGCCTGGCGCTGATCTTGACGCTTCTGCTGAACCCTGACAGCCCTGCAGCTCCAGACATCTCTTGCTCAGGCTTGTGCAGTGCTGCCACCAGTTCAGCTCATTCCCCTCCCCCACTACCACTTTTCTAGGATGCTCGCGTACCACCTGCCAAGTGCCAATGTACCACAGGTAGTACCTGTACCACTGGTTGAAAAGCCTTGATTTATACCATGGGGCCTCTGACAGGCAAGGTGAATGGAACGGAACAGAACAGAACAGAATAATAACTTTTTGAATGTACATCAATCGGCATACATCAAAATGAAATTTCGTTGCATACAGCTCTCAAAGAGTCACCACCTCTGATATACACTCCCTATTCGTGGCCAGCTCAAGTTTCAGAACATCCATTTTAGTCTGTAGGGAGCGAACGACGGCATACAGGACAGATGCAAACGGAGCTCCATGTGGATTAGCCCTCAAACTAGCTTGTATTCCTGCACAATAAACTCACCTCCTTTCCTTTTTCTGATCCTGTCTCTTCCACCTTTTCTTTAAAGGGGCCTTGCTCCTTTTCACCCCTGGATCATGCTGTCACCACCTCCAACTCCTCCAAAAGCCTCTCTCCCTTCCTCTGGGCCTGCCGACAGCCTCATCCAGTTCCTTCTCTCCATAAGCCCCGGGACCTCTCCTCCTCTGCCTCCATCAGAAACAGCCCTGATTTGCAATAGAATCCATCGCTGTGCCAGCAGTCAGATCTTGCTGCCGGCAGAACAATTTCAAACAGCGCAAACAACTTTTAACGGTCTCACCAACAGTTCCAAAACAGCTAAAAACTCGCCATACCAGCAAAGATTGCCGGTCGTATGTTAGCTTAGTCCCACTATGTTGCTCAAACACATTAAAACCTTCCCGATCATGTGGCCTATATCCCTTATATCCCTCCAAAAATTTTTCACCTTTGAGAGCCAGTGCAGCCGCTGCCATCTTAACTTACATCTTAATATCCTTCTGCGACGGCTGGGGGAAATGGGAATGAGGGGCACCGTGTTACGGTGGTTCTCCTCCTATCTCTCTGGTCGGTCGCAGTCGGTGTTAGTGGGGGGTCAGAGGTCAACCTCTAGGTCACTCCCTTGTGGGGTGCCTCAGGGGTCGGTTCTCTCTCCCCTACTTTTTAACATCTACATGAAGCCACTGGGAGAGATCATTCATCGGCATGGAGTGAGATACCATCAGTATGCTGACGATACTCAGCTGTACATTTCCATTCCTGCCCAAATCAGTGAAGCGGCTGAGGTGATGTGCCGGTGTCTGGAGGCTGTGAGGGTCTGGATGGGTGCTAACAGATTGAGGCTCAACCCTGACAAGACAGAGTGGCTGTGGGTGATGCCTCCCACGGACATTTCAAGCTGTCCTTCCATTACCCGGGGGGTAAAGTTATAAACCCCTCGGAGAAGGTGCACAACTTGGGAGTCCTCCTCGATCCACGGCTGACATTGGAACATCATTTGTCGGCTGTGGCAAGGGGGGCATTTGCCCAGGTTCGCCTGGTTCACCAGTTGCGCCCTTATTTGGATCGGGAGTCTCTACTCACAGTCACACATGCCCTTGTCACCTCGAGGATCGACTACTGCAATGCTCTTTACATGGGGCTACCCTTGAAGAGTGTTCGGAGACTACAATTAGTGCAAAATGCAGCTGTGCGAGCAATTGTGGGCCTTCCACGTTGTGCCCACATTTCGTCAACCCTCCGCATGCTGCATTGGTTGCCTATTGGTCTCCAAGCGCAGTTCAAAGTGTGGTTATTACCTATAAAGCCCTTTATGGCATTGGACTGGGATACTTACGGGACCGTCTTCTGCCACATACTTCCCTTCGACCGGTGAGAGTGCACAGGGTCGGCTCCTCCGGGTCCCGTCAGCGAAACAATGCCGTCTGGTGGGTCCTAGGGTGAGGGCCTTCTCTGTTGTGGCGCCCACCCTCTGGAACCAACTGCCCCCTGAAGTCCGCGTTTCCCCCACTCTCCCGGCCTTCTGGAAGAATCTAAAAACTTATCTATGCCGGCAGGCCTGGGGATGACTGTGATTGTGTGTGAATGATGAATGTGTTTGGGGGGGGTCTTTTTAAATGCTTTGTAGATTTGGTTTTAGATTTTTTTAAAATGCTGAGATGTTTGTTTTGTTTATATTGTTAGCCGCTCCGAGTCCTTTGGAGAGGAGCGGCATAAAAATCTAATTAAAATAAAATAAATAAATAAATAAAATATGGAAAGCTGGGTCCTCTTAACAAACCTTATGAGTCACTTAATGACCACAGTAATTTCCAGAATGACTGTGACAAAAAAAGGTCCTAAAACTGGATGTGACTCACTTAACAATTGCATTGTTTACCAATGGAAACTATGGTCCCAATTGTGTTTGTAAGTAGAAGCCCATCTGTAGACTGGACAAGGAGAGCATATCTTCTCATACAACCACTTCTCACAAACTCTGGGAAACAAGGGAATAGCCTGGTTGTTCAAACCACAGTTGGTGCCTTCAGAATGACCCAGGTTCACACATTTCTAATCACTTTCAGAAACTAGTTGTAAACTGCTTTTCAGGTATTAGGAATCTTTGGATCAACAAATTTTATAGCACTGGAATTAATTATAACAATACTTCCTCTGGGAAATTTTTTTTAATTTTCTTTTTAAAAAGCTATGATAGGAAGGGACTTTGATGATTGGACACTGTAGGGAACTCGAAGGAACTAAAAATTACAATTAAAAGAGAAGAATGTTTAGATTTGATTTATTAATGCAGAATGAAGGAAAATATTTTAAACAAGTTTTACAGCTTTGGAATTAATTATAAGAACACCTCCTCTGGGAAATGCTTCTGATTGAATTTTCTGTTTTAAAAAAACCATGACAGGATAGGGCTTTGAAGACTGGACACTGGAAGGAACTAGAAGGAACTAAAAATAATAATTAAAGGAGAAAAACACTTATATTTGATTTACTAATATAGAAGGAAAGAAAATATTTTAACATTGGACATATTGAAGGATATTTTGAACAATGACCCAGAAGTTAATTTTAGAATGTCTACCTCTGTGTTTTAAAAAAAAATTATGGAAGAGGAACAAGTTTTACCTGACAAAATTAAATGATCTGAAAGTGGATTTGACAGGCTAAAAAAATGATATGGAAAAAGATGCTGCACTGGACATTTAAAAAAACCCCGACTGAAGTCTTAATAATTAAAAGAATATATTAATAACAAAGCAAGAGAGTGGCCAAAATAATTTTCCTTTCTTGGATTTGCAAGAGAGCCTTGTTAAAGCTTTGAAGAATTTTGTGAGAAGGACAAAGAAAAATGAGGAAAAAATCAAGATCAAGATTGTTAAAAGTAAAAAAGAAAAAAATATAAAGTTGGTTTATTTGCTCAAGATTATCTCTGGTAACATTTAATGAACTTCTGTTAATCAGGCCTGAAACAATGACTCTCTAAGAATTTGTTTATAGATAAAGTAAATGTTGAAGTATATGAAGAAGAGATCTTTGTTGTATTTTAAGAGAAAGGTGATAAATTACTAAAATTATTTATATTAGTGATGAAGAGGAAAGTGCCTCTCTATACATATATTGTTTCTTTTTCTTATTTTTTCTTTCTTTTCTCTTTTTTGCTTTTCTATTTTTATTTCTTTTTATTTTTAAAAAACTTCTTATTTATGCAATTTTTAATAAAATTATTTAAAATGAAAACTGACAAATACGCAGTTTCTCAACAAGTGCAAAAAATGTTTAAAAGGCATCAACAAAATGTCTTGGCGGAAAGCAAAGGGCATAGTGCCTAAAAACTAAGATGCAAAAGGGGCATGTCTTACCTGAATGCCTTTTCTCAGTACGGAGATGGAGAATCCACCAATGGGTTTTCTCAGTCTGCCTGCTCTTGAGACCAAGTAGCCAAACTTGACACGCCCCCTCTTGCTAGGAGATCCAGTCTTAACAAGAGCGAAGTGGCTGAAGGTGGACGAGGTGTTGGCTCTCAAACCCTTAAATGTGGCCTAACTGACCTAAAGGGTGGGTGTGGATTCTCCATCTCCATACTGAGAAAAGGCGTTCAGGTAAGACAACGCCCCTTCTTCAGTACAGGAGATGGAGAATCCACCAATGGGACATACCAAAGCCTCACTGTCCCGATGGGTGAGAAACAGATAAGGCCGGAATTGAGTCCCTGGAGACCACCTGCTGAAGGACCCTCAGACCAAAGGAGGCATCCGCAGAAGCAAAGCAGTCAATTCTGTAATGGCGAACAAACGGGGAGGGCGAGGACCATGTCGCAGCCCTGCAAATCTCCTGGATGGACGCCTGAGTGGCTCATGCTGCAGAAGTCGCAGCACTGCAAGTGGAATGGGCAGTAAGATGACGTGGAGCCAGCAGGGAAGAGGACCGATACACCTCCGCAATACAGTCTCTGATCCACCTGCCAATAGTACCAGTGGAAACCTTCTGGCCCAGAGAAGCCGGACGGAAAGATACAAACAGTGCCTCAGACTTACAAAGAGGCTCTGTGCGCTTCATATAATGCCGCAGTGCCCTGCAGACTTCCAACATGTGCCATTGCCGCTCCAGGTCATGGGAAGGATTGGGACAAAAATTTGGTAAAATGACTTCCCGTGCTCTATGGAATAGCGAGTTTACCTTGGGCAGAAAGGTGGGGTCCAGGCGAAGAACCACCCTATCGCTGTGGAAGATACAAAGGTCATTCCTGACCGATAAGGCGGCTAGTTCAGAAATACGTCTGGTCAATGTAATGGTGATTAAAAACGCCACCTTAAGGGACATTCCACAACGGAATAGTTGCTATGGGTTCAAAGAGTGGTTTTGTTAGAGCATGAAGGACACGAGGCAATTCCCAAGAGGGGTACCTGTATACCACGGGAGGCCTGGTGTTTCATGCACCTTTGATAAAGGCGCAAATCCTGGGATGGTGAGCTAAGGGAACTGAATCTACACAAGTGAGTATTGTTGATAGGGCCGCTACCTGTTGGCGAATGGTCGCCGGGGCAAGGCCTTTATCCAGGCCCTCCAAAAGGTGATCTACAATCTGAGCGATAGTCAATTTGGAAATATTCAGTTGTCGCCCACAACACCAATGGCAAAAGTGGAATTATAAATGTGATTGGTTGCTGGACGACGAGAGGCCTGAATCATGTCGATGGCTTGAGGAGAAAATAGTTCTTGAGTCATTATACTGCACTCAAGTGCCAGATGGACAACTGCAACCATTGAGAGTCCGGGTGTTGGAGGGTCCCCTGGTGTAATGACACGCGATGAGGAGGGATCTGCCAAGGGGGAGATTGGGAAAGATTCACCAGGTCAATGAATAGACACCACAAATTGGGTCCACTTTTAGCACCTCCAACAGGTCCCCAGCTACCGCAGTCTGGGAAACCAGAGGGGTCCAGGCCTCATCTACCTTGGGGACCTCCAATGCATCAATGAGGTCTGTGGAGGTGCTAAAGAGCTTTTTATCAGTCCCGCTTACGGAAGGGAATGAGGAAGGGGAAGCCCATTGTGTTTTGATCCCTTTAAGGAAAATAGAGGGGCACGGGACGTGGTGTTCTGTTGCCACCATTTCAAAAAATATAGGATCGGGGCTGGAATCCGATGTAGCCTGCGGTTGCGGGAACTGATTGGATCCTATGTTGGCCGTTGATGTGGCCTTGCGCAGTAGCATGAGAAAAAGGGCTGGATTGAATAAGCCCCCCGAAGGGGAAGGCTCAGGAGGAAGTTCCTTCTCCTCTGACAGATTAAAGTCCGGCTGTTCCTCACCTTGAGGGGAAGAGTAACCGCTCATGGAGGAATGCGCAGGAGAAGTGGGCTCCTGAATCATGGGGAACTCCGTAGGGGGACCATAAGATGGCATGGCTGATGTAGAAGCCCCCTGATCGGGTGTTTGAAAGGAACGCTGTGCTAGTGCTCCGTCCATGACCTTGGAGAGCAAGGCCTCAAGGCGGCCGTCGGAGAAAATGTCTCCGATGTCTGGCCCCGGGTCCTGCAGCCGTGGGAGTAAATGTGGCCTCTGGAGCTGGGCCTGGAACGATAGTGGCGTGTTGAGCCAGTGTGGATGGAGAACCCAATGTGACCGGCATCCCTGAGAGGGACCACATGCTCTGAGCTGAAGTTGAGAGACCTAAGGGAAGGTCAACTTCAGGGGCCACCAATTGATCAGTATCCAATCCAGACTGCCTCTGTGCCCTGGAGAACTCCTTCTCCAGGGCCTGGTGCCTACGGCTGGCTTGCTTTTCCGCCAGCTTGGAAGACTTTTTAAGCATGTGCTTCGTCTTGGATTTGGACTTGCCTACTGCCTCTTGTTCAGAGGATTTTTGGCAGCTGTAAGTAGAGGATGGAGAGACAGTGCTCAAGGTTTGAGGCAACGAGGAGCCCTCCATCCTGGCTGAGCAATCTCAGGCGAACTGAGATGAGAGCTCTGGCAGGCAAGTAGCTGGCGGAAGCGAGATTGGAACAAGCAACAAGACTGTTCCCCTGACCACCCGAACAGGAAAAAATTCTTTCTGGGCTTCGGTCACAGCAATTGAGTAAGATGCCGAAGGCATGTTTGGGGGCCACTCTCTGGGCTCCACCCGGAGGCCTTAGGTGGCCAGTCAGAGTGCACCAGTAAAGGAAAAAGGAAAAAAACCCCAAAAGGGCATAGAGGCCTGAATGGACAAAAAGCTACTGACAAATCTCAATTGGCGGCTGCTCAAATTGTATATGCAGTAGTAATGAAGCACAGTCCAGATATGGCCTAAGCCAGGCCAACTACTATAAATAGGTCTACTTGGGCCTAAAGAAACCTGCACATGGAGTTCAAGATGGCCGCTAACTATGGAGAGTAGGCCTCATAGGCCTAGGTACACCCCACCCCACGTGGGTTTGGACTGGTGGCCGTTAGGCTGCTATCCGTTAATTTAGGCCCCGAAATAACAGTTGAGGTGGAGTTTAAGGCCTTAAAGGGGGCTGTGGTCTAGCTCCCGATTGAATTAAGCACGCAGGGAATACTGAAACGTAGGCCGATTCAGCCTCCTCGTCCCTTCCCTGCAATCCAAAATGGCGGCCGCGACTCGTTCTCTGTTGAGAACGGTCTCCTTGGCCTCAACTCCCAGTCCTGGGACTGTGTAAGTCGCGGTGGCAGTGCTATGCGCTGCACCAAAATTGATCGCCCTGGAGCTGTCTCCAAAACGACAGACGAAGCAAGGGGCTTAATCCGGCTTTGTTGCCTTTTTCGGCAACCAAAATGGCGCCCGCGACTGTTCCCGGCTGCCTGGAATGCTTTAAAATGGTCTGAAGTCAAAATTGACTTTCAGACCTGCAGCCTGGGATCCGTTCTAGGAATGGGCAAGAGGGGAGGGAGAGAGGGGATCTGGAAAAAGTTCCAAGCAGACCCTGCTTGGAAGCTTTTCCCCAGACCCCTGGGGAAAAGAACGCAGGGAAGCTGCAAGACCTCCCCCCTTTCCACTCCACACACCTCAATTAATATTAATTGAACACTGAGTCCAATGTTTGTGGGGAAATTTGTTAAAAGGAATTCCAATTAGTGTTTAAGAAAATATAGGGAGGAGAATTTACCAATGGAGTTTTTCTAACCTGCTATCTGCTGAGACCCAAACCTGATACATCTTCAAGAGCTGAGACCAAGTTAAGACTGGGTCTCCTAGCAAGAGGGGGCGTGTCAAGTTTGGCTACTTGGTCTCAAAAGCAGTCAGACAGAGAAAACCCACTGGTGGATTCTCCATCTCCTGTACTGGAGAAAGTAAAATTCCCACACATGGAGGACAAATGAACGCCATATTTCCAATCTTGTCATTTTGGCACCTTTCTAATGCTATTCCTTTTTTAGTGGAGCCATAGCTTTTCCCCAGATAGTATGGGTCAAAAAAGATATGGTTTTAGTTTAATATCTGCTTCTTATACAGTCAGTGACTATTTGAACTTGTGACAGCACTGAACGAGTGGCAATTACAACCAGTTCCTGACATTCCAGCTGGCATTTCTGGATACTTGGCAACTGATCCAGATTTCTGATCATCACAATAACCTATGATCACATGACCACTAATCGCAACCTTCACTGCCAGCTTCCCACAAGCAAAGACAAAGGGGAAGCCGGCAGAAAGTGGAAAGTGGCAAGCACGCAAGGTCCTTGTTTAAAAACAGTAACTGGGGACTGCCAGCACTGCCATAGCTCAAGGATGTACTCACATTATATCATACTTTATATGATAGGCATCACTTAGCGATAGAAATTCTGGTCCCAATTACCACTATTAACTAAGGACGATTGTGGTTTAGACAATGTCCTTGTTGTCAAAAGTCTACGTTAGTTAGTAGTGATTAGTTGTGCATGCAACTCATGAGTGGTTGATTTCTTTTTATATCTGTCAAGCTATAGCACTAACTGAAAACTGTATTGCTGAAAATATTCAAAGCTTATTTTTTGTAACACACGCATTTTGCTAAATTGCTCTCCCAAGGGCCATATCTTTTGATAAAAAAGAAAGTTTTTGCTTAGGCCATTCTAGGGATTTAATAAAGTTGGCAGAATGGTATTAACTATAATCTACAATTGGATCCTGGCCAGAAATCAGTTTCTTTTATCAAGATGGATCCAGCGTTCCTTGACATTATTGAAGATAAAATCATCATAAAGAAAGAAAGAAAGCAATTAAATAAATTTCTATCACTGTTACTCAATAGCACCGGAATTATTAACCCAGCCAGTCAAATTCTTCTCTAAGAAAAATATGGAAGTAAGTTGCAAACTTTTATAGAATTTTTAATTGAGTTAACTTCCACTTAGAAGCTAATTGGATCATTGCTGTCCCTTCCTCATAATCAAGCAAGAATGAAAATGGTTCATTTACCCCAAATAGAATTTTGTTGGCTACTGATGGTCCCCATTATTAGACCCCATATACATATATTTGGAGACACATCTCCAAAAGGACTTTCAATTTGCGATTTCTAATCACATCAGAAGCACTTCAAAGAAGCCACAGAATTGGCAGCAAAGAACTTTATGTATAACTACCAAGTAAATAAAGTGGAATGGACAAAAATATAACATATGATCGAAAAAGTCTAAAGTCAGATGATTTGTATCTGACTTTTCAGCAGCCAGTGTAAAGAAATCATACAGCCGGATGGCTTATATCTTTGCAACTGGCTGTGAAAGGAGTTTCTTGAAGAGGGATGAGGATGCCTGTAATGTATAAATTTGTCAAGATATGTCTAAAAATATCCATGGGTATCAGGTTCCTGGGAAAGGAAAATTCTCTACTATTTTCACTATGCCAATCATTCTGAAAACTGCCCTATGTGCCAGATAAACCTGCATTTTAGAAATTTAAAAAACTGCAGTTATTACAAACTATTTGATTTTTTTTTTAATGTGTTGTGGACACTATAACTAGTGGGAGTAGTTTTTGTGATCTCTTTTGAATCTCACAGGGCTATGCAGAGATTTAGACTCAAAGGGGGGAAAGTAATCTGGAATGTTTATAGACATCTAACATTGCATCTGTTTGCAAATCAAACACATTTTTTTTTGCCTGGGATTGTGCAAGCTCAAGAAAAGAAGATCGCTTTTTTTTTTAAAGAGGTACCGACAGATGAACTTTAATGTATTTCACTTTTTTCTTCCAATCCAAGTCTCTGCAGAAACCTAAATCCTGGTGCCCATGCTGTGAAGGAGAACTTGTAGAAGAAACTTTCAAAAGTAATACATAAAAGGACACTTTTCAGCAAGAGTGCTGTTAAAAGATTTTAGGGAGGTGGGTCTCCTAACACATGCATCAAGCTACGAATGAAGGTTCCTAAGCAAGGAAGCACAAATTTTGGGCTGATGGGGGGAGATGACATTTAATCTTTGAACAGTAAGGCAGAAGCCAGAACCAGAAAGTCAATAGAGTAGAATAAGAAATGAATAGTGTCAGAAGTGACATGTCATTAAAGTAAGCTCATTAAACATAGTCAATATATTATTTCCTAAATATAGGTGACATGATTATCTCCTAATTTGGAGAGGCTCTGGGGCCCTGGGATCTCTGAACATGATCCCCACAGAAATTAGGCTGTATAGTCTTTAGCCCTGAAGTCAGACCCAAATTATCTTCTCTTCTTCTTATGGAAACAATAAGGCCAATTGCTTGACCATCACCAAATAAGTAGTCCCGAGTGAACTTTTCAGATTCGGTATGTGCAGAAATGGCATGGGCACAAACCAAGACCAGGAATGAACAACGCTTTCAGGTTTTCAGGAACTCTAAAGAATTGGGTAGCTGCAGTTTGAAAATTGTATTTTGGAAAAGTGCACATACACACACACAGAGAGAGAGAGAGAGAGAGAGAGAGAGAGAGAGAGAGAGAGAGAGAGAGAGAGAAGAGAGAGAAAGAGAGAGAGAGAGAGAGAGAGAGAGAGAGAGAGAGAGAGAGAGAGAGAAAGAGAGAGAGAGAGAGAGAGAGAGAGAGAGAGAGAGAGAGAGAGAGAGAGAGAGAGAGAGAGAGAGAGAGAGAGAGAGAGAGAGAGATTCATCTTGAATACAATGAATTTCTGCAGGCACTACAAATTTACATAGCTCTGACCATGTGTTTGGACATGGTCATATCTCAGTTTTATAGGTTATTCCTTTTCTTCTGCTCTGTACTAATATAAATTCATAATGTCCACTTGAAAACTTGCCTTTTAGAGGTAGTCCTTGACTAACAGCAGTTTGTTTAGTGACCATTTGAAATTACAATGGTACTGAAAGAGCAACATATGACGGTTATTCACACAATCGTTGCAGCATCCCCATAGTCATGTGACCAAAATTCAGAGGCTTTATGATGGTTGCGGTGTTTTGGGGTCATGTGATCACCAATGAGGAGCCAGATTGTTGGAAGCAATATACTGGCATTGTAAACTACTCAGAGAGAGCGGTAAAGCCCTATATCAATGTTTCTCAACTTTGACAATTTTAAGGCATGTGGACTTCAACTCCCAGAATTCCACAGCCAGCATTGCTGGCTGTGGAATTCTGGGAGTTGAAGTCCACATACCTTAAAATTGTCAAGGTTGAGAAACACTGCCCTATATGGAGGTATATAAGTCTAAGTCCTATTGGTATTGCTGTTTTGCGACCTTCTGACAAGCAAAGTCAATGGGGAAGCTAGAGTCACTTAACAACCATGTTACTGACTCAACAATTGCAGTGATTCACTACACAACTGTGGCAAGAAAAATAGTGAAATGGGGCAAAACTCACTTAACAAATGTCTCACTTAGCAACAGAAATTTCGGGCTCAATTGTGGTCCTAAGTCAGGGACTACTTATAGGTTACTTTTTTAATCAATATTAAACTTTTGTGTTTTCTTTCCCTGATATAGATGCTTCTGTGCACTTTCTTCTAACAGATGGACGTTTATGCGTATAGATGAATGGTCAGACCTTTGGCAAACTGCAGATTTCAACCTTAAACTGTCTTCTGATTCACACAGTTTTAATAGGTGAAAACTAGGTAAATTCACATTAAATGCAAGACAGAATAACTTTTTCCTCAAGATATAGCTTGAAGCAAGTGCAGACACTAGATATACCAACAGAGATACTGGCTTTGATTTGTACAACATGTATACAAACACACACACACACACACACACACTATATATATATATATCATATACAAACTTACCAAGCCACTGTAGGATTTCTTTAGGGAGCCTGGGCTCTAACAAGAAGGATTTATTCAATGAATATTCAGATGAACCTCTCAAAAGACATTTGAAAGCAGGTACAAATCCTCCAAGGATGAGGGAAGATGATTTTGCAGGTTGTAATGAATCCACTGCACATTTCTTTGGGGATAGCAGGAGCAATGTTACTGCCGGTATATGAATACACCGAAAGAAATGTCTCTGTATGACATTGAGCCTCTCTTTAGTGCTAAATAATGATGAACATTGCTGTTTCTTTATTGAAACACCTTTGTAAAGACACAATGTTCATGGTAACTGACAGTTCTAAAACTAAGTAAAAGCCTTAAAGTTAGGGAAATGAACCAGAAAGGCCTGAAATGTGGGGATTTAGAAGAGCAATGGCAGGCTGCAGGGCCGAAGAGAAACTAGTCGCGTTGTCACGAACATGTGAACATGAGAGAAAGGCCATAATTGGAAAGGCTGTCACTGTGAGCTGCCAAGGGTCAGCAGCATTCAAATACCGAAGCCCATCCAGCTACAGCCTTGAACTGAGGTATGATGCAGTCACAGGAACATTTGCAAAACACAGAGATATTCAGACTACATCCACACTCCTGTAAAATAAATAAATAAATAAATAAATGTTAAAAGGGGGGCAGTACAAAAATTAGCTGCAACCTATTGATTTAAATTCCTTCTGTTATGTTTTCCCCATTCATTTTGCAAACCTGATAGGTATTCTTTTATGTATATGCTGCTAAAGTTACTCTGAACCAGGATTAATATTTCCCCTTCATACACCAAGAAAAGCACAGTATCAGGCACTGTGTATTAAATAGGTTCCGTGCTTATTCTGGTGCTCATTTGTGCGGTATTTGTGAAATCAAAGTAAAAAAAAACACCACCAGTAGCAGTAGAAGCAAAATGTTAACAAGTGTAGAGGCTCAAAGTGCCCCCCTGAGAGGGGCTCTGGGGGAAGGGAGACAATATGTGGTCAAGAACTGAAAAAAACATGGGATCCAGATTTTGAACCAACAGAATCCTCAAAAAAGTGATGAGGAAGATGACAGCTACTTTGATTCAATACAGGGAATAGAATTTGGGGAAACTGGATAAAGCTGTTTCCCAACTGCCCCCTGAAGAGACTTAATTGAGACATTAATCAGACTGAATGGAAATTAATTTTTAAATGGCCATTTAAAATAAAAAAAAAGCTCATAACTACTGGCAAGAACTTCTTTCGGTCAATTGTGCACACAGCAACATTTGGAACCTCTTTTTATCCCACACAACTTGGATTTGTGGACTACAGTTCCTGTAAAATAATAAGCAATAAATAATCACTTTTCTGCAAGCCTTAGGGGAACATATTTAGCTAGTCCAAAGGATGGGATATTCTCTGTTTTTAAACAGTGGATTCAAGAAACCATTGGTAGGAAGATAAAAATGAGACGCCTCTATCATCATAAGAATAATCTGCTGTCTTTCTCAATAGGATGGATTTCTATTGTTTCTCCTTTTATAAAGATGGGAACACAAGCTGCATCAAGGAGGGAAAGAAGTTGTGGGGAGGGCAGAGAGAAGAACAGATCCTTAAAGAACCTGAACAATTTGACTCCACAGCAGCTTCCCCTCCCCCCCCCAATACTACCAATATGGAAATGGAAGATAAGGACTTCTAACCCTCAGGAGCTGCATTCTGTTCCAAGCATGTGACTCAGAGGAATGTGTGCACGGCAAGCTATTGGAACTGAAGACACACAACAAGAGGACAGAGGTGATGTGCTTTTGCATGATATATTAAGAGAAGGAAACATTTGCGGTTTAATTTTTCTCTGACACCTTTTTTGGTTTCTGTTCACTGGGAAAAAGCGAAGGAAAACCAGCAGAACCTTCTGCCTGCAAAAGAGGAAGGAGGTATACAAGTTCCTGACAGTTTTCTGTCATTTCCTGACAGAACAGGATCAGGAGCATATGGCTGGGGATGCACCAAAAGCTTTTCCTGTGAGGGAAGAACACATGTTTCAGCCACCCGAAAGGGATGGAATTTGCTCTCAGCTGGGGGAGCAGCATGTGACATTCTCAGCAATGCAGAATGCCCTTTGGATGATGCTTGATGGATGACATCAGCAATACACCCGTCTCACCCTTCTTTAACCTGCAGGCTCATGTGTACATTTCTAGCCTGCATTCCATCTATCAAATAAATGTGGGAGAGGCATGGGTGAAGAGAGAGGCAGCAGGGAGCCAATGAGGGAGGAGGCTCAGCAGCGTTCAACCGGCTGGATCAATTGTTCCAAATCCCATCTGCAAAATAAGCAATGCTCCCATCCCAACCCATCTGTTATCACATAGCATTTTTAATAACAGCACACAGCATTTCATAATAAGTTCTCCCCCCCACCACCACTTGCATTTTAAATCCTGGGCTATTCAGACAGAAACACAGAGACCATTCTAAGTAGCTGCTTAGAAATAGTATCATGTTGTGCTCGGGTTCCATTAGCAAAAGTGGAGATTCACATAAGGGTGAATTTATCCTCTCTTCAAAAAAAAGCGTAAGTCTCCAAAAAGCCAGAGGAAAGCCATCTGGAGGCTCCTTGTAGGGCACAGTGAGAGATGGGGAGGTCAATAATCAGGCAGAGCTTTCCAGACAACATTAAAACCATATTAATGGGCTGTGGTCCACTTCTATAAATAAATCTTTTTCATACAAAGGAAGTGAAGATGATCTCAGATTTAGCATGCTATTCCTTTCAATCTGTATTAACACGGGGAGAGACAGTCTCATTATGAAAGTAGTACAGATTAATAACCTTCACCCAGTTTTTATAAGTGCTCATAATCCACAAAAAAGATATTTCAAATTTGTGCTTGTTAATGCAGTGGTGGTAGGGAGGGGGAGGGGGAGGGGGGAAACCTTCAATAAACAGGAACTGTTGAGAAATTTACAGAATTTATGCGCTACTTAAAAGCACTGCCATTGCAATTGTATTAAAAAGTATCTTGTTTAGTTTTTACATCCTTAAGCAATACACAGTCTTCCTGTCCACATGGGGTGCTTGTTTACATCTTATGTTCTATACATTTTGCCTTGAACCTTCTGTCCTACTTCTCCTCTTCTACAAGTTGCAGGACAAGAAGGAAGTGCGTTCACACTAATGTATACTTTTACCTTCTAATGTTCTAATTCTGATAACTAAAATTAGAGCATCTCCCAGGCTCTGGTCTAAACTGGTCTTGCTGGGGGTCTGATATGTTTGTTACTGTTGACTCAGGCTTACCATCTTCTTTTTTGTTCTTTTATATACTTATTATTTTGTTTCTGTGAGCTGCCCAGGGTGGACTGAAGTTGGATGGCAAAATCTAAGTCAAATTAAATAAATGAATAAATAAATCAAACTCTTTTATTGTAACTGAGCTTAATCTGCAGATCCATCCCCATATGTATTCAATGATTTAATCTGTCATAGCTATAGAAACTTCATTCTGACAACCAAGCCCATATAAAACATACTTACAGATGCAGATTGTTATATTTATGGTGTTGTTTACTTCCAGTTAAATCTGAAGCATCTTAAGTTATCAGTATATTGGATTTCTATTGATTTGCTTCTAGCAATAGAAGAGATATGTGGCTCAGGCTTAAACTGTGGAGTCCTTACTGCTCTCCAGGTTTGGTTGGTTGCCTCTAGACACGTTTCCTTACTCAATGTTTCCTTACCCAACTATGCAACATCTTCATTGCTAGAAGGTGAGGTTTGCTCTGTTTCTATACAATAGCTTGACCCCTAACTTCTAGCACTGAAGATGTTACCTAAGGTAAATAAATAAATCAATCAATGGATGTCTTTGGATGAAGACATGTTACCCCCAACTCAGAAATAACCCTGAGACTTCAAGACGAATAGACTGACCACCATGAATTTATCCAATCCCCCCTTCCAAGCCATTGAAAAAATCAATGGCAAGCACCACCATTACAAATCACAAAGCGCACAGAAGCAGTCGGGTTTCTCACGGGAGCATTCTCAAAAACAAAACTCTAATAATAACTTTGCTTTAGGCTTTAAAGGGTAAAGAAATAATATATGCCTCTCTAGAGAGGCATCTCTGATCACCGTTACTTCAAACTTTTTAATTTTTTAATCATCCAAAGAGCACAAAAAGTGAAGGAAATCCTTTTGGAATATAATGTGCTTGCAATGACTAAATATTAGTATGAATATTTATACAAGGAAGCTTCAGTACTTCTGATGTTTGTTATTTGTTCATTTACCTAATTTAGTCACAGGCTCTGGCGGAAGACAAAATAAGGGTGCATTTATATAGGAAGCTTTCTAATCAATAAAATGGTGTTCCAAATGCATTTTATTATGAATTCATCACTTCTACAAGTCTTAGACTAAAAAAAACCCTACCATCCTTTATATTGTGCATCTATGCTGGAAAAAAACCCATAAATCTGAAGCATGGGAAGCACATCCGCAGTTTAAATTTTGTAAAAGTTACTACTGAGACAGAGATCAAATTATATTTGATTTCCAATAGATAGATTCTGCCACCAGCTGGGGAAGATGTCTACCATTTCCTAGTTGCAATTAAAGCAGTGAGAACTTTCACTTAATTAAAATTGTAAAAACCACTGGGAGTTGTAAAATAGCAGTTCAAAAATGTAATGCTCATGCTTGCACTAATATGGTAGTAGATAAACTAATTTCAGAAATATTAGGATGACAGACAAATTTATGATGCATTCCACAATCATCCTGAAAGATACAAACTTGTCATCTTTACTACTATTTCTTAGGTGCAAAATAAGTTGTCAGGTCCACCATCATATCTGTCATTCTGATGAAAGGGGAGGAGGAAGGCCTGCTGGCATTTTTTGCATGTTTTTACCATAACTGCTTGGAAATTAGGGATTGAGCAGACTCCCTCCCAGCCAGTGACAATGTAGTTCCAAGGTCATCGTGCACTGAGAGTGACCTGTTATCTGCCCAGTACCTCAGCATTCTCAAAACAACCTTGCAGCATCATATTGGCTGCAATCTGGGGGGTTGGGTTTAGGGAAGGGGAAGATTTGCTCTGTGCTTAGCGCGGGACCTTCAGATTCCACCTGACTTTTCTGCAACCACCTTCTCTCAGTAAAAGTTCTTTTGATTCAACTCAATGGAGTCAAGACTTTTGCTTTCCTGATGGAACAGATGGGACAGGTCCTTACGTAAGGTCTGTGCTATTCTCTCATTTACATTTAAGATATAAAACCATGTCAAGTCAAGTTCAGCTCATAGCTTCATTACCCAGTAAAATCTGGAAACAGTAGACAAGTGGCTTGCAATCAACCCCTTTTGAGGTGTTTTCAGACTCCCAGTTAAGCCTATAAATAAGTCTTTCAACTGTCCTGTTTTCACATGTTAATCAAAATTCTAAGTTAAGGCGGTTTGCCACCACGGTGCCTGCAGACATATGGAGACGAGCTCTGTCTTCACCGTCCAGTTTTATCCTGCTGGGGGACCCTGGAAAGGGTCGAAGTTCACCCTGTAGGGACGATGAGCAAGGAGAGGATCCCCTCTTGATTGCAGAAGGGTGGCAGCCCTGCCACTTGATCCAGGGCAGCTCTCCAAACCAGCGGGGAAAAGACCGGCCATAGCAATATGGCTCGTCATTAAGCTGCTGATAGTCGAAGTCAAAACTACAACCAAGCACCTTTAAAGCAACGCGAATGAAACTGGGTGAGATCTGATCTTCTCTTTAAGATTTTAAATATTTTTCCTGCAAAAGCTGCCCAAAGTATTTCTCCCCCTGTGAGGAGAGAGGGAAGGGAATTCTTACCCCATCCTCTAAGAACAGCGGCGACTGATTACCCAGGGGAAATAGAGCAACTATAAGAATAACCTTAATTTAATTGGATGCATATACCTTTGAAATTTGGGGACTAAAAGTTTTCCTATTCTTACTGGAGATGTTGGTTTCTATCTAAAAAGAAAAGAAATACACCTTGAAAAACTATTATTAAAACTCGAGATTTAAAAAGTTTTAAATGGCATTGGTGACATCCTGTGGCGAAGTATGATATTACAACTTGTTATTGGCTAAAAGAGACTTGGCTTGAAGCCCACAACTTAGAAAAAACTCACTCGACCTTGACAGAGACCACCTGTGAGAAACCCAGCTGTAAAGAAGGAATTGTAGGGCAGTATATCTGGCCTGTTTAAACTATGAAGATAAACTTTTATTGACTTTCAGAGTTATATGTGGGAAATTGTTTTCCTATTTTTTTTACATGAGAAGTATTTGTTATTACACAATATGAAGGAATACTTTGGACTATAAATTCTTACTTGGCAAACAATTTCCACTATAAGACTACCCACAACATGTGAAATAGATGTCACATACCTAGCTATAAAAAACAAAAAACTATTTTTAACGTTTGATTTTAAAATCCTCAACTTAATACATTATCAAGGGAATATGGATGAAGATCAGGAAAAAATCCTTTCTATGTTAAAATCAATACATGAAACCATTATTTCAGTGTGTAACAAAATAAGAGGCAACACAAAAGAACAAGACACCAGCTTAGATATGCAAACCCAGACCTTGACTACAACTAAAGACTTAATGCAGAAAACAACAGGAGAAATGGAACAACTAAATACTAAGACAGAGGACTCAATTGACCAACAGATCCAGCCAATGGGGAAATTAGAAAAGAGAGTGACAACATTGAAAATGGAAAAAACTTTTTTCATAAATCAGAAGAAACTTGAGGAAAAGGAAGAAAAACAGATCGAATGGAAGGTAAACTTATCAGGACAATTGTGGGAAATTGGAGTAATAGGGAGGCTATTAAATGAATACAATGGGGCTAGTTCTTCCAAAAAAAACCTGTAATTAAATGGTCTTTCTTATTTCAAATAATACATATAATAATAGAGGGAGAACTGTTTGATGAATCAAAAATACTGACATGGAAGGTTAGTTGGCAAAGGAAAAAAGCCAGAGTAAGGCTGAAAGAAACTAGGATTTTGATTTATTAGAGGGGATTCTATACTATTGATTAGAGGGTTGAATATGGTGGAACATAGATAATTTTTTAGAAAATAAAGTAATATTATAATTGAATAGGTAAGATGTGCAATAAGATTAATAGATTTTTGGTTTAATATGGCGAAAAATAGATAATTTTTAGAAAATAGAATAAGATTATATGCAAATAGATGTGCGTTTAGAATATTAGATTTTGTTATAAAAAGGGGGAAATGTAGAAGTTGAGATAAGGGAAACTTTGGTCACCTAAAGCTTGGAAATTATAACATACCAAATGTTAAGTTGAATATTGAGGGGAAATTAAAGCCTGGGGAAAAAGCAATAACAGGACATTGATGCATATAAGATTGAATGCAAACACAATTAAGATGTGCATAAGTTAAAAAATTATTGATAAATGTAACAAAAATGGTTTTACTTAGTTGGTAACAGTAAGAACTATATTAGTTCAATATGAGACAGTACATATTAAGGGAAAAAGAGAGGAAATATCTAACAATGTAACTTGAGATTTGTGCTAAAGATATATGTATGTTATGGAATTATTGATTACCCAGTCACCACATTGCTTTTTAATGTTTAATTAGAAAATTAATAAAATATTTTTAAAAACCTCTAAGTTAAGAATGACTACTTACTTCCAATATTATATTCACAGTACAATACTACAATATTTCTTGGTAGATATAATAACCAACTTTAACTGGCAGAAGAATAATTCCAATGACATTGTCATTGTCCAATTGTCAGTTATGCAGCAACTGTCTCTCTGCTTCAACCCTGACCCACAATAAGTATGCTCAGGGCATCTCATGGTATCTCTATCTCCTACGGCAGCGGTTCTCAACCTGTGGGTCGCGACCCCATTTGGAGTCGAAGGACCATTTCACGGGGGTCGCCAAACACCGCAGTCCGCCATTTTTCCCCCCTTTTCCTCTCGGCCGGTGCAGGGGGCAGCACCGCTCATACACGGGGTAGCACCGCGCATGTGCGATGTGGGCCGTGGCGCCGCACATGCGCTATGTGGGCCATCGCGCACACCGTGCATGTGCGGCGCGGGCCGTCACGCGCACCGTGCATGCACGATGTGGGCCGTCGCGCCGCGCATGTGGGCCGTCATGCCACGCATGCGCGATGCGGGCCATCGTGCGTGCCGTGCATGCATGATGTGGGCCGTAGCCCTGCGCATGCGCGATGTGGGCCGTCGCCCTGCGCATGCGCAATGCGGGCCATCGCGCTGTGCACGCGCAATGCAGGCCACTGTGCGTGCGCTGCGCATGCGCAATGTGGGCAGTCACGCTGCACATGCGCGATGTGGGCAGTCGCACCACGCATGCGGATGCGGGCCATCGCGTGCGCCATGCATGCACAATGCGGGCCATTGCGCACACCACGCATGCGCGATGTGGGCTGTCGTGTGCGCACTGCGCATGCACGATGTGGGCCATCGCGCTGCATGCGCGGTGCAGGTCGGGGTCACGGCCTGAAAAAGGTTGAGAACCGCTGTCCTACGGCATTATCCCCGTTAAGCAGCTGAGCCAGCTGATTTCGACTTAGCTGTGGTCAAAACCATGTCAGCACTTTTTTTCTATAAGAAACAATGGCTCTGTGAAACATTGGGGTGGGGGCTGTTAATGATCTTGAGGAAACTTTCATCTCTTGCAGCCATCCCAACAAGTCTTTCAAGAAGAAAGATGGCGTGTTCCCTGTTCAATTCCTCCACCCACAAAAGCCTCCCCCCTCTCCCTCTCTCCATGCTGCAGATAATTTATTCCACTTCTTTTTTGCATGGAATGGGAGGCTGGAAGGTTTTGTTGCTATTGCAGCAAGTCCTGTGGCAAGACAATGATTTTTACTCCTTGGTTCTCAATACCACGTGGCACTGACAGTGAAGTCAGATCATTTTCAAGCATTGCTTGGGAAATAAAGATGGTGGAAAAATAGAAGTCTCAGTTCAGCAATACTGTTCTGGCAAAAGTACATACCGGTAGAATGGGTGTGTTGAATTGGGGGTTTTCTGTAACAAAATAGCAAAAGCACTTAGACCAGTGGTTCTCAACCTTGGGGTCGGGTCGCGCGACCATTTCGCGGGGGTCGCCGGGCACCGCCGGCCGCCATTTTGTTTTGTTTTTTTATTTTTTTTATTTTTTTTAAAAAAAATTTTAATTTTTTTTATTTTTTTGGCGCGCACATGTCGCGCACGCTCAGATCCACCCGTCGCGCCGGAAAAAAAAATAAAAATTTTTTTAAAAAATTTAAAAAAATTAAAATAAATAAAATTTAAAAAAAAACAAAATGGCGGCCCGTGACGGGCGGATGCGCACATGCGTGGCGCGTGCGACTGGCCGATCTGCACATGCGCAGATCCGCCCGTCGCGGCCGCCATTTTATTTTTTAATTTTTTTAAATTTTTTTTAAAAAATAAAAACAAAAACAAAATGGCGGCCCGCGATGGGCGGATGTGCGCATGCATGGCGCGTGCGATGGGCTGATCCGCGCATGTGTGGATCCGCCCGTCGCGGCCACCATTTTGGTTTTTTTTAATTTTTAACATTTTTTTTTAATTTTTTTTTTGGCGAGCGCGCGTATGCGCGCGCGTGCCCGGGTCAGGGTCGCAGCGCGCATGGGCGGGGCAAGTGGGGTCTCAACCTGAGAAAGGTTGAGAACCACTGACTTAGACTTATATACCACTTCACAGTGCTTTACAGCCCTCTCTAAGTGTTTTACAGAGTCAGCATATGGCCCCCAATAATCTGCATCCTCATTTTACCCAACCTCAGAAGGAGAGAAGGCTGAGTCAATCTTGAGCTGGTGAGATTCGAACTGGCAGTTGGCCACCAGTAGATTTAGCCTGCAATACTGCATTCTAATCTAATTGCACCACCACGGCTCTTAAAGCATAAGCTTCATATACTCTGCAATTAAATGTGTTCCTATCTTTTTCTTTCTTTCTTTTCTTTCTTTCTTTCTTTCTTTCTTTCTTTCTTTCTTTCTTTCTTTCTTTCTTTCTTTCTTTCTTTCTTTCTTTCTTTCTTTCTTTCTTTTCTCTTTTTTCCTTCCTTCCTTCTCCATCTTATAAACACATACACACACTCCTGTACTGTAGCTTTTATTTTAGTTGCTACTAAAATTTAATGGTTGCTTTTATATCATGAGCCTGCTGCACACTGAGAACTTCTTTATATCTTCTTTTACTGCCCATGAGCTGAGAATAATATAGATTATTTGCCAACAAACATTCCCCTCTTCTTCATTCTCTCCATCCCACAAATGTTCTTCTACACCTTTTTTTTTTTTTTTTGCAGTTACCGCTGCATATTTGCAATCAAGCAACAGTGGGACACGAAGAAAGCTAGTTTCTTCTCCATGCACCTTGAGATCAGACAACTGAGGTGGGGGAAAAAAAGATTCCTTTATCCTTTGCAAGCTAGATTTAGGGCAAAGAGTTGAACTTCATCTCACATTGTGAAAAACCCACATATCTAGGTTCTACACTCCAGAAATCTGTTCCTGTATATCTCAATTTCAGCTCTGTAGCTCAAGGCTCACCCAGGGATATTTGCCGCCTAAAGCAAATGACCTCACTATGGCCTTGCCTCAATGCCACCTAAAGAAACCCACTGACTGGCAGCTGAATCTTACTTCAAGGAGGAGAATGTCCTCTACCTAACTTTAGAAAAGCAAACAAAATTAAGGGTGCACGCAATTTTTTTTCCACCAGTTTGCTACTATTCATTATTTTTCTTACCTAGGAACTACTTGATACCACTTAAATAAATTCTACAGTTCTGCAGCAGGAACACGTGTACTCCAAATGAGCAGAGCAATTTAAAGTTTCATGTGAGAAGGGCAGAGCAACTTGAAGTTTCACGTGAGACAAATAAAACCCAACAAGACGCAGAAGTACCAAGGACTGGAGGAGAAAGGAGATCACGATAATCTGTTCTCCAGCATCCCTACCAGTGACATCTATATCATCCATCTTAACAGTTAATCTGATTTTGAATTGATCTTACCACAGCAGTTCGTGTGTTACTCAAAAAGTACATTACTACTTTATGGAATACAGCTTCTATAATCCATGAACCTGATTGAAGAAGCCCAGTTTCATCTGAGGTGCTGAAACACTCAAATAATTTCTGCTTTTGCAATGGATCATTCACTTAAAGTTCAGCCATTGTAACTCCTATGAGCAGGGGTGAGCAACTATGGCCCTAAATCTTATAAAGAACGGTTGCTGGAATTGGGCATGTCTAGTTTAATGAAAAGAAGGATTAAGGGTGACATGATAGGAGTGTTATCTCAGGGGTTGCCACAAAGAAGAGGGAGTCAAGCTATTCTCCAGAGCACCTGAAAGCAGGGCAAGAAGGAATGGATGGAAATGAATCAAGGAGAGAAGCAACCTAGAACTAAGGAGAAATTTCCTGACAGTTAGAAAAATTAATCAGTAGAACAACTTGCCTCCAGAAGTTGTGAATTCTCCAACACTGGAAGTTTTTAAAAAGAGATTGGACAACCATTTGTCCAAAATGGTATAGGGCTTCTTGCCTGAGCAGTGGGTTGGGCTAGAAGACCTCCAAAGTCCTTTCCAACTCTGTTATTCTGTTATTGTTTATAACCTGTGGACTTCAACTATCAGAATTTCTGAGCCAGTATGGTTGCCCACCCCTGCCAAGAGTGTGCAGTCAGTCTGCTTTGAGATTTTCCCAATGTTTCAGAGATGTGGCTGGTTACACCTTGCAAATGGAGGGGAAGAATCAATGTCAGTGACAAAAGCTAGGACACATTTGAATACAACCATTCTGTGTTTTTTCATTGAGGTTTCCTAAAATATAAGAGTAACCAGCTAAAATTATTGCAGATGAACAGGTTACAATAAGCAGAAAGACAGGTTTTACAAAGTAGGACTTGTAAGTTAATCAAATATTGGACACAGGAACAGAAAATATGAACTCTACAATGTTAACTAACCTGTTATATTAAGTAATATGGCATCATGTTGGCAACCAAGAACAAATATCATGAAGCACTCATAGCTTGGGAATGAGATATAGCACCTATAGAATCTTGAAAAGTCTTAAATCCTTCTGGGCATATGCTTTGATTCAACCCGAGTCAACATTTCCCCTATATGAATCAAATTGATGAAAATTAATAAGAAACCCATGATCATTTAAATAGATAGATTTGTTATTGCTCATTCTGGTAATCCTCTCTTCTCTACTGCTTGATGCCTATATTGGGACTCCTCAAAGCCAACAATACCAGGATAAAATTTGGACCTTTTTATGACCCAAAAGTTGGTATAAAAATAGAACTACATCTGTAATGAATGATAGAGATATTGCCACTGACAACTTCAAATTATTTTCTTGGAAAAAAGAACAAAAAGCAATCTAGGGCACTATGAATTGGAGACTGAGATTTTTTTTTTTAAAAAAAAGAGGGAGTATATTTAATGTTTTCTTTAACAAGAAAACATTTCCCTTAGATCAATCTCAACTCCTGGACACACCCATAGCAGCAGTACAGAAGTCAATCAATCAGAATAGAGCTGGAAGGGACCTTGGAGGTCTTCTAATCCAACCCCCTGCTAAAGCAGGAGACCCTATACCATTTCAGACAAGTGACTGTCCAGTCTCTTCTTAAAAACCTCCGGTGACGAAGCACCACAACGTCTGAAGGCAAGCGGTTCCACTGGTTAATTGTCCTCACTGTTAGGAAGTTTCTCCTTAATTCCAGGTTGCTTCTCTCCTTGGTCAGTTTCCATCCATTGTTTCTTATCTTGCCTTCTGGTGCTTTGGAAAATAAATTGGCCCCCTCCTCTTTATGGCAATCTCTCAAATACTGGAATACTTCTATCATGTCACCGCTAGTCCTTCTTTTCTCTAGAGCAGTGTTTCTCAACCTTGACAATTTTAAGGCATGTGGACTTCAACTCCCAGAATTCCACAGCCAGCATTGCTGGCTGTGGAATTCTGGGAGTTGAAGTCCACATGCCTTAAAATTGTCAAGGTTGAGAAACACTGCTCTAGACTAGCCATACCCAGTTCCTGCAACCGTTCTTCATATGTTTTAGTCTTCAGGTCTTTAATCATCTTAGTTCCTCCTCTCTGCATTTTTTCCAAAGTCTCAACTTCCATCTTTCAGAATGGGTTTCTCCCTCCCCTCTTTTCAATTTAGCCTACAGCCCTAGATTTCCCAATGGATTCCTCTCTAAGTAATAATAAGGTCTGATCCCACTTAGTCCATTTTCACCTTCCAAAGATCAAGCCAGGTCAGCTAAACGCCACCATTTGCTTTGAGCAAAGGTTTCTTCGAGCACTTAAAACTACTGTTTTAACACTTGAACATTAAAAGGAAAAATTCTCAGAATTTTGCACCAAAAAGGAGAAACAAAAGGCACATAAAAGTAATCTGAACAATTCCTAGTTGAAAAAACAATGTAAGAGCAACGTTTATATAACTATTTTAATTAAACATTATGAGTAGACCATCCGTCTCCACTGCTATTAGTACAATTCTTGATTGCAGGCATTCAATTTGACTACAAAAAATGGGAGAAGACATGCAGAAGAGAGGAACTCCCAGCCAGTTTGGGGGACCAAAATCCATGCAACTAAAGTGCAATCAGAGGACAGGAAAACTGTGCTACATTAGTGCAAATCTCTGTTAGGAACTATGCATCTGAAGGTTTTTGTATATTATAGCAGCAAATTAAGTAATCAACCAGGCTTTTTCAAGAGATCTCCATGGGACAAACATAATACACAAACCATTTGTGTTTTAAAATAACACAGTAGACCAATATAAGTTTTGGTTACAGTTCCATAATGTTAAGTACGGTGATATTACAGCATATGGACATTCCACATACTATGGACCCTGACATTTTCACTGCTAATGTCATCAACAGCTTAAGGCTTTTCTCCTATAAATCAGGTAACCTCTTTCCCCTACAATCAGACAAGGTGAAAAGCTTATATGGTTGGCATTACGATACAACATGAACCTTGCCAATTGCCAATCCTATTCGTTGGAAAGGTTTCAAGTATTTAATCTATGAAGTTAAACATTCCTCACAGGGAATGGCTTATCATGTCTCCATTCTTCAGCTGTTTTCCACACCAAGGCTGGAAAATCAGGAAGTAAAGCTCTTCTGCCATCTCTTTGTTAAAACACAATATTGCTTGAATTTCTGCCTAACACCTACCTATTAAACACACACACACCCTGCCAAGAAAGAGAATGTGGTATTGCCAGGTCTAATTTTCCCTGAGCTGCTCTGATTTTACCATTTGAATCCAATCCCTCTTTTAGGGGTAATCCCAGAGCTGGTCCTTAAAAAAGCACTCTTCTCTGCCTCTCTTTTTAACATATCAAAAACTTGCCTTCAAGGCATTTTTTTTTCCGTTGTGAAGAAAGCAAAGACAAATTAAAGTGTAATGGCTCAAACTCACCTTCTGACTCTATGTGGTCTAACTCCAGTTGCTAATAATAAGCCAAGTTTATGAGCCATGGAGGTGTTTTTATATATCAGCCTAGCTCTGTCAGCTTACACAGCTCTTCCCTCACCTCTGCAGAAGCATTAAATCACTTGTCTTTATAGGCAGCAGGGTAGGTAGGGTAAGGCCTGAGCAAGCAATGGGCTGGAAGGAATGGGAGTGGGGATCTTAAAAAAAAAAAAAAAGCAGAATGGGAAGGACAGAACATCACAGCTCATTTCAGATGGTTTCAAGAGTTTGACAAAAGTAGTATAACTTGGATGCTATACAGATCTAATGTCGAACATGCAGTTAATATGCACTGAGGGTACAGTACTACTTGAGTAATTACAGGTAGTCCTTGACGTATGACCACAATTGGAGCCAGAATTTGCATCGCTAAGCAAGGCGGCTATTCAGTGAGTCACACCCTGTTTGCTAAGAGGATCACTGGAATTGTTAAGTGAATCGTATGGTTCTTAAATGAATTCAGGTCTCCCCCCCTCCCCCATTGACTTTGCTTGTCAGAAACCAGATGCGAGGATCACAAATGGCAATCCCGTGGCCTCGGGACATCGCAAGTGTTGTAAATACATGTCAGTTGACAAAGGCCCAAATTTTGATCATGTGACCCTGAAGAAGCTGCAACAGTCATAAGTGCAAGGACTGGGTGTCACTTTTTCCATATAACTTCATATGAGTGCTAAACGAATGGTTGTAAGTCTACCAATAAAGGCTGCCCTCTTCATATGAAGCCAAAGAGGCTCTTTCAGCCTCAGTTAGATAGAGAAGCCACCATCCTAATAAAACAGAATGTTCTCTGAAGTTTCTTTGTGTTGTCACACTGTAGAAACAGGGGGTCTTTGGAAATTCTCAGTCATCCAGGTCATGGTTGTCCCAAAGGTGCTTTTTCAGGAGGCAACTGGACTTTCATGTTTTTCTTTGAACATGTTTCACTTCTCATTCAAGAAGCTTCTTCAGCTCTGACTGGATGGTGGGGAATGGAAGGATTTATATTCCTTGCAGAACAGCTGGTCATTTGTGTTCTTGTAGAGCAGGGGTCTTCAAACTTGACCAGGCATGCCTGGCTGAGGAATTCTGGGAGTTGAAGTCCACAAGTCATAAAAGGGCCAAGTTTGAAGACCCCTGTTGTAGAGAATAGCTGAGGTCATTTGGAGGTTTACCTGTGTCCTCAGGGTCACCTGAGTAATGCAAATGTGTGTGGAGCCTTCTTGGCTGCAGGATGTTTTCTGCTCTGTGTCCCTTTGCTGTTGAAGACAGGCGCAGGCTGTTGGGGATGAGTCTGTGTTGTCTACATCTCAAACTGGAGCGCAAATGGTTCCTGTAGTCTGCAATGTTTTCGAGAAATGTGTTCATACTCTTTCACCATTCAAACGGTGTTCATCCCAAAGTGCATAGCTAAATGTCTCTGGAGATTCTCAGTCATCCAGATCACGGTTGTCCCCAAAGTGCTTTTTCAGGAGGCAACTAGACTTCCTTGTTTTTCTTTGAAAAACCCTGACGACACAAATAAACCTCCAGGTCGCCTCAATGACTTTCTAAAAGAATGCAAACGACCAGCTGTTCTGCAAGGAATATAAATCCTTCCATTCCCCACCATCCAGTCAGAGCTGAAGAAGCTTCCTGGATGAGAAGTGAAACGTCTTCAAAGAAAAACAAAGTCCAGTTGCCTCCTGAAAAAGCACCTTTGGGTGTAGAGTGAACAGATGTGAAAAGCCAGAGTGAACAGATGTGAAAAGACTGAGTATAGAACAGGGGTCTTCAAACTTGGCAACTTTAAGACTTGTGGACTTCAATTCCCAGAATTCCTCAGCCAGGCTGACTGAGGAATTCTGGGAGCTGAAGTCCACAAGTCTTAAAGTTGCCAAGTTTGAAGACCCCTGGTACAGAACATGAGAGAGGAATGTTGTTTAGAGCAACAGTCTCCAACCTTGCCGGCTTTGTGGACCAGCGGGCAGGGGAGAGGGGATGGTTCTGTGTGAGTAGTGGGTGAGTGCACATATGCTCGCCTGTACAGGCAAATGGAGCTAAATGCACATAAAGCACACACACACCCTCGCCTACCCCTTCCGTGGCCCAGTTCTGAATGGGTTGTGGACTCTTGGTTTAGAGAGCTATCAGGATGGACACTTGGATAATGTGAAATGCTTAAAAATTACAGTCATAAACTCAGATCTATCTGCACTGTGAAATTCACTATTTCACAGAAGAGCTGCATATCTGGCTTATCATGAACTATTC
The DNA here is from genome assembly GCA_034064705.1 of Bothrops alternatus. NCBI lineage: Eukaryota > Metazoa > Chordata > Lepidosauria > Squamata > Viperidae > Bothrops > Bothrops alternatus. The sequence continues at coordinate 14,927,306 of JARGCV010000248.1, forward strand.
TATTACTTTCAATTATATAAGTTGTGGGAGACATCCTTGTAGATTGAATGTTAAATACAGTATCATAAAAGATTCATAAATATATCAACAGCTTTTCTAATTTTTTTTTAATCTTGTATTTTTCTCTAAAACGTTTAAGCAATTAGGTGAAGAGGGGAAAAAGCACACAAAGGCTCTTCTCTTTAGATATGAAATTTGGGCTTTTTTGCTTTGTGATTTACACAATAATTGTGAGTTCAAAAGCATGCAAATGCAAGTAGATAAACAGGTACCACTTCAGTGGGAAGGTAACAGTGTCCCATGTACCTTGGCGTATACTCATGCTGGCCACATGACCATGGAAGAATCTTCAGACAACACTGGTACCCTTAGCTAAGAAAAGGAGATGAGCGCTATCCCCTTGAATCAGACACATCTGGACAGACGAAACATGTACCTTTACCTTTAACTGATGACTGACAATTTCATTTTGGTTTTTGGCCACCCACCTACTTCTGTAATTCCTAACCACAATAAAATGCATTAGATATCACGATCTGCACAACAAACATCCTCTTAAAGCAACACATGATATCAGTGAAATTATCACTTACAATGTTCTACTTAGCCCTGAGTAAAAACATGAAAATGATGGAGCAATACATTAGCCATTTATGTGTTTATTCCACAATGGATCTGCTATTGATTTAATTTTTCTCTTTTACCTCTTCGTAGTCTCTTTGGGAGTTTCATACTTGGACATTAAATAATAAATAACCTCATACAGTATTTTCTAAAATTTCCATTTGCCGACAATTCATCACTTTGTCTAGTTTTTAAATATATATATTAAGGTTTTTATTTATATACTTCTCCTCTGTAGCATACCCCTTGACACCTATAAAAATGCAATTACCTAGTATTCTCCTGACTTGGAAACATCTACATCACCTATAAATTGTGAAGTGGGATGATGCCAACATTTTTTAAAAAAATACTTCATTGTTTACAAATACAACCACTGAGAATGTAGTCTAAGAGGGTCTACTTTAATAAATAATTATTTCCTATTTTCTGGAAAGCGGGAGTGTAGATTTTATTTATGCTATCTATTCAACTTACAATCTACCAAATACCTACAGCTCACTTTAATGGATCTCGAAAGGGAACAAAAAGAGAGTATATTTTGTATTTATTTGGACTTCATTGTCAATTCACATTTTAATCTTCAATTGGCTTGTGGGTACCTGACTGTGATTTTGGAATTGCTTCTCCATAGTTTAAATCTCCAAACAGCGGAAATGGTTATGCTCTTTCTGAATGAGTAAAATACTTCCAGTAGAATTGTAGAATACAATACAAATCTGAGGCATCCATTTTTACAAACAGGCTTTCTCTTCATTTCAGCAATAAATAACAAAAAGCATTTATAATTATGTTCAATAATTTGAATTATTACATCTAAACTAGCAACCATAACAAAATACTTTTACTATCCTATAGATGCAAAAATTATATCAGAGTTAGCTATAAAATAAGTTGCCAAATCCTAACATTTCTTATAGTCCCTAACATCTTAAATGCATTAATCTACATTGAATGAGAAAAAACAAAAACACCAGTATGAACACTTAATGTTTTACAAGTCTATACTTGTAAGACTGATCAGAGCACTCAAAAAAATATGCACATCATCCAAAACGAAATCCCTCTTCGCAGTGTTAAAATAGCTGCATCCTTTAACAGGACCATCTACCGTAACAGCTTTGAAAGCTGTTCACAGCTATCTCCACGAGTTTGTACATGCACATCCATTTTCTTTCACTGGCAGTCCTGGGGAAATACGTTTGAAGATATCTGTATAAGCACCGAGATAACAGAACATTTGAAGCAGTGACATTTAATCTTTCAAAGGATGCAGCTACTTTAACACTTCAAAGGAAGGTCTTCCTATTGTGAAATACCTCTTTGAAGCACCTCTTTGGAATAGCTTGCATAGCTCTAGTCACTGTATAACACCAACGTAATTATTAAATTTGCGGATGACACAACAGTGGTGGGGCTCATTAATAAGAACAATGAGTCTGCTTACAGGAAGGAGGTACAAGGGCTGACATTGTGGTGTAATGAAAATAATCTTACACTTAACACCACAAAAACTAAAGAACTTATAATCGATTTTAGGAGGAAGAGAGATGCGCATCTACCATTGTACATAAATGGTGTGGAGGTGGAGAGGGTGGGTAGTTTTAAATTTTTGGGCACTTATATCTTGGAGGACCTCTCATGGTCTATGAACGTTAATATGCTTGTGAAGAAGATACAGAAGAGGCTGTACTTCTTGAGAATGCTCAGGAAGATAAATCTATCTCAACGTCTACTTCTGTCCTACTATCACAGCACCATTGAGGGTGTCCTGACATATGGCATTCTTGCATGGTATGGGAGTAGCTCTGTAGTGGACAAAAAAGCTCTACAGAGAATTATTAAAATTGCCCAGAATATTATTGGACTCCAGCTACCAGCCCTGGACAACATCTTTGAATCTCGTTGTTTGAGGAAGTTGCATAACATTCTCAGAGATTCTTCCCATCTTGCTTACAATCTTTTTGGACTGTTGCCTTCTGGTAGAAGATATAGGACATTTAAAACTTGGACCACCTGTTTTCTGAATAGCTTTTATCCCAGAGCTATAATTGTACTTAATAATGAACTAAAGAGCCACCATCAGTGAACTGTTGGATACTACTACTTGGCCTGTTGGGTGGATGCTGGGTGGTTTGGGGGTGGGGAATTGTGGTGGGTGGGAGTGTGTTTGGGGATTATGTGTGCGACCTGGTCTTTGGTGTCATGTAAATTTCGTTGTATATACACACACAATGACAATAAAGTTATTATTAATATTATCTCTAAGAAAGCAGTAGAATATATGCATCTAAGGAAATTTGGGACAGCATTCTTGATATTCATTATTCAGATGAAAATAATTTTACAAAGAAACATTGCCCATAGGAGATAGATGTGTGCAAGTCAACATTTGGAAGAATTTTTTCCTTCATTCTTCATAACGAGCCTAGCCCAGGTTCCAGCTCCAATAAAATGTCTAGATTTTGACACTGAAAATGTGGTTTTTCTGCTGAAAATAAACACCACCTACCTGACATTTTGTAAATGGAGTCTTTTTGTAGATTCCTCACTTATTACCTTTCTGTACTCTAAAGGAGATTGCTTTCAAAATTGAGCTTGTCGAGTCAACAAGTTCACTTTTGAATGATTGCAGGAATGTGTGCTTTCTGAATTAATTTGTTGCACTTTCCCCCAACTCTTCAGCCATCTTAAAAAACAGTGCAACAAGGAGGAAAGCAATGGTAACTCACTTCTTGTATAATAATAATTGGCATTAGAAATGGCAATTGATTATACTGGAGTGCATATTTATTATGCGTATATACATGTGCAACTACCTGAATATCTATAAATCTCTATGCCTGCCATTGTCACCAGAGAACAGATGTTAGCCAATCTGAAATGAAATCAGAAAACCAGATGAAGTGTAATAAAGACCAGTCAGTAAGATAATTGGATGAAATTTCTATTGCCAAGTCAAGGATTTATGCTGCAGTTTCTATACCTTCTGGTATATTGAGCACAACAGGATATGAAGAGAATACGACAGCAAGAAACTAAAATTGCCAATACTTTATTGTACTATAACTAAATGATTCCCTAGTTATTATACTCAGACCTCTGTCAAAAATAGGAAAAAAAACAAAGGGAGAAATATTTACAAATATTATTCCATATTTCCACAATTAAAGATCAGCTACACTAAAATATCTCATTCTGAGATTTTTAAAAAACTTTTTCCTCAACATCCGTCTGCACTTTCCTTCCTCAACTGAACTCTTTCAATCATTGATAAGATTTCACCCATATCTGTTTCTACTGTAACATAATAATTCCTCTACCCCAAAAAAGAGAATACAAATAAAAGTGCCCGCTCCAAAAACCGTCCATGATTTCAGGCAATAGCAAAGCGACTTGAGTAAATGCAAAGAAAGTCAATGCATTTTTGATAAGGGAGACACCACTGAAAAGGGTCTATGGAATCATCACTTCACTAATTGCAATCACTTCACAAAATTAAGGTTTTGAAAAAAGCAGTACAGTAGGGCATTTGAACTCGGACAATGTTGTTTGCACACCCTTTGCAGTACTCAATTATCAGCAATGATTACAGCAACCAACCCCAGACGGTATCTTCAACGTGAGAGGTTGTGGATGTGTGCAGATTTCTCCTAAAGTCAAGACTGTCAATATGGCAATCATAAGTTCCATCACACACAACACTCTACCTGTGCTCCAACATTGAAGTCCCTTCTATGCTTCACCAAAATTGATTTGTTCCTATCTAAACAATGGACCAATCAGATGCTACTTTTAGACCAATCAGATGCTGCTTTTAGATCAATGTTTCTCAACCCTGGAAGCTTGAAGATGTGTGAACTTTAACTCCCAGAATTCCCTAGCCAGCCATGAAATCCACACATCTTCGAACTGCCATGGTTGAGAAACATTAGTTTTAGACTAACAAGGTTAATTGAAACTTAAAATGGTATGTCTGCGGCCACAGTTCTGTAGTGTACCTGGGTACAAATGGGCAGGTAAAAGTGAATGCGGAAAAGATATGACAGGAAAGGGAGTCCACTTCCCAAAATGTGATAGGGGGCTGTGGAAGACAATATGTCTAAATGTATTTAGGGGGAGATATATTTATGAGATGTATGGTGTTGGTGGGTACATGTTACAACTAAGAGAGGATATGGGGGGGAGTAAGACTACCTCATTTGCACATGCTCAGATGCTCCTTGAACAATTAGGACCTCATCTAATTATGTATTAGAACCAAGTATACCATTTATATCTCCTGTTCAAAGAAGTCATTTCTTTGTTCCTTGTTATAATGCTTTTCATTCCGAGATGTTCATTATGTGTGTGAGAGAAGAAGCTGCTAACCACCAACCTGCCTATCTCTTTTTGCTTCTCTAAGCACTCAGCCTCAAATAAATAGGCTTATTTCCTGGGTACTGGAGCAAATTGTATCAAGGCAACCCCTATAATTTTGGTCCAGAGGATAGCCATTCATACAGTCTCCTTTCCCTTGTTGGCTTTGTTCATTTACTGGCTTGTTGACTTAGAAAATTAAGCTATGAAATATCAAAGCAAAAGGAGTAGGACTTGATGCTTCCCCTGTTGCGAAACCTTTATCCACATACTGTAACAGGGTGGGGAAGAAACATAATGGAAAGAACAACATTATGGAAATGTCTATGGAGAGTCTCAGTTATCCAGGTCATAGTTATCACAAAGATGCTTTTTCATGAGGCAACTGGACTTTAAAAGTCCAGTTGTCTCGTGAAAAAGGATCTTTGGGACAACATTATGGAAAGTACAAAAAAGAAATATAGTAGCAGGCAAAAGAAATTAAAACAAGCGATAACAGAAAAAAGAGCTCTACTTAAATATAGTTTACATCAATGCCATTTTCTGTACTTCTCTATAACTTAATATTGTTACGAACCATCTTTGCTTCCACCATATTTGTGCACTAATTGCCTTTTGTTTCTTAAACTTCATGTAGCACAGTGGGTAGCAGCATACTCTTATAAACAGGTATTCCTTGACTTACAACCATTCATTTAGTGACCATTTGAAGTTTCAACGACACTGAAAAAAGTGACTTATGACCATTTTTCATACTTACGACTGTTGCAGCATCCCCATGGTCATGTGACCAAAATCCAGGTGCTTAGCAACTGGCATGTATTTATGACTGTTGCACCATCCTGCAGGCATGTGATGACCCTTTGTAATCTTCCCAGACAGCTTTCAACAGGCAAAGTCAATGGGGGAAGTCAGGCTCAATAACAATTGTATGGTTCACTTAACAACTGCAGTGACTTGCTTAACAAATGGGGTAAAAAGCATCATAAAAGGGGGCAAAACTCACTTAACAACTGCCTTGCTTAGCAATAGAAATTTAAGGACTATCTATACAATCATTTCCACTTGTAACATTCATTCTTTGCTATTGATTGTACTTTCAGAATTTCCACCTCAGCTTTAGTCATGGTTCTGCCCAGGAACAGAAATCTATCTACCTGATGGTTTGTTTGTTTTTTCAAATTTTACTATTATATTTTAATGCCATCTTTTTATACAGGTGGATTCTTGATCTATGACCCACAACTGAGCCCAAACTTTCTGTTGCTAAGTGAGAAAGTTGTTAAGTGAGTTTGCCCCATTTTACGATCTTTCTTGCCATAGTTGTTTATTTATTTTTGCGATTTCTATACCGCCCCCCCTCCCGAAGGACTCGGGGCGGTGTACAGCCCAATTAAAAACATCAACATACAAAAAGTAAAATGATTAAAAATGGATTAAACAATTTGGCCCTGAAACATTTAAAACCCAATACATTATCTTAAAAGCTCAATCCCCTAAAACAATTATAACCTTGTTGGTACTGGAGCTCCTATCCCAGGCCGGCTTGTCGAAAAAGATGTGTTTTTAATTCTCGATGGAAGGAACGCAATTCCGTCATCGTACGGAGTTCGGGGGGGAGCTCGTTCCAAAGCGTTGGAGCTCCCACAGAGAAGGCTCTCCCCCTGGGGGTCGCCAGCCGACATTGTCTGGCCGACGGCACCCTGAGGAGACCCACTGCAGTTATTACGTGGCTGTTAAGTGAATCTGGCCTCTGTGTTGACTTTGCTTGTCAGAAGGTCGCCAAAGGTGATCACATGACCTTGGGATACAACCACCGTGACAAATATGAGTCAACTACCAAGCATCTGAATTTTGATCACAGCTGCAACTCCTGTAAGAGTGAAAAACGGTCATAGGTGACTTTTTTCACTGCAGTTGTAACTTTAAACAGTCAATCAAGGAACTGTTGTAAATCAAGGACTACACCCATATATAACTCAAGGTGGCAAATATACTTCCTCCTCCTATTTTCCCCACAACAACCCTGTGAGATGGATTGAGCTGACAGAGAGTGACTGGTCCAGTCACCAGCTGGTTTTCAAAATAGGCAAGATAGTGGACACAGTATCATGATGCAAGCATCTGTATGTGTGTTGATGTTGCAAGCATGTAGGAAACAACTGGTATTTTTTATTGTGATCGTATGTCTATCATTTTGCCTGCTTTGATACTACCAGCCCCCACAGATGCTTCTTGATACAGATATCTTAATATACATTTATGTCATTCTAAATCATTTTCATTTTTCTAGGTGGTATTTTCTGAAATCTTACTCCATCCCTCCCTCCCCACAAATCCAAATGGAATCAATCAGTTAAAATCAGAATTCTTAGAATGGGGGATAAGAAATTTTTTCTGATGATTGCATTTTCTTATTTTATTACATGGTGATAGAAAAAATCCTTCCGAGAATTCTCCCCCTTGCTTTCACATACCAGTGGCCAGCAACTTTTTCAAAGGATGATAGTGCAATTTTTCTGATCAACCTAGGCACCACATAAATCCATCAGTGAATAATGTAATAAAGAAATATAGGAATAAATAATTCAGCCAAAATCGTGTTAGCATCCACTTGAGATCTCGTGCGATTTGGCTGTTTAGATCCCTGGATGTCTGTTGCCAGAACTGAACTGCCAATCCTGATATACGGACACATACATTTTTATGAATTAATGATTGAAAGAATACCAAATCTACTTCTTCTTTTTTTTTTTATTCCACCCTCTTTTTATAAATACAGTACAGAATCAGACCAGGAACTTGGGACTCATAGTAAAGAAGAGAAAACTGTATCAGATTAGCTAAAGAAACTTATCAAAAAACAAGAGGGATTTAATAGAGTGGGGGGGAATAATTCAGATGAGGAGAAAAGGTAAATATGTAATTAGATTCTGAAGATAAACAAAAAAAAACATTTAAAAAAACCCTAATACTGAATCTTATGAAAAAGAACAAAAATAGCCTGGCAAGTTATACTTAAAATACTTAAGTGAGAGTATGAAGAACCTAGACAATCTACTCAAACTTTCTGCTATACACCTTCCCTTCACAGACAGGTCTATGTGTAGCTATGTGCCTGCAGAGTTTTTGGCTCACACACATATGCATTTCTGTAGACTAAAGAACACCTTTTTCCCCCCCAAGCTTCATTTTAAATTACTACTGTTGTACTTCTCTTCCCATGTCTCTCCGCATGACATTGTTTTGACCTGACTTCCACATAAACGTGTCTCCATCCCACAATTAATAGGCAAGAGAGTAACAGTAATTTCCCAAGCTTTACAGCGTAGACATGCATTCATGTCAGCTTGAAGCTAGATCTGCCCTTCCATGAGACAGGATATAACAAAGGGAAAAAAAACCTTTTATCTATTTTTTTCATGGATTTCTTTCAGAGGTTTCATTAATATAATGATTGGATTTATGACAGGTACAGGTAAACCAGACAGACAAGAAGAACTGTGTCAACAGAACCATTTAGATCAGGGGTTCTCAACCTTGGCAACTTTAAGACTTGTGGACTTCAACTCCCAGAATTCCCCAGCCAGCTTTGCTGGCTGAGGAATTCTGGGAATTGAAGTCCACAAGTCTTAAAGTTACCAAGGTTGAGAACCCCTGATTTAGAGGGACCTAACTTAACATGGAACCAACCACTGAGATGTCAGTAGCCATAATGGCAAATATTATCTGTGGCATAATTATAGGGATAAAGATGAAGCAAAATGCTGAATTCAAAACAACAGCCCTCCAGTGTAAAAATGATGAATAAAATGGTCAAATAGTCCAATAGTGACATCTTAGATGCCTTCCAAAAGAATTTCTGGAACCCTACGATAGGAAGATTCTTCTGCAAATATTATATTTCCTATGCTTAGTATGGGGGTCTTCAAACTTGGTCCTTTTATGACTTGTGGACTTCAACTCCCAGAATTCCTCAGCCAGGCATGCTGGCTGAGGAATTCTGGCAGTTGAAGTCCACAAGTCATAAAAGGGCCGAGTTTGAAGACCCCTGGCTTAGTATATGTGGCCCTTGAAACAGCAAGATGTTTTTCTGCTTTCCAGAGGGCATAGCCCATTTCAGAAGAAAAAAAGGATTCCATGCCCTCTTGATTCACACGTTGTCTTGATTACTTTTGTAAAGCTGGGTGGATCTGTTCCTCTTTTACTATACTGAATTTGCTTCAGAACACTGAAGTGAGCAGCAATCCATTTATTCCTGTATAAATTAGATTAAAATCAAGGGACCGATTGCATTCTTTGCTCAGGACAGAATAAAGTTTAACAGTTTTAGAAATGGGGGAAAAAAATTCTGGTGAGTTTGCTCTTGAAATTCATAAAAAAGACAGAATAGCACAAAGGACTGAAAGAAAGGACAGTCTGAAGCAAGCAATTATTTATAGGAAAAATCGAGATTTGATTTATTACATTCAATTTTCCTAAATTACATATTTATAATGAGAGTCAATTACATCTCAATTTATAACAATAGAATTGATAATTAATATGTGAGTGATAGGATATTCGTAAAGGAGCAACATGGTTGAGTAAAGCCAGGATACTGTAATGGTTAAGATGCTGGATTAGGGATATCCAGGAGCAATTCTCCCTTATCTATTGGCAGACACTGGATCAATCCCTATCCTCAGCCCATAGAACTTTGAGTAAAAGGTGGGGGTGGAGGGGTAAGAATGCTATACTTCTTTCCTTGGGTTCTTAAAGCAAGATTCTAAATTATGCAACCTGGAAACCATAGGCATTCTTATTGCCAATCCACCCTCCCAACTGAATGGAACCAAAATTGTGCGATTTTTTTTGCAATCTTGTTTGAAGCATGCTTTAAGAGGTAAAATAGTGCCTTGAGCCTAGCAGTTGCTTAAGGCATCCATTTCATGGCTTAAGCTTCCAAAACTGCCTTGACCATACCGAATTCTGGAGTGTGGTCTCTGTCTTTAAAATGCTGTAATAACGCAAAGAGGGGAAAGAGGAATACACCAAGATGTTTAAAAAGCGAACATGAGAAAACTGCAACTTGCTCCCCTCCTATTCACAATCCTAATTTTACCTGATGTGCAATGCTACAGCTACATTATACTAACCTGAACAGGCCCTAATTCATCTGACTTATGTGATGATGTCTTAACTTTGCAAAATAATAAAAACACTAGATTGTTCAAATAAGCTGGAACACCTAACCTGATTCTAAGAGTCAGTCTGCTGTCTCTCTTATGGACCAACAACATAATTCTATGTATAGAGGTAGTCCTTCTTTAGCAACCATTCAAACTTACAATGGCACTCATCAAGGAGACTTATGACTGCTCCTCAAAGTTCTGGCCATCGTAGTGCCTCTGCAATCAAGTGATTGCAATCCAGGACCTTGGAGAGCAGCACAAAATGTTGACATTGCAGCATCCATCCTACAGTCACTTAATTGCCAGTTGCAACCTTCACTGCCAGCTTCCAACAAGCAAAGTCAATGGGAAAAGCTGGCAGGAGGTCACGAATCATATGATGTTATGCCTAACTAACTCCAAGATGATAGAGGAATTAATATTCCTAAGCCTTTTCTGAAATTACCATCAGTAACGTCCTTCATGTTCTACAGAAATAAATCAAGTGACAAACCCAACAGTATTTCATACTCATTCAACAATATTCTACGATATTCCACTTTATTAGGAAGCAATAAAATCAACCTTCTGTAAAGAAACAGTCAAATCTAATACTGAAGTGGCAAGCTAGAAATAAACTATTCAGGAGACCAATAAAAAGAAAATCACATGGGCATTTGCTTAGCTACAATCTGAAGCACGTTATTTATTATTTTATTTAAAATATTTATATTTCATCCATAATACTAAATGGCTCTCAGATACCACTGTCTTGAGGCTTACAGTATAAAAATGCAGGTCACAGAAAGGAAAAAGGAAAGAAGAGTGAAAGCAAAACCAGATAATTTACGTTCTTGACATTTCAACATTCCTATAATGGCCACCCATGATAAATGAGGGCTGTTTATTGTCAGCCAGCCAAGATTTTGTCCAAATGACAAAAGATATCATGAGATCAGCACACAAACTCTGTCTTTCACATGCATGCAACATGACAATTTCAGAAGAAAAAGGGCTGAATTTCTGTTGCAGTTTTACAATGCACTTTTTGTCATTTCTTTTCCCTTGCTCCCCAACAGCAAATGCACATGTTGAGAGAGGCCAAACTGCTTTCATTTAACCAAAGCAACTGTTCCTATTCCTAACCACAACAACAATAATAATAATCAGTATTCACCATCAGTCAGTTGCAAAAGACAGCTTTACTCAGAACAGCTTAAATCAGACATGTCAAACACAAGGCCCCAGGGGCCGGATGCGGCCCGCGAAGTGGTTTCATGTGGCCCGTGAAGCCATCCTGGAAACAGTGAGGGAACGGCCCCCGCTACCTTGGCCCTGGCCCAGGCCTGCCAAGAGCCAATGTACAATTTTGTGGTGGCCATCTATGCTGAAACGCATTCAGTCTTAGCTCCACAAGGCTGTCTGGAAACAGCAAGGAACCAGGAGAACCTTGAGCAGCAGCCTTGAGGAAGTGGGACTGGATTTGGTGCCGTGGGTGCTCAAGGGCCAGGCTGGGCATTTGACCTCTGCTGCCCAGGGCTCTGACAGCCCGCACCACCATCCAGCCCCCCCCACATGGCCTGAGAGGAACAGTGAAGCTCCTCTAGTGGACCATGTCTTGGCACTTGCCCTGGTCCCACCCCCTTCTGCCAGAGACCCTCAGATCTGTCCCACTCCTGCCCAGGCTCCCACAGGCACTCTTGACACGAACGTTGTAGAGCTGGCCATGCCCACCCAGTAGGCCACACCCACTCCATCCACCCCTACCTAGCAGGATGTACCCACCCTGGCCACACCCACCTGGCCCCCTGAGGGAAACCGCAATGCTGATGCGGCCCTCAATGAAATTGAGTTTGACACCCCTGGCTTAAATCCTGCGACGATACCTCTAACATCGTCAAACATCAACATCTCCCTATCCCAGGTCCTTGAGAAAGACTTGATAGGGGGATAAAATGCCAAATCCAGTCTAAACATCTGGCTAATTGTATGGCTAACCATAATTGTATATGTTGCCAAGGCAGTAGCTATGAAGCCTCTGTGAAGACAGCCTTCAATTCAGAAATCACAACATCACTGCAGGAAGATATTCCTTCCTCAAAAGAAAGTTCATCCCTATAGCCTCTTGGTGCATTTCTGCACGAATGAGTGAGAGATATTGTAATTTCTATGTCAGTCTTTTCAAGATTTCATCAGGTATGATGAGCCCAGTGTTTGGATGAAGATTGCTAAATGAGATAGTCTTCGGTTTTATCTTCTTTTCCAAAATTAAAATCATTTTGAATGCACTGGGTACAATATCACTTCTAGCTATTGCACTTATTGAAAAATACTTTTTTTCACTCTTTTTCCCATTTACTACCAATCCTTAAAATAAAAGTTGGAGTCACTCTATAGGTCACCTAATCCAAACCTTACCTTGCTGAGTACAGAAATCCCCTAAACCAGGGGTAGTCCACGAGTCATAAAAGAGCCAAGGTTGACTACCCCTGCCCTAAACATCCTTGAGGGTGGTCATTATTTATATTATTTCTTTTGAACAAATAGTATCCTTCGAGTTTTATGTTCCAATTAAAATTCCACCAGATTTACTTACTATTTACTTACCAGATTTACTTCCCTGTTAGGATTTCTAATTCTTCCTGTCTGATACTTACTGGGGAGGGTTGTGTGTTGCTCTGCCGGACTCAAGGTCAAAGAAGACTCTAATAGCCTCCAATATCTTGTTCCCACGATACATTCAACTGAATCAACAATGAGAAGATACTGGGAGAAATTCGAAGAGAGTCTGGGAAGGAGTTGAAGAAAAGATGGAAGAGGTGGAGAGACAAGAAGATTTGAAAAGAATTGTTATAAACACATGGGGAAAATATCTAGGAGAGGAGGCTAAAAATTTCTCTTGGCAAACTGACAGAATCCATAGAGCATGGCTTATATGGACCCAAGGGACATCGCAAGCAATAAAGAGAGACTTATTACGTGGAAGGGAAGCTGTGCTATGGAAAGCCACCTGGCAGAGGAAGAAACCTAGAATTCGTCTGAAATGAAGAGAAACTTAATATTTTATGCAAGGAATTAAAGGCAAAGAATTATGGACTGATTTAAGGACTAAGTGCAAGAGCAAAAGACATGAGAGGGTGATTAATGGAAGATGTATATTAACTAGACTAGGAATGTACGCGTTGAAGGGAGGGGTGCAAAGACATGATAATTATTAACTTTAGAAAGAAGACTTGTTTGTGTGATGTACAATGGATAGATTTGAAAAGAAGTGAAACTTAAAATTTATAAAATGTAGTTGGCTTATAGTTGGACTTTGATATACGGAGTGAAGAAGGTCTACAAATTTGAAATGATTGTATTAAGCTGAAGGGCTTTAACTTGAATTTTTTCTTTGTTTGCATGTACAAATGGATATCTAATAATAATAAATTTAATGAAAAAAACAATGAAGTTAGTGTGTTATAGGAACACCAAAAAGAAGTCATTTCATTCAATCAACTAATCTCAGAATGTTAAATTTAGTCCATGATAGAGTCACAGTATTAAACTAATTTGGCTTACTCAGATGCAACATAGGGATAGAATTTACAAGTACTCCCAAGTCTTATTTTGAAGCCCATCACTAGCTGTGGCTCCCTTGCCAGAAGAAAATCTAACTGTACCCCCAATAGGTTATTATGGATGCATTACCATTAACTCTACACTTAATCCTAATCTTGGTGATATGGCATTTTTTATTTCTGAACATCTATGGAGATTCTCAGTCATCCCGGTCATAGTTATTCCAAAGATGCTTTTTCATGAGGCAATTGGAGTTTCTTATTTTTCTCTGAAGACATTTCACTTCTCATCCAAGAAGCTTCCTCAGCTCTGACTGGATGGTGGGGAATAGGAAGATTTTGCAGACAGCTGTCTGCAAGGAGTATAAATCTTTCCATTTCCCACCATCCAGTCAGAACTAAGAAGCTTCTTGGATGAGAAGCGAAATGTCCTTAAAGAAAAACAAGAAAGTCCAGTTGCTTCATGAAAAAACATCTTTTGGGCTTATTTCTGAATCCCCACCCAAAAAATTTGAAAGTTTGGGAACAGAAGAGGAAACAAGGGAGCACTGAAGACCAGAAAGATAAAAGAGGGCATTGCGAAACATTAAAGCAAATGGACTAGATCCAGAGAGCTCTGGGTGAATCCAACCACCTACTTATTAAGCAAGACCAGAATGAGAAGCAGAAAACTCTTCTGCCTAAAGAAGATTTTCAATCCTGGACCAAGCCCTTGGAAGACCTATTTTCTGTAACCATATCCTGGATTTGAATTAATCACTGTTTCGTAAAATTGCTACAACTTACTTTGTAAACAAAACTATATCCTAGTTAGGAGGTGTAAAGCTAACTTGTAAATCCCTTGAATTAATACTGATGCCTTTTTACATGGTTTCTAAAGCCCAACAGGCAAAAAAAGAAATGGGGTATAACAGTGGTAATAAATGTTTTCTACACTGTCATGAGCTATCTGCTATAAGCTATTTGCTTATATTGAACTTGGAACTCATCTCTTCAGGTTGATGGGAAAATGAAGGTGTATAAGAATTGGACTTTTGCCAAACAGTTACCACCTGGCAAGGTGAAGCAAATGAAGGGTATGGCTAGAATTACTAAATAGTTTTCTGACAAACAAGAAGGGATCTACAATAGTTTTTACTTGGTGAAAGAGAGAAAATGTAAACTCGTCTGTCCCTTTTCCCCTCAATAAATCATGCTGAAAGCCAGATGCCTGGTGCCAGCCAGCCAGAAAATGTGATGCTTGACATTTCTTAGGACAAAGACCAGTGCAATGTGACCCCATTCAAAGGCGCTCCAGGGACTTAGCCCAGAAAGAGACAGAGGTCAAGGACAATATCACTTCAACATTGTTGAAGATGAGAAGGCTGAATCTTGTTGGGGAAACTTACAGAAGGATCCAGTAGCCATTGCTGCAACTAGCTGAAGAAATATAACATTGAATGGGCAAAACCTGCTGACTAATAATGCTGAATTATTTTGGGTGGCTACCACCCCACAATTCTGCTTACTCATATTTTTCCTTTCCCTAGCTCAAAGGACATTTCAATCAAATGTTCCAGAATAGGACCAGAAATAAATATGCTTGTTGGTTTTAAAAATAAGATTTATGATAGTTTTATTTACACTTGTTTTCATTGCTTGCAAGCTATTTTGGGGGAAGATTGCTAACCTGAAAAGATGGTGGAGTGGGGGAGAGGAGGAGAGGGAGAGACAGTAGGTAGACAGGTAGAAGTAAGAGAGACGGACATGGCACCATACAGTCTGTCTTTATACCTGTCCACTTATCTGATTAATACCTGCAGAAAACATTTTTCTTGAAGTACATGCTTCTGTCATAGACCATCCACTCCAGGGTTTCATCAGTTTCCTGGGCCTAAAACCTAAAAAGAACTTTTTCTTGGCATGATAAGGTCATTGCTGGTGGATTCACTACAGAAGAGGCAACTCAAAAGTGAGTAGTTTGGGGCCAGGATTTTAAATCCAGGCTTCACCAAGGTCGTTTATAATATTTAGTGTGGTGGAAAGGGTACCCGATATCAGAGGCCTCCTGGGTGGGGGAAGTGATGTCGACGCTCCTCGGTTGCTATGGTGGTACCACCGCGAACACCCTCATAAGCCAGGGGGGGGAAAAGGACCGTGCCAAACCCCACAACGAATGTCTAATCACATGTCTCTCCTTGCTTTCCAGGAGGACATCTGGTAGAGGGGCTGCCTGTCAAGCCCTCCGGGCTCAACACTTTCTTGCCAGGAGTATGGTAGAATCGTTGACAGTATATAGTCTTCAACTTATGACTACAATTGAGCCCAAAATTTCAGTTGCTAAGCGAGACAGTTATTAACTGAGTTTTGTCCCATTTTATGACCATTCTTGCCACAGTTGTTAAGTGAATCACTGCAGTTGTTAAGTTAGTAACTCAGTTGTTAAGTGATGTTGGCTTCCCCACTTGTTTGTCAGAAGGTTGCAAAATGTGATCACATGACCTCGGGACACTGCAAATCATGAATATGAACCAGTTGCCAAGCATCGAAAGTTTGATCATTTGACCATGGGGATGCTACAACAATCCTAAGTGTGAAAACAGTCATAAGCCACTTTTCTCCGTGCTACTGTAACTTCGAACAAATGGAAGGCTGAGTTCCAGGACAGGACAGGGAAGGCTCTGATCTTCTAAAAAATGCCCATGCTAAGGCTGCCCAATCAGGAGCAACTCAGGATTTCAAGTCTTCCATCAATCTGTTCCAGCTAAGATCTGTTCCCATACACAACAGCCACATGGAGATGGATGTTAGATAGATTACTCCATGTAGGACAATCTTGGGAGATACTTTCTGAATCATATTCCTGTTAACACCCTCTACCTCTCTTTCACACTTTCCTTCTAACATAGTATCTCTCCAAACTAGTTAATTTTGTGATTTCTTCTTTTCCTTGAATGTCTTTTATTGCCAAAACTGGAACTACAGTTTTATTTCGGTCAGAGCTGAGCCCTGAGATAACATTAAAGGCAGAGGTTCCTCTGAGCACATTTTTTTTTCACCATCTTCTTTTAGTAACGTCAGGGAACCTCATACAGGAGCCAGAAAGCAAGACTGACGATTATCTATCCATCTACCTATTTACCCAATTCCCCCATGTTGTATTATCAGGAGAGGAAAACAAAAAGACAAGGAAAATCCAACGTTGGATTCTATGCACATCCACAATCTTTTTCTTTCTCCCACTCGTTACTTACTGTCGACAGGCCAGCTTATATTCTTTACACTAAATATCTAGTGAATGACAGGATGGGGGCATCTGCAATCTTGCTTGACAGCAGTAATCAATAGGTAGTGAAATCCTCACCAAGCCATTCCTCTTCCTTCTGGCTACAAAGGCAAATGAAACTTCAGCTGTAAAAATGAAATACTGATCAGAAAGGAAGTACAAGCAGGAAGTGTCAAAATGTGGCCTTTCCAAGTTT
This sequence comes from Bothrops alternatus, assembly GCA_034064705.1. Classification (NCBI taxonomy): domain Eukaryota; kingdom Metazoa; phylum Chordata; class Lepidosauria; order Squamata; family Viperidae; genus Bothrops; species Bothrops alternatus. The sequence continues at coordinate 14,944,466 of JARGCV010000248.1, forward strand.
CAGAGATTTGCCTCTGCAATCCTATGTGCTTTAAACTAGAAAGATGCTGCAAGCCTAATAAACTGAATATACATCTCACTGGACTTTTATACTCCAAGGAGACTGCTTATCCGGTCCCATATACTCTTGCAGACTGCTAGTGGGCCGCATGATTTCAATAGGATCTTCTACCCATAGCTGAATAGCTAAGAAATTAAGGCATGCAGAAATAAAATCAGGAATCTCATAATAAAAGACGCCCTGTTACTCATCAAATCATTTAATTGAGAATCATTTTTCATAACTGTTGGAATATTAAAGTAAGAAAAATAATTTAAAGAAGGGGTATTTCATATATATTTTATTTCCCAACTGAAGATAATTAACAGGTAGAACACTCACCAATTATAGCTACACTCCTGTTGTTCTACTCTGTGCAAAAAGAAAAAGAAAACCACACCAACCCTCACTTTTTTTTAAACATAAAATCGTATTAAGAAGCCATCATTATAGAACCTGAAATACAACACTAAGTATTAGTAAACATTCTTCACTCCTCACGTCAAGCCTCAACTATACGCCTGTTACACTTTATTTGATTGGTGTTTCTCTTATCTATAGTCTATCCACTGTTTCTAGTCTATCACATATTATTCATCTCAGTAATAGTGCAATCTTTTATGATCCCTAACAAAAGCTCTTGAGGTAGAAATTCACTAACCTGAGGTAAAAATTCAATCCGCTTTTTCAATGTTAAAGTAATCAATATTAAACATAAGATCATATTAAGAAGCAATCATCATAGAACATAAAATACAACATTAGGTGTTAGTCTTTGTAAACGTCTGGTTTGTTAGGTTGCAACCTGGAGAGTCACCGCTTTATCTCATTAATCTCCTCAAAAGGACGACAGAAATGGCAGCCGCCTTTGCTTCTGCCTCTGTGGTTTGGCAGAACTGTTTGCTCAAGTTAGAGAGAGGAGGGCAATGACAGGGCCAAGGGTGGAGCAGGACAGACCCCAAGGGAGTAGTTGCATCTTCAGCCACAGCTGTGCAGCCATTAAAATGCCCATTCAGGTTGTAGCCTGGCTGCTATGCAAAATGCTGGCCCGCTGCTTAGCTGCACTTTCTATCACTTTTTATGAGATAGAACTCATGAAACTTTCATTCCAATGGGAAAAATCTTCAGTAGTTGTCAGTGGCTGCAGTACTGCAGATAGGTTTTCTCCACAAAACCTGTAGAGGTCCCATTTGTTTAGGAAGGTCTCGAAGGCGACCACAGAAAGGTTTCTAGACTATCTGGAAACAGTATAAGTTAGTGCCTATGGAAAATTCAGCAGAATGACTTGTGTGCTATTACAACAACAACAACAAAGTATGAAGCCTGATGTTCTTCAAGAAAGGTGCTTTTTCAGTCTTTCTCAAACAGATTAAGTTCTGTTGGGTACCAGATTTGAAACAACTTAAGAATGTTCTCTGCTGCTTTGAATTCTGTGATACTATGATGACTGTTTTGAAGAAATTTGAGAATAAACATCTTTGTAACATAAAAAAAAATCATAAGAATTTAAGTTGCAAATATAGCAATTAACAGCAATTCAACACAACAGGAGAAAACAAAGGAGATCCCACGGTCCCTGGCACAGACTGCTTTACAGCACATTGAATGTAACACAATTCTTTTGAAATGTATTAATTTGAAATACATAGTGTTTCACATAAAGTGGGCTTTGTAGAATGAAGTGAGATTTAATAGCATATTATGCAATAATGACGGTGAACAATTGCATCATTCCATTCATTTTACTTTACAAACTTCAACTAATGTATCCATATAATGTCCTGAGAAAGTAGTTTCTAAGGGAGAGGGGGAAAAAACCCAAGCAAATCTAAAGATGCATTGGATGCTCTCCAAGGGCTCACTTACTACCCAGACAACTAAGAGATATGCAATGTTAGCAGCAAGTCTGGGAGCACAATTTGTCCAGCAGAGCAACCATTCAGGAACACTTATTTCTTGGTGAAAGCAAAGATACATAGACATAAAGCAGAGACAGAATCACTGCCAAATACCTCATCTAAAGTGCTAGAGTTGGCAGAAGAGCTAGACAGAGTGACAACAGTAGGACCTCACTAAGATCAGATAAATACAGCATAGGATATGAGGGAAGTGAATGATAGATACAGAAGAAAAAGGCCATTCTGAAACTGATGTGAGCCATCACTATATACTATATACCTGGGGGGGGGGAAAGAACTCAACCTCTACATACCATTCAAAGGAGACAATCAAGAAGCCAAAAAAGAAATAAAAAGACCTAAACACCTCCTCATCAGCAATCAACAACCAGATGAGCAGATATTAGGACCAAGATTAACACTAGACCAGGGGTAGGCAACCTTGGCTCTTTTATGACTTGTGGACTTCAACTCCCAGAATTCCTGAGTCAGCATGACTGGTTCAGGAATTCTGGGTATTGAAGTCCACAACTCATAAAAGAGCCAAGGTTGCCTACCCCTGCACTAGACTAACAATCAAGAAGAACCAATGCCCCAGTCGAGAAAGTACCATCTCAAACAAGCTGACAGTAAACAACAGCCCAGTCAAAGAACCACTGAGTCCACTCCACCCAACACTGACAGAGGAAGCCACCAATATACAAAATGAGAACAAATCACACTTCCTTATTAGCACTGATAATGTTACTTAATTTAGTGTTGAAACATCTGCAAGAAAACAACCAAGCTCAGAGATCACAACAGAAAAAAGATTTCTCCCACACTGAGGAACGAGAAACATTCCAGTTCAAGTGCTGAGTAATGGCTCCCTTCCTTTTCAACAAGGGAATTGTTCCCTGATCCAAGATGAAAAACACACCCTCAGAATGGATCTGAAGCAAACCAAGATGTGTTGGTCCTATGAAAAAGTGTCATAAACTAGATTCTTCCTAATAGGTGATAACTTTCTCTTTTGAGAACTGACTAAGAGTGAGTAGATTGTTTGGTTTCCTTTCTCACATTTTAAATAAAAATAAATAAATGACTAACAATTTAAAAACTGTGGCATCCTTGGTGTTCTCTGGCTTGGTTGTTTGCCTGCAGATGTTTCATTCTACAGCAGGCTACCCTTAAAGAGTATCCGGAAACTTGAGTTGGTACAAAATGCTGTGGCACTGGCAGTTATGTGTGCCCCTTGTAGAACACACAGTACACATCTACTTTGCAGACTATATTGGTTACTTGTTTGTTTCCAGATCTAATCCAAATTGCTGGTTTTGACCTACATGGGACCAGGTTATTTGAGGGACCACCTTTCCCCAATTACATCTTCCTGTCCCACCAGATCTTGGTGAGAGGGCATGCTGGTTGTGGGCCTTCTCAGCTATGGCACCCACATTGTGGAATATCTAACCCTCTTAGGTTAGGCTGGCATCTTCATTGCTGACTTTCTAAAGGTCCTTCAAGACCTGGTTGTGCCATCATGCCTGCGAACCCCAAGGAACTGGTGAACTAGAGAGATGGTGCTGTTACTATTATTATTATTATTATTATTATTATTATTATTATTATTATTATTAAGCTCATTATTTTTAGCTGCACTTTTAAAATGTTTTAACAGTAATGATAATAATTATTTGTGAATTATTGCTTTATAATTTTGTAGTGAGTCACTAAGAGTCACTAGTTTTGTAAAATGAATAGCTATATAAATTTGAAATATAAATAAATAAGTTGCCCAACTAAGTAACATCATCATCAGTGCCGGTGAGTGTGGCTTTTCTCCCTGTTAATATACAGAACTCTATCCACCCAGTGTTGGCGGGAATAAGGTTTTCTCTTTGATATTTCCCTGATTAGGGTATTCTTTTCTGTTTGTTTGATTGTTTGCATGGTGTTAATCCCTGCTTTTCTTGTTGGATGCTGGAGTGGACCTATTCTGTTGGGCTTTTTTTTTGTTTCTGTCTTAGTTTTTTTAGTTGTCTCTTTTCCATTATGTGTAAATATAGTTTATTTCTATGTGAGATGCATATAAACAGGCCACAAACCCCACACTCACTTGGCTCATATGCTATTACCTAGTTGTGTAATTAAATATCTACAAGCTAAAAACCAAGCTCAGAGAGCACCAAGGACTCCACAGTTCAACTCTGAGCTACAGATATTAGTTATTTTTTTTATCATATTTAGAAACCACTATCCCCTCATAGACCAACTTCATATGTTCTCTTTTATTGGAGTTTAAAAAATTATTCTTGAGTTCTTGCACACTTGCTTCATCCAACAACATTGAACAGAAAGTAAATGTATCAAATGAATCAAAACATTATTGGCAAAAATACAACATATCTCTGCTAAATACAAAGCTAAAACATAAACTCTTCAATATAAACTACTAAATTTAACTAGTAAAAACAAAGAACTGAACATTTTACCCGCTTCTATCTTTAACAGTTTGCAAAGTAGATTTAATGCAAAAATAAAGGCAATAAAAATCTTCTTCACAATTAGCAGTCCCATGAGGGATATTTTTCAGGTTGCTAGTAATTTTACAAATACAGAAATAAAACCATAAGTATATTTCCAGGTGGTTTGTAGCTTTCAAACATGTATCATACACCAGAATCTACTGTCAAAAAGCCTTACTTTTATGTTCTCATCTCTCTTTTTATCATAGCCCATCATCCACTTTCTTGTTTGCTTCTCATTCTCCATGGCCATCAAAAAGTTTAAATTTCAAATAATAAACTTATTTATCTGATCTAAAGACCATTATTACAATTGCTTCCATTTTCTCAGTTGATTGATCATGGACAATGGACAACATGCTTCCAAATGTACAATACAGAATATTTGCTTTGTTTCTGGTGCCCATGCAAATGTTCCAAAATAAAGAAGTTCCTCTAAAAAAAAAAAAAAGAACGCACATTCTTTTCTTAAAAACCCTTTAAAAATCACTCGGGAATAGAGGGGGGAGGGAAACATGTTTAGCTTTGAAAATTTTGTAGAAAACAAGGTAAATACCTGATTTGAAGCCTGCACCAAGGAATTCTTAAATTCTGCTGGATTCAAATACTCTGGAAAAGAAAAAGCAAATGTAAGTTTATTTGATCACCTCTTAGAAAGTATGTCTATCATATTTGCTCTAAGATCCAGCAGAAAAGAAGGAAATTCCCCTGTGATCAGTGAAAAACAGCAGATGTCCAAGCCAACAAACTTCCAAAGTCCTTCTCCAGCCCAGCAGGTTAAGAAACTTCAGCTTTGGAAAAAGAAAAAAAAAAATGGAAACAACAGAAGAACAACAGTAACAAATGGCATTGGCTGTGCTTGTGGCCTGATCAGAGTGGTGGAACCTTTTAGTCCTAGAAGAGAATCATTTGAAAATAAGCTACCATAATAAATTACTATTGTTTGGCTAATTTCCCAAAAAGAGATTTGTCCTTCTCCTCCTGTTAACGTTTGCTAGCCTTATTTTATTTAATGGTCTCCAAAGAAATGATGTTTTTTTTAAACTAACTATTGGATTTTATCACTTAATCTCTTTTCCACTTACTGTTAGATTAGTTAAAGAATAATGAAATAAATTGTTCTACTTTTTTAAAGCTCCAGTACAGAAATCTAATCTAAAGTGGGATGAACTTCCTTGAAGTTCCTGGTACCAGTAGGTATGAGTCAAGTCTTTGAGACAGATCAAGTTAGGAAACCAGCTGAATATAGCAGAACAATAGTGAGGTACTTAGAGGAGACACATAATCCACAACCCAAGAGGACTTCTTAAACCTTGTAGCAGCTCCAATCTTAGGTAAATAACATTTGATTAAATCAGAAAAGACATTTCCTGAGGGGGGGGCTTATTTTAGAGTGCAAAAATCTTATATATTACCATTTGATCATGCAGATTTTGAAAAAGTTGCTCATTGGTAAAATTGAAGTATAAATAAAAAAGATGCCAAATCTAGTTTACCGTATGCATTTCAGTAAAATACTGCATTCTACCATTTGAGATGATTAAGACCAAAGCATAATACAATCCCAAGCTGTAATCATGATTAGAAGCTAGGAAGTGAGCAATATCCTCCATACAGGGCAATATACAGATAAGAAACTCTGGAAGGTAAGGTGAAAGTAATACTACAAATGTCTGTAATAAATTAATATTGAACCATTATTGCAGGAAAACAAAGCATTCAATTGAGTTTCAAATGTCTCCAAGTAAAACAACATAGATTTTAGTCCCTCTTCCCAGCAAGATTAACGCATTGAGCTAAATTTAAATGAACAGAAGCAAACATCCACACATTTATATGAAAGTTAAAATAGCATCCTCCTCACAGTACCATCATAATACATAAAACACCGGAGTACAATTTTATTTCAATTTCTCTTTGAGATTCACATAAACAAACAAAATCACGCTCTCCAATTTTTTTTTATATAATAAGTTTGGGGGGCGGGGGGGAGGAAGATCCATGTTTGCCTGCTGTAATAAAAACATAAAAATAAAGTCATGATAAGCAAATGTATTATGCCAAGAATTATTGTGACTTACACCTACAGGAATTGAGAAAACTATAATAAAGGGGGGGGGTTTGAACCTAATGCCAACTATGAAGCACTCATGAACATCCAATTGAAAGGTCTCATGGATAATTTTGAGTACCACCAGTACAGTTTCACCAAATCCAATAATTAACCAGGATGATTAATGCCTCATAACTGCAATGAATTGAAAGAGCATCTGATCTTTAAGTTGCCTGTGCCTAAAGTATGGTTAGGAAATACAGCAACCTTCAAAGTATACATCTGGTTCAGGTGATTGGAATATGAAATTGGATCCTATTCCTTCAGCCATCTTCAACCCCCATCTTCTTCTAGTGGTTTCATACCCATTCCAGAGCTGAATGCAGATCTGAAGACAATGACCTAGCAGAGTATCTATTGTCCCTGATCTCCAGTGTTTGATTATCTGGAAGGTTTATCTGCCTCCCACCCAAATACTGTATAACCCCTGAGGAAATTAGCAAAGATCCAAGCAGCAATAGCATTTTATGACAATATCCAGGGAGCACCATGAAGTCCAGAAAAGTTTCAGAAGACATCACTTTGGAATTACAGGTAATCCTGGACCTACAACCATTGTTGAGCCCAAACCTTCTGTTACTACCGGTAGGTAAATAAGATATTTGTTAAATGAGTTTTGCCCCAATTTAAAACCTTTCTTGCCAGTTATTAACTGAATCCCTGCAGTTGTTAAGTTTGTAACATGGTTGTTAAATGCATCTGGCTTCCCCATTGTCTTTGCTTGTCAGAAGGTCGTAAAAGAGGATGACATGACCCTGGGGCACTGCAACCATCATAAATATCAGTCAGTTGCCAAGTGTCTGAATTTTGATCACGTGACCATGGGGATGCTGCAAAGGTCATTAGTCTGAAAAATAGTCATAAGTCACTTTTTTCAGTGCCATGGTAACTTCAAACAGTCACTAAATGAAGTGTTGTAAATCAAGGATTACCTGTATTTTGTGGTCTTCTCAATGACCTACAGCAGTGTTTCTCAACCTTGACAATTTTAACGCATGTGGACTTCAACTCCCAGAATTCCACAGCCAGCAATGCTGGCTGTGGAATTCTGGGAGTTGAAGTCCACATGCCTTAAAATTGTCAAGGTTGAGAAACACTGACCTACAGTATACTCAAGCTTCCAGCTGGCATTAAATTTCATCCTACTTTGCTAACGCTTATCTGAGGAATAATTTGAAAATGGATTTAAAATACTTATATTATGCACGCAAGAGTTATGTTCTTAATAAATAAAAATCTTCTAAAAATTCAGTATTTTTAATAAACTACCCAGGGAAACCTATGTACATTAATCTAGTAGCTTTTCTTACTTTGATAACATTTTTTAGCTCTGGAACAGCCTCCCAAAAGAGATTAGCATTTTGGGGGGGAAATGTTAACAAATGAGCTGTTTCGGAGGATTTTTTCTTAAGTTTAACTCTGATGCCGTTTTGTATTTTGATGCTTTTTGTGCATTTGTGCTGGGATGATGTGGTCACTGTTATATTGCTTTACGATATGATTCAGATAAATTTTAATCTAATTGTGGATATTTTAATACTTGTTTTATACATACTGCATGCCACAGAGACACTTTAATTGTAGGGTAGAAGTATGATAACAAGCTAAATCAATATACTTACCTTAATTGGATTGGCACATCAAATCAAGAGCAAATTGAGAAAACAATTATTGTTTTACAAGTAGCACAGGAGAAGCAATTTTGCCATCCCTAACCAACCTGACATAAGAACCTTGGCCAGTGAGAAATACAGATGAGTGGAGCTTACGTGTTAACAGATGACTTTGTCTGCCTGACAAAAATATGGCAGTATTATGCATAATTTGGCATCTACAATTAACAACAGAACACTCAGTTCTGATTTAAAATGGGGTAGGTATGGTTGGAAAGGAGATTAGCTATAAAATACAAAAGGAAAACCAACATAAGCTGGAGTAGATGGTAATGTGGAAGTCGGTCATTGGTTAAGAAGTAAGATATACAATTCAGTATTTTTTCTGGATTGTGTGCTGTATTTTTTTCATACATCATAGACTTCAGATGTTGAGGATTATGCTTTTATTCAATGTACTCTGCCCCATTGTTATAATAATATATATTATTATTAAATAACCTGGCTGGAAACATTTTCATTATTAGGACTTATTAACATTTATCCTGCTGTAAAAGGAATGAATCAATTCTGAAATAAACAGTAATACATTTCCCATTTTCTTGTAAGAACAAGCCACTCTCCTGTGTTAGCTCTTGAATAACTCTTGAAAACGCATCAATATTGGCCATTAACATTAACATGTGGTGTCATGTCCTTGTGTAATCAAAACTGTCAGAGAAAGGTTAATCATTTACTTATGAAACTTGACAGAAAACAGCACTTTTTACATTTCCACACATCAATTACACTGAACGCTACACTTACATTCCAAAAAAAATGACAGACTCCCCTCTCTCACAATTAAAAAAAACTCATTAATTATACTCACTTTAATAAAAAGATCTTAATATAATGAATAGTGATTGCAAAATTGAGTATCTCTGGTAAGGATATTTTTGCTGTAACTTGATTATTTGATCAATTTTACAGTCACATTATAACAGTAAAAAGTATAAACAGTCGGAATGCTAAATCTATAGCCAAACAGCAAATTTTTCAGCTTCACAGAATATCAGATTAATTGTATAAAGAGAACTGGAGTGTTTACACTGAAGTAATAGAATAATTAAACTATAAAAGCTTCCACAATTTCAGATATTAATTATTGATTTAGCATATGGAAAACTTAATAATGACAGAGGCTTGCCGCTGTGCTCTAACAGAAATCATAGTGGGGAAAAATAACCTCCAAGAAATTATTTTTGATGATACAAGCTAATAATTATTAGGCAAATTGGGAGAGGTTGTAGTTAAGAAGAAACCATTTTTAAAAATGGATAAACAGGTCATGATAGGAAGTGACAACTGGAATTTTTGCTATGGGAAACTTGCAGATCAGAAATCGTTTGATGCCAGGAAACGAATTACAGATATCAAAGCTTCTCCAAAGTTGAAAGCTTCTTTTTTTTTTTTCAAAATTGTTGCACTCCCAAACTTGTACATCTTCCTGTTCCATCAGCCCTTTTTAAGATCATAACATCCCTGACACCATTTTGTGTTAAAGGTTCAAAGACCTGTTTGCCACTCTACCTCCCTGCTCTGCATATTCACTGAAAGGATTTCTTTCCAGTTTCTATTAACAATTGCTTTTCTGTTCAAATCTGAAGCTACACTAATTTTAATTGTTGTTCCTTCAATTGAGCCACGATCATAAATCATTTTGGAAGTTGTTTGTTTGGCTAGGCAGTACACAGCTAATAACAATGATTTTATTTAGACAGGCAATCCCTCAGCTTAATAAATCAAACCTGATTTGGAGGCCCAATACTCACATTTGAACCATCCAATAAATGTCCTCAGCTTAATAGCTTTCTGAACAACCAAATTTACCATAACTGCAAAAGCAAACCTTTCTGAACAGTGCTGCCTACAACTCTTGAATATTTCACCCTTTATTTACTATCATTTCTTCATAAATAAGGCAGCAAATATGTCCAACCAGCCTGCAGGGATCATCAACTTGAATATAGCCGCTAATAAATTATGGGATTTCAAGGTGTTTCACATTTATACATGTTAATTATGCAAAGATGTATGTATAGATACATTTACCACCTTTAGGGATGGCTCACTGTATAAAATATGCTTTCAAATAGCTTGTAAAGCTCCAGAGCAGTAGTACCAAATATATAACCCAGAAGGTATTCCTATTTCAGTGGTCTACGGAGTACTTGGGTGCTTTTCATTTTTTTCTGCCACTAATAAACAGGATTCTCAATGTGTAGTCACAGTAGGACAGGTAGAAAACATGACAACAACCAGTTCAGAGCAGAAAATACAAGAAGTATTTGGACTAGCAAAGTTAATTGCAGTTATTGTTTAGTAGCTGTACCATGCCAAATAGTGAACAACTTTACTCCTCATATTTTGCACTCATTCAGAGTATTTAAGAAGGAATATGCCAATTACATCATTTTTTTCAGATTATGATCTTGGGAGTTTATAATTCAAAATGTGACATTCTGCACATACACACAAAAAGGTTTACAGTATGTTCATCTTCCGAGACATAACCTCTATAAGGTTTTGATATCATTGCCTGCTTGAATGTAACTCTTAACACCCTGCAGATACATGTGACCTCCAGTTAATTGACTGACAAATCATTAAATGTCTAGGGACAGGAAATTTCTTCTCTCGTTTCCTATCACCTTCACCAGCAAAACATCTAATGGTCCCAGGGCTGCATTTTACAGGCAACTAAAAAGGCACCATTTTGAAATTTATGAGGAGCCTGGGAAGCTACCAAATGACATCTTTTTTTTTTCTTTTCTTCTTCATGCCGTGGGCATAAATTTGGTTCACAGCTTGTTCCTACACTTAAATAATTGTGTCTATCTGGCACAAATACATCTGTCTACCTTTCTGCTTCAGAAATAAAGAACACCAAGAGCACTCATTCGTTCTCTGGCTTAGGAGAGAAAAATGATCAGCTCAATTAAAACCAGAAGGAAAAGAAAGATGAAATGAAAACTCTTCATATTTTATTTGCTACCCATTTTTCAAAGTGCTGAAAAAAAAATCCAGGGATGAGTTGTATATATATACATATATGATATATATATATGATGAACAAAAGTGAATATGTACAGTTAGCATTCTTATATATTTTACAGTTGCTATTCCTACTTCACATTTCCCAGAGAACAAACATTGATGCTCAAAAATAATCCCTCAAAATTCATTGTGTCCTCAAAAAAATCTGATGAGCGCAAAATTGGAAAGCTTACTTAAGTCTACAGAAAGAAAAACCTTTGCCATGATAGCCCTCTCCCTCCAGAGATTTCTTCCCGTAATTTCCAAGCCATTCTGTGTGCAATTGTTCCAGGTGAAACATGTACCGGTAGACATCCTTCTACCACCATTAATCCTTTCCCACCCAACCTTCCAAATTGCAACAGTCCTTAGCCAGATTTTCTACTTATACAACACTCAGATTTTGCATGGATTATAAGGGGCGTTGTCTTACCTGAACACCTTTTCTCAGTACAGAGATGGAGAATCCACAATGGGTTTTCTCTGTCTGCCTGCTCTTGAGACCAAGTAGCCAAACTTGACACGTCCCCTCTTGCTAGGAGATCCAGTCTTGACGAGGGCGGAAAGTGGCTGATGCAAGGACTAGGTGTTGGCTCTCAAATCCCTAATAACAGCCTAATTGACCTAAGGGTGGGTGTGGATTCTCCATCTCCGTACTGAGAAAAGGCATTCAGGTAAGACAACGCCCCTTCTCCAGTACAGGAGATGGAGAATCCACCAATGGGAAATACCAAAGCCTCACTGTCCCGATGTGTGGGAAACGTCCCCGAAGACCACCTGCTGAAGGACCCTCCGGCCAAAGGAGGCGTCCACAGAAGCGAAGCGGTCAATCCTATAATGGCGTATGAATGGGGAGGGCAAGGACCATGTTGCAGCCATGCAAATCTCCTCGATGGGCGCCTGAGTGGCCCATGTCGCAGATGTCGCTGCGCTGCAAGTGGAATGGGCTGTGATATGACTTGGAGTCGGCAGGGAAGAAGACTGGTACGCCTCCGCGATACAGGTCCTGATCCACCTGCCTATAGTGCCAGCGGACACCTTCTGTCCCAGAGAAGCCGGACGGAAGGAAATAAAGTGGGCCTCAGATCTGCGAGGAGGCTCCGTACGTTTGATGTAACACCGCAGGGCCCTGCGGACATCCAGAGTGTGCCACTGCCGCTCCAAGTCATGGGAAGGATTGGGACAAAAATTTGATAAAATGATTTCCTCTGCCCTATGGAAAAGTGAATTGACCTTGAGCATGAAAGCGGGATCCAACTGAAGGACCACCCGGTCCTGGTGGAAGATGCAAAGGTCATTCCTGATCAAGAGAGCAGCCAGTTCGGAGATACGCCTGGCTGATGTGATGGCGACTAAGAATGCAACCTTCCTGGCTGACATGATGGCGACTAAGAATGCAACCTTAAGGGACAAGGCCCGCAATGGTATAGTAGCAATGGGCTCGAAGGGTGGCTTTGTTAAAGCGCGAAGCACACGAGGCAGTTCCCAAGTGGGGTACCTTTGCACCATGGGAGGCCTGGTGTTGCATGCACCCTTGATGAAGGCTCGTATTCTAGGATGATGAGCTAAAGGAACTGAATCCACAAAAGTGAGTAATGTGGATAGGACTGCCACCTGCCTACGAATGGTCACAGGAGCCAGGCCTCTGTCCAAACCATCCAGAAGATAATCTACAATCTAGGGGATGGTTAATTTGTAGACATCCAGTTGTCGCCTTCTGCACCAATGGCAAAAATTCTTCCAAGTAGAATCATAAATGCGATTGGTCGCCGGGTGACGAGAGGCCTGAATCATAATGATTGCCCGTGGTGAGAATAACTCCTGTGTCATGATGCTGCGCTCAAGCACCAAACGGTCAATTGCAACCACTGAGGGTCTGGGTGTTGGAGGACCCCTTGGTGCAAGGACACGCGATGCGGAGGAATCTTCTACGGGAGAGACCAGGAGAGATTCATCAGATTGGCAAACCAGGGCCTCTGTGGCCAATATGGGGCCACGAGGATCACTTCCGCCTGCTCCTGGAGCAGTTTGTGGATGGTCGCCGGAATGAGCGGGAGGGGAGGGAAGGCATAAAGGAGACCCTGTGGCCATGGAGTCCGCAGGGCGTCCATCCCCTCTGCCTCTGGAAGGTAATAACAGGAGAAGTACCTGGGGAGTTGGGCATTGTTTGACGAAGCAAACAGGTCGATGATCGGATGGCCGAATCTGTGGGAGATCTCGAAAAAGAGACCTGGATGCAATCCCCATTCCGAGGGGTCTACCGTAGAGTGACTCAGAAAGTCTGCCTGCTGGTTCTCGACCCCCGAGATGTGTTCGGCCCTGAGAGAGGCCAGGTTGGACTCTGCCCAGGAGCCCAGGAGTCATAACTCGGACATAAGGGACTTGGACCTGGTTCCCCCCTGCCAGTTCACATGGGCCTTGGACGCCACATTGTCTGTGAGGATCAATACGTGATGGCCACTGATCCAGTGTCGGAATTGGCGAAGAGCTAAATGGATGGCCCTGAGCTTCAGCCAATTGATGTTGTGTCTCAAGTCTGCGCGGGACCAATGGCCCTGTGCAAACTGAGACTGTAGACGGGCACCCCAACCGAATAGACTGGCGTCCGTCATAATGGTGACGCAGTCTGGCTCCTTGAAAGGTGACCCCTTGGACACCACTTGTGAGGACCACCATCGTAGAGATTTGAGGGTGTGGACCGGGAGCCTGATCTGGCGGTTGGATGTTCTGGCATTCGCCCGTTGGAATGGCAGGAGGAACCATTGAAGCTCCCACAAGTGGAGTCTGGCCCAGGGTACTATGGCTATGCAGGAGACCATCTTTCACAGAAGCTAGGAGAGTAAGACCAGTGGAATGGTGCAGTCCTTGTACACCCGACGAGCCAGGTCCCTGATGTTGACCAACCACTCCTGGGAGAGACAGACCATGCAGTTTGTGGTGTCTATGATGGCTCCCAGGTGCAGAAGCCTGGATGAGGGAACCGACTGGCTTTTTTGAAAGTTGACTGAGAACCCATGCTATTGGAGGACCTGAATAGTTAGTTGCCCGGAAGGAGGACGCTTGGATCAAGATGTCATTCAGGTAACACTGGACGCGTACCGGTACCTTCTGTAAGTGGGTGGCCAGTAAAGCTAAGATCTTGGGAACACCCTGGGAGCCAAGGAGAGGCCAAAAGGAAGGACCTTGTACTGGAAATGACTGCCCTTGTAAGAGAACCTGAGGAACCGCCAGTGAGCTGGATGGATGGGGATGTGGAGATACGCTTCCATGAGGTCTATTGACACCAGGAAGTCTCCTTGTCTGATGCCTCCCAGGATGGACTGGAGTGATTGCATCTTGAACTTCTTGTATGTGATGTAATAGTTCAGACCCTTGAGGTCCAGAATTGCTCTCCATCCTCCTGAGGCCTTGGGAACCACAAAAAGGATGGAATAGAATCCTCCTCCCATGTGATCCGGCGGTACCAGTTCTACGGCCTGAATTTCTAGAAGATGCTAAATGGCCTCCTGCATAAGTCTCTGTTTGAGTGGATTCCGGGAAATGGGACAAGAGATGAAGCGGTCTGGGGGACTGGCTAGGAACTCCAGGGACAGACCAAACTGGATGGTTTGTAGGATCCAGGCGTCCATGGATGTGAGTTCCCACTGATGAAAGAAGTGGGCCAGCCTTCCCCTGATGGGAAGTGCGGTGTAAGAGTCACTTGGACCTCCTATAGGGGCGACCTGCCCCTCAAAATGGCCTCTTAGATTGGTTCTGTTGCCGAGGTCGAAAGGCTGGCCTATCATACGGACGGTCATATGGCCTGTCCTACCTGGGTGCATATGAGCAGGAGGGCTGAGTGGCAGTTGAACTTGCTGCCGGCCGAAAGGACTGCCTGCGGACATATGGAGCGGGACGTTTGTTGGACCGTTTATTCAAGTGAGCCATGACCTTCCTCTTGTCCTTGTTTTCCACAAGGTATGGGGCCAGGGCCTCCCCAAAAAGATTATTGCCCAGATATGGAGCAGTTGCCAGACACCATTTTGCTTTGGCGTCAGCCTGCCAGTGTTTCAGCCACAGCATCCTTCTGACTGTAATGTTGGCTGCAAGGGACCTAGATGCAAAGGTGGCCGACTGAAGCGTCGCATCCGCAGCATACTCAGTGGCCGCCACCATTTTGCTTAGGTCCTGGTGAGTCCTAATGTCCTCAGCAGGGACTCTGGCCTGAAGCTGACAAAGCCATAATAGGGTGGTCCGCACAAAAAAGGACGCACAAGTGGCCGTTTTGATTGCCCATGCTGCTGATTGATGGGTCTTCCAGAAAGTTTGGTCCCATTTTCTGTTGTCCGTTTTAAGCACCTCCGACATGTCCCCAGTGACCACAGTCTGGGATACCAGAGGGGTCCAGGCTTCATCTACCTTGGGGACCTCCAGGGCCTCAGTGAGATCTGTGGAGGTGCTAAAAAGCTTTCTATCAGTCCCGCTTACAGAAGGAAAGGAGGCAGGGGAGGCCCACTGTTTTTTGATCCCTTTAACCCCGTAGGAGGGACATAAGGTGGCATGCCCGATATAGAAGCCCCCTGTCCAGATGGATGGAAAAACTGTTCTGCTAGAGCGCGGTCCACAACCCTGGATAGCAAGGCCTCAAGGCGGCCATCGGAGAAAATGTCTCTGATGTCTGGTCCCCTGAGCCCTGCGGCTGTTGGTGTGAAGGTGGCCTCTGGAACTGAACCCGAGACGGTTGCTGTGTGTTGTGTCATTTCAGATGGGGAACTAAGTGTGGTGGGTGTCCCTGTGAGAGACCACACACCCTGGGCCAAGGTTGAAGGACCTAAAGGAAGGTCAAATTCCGGGGCCACCATTTGATCCGTCTCCAATCCGGCCTGTCTCTGTGCTCTGGAGAACTCCTTCTCCAGAGCATGGTGCCTACAACTGGCTTGCTTTTCCGCCAACTTGGAAGGCTTCTTGAGAGTGGTCTTAGCTTTAGATTTGGGCTTGCCTGCCGCCTCCTGTTCAGAGGATTTGTGGCAGCCGTAACTGGAGGATGGAGAGACAGTGCTCATGGGGTGAGGCGTTGTGGAGTCCTTCATCCTGGTTGAGCAGTCTCAGGGAAACTGAGGCGAAGCTCTGGCAGGCAAGCAGTTGGCGGAAGTGAGATTGGAACTAGTAACAAGACTGCTCCCCTGACCACCTGACCAGAAAAAAAATTCTCTCTGGGCTTTGGTCATGGCAATTGAGTCAGATGCTGAAGGCACGGTTGGGGACCCGCTCTGGGCTCTGCCCAGATGCCTTAGGTGGCTAAAGTGCACCAGAAAAAAGCCCCAATGAAGAGCGCAGAGGGCTTGAGATGAGGCCTGGCAGAGGCAATGTGAATTCAAAATGGTGGCTCCAAAACAACATGGTGGCCTGAGAATTTGGGCCTAGTCAGTTAATTATTGGCTGTAAATAATGATACAGTTGATGAGGCATAATGGTAGTTGCTGTGCAGGGCTAGAATGGTTTCTCAGCTGTGCTGAAAATTAATGGCCTGGAGTTCTGAGGGAAACGCCCTGTAACATGTTGAGGCCTTCAGTTAACAATTTGACTGATGGCAATGCAAGGCCGACCACATGGCGCGCCAAAAATGGCGGCCACGGCAAATTCTGGTAAGGCTTCCTGAAATTGATTAGGGGACTGCTGTGAAAGCCCCTGTCTTGAAAAGCAGGACTCCAATTAAATTCGTTCAGAAAACTGATTGCAAAAGCAAAGGAAACCTCCGTTTGAATTTTGGGTTCGTCAGCCGTCCAAAATGGTGCCCACAACTTTCAGGCTGTGTGAAACGGCCTCCGGAGGCTTGGGAAGGTAAGATTTAATCTGTGGGGGTAAGCTGACTGCAGTGCAAAGCGCTGTGCAGGGAAAGCAGGGCTCCAGTTAAATCTTGTCAAAAACGGGTTGCAAAATCAAAGGAAACCTCCGTTTGAGTTCTGAGCAACTCAGCCATCCAAAATGACGGCCGCGACTTTTGGGCCGTTGGAAAACAGCCTCCGGAGGCTTGGAAATCAATATTTAAGCTGTTGGGGTGAGCTGACTGCAACGCAAAGCGCTGTGCAGGGGAATTAACGGTGGAGCCGAGTTGAAGGGATTCCCCCCCCCAGAGCCCTGAAAGGGAATTAGTCTCCCCCCCTTCAACCCCACAAGCCTCAAATCAGCCGATTTGAGGCAGAGCTGATCCCAGCGTCCCTGAGGGAAATTGGATGGGAACATCTTTTAAGGTGTAAACCTAATTGGGGGGAGTACAAACACCTGAATCAATACAAGGAGAATTCAACAATGGATCTCTGATCTGCTAACTGAATTGCAAAAACCTGAGAGCCAAACCTTCAAGAGCTGAGACCAAGTCAAGACTGGATGTCCTAGCAAGAGGGGGCGTGTCAAGTTTGGCTACTTGGTCTCAAGAGCAGGCAGACAGAGAAAACCCATTGGTGGATTCTCCATCTCCTGTACTGGAGAAGGACTTGATTTCTTTACAATGTAATACGTTTCAGAAAGCCAAGCAGCAGATGACACTCTTCGTGTTATTTCTAGCTAAGGGGAGTTCCTATGTGGCCTTTACTGGGGTGCAAGTGAAGTCTTCTTTTACCTATTGTCATTTGCTCTTTGCTGAATGCATCATCACAGTCCACCAAATTGTTTCCTTCATGGTGCAGAACAGAGGAGATGTCACCAGCTTTTCCCACCTGTATTCTGCTATTGCCATGTGCACAAAAGAGTTAAGGCTGGAGCAACCAAAGACCGTGGCAATGACCACCCACAGTATTGTTTCCTGTAGCTCTGGAAAGATCCATGTCTTTTGATACAGAGACATGGCTGATGTAGATATCAAGTCCTCTTTTTCTTTTTATCTCCTGTCTGTTGTTAAGACCTTTCTCCCTATTTTTGCCTGCTTTTTGTTCAACCTGCCAGGAATCTTGTTTGAAGTTTACGGATGGGATGGGATGAGATGGAATGGAATGGAATGGAATGGAATGGAATAGAATAGAATATAGAATAGAATATAGAATAGAATAGAATAGAATAGAATAGAATAGAATAGAATAGAATAGAATAGAATAGAATAGAATAGAATAGAATAGAATAGAATAGAATAGAATAGAATAGAATAGAATAGAATAGAATAGAATAGAATTCTTTATTGGCCAAGTGTGGTTGGACACACAAGGAATTTGTCTCCGGTGCATAAGTTCTCAGTGTACATACAAGTAACAGTGATAATCATGATCATGTTTACTAATGTTTAACCAATAACTAAGAGAAATATACGGGTATATGCAATCAAGATCCACTTTACACACTATTCTGACCAGTTAAATCTTGTGTATGGAACAATCAATCTGCTCCTTTGTCATGCCTTTAGCCCAGTCCTATGTGTATATTTGGAGAAATATACAAAGTTTATGTAATGGGAAAGAAGAAAGAAGAAAGAAGAAGAAGAAAGAAGAGGAAGGGGAAGGAGAAGGAGGTATTTCCATATTGTCAGCCCCACTAGTAGACCAGACTATAAAATCAACTCCAAAGGAAAGCTAAAATTACTTTTATTGACATTGACTATAATAACAGAATCTTGCATGTCTGTGCTGTATGTCCTTCCTCTGTCTTATAGTTTAGAAAATTAGGAAAGTGTCTTTCTCAGCTGCTTCTAAATGTTATCAGGATTTTCTGAACTTAAACATGATTAAGCAACAGCTTTTGCATATCTCTGTCAAGGTCATCTTCTTTACTCTACACTAATGAAGGACTTAAATTACAATTTGATACTCTTTATGGGAAAAGATTTGCCAAGTAAATAACTAAATGAAGATGAAGCTAATCAATATCTAGAATCAGATGTTAGCATTGTATACAGTTTCAATTACAGCAATATTAAACACAGACAAACATTAGGCTGAAAATGCCCAGAATCGTCACTACATATTGATTTTCATTCACCAGAAAACTGATGCATGAGGCCTTGAGTACTAAAGGCTGTTCACAGCAAGGAAAGCAAAGGAGCATTTTTAAAATATATATATTTTAATAGTGGAATACAAATAACTACAACACTAACAGAAAAAAAATTCAGCAGCACAAAGACTTATATAATATCTGCTTAGTATCAATATAGTGGTAATTCAATCCTTAATCTTATAATTAAATCTAGACCATTTGGAAGCATAGTGCTTCAGTGACTCATTTTTGAAACCTAAAGAGTTTTTGAAATAAAAAACAGTATAAATTTATATCCTGAATCTATTCCTTAGTATCAGAAGCGCAGATTTTCATTCATTCATTCATTCATTCATTCATTCATTCATTCATTCATTCGGCAGCCCAGCTCTACAGTGACTCTGGGCAATTTACCATTAAAAAATAAAAGAAAACATACATCAAAGAAAACAAATACAGGTGTATGAAAAATGAAATCAGAATCAAACATCAAAGAGATCCTAAGCCAAGGCTTGGGAAGCAGAGCCTTTGTGTGAAATGTACTGGCCTTCAAGCTCAGTAGAACTTCATAAAACTGTAACTTCCATATTTCCAAAATATATATAGTTTAACATCACATTTACACACTGAACTATTTCTTTCTAAAATGGTATTACCATATGCTATGATCTAAAATGAAAACAAAGCTATGACTAAAAAAAGCCAAATCACAGGAATTTTTAAAAACCCTCAAATTTCTTACAAGACCAGCAATTTCCAACCTTTTAAAAAACATTCTTGAGGAGCTCTGCAGGCATAAAAATAATAGTTTTTGATAAGAAATTATTTCATTCTTAAGTCATAAAGAGCATGCTTCACATTTCTTAAAATCTGGACTCACTGATTATCTAAAACAGGATATCCCAATTCTTCATTCCATAATTCAGTCATATAACTAAGACTAACTTTCATTCTGTTTTTTAATTCCTTGTAAAATTGAATTGTTGGTTTTAATCCAAGTGTTCCATCTCTTTAGGATCCTGGAGAGGCTGCTAAAGCATCCAGACTATATTAATGGCAGTAATGAAAGACTGAACTAGAGAGCCAGTTTGCTGTAGTGGGTTAAGGTGCTAGCCTAGAAACCAGGAGACTGTGAGTTCTAGTCCTATTTAGACATGAAAAATCTGTTGGGTGACTTTGGGTCCGTCACTCTCTCTCAGCCCAAGCTACCTCACGAGATTGTTGTTATGAAGAAAATGAGGAAGAGGAAGTATTAAGTATGTTCACTGCCTTGAGTTGTATATTTAAAAAATTGGAATAATCTAAAAAAAAGAGGACAAGAATGCTTGTCATAGAGGGCAAGAGCACTGAAAAGGCACACTGTACTGATTTCACAGCTCAGTCAGTTCAGAGTCGTCCTGAAGGCTTCCATTTTAAACACCTCGTTATTAAGAAGTAAGCTCCAATGATCACAGTGAAATTTATACAGCCAAATAAACATGCATAAGGCTGTTGCTGTAAAGCTATCAAAATTAAACAAAATACCATTGTAATTCAAATCGACATTCGTCTAATATAGGAAGGAAGACGAACTACACCCCCTGAGGAGGAAATATACTGCTAAGTGTAAACAAAGCTATTAGAAGCACAATCTGCAGCAAACTGCCAAAATATGATTAATTATTGAAATTATCCTTAAAAAGAGCAATTATAATAATAAATTCTCCTGGAAATGGACTACTAAAGAATGATGAATATCATTCCTTACCCTTTTTATAACATACTAATGCTCATCCCAAAATGCCAGGTGACATTGGTCTAAGACATACCTCCACATCTAGTAGCTAACCTTGGATAATCTCGATATTTTATTGTATTTTTTATTATGTTATTTATTTATAGCCAACCTTTATTCTTTTTTTAATTATCCAAGTGGTGAACATACTCAATAGTCCTTCCTCCTGTTTTCCCTACCACAACAAGGTGAGCTGGGCTGAGGCAGAGTATCACCCAAGATCACCTAGCAATTTTTCGTGCCTAAGCTGTGAAACTCACCCTCTCCTGGTTTCTAGCCTGGCGCCTTAACTATACCAAAAACAGGGTCACAAAACTTCAGGGTTAGGCTAGAAAGTTTGTTTTGTTTGTTTTTAAAAAATCAAACCAGAAGAAGGCAATAGTAAGCCTTTTCCAATATTCTTGCCAAGGTATATCCATATAATTATCACGAGCTAAATTCGAGTTAAATGACTCTTCCAATTTTGTCTCAATGTGGCAGAAAGTCATGTTAATCATTTGCATTTGGCTACTTTTACACATGTACTGTATGTTATTAAATCTCAGACCCCAAACAATTT
Organism: Bothrops alternatus; assembly: GCA_034064705.1. Taxonomy (NCBI): domain Eukaryota; kingdom Metazoa; phylum Chordata; class Lepidosauria; order Squamata; family Viperidae; genus Bothrops; species Bothrops alternatus. Next base: position 14,965,988 of record JARGCV010000248.1, read on the forward strand.
GGTGAGGTACTTTATGTAAACTATTTTCTAATTATGAGTTTAAGCACAGAGTTTCTTTTTTATTCCTTGTTTTCCTGTCCATTCCTCCTACGTATCTCAGAATATTGGGGTTAGGACTCTTTCATAGCTCATGCCCTTCACCATGGCCTTTGCCATTTGTCTTGTCTCCTGTTCTTTTGTTAGAAGCACAAAAAAGCAAGTTAGAAAGAGGTGTGGTTGACCAACGGCCTCCATTAACCTCTTTTGGTTTATTTATAATAGCTTAACCAATGTGCAAGTAAAACTTCCAAGAATAAGAGATGTCCAATTTTGTTGCCACTAATTATATTTATTAAAACTGTCTTGCTATTATTCATTTAATCTACTAAATTTAAATCCAAGTAAATATTTTTAAGACTTTGCAGTCTTAAAATTCCTACAGTCTAGCTTTTAGCAGTATTTAATATTGTAATTGAAAAGTTATTTTAAGAGGTAGCACATTTTCGCATGCAGCTAATCTGTCTCTTACACACTTTCTGACTCTCCTCCATTCTCTCTTTCTTGTGCAGTTCTCTCCTACTAATCTGCAGAAAAAGAGGAAAACTCTAGCCTTGCACTAATTTTCAACCTGCTTACAGAAAATGAGGGAAACTGTTTTGTTTCTCCCAGTAAACCAACACAATATTGTTGGTCTTTTCTTGCCACAGTTATGTTTCCCCAAGCCAGGTGGCCATCAAAACAAGTGTCTCCCTGCTTTCCTATTGACTTACCAGCTTGTCTTTTCTGCAGCTGGCAGCCTATGCATGTGCAAGCTACCTGTCTAAAAATTAAATCACTCCACCCAGACTTTCTCCTTGCACTCCATTCTGCAAGCAAATATCTATTCTATACTGTATCATATTTCAGGCAGTGAAACATGCATCTTACATCAACTATTTGAGCTGATGTGATTACTGTACTCTTAATCTATCAGCAGTTCATCGTCAAGATGCATGAAGGACAAGAATACTGGCAGTTTGGCTGGAATAAAAACTGTTTCAAACAGATGCTTAAATGCGGTTAAAAGAGGATGCAATTTCACATCTGGGTTTACTGCTGTCTTGTAGGGCGATGCATGTTTCAAAAATGATACCTCATAATATGTTTTTTTCTGAACAAGGCTGCAAGTATCAATTCATTAAAGTTACTACAACTCTTGCGTGGAAATCTAGAGGGAAAAGTGAGGCAGGGGAGGCTATTTTAAAAAATAATAAGGAAGGGCTGTGATTGTGTTTGCACAAGCTCCAAAGCATTTATTCTAAATTATTTTCAAAGCATGCACAGCTTTATTATTTAGCCTATTTCTAGTAAATTTTCTGCTCTGTATCTTGTAAATCCTCTAGTGTGATGAACCTTTGAATTGCCTCTATTATTGGGCAAGGTAGGAACCCTGAATTTTATATAACTCTTGTGTAAATCTTTGAATTGCCTTTACAGACCCAGGTTTAGTGGGGTGATTCATACTGAGCAAACCTTATGCATATGAGTGAATCTGGATTTTCTGTTTCTTTCTTGAACTAATAGGGAAGGAACGTGTAGGAGAAGGAGAGCAGAACCTGGGGCTGAAGTTAAAAGAGGGCTCAGCCCATTACCGTGCTGTGGTCTGTTTGGAACAGGGCCATGCAAGCGGCAGTTGAGCATGTGCACAGCTCCACTTGCATGAGTGGTGGGTGCTCATGCTCTTACACAAAGCTCCATTTATGTGACAGTGGGCACGTGCAAAACTGCACGCCTGCCACTCACACGGAACCATCTCCTCTTCTCCTCCCCCACCAGTCTGCCAAGCTGGAAAGGTTGGGGACCACTGGTCTAGAATACCACACAGGCTGAGGAATTCTGGGAGTTGAAGTCCCTACATCTTGAAATTGCCAAGTTTGAGAATCACTACTGTACACAATGCATGACAACATAGTAATATAATCATTAGGAAAAAGCTTACATGCTTATCTTCAGTCAACTTGCCAAACACTTGAATTTCTGCCAGAAACTCTTGTTTTGATTCTACCACACCATTTCTTACATACCTTTCTTCAGCATTTTAATTACAGTCAATAATACTGCTTCTTCAATAACAACAGCAACAAAGGAGGAAGAACATATGGCATTCCAAACATTAGGTGAAATTAAATATAACAATAAAATGTGTCAGTACAGATACGATTGAAAAGGTAGTAACTGGGACGATTGCTTGCAAAAACAGAATTGGGAAACAGAAGTATGAATGCTCACAGGAATCCTTCCCTAACCAAGCTTGATTCAAAATGGCTTTAAATACAACAGAGCTTAAGTTCTTCTCAAAAGCAACCTGATGATGATGATAAGTAACAGCAGATTTTGGAATAAAAAAAAACGTTCTTTGCTCAATGTAACATCCAGGCTTGTTCCTTTTCTCCAAACTATTTTACCCATAAATCCTTTTCACAGGCACTTCACTACACAATGGAAACAAAAAAGACAACATTAAAGATATTTCCATCTTCAGAACTCAAAACCCACCCAATTAGATTTTCCATCATTCAGCCTTTCTAATCTGCTGTGCTGACAGATTGCACTGCCATAAATCCCATTATTATTTTATCCCACTGACCAAAATCTACATCCAGCAAACATTTATCAAATCCTTTACTACAAAAATGCAAGACAACACAAAGGTGGTCTCTTTTGTATGTTAGACTGCTTTTGTCTTACATTAACTCTGGAAATAACAATTGCTGATAATGGGTAATCGGACGGTAGATTTTAAGCAGAAACAAGATCTGAAAATTCATGCTGACATTCTGGCTAGATAAAACGTATTCCTCTTTCATAACCTCTTTTAAACAGTCTTAAAATTAACTGCTATTGTTCAAACATCCAATATGTCCAGTATTAGAATATGTTGCTTTATTCTGTATTAGTAAATTAAAGTGTCCTTCTCCTTTAATTGTAATCTTCTGAAACTGGATTTTAAAATGACAGGCTATAAGAATGATATGGAAAAAGATGCTATACAGGGCCTACAAAAGAAACTGGCTCATGACTTAGCAAAAGAAAAGAAATATTTAAAAAGGACCCTTCTCCTTCATCATGACAATTATAAACAGTTTTAACAACTAATCACCTTCTCTTAAAATACAAAAAAAAAACCCAGTCCCTTCATTACATATCTCTAAACAGATCCTTATAACCTCATCATTTCAATCCTGATGCCAGCAAAAGTCCATTAAGAATTACAGAAATAACATCATACACGTAATACTTGACTTATGACCAGAATTAGAGCTATAAGTTGGGATGATCATAAAGAGAGTCACCATATGACCGTTTTATCATAGTTGTTAAACAAATTACAATGTTTTTAAGTGAAACATGTGGTTGTTAAGTGAATCCAGCTTCCCCAATTGCCATTTTTTTTCTCAGAACCTGGCTGGGAAGACTGCAGGATGCTGCAATCGGTCATAAGTGTGAGTCAGCTGCCAAGCGCCCAAATTGCAATCATGTGACCACAGGGTCACATGGTCATAAGTGCAAAGACAGGTCATAAATCGCTTTTTCAGAGGTTGTTGTAACTTTGAGCCCTCATTAAATGAACAATAAGTCAAGGACTACTTGTGTCTATTTTAACTTTTAAATAAAATAAACCAATTTTACATTCCTTCTTTTTTTACTTTTAACAAACTTAATTTTTAATCACTTCAAATAAATCCTGAAGTCTCTTTTCAATTAACTTTTTCTTTGTCCTTTCTCACAACATCCTTCAAAATTTAAGATCTTTTTTTTTGTAAATTCAATATAGGAAAATCATCGAAGTCACTCTTTTGGTTTATCACTTGTACATCACTTTCAGTTATTATGATACCATCTGGTTTCATTTGCATATCCAATGTAGCATCCTTTTCCATATCTTCAAGGACAGCTCCATGAAGAGTGTACTGCAGTAATCCAAGCAGGAGGTGACCAAAGCATGAGTGACCATGAGCAAGACCTCCCAGTCCAGGAAGGGGTGTAATTGGTGCAATAGATGAATCTGTGCAAAAGCTCCCTACCCATGGCTGCCACCTGCTCCTTGAATAAGAGCCATAAGTCCAGGAGGACCCTCACATTGCACACCAGTTCAGTCCAAGGGAGAGTCAAACATGAAATATCATCTGGACCTGAATGGTCAAAAACCCATAGCCACTCTGTCTTCTCAGTCAAAGCCAGTTTCTCCCCATCCCTAACCCTGACCACTTAAGGCACTCACCTGTCTGGCTAGGGATAGAGATTTATAATTGAGTATCCTCAAATATGCCCAGTGTTAAGAGTATTTTGCTCCATTCTGTGTTAATAAGTCAAATGTGCTTCCTTTAATTGTAATCTTTTGTTATCTCTGGCTTCCTCTGATGTCCAATGTCCAAATTTCCATTTGTTTGTTTTCAATTTCTATAGCCTCCCAACTCAGTCAAATGACTCTTATCATGTTTTATTTCATGAATTCCAAACAACAAAGTTTTCCCACAGGAAGGATTCTCACAATGAATTTCAAAATCTTATTTCAAATCTATCTGGACCCCCTAATCCATTTATAACTTTCCAAAATCAACATTCTAATCACTCTTTTGCCACTTATTCCACCAAAAAAAATGTCCTTAAACTGCTTTCTTTCTTTTTTTCTCAAAACAATTTTTATTAGTTTTCCATTTTATACCAACACAGCTTAAGAACCCACGTGGAAACATGGTGATCCAATTTTTTTTTTAAAAAAACAAGCAATAACATAGCAAATATATACCCAGTATTTCTTAAAAATTTCCCTCTCTATATAAAATATTATAATCACATTAATACACTTTCAAATAAATTCATTCATTACTATATCTAACCATCAACTGCATTAATCAATAAAAAATTTAATCTATAAAAACCTATATTTCTTCACATATTTAAACTTAAGCTTAATAAACTGTATTTATTTAAAAACATTATAATCAAGTCAATATCTTTCTAAAACAGGGGTTCTCAACCTTGGTAACTTTAAGACTTGTGGACTTCAACTCCCAGAATTCCTCAGCCAGCTTTTCTGGCTGAGGAATTCTGGGAATTGAAGTCCACAAGTCTTAAAGTTACTAAGGTTGAGAACCCCTGTTCTAAAACCAATTCATTCGCTAATATAACATTTCATCCAAAATATATAATTAAAAAATAAACTAATATTCTCTATCTATTTATATTATTATAGGCTCATTAAAACATTTCTAAGACAAATTTTCATTAAATATATCACTCTATATAAATTTCATTAATCAATAAAAACTTCTTTCTTTAGAACTTCTTTCACTAAGGATTAAAGTCAATTCACCCAGCGCACATTATCAGACTTGTCAATTGGAAGGATCGGTACACTCCCACAGAGTGGGTCTCCTCAGGGTGCCGTCAGCCAGACAATGTCGGCTGGCGACCCCCAGGGGGAGGGCCTTCTCTGTGGGAGCTCCAACGCTTTGGAACGAGCTCCCCCCCGAACTCCGTACGATGACGGAATTGCGTTCCTTCCGTCGAGAATTAAAAACATATCTATTTCAGCAAGCCAGCCTGGGATAGTAGCTCCGGTTCCAACAAGGCCATAATTGTTTTTAGGGGATTGAGTTTTTAAGATTATGTATTGGGTTTTTAAATGATTGGGCCAAATTATTTAATCTATTTTTAATAATTTTACTTTTTGTATGTTGATGTTTTTTAATTGGGCTGTACATCGCCCCGAGTCCTTAGGGAGGGGGGCGGTATAAAAATAGTATAAATAAATAAATAAATAAATAAATAAAAAATAACTGAAAAGCAGTTAAAAGGCAATTTTGAAAAGTTGGCATGGGGAAGGATTTTGAAATAATCTCAGTATTTAAGCATCATACTATGGGATCAACCTGGAATCAGTGATCAGTGAGTTTCTTCACTTGATGTAATCAGGAGAGATTAAACAACTAAGAGTCATGGATGAAATAGTAGCCATTATGTGACATAGTTTGATGCTGGAAATAATATAACTATTTGCTGACATTAACTAGGACTACTGAGGTCTGGAAAGGAACACATTGAAAAACTACACCTGGGAGAAATAATGTTATTATAGTTCCACACATGTAAAGGCAACAATTTTCCTACACCCCAAAATTAGCATTACTTCAAGATAAATAATCTTGCCCTAATAATGTCCTCTCTATAAAGTCAAAGAGGGAATAAGGACACTCAGCTTATCACTGAGTCTCTATTATCTAATGTCACATGGTATCCGCGCTCAATCACCTGCAGATCAGAGCCTCTGGTCACATACATCTCCAAAAAATCAATGCTAGCTCCTCACCTACTGCAGGATCCAAAACACAGGAGGGCAGATTTCTTAACGGGTGACTTTCCTCTCCTGACACAATCAAGTTTTAATGTGCCCAGGTTTGCCCAACAGACAACTAAGTTGAGGTTGAAAGTCATCTAGTAAATCAACTTTCCTCCCTCGCTCCCTCTCTTATCTAGTCTAATAAAAAGAAAACTAAGAGTGACATGATAGCAGTATTCCAGTATTTGAGGGGCTGCCACAAAGAAGAGGGGGTCAACTTATTTTCCTCAGCACCAGAAGACAAGAAACAATGGATGGAAAATATTCAAGGAGAGAAGCAAGCAACAGCTAAGGAGAAACTTCCTAAGAGTGAAAAAATTAACCAGTGTAATAGCTTGTCTTCAGAAGCTGTGGATGCTCCATCACTGGAGGCTTTTAAGAAGAGATTGGACAACCATTTGTTTGCAATAGCATAGGGTCTCCTGCTTGGGCAGGAGTAGAAGACCTCCGAGGTCCCTTCCAACTCTATTATTCTGTTAAACTGAGTGTTTATTAGCAGCAACCTGAAACCAAAGTCACCAATGATTTGACCACCAGGTTTCAGGATCAAAGCTACAGAGATGGAAGTGGGAAACAACATAAAATTACTGAATCCCCTTTTTGGGTCATCATAATGTATGGACTCCTAAGCCTTGATATTATGCTGATATTTTATTTTTAAAAGAACATTTTTATTTTATTTATATTTATTTAGAAACTGTCCATCTCCCCATAGAGTGAAATATGTTGCACACCAAGACACATTTTGTTGTCCTTGTCTTTGAACACAATAAGGAATCCAAGGAATAAAGGACTAATTTAGAGAGTCCAAGCTCCATCACTGATTACTATTATATTGCATCCCTTATTCTGCCATATGTGACTTTCTGCATTCCAATGAAATCATTTAAGTGTGAATAAATAAGAGCTGTCAGCAAGAGCTCAGTAAAGAAGTAGGAGGGGAAGAAAAAGCCAAGGATCAAATCAGTGTAATGAAAAACGGAGTTGCTATTTTCATGCAAGGGTTCAATTAGCCCTAGAGCTACAGTACTATTTCTAAGAATATGGCAGGATTGTCAAATAATGCTTGTTATGCCTGTGTATATGTTTTGGCTATATATAGAGAAACACACATTCTTAGAGAACATTTTATGCTGTTTCTATCAGTATTATTTTATACTCCCTTATTTCCAAATGTAAAATCACATTCTGTCAAGCAGCATGGTGCAGTGGTTATAAAGTTCACTGGATGACTTCTCACAACTTATTGCAAAGAAAACATTGGGAGGTGAGACACTATTCATAAGTTCCATGGAAGAGGTGTCTTGATATAAATATAATAAGTAACAGCATATTTGCTCTTCATTTCATGTATGATTGTTCCCAGAGGAAGAGCTACAGAAAATATTATATTGTAAGATTTTTTCTAAATCTTCTATGCTGCTAAATGAAATTATCTACAATATACATGCCTAAGGCTTTGTTATTGGGAATAACAATGGAGACTTTCTTGTCACAGAACAGAAAATAAGTAATACAACTTCTTAAGAGGTATTCTTCAATATGTCTTCTTTACCTTTTCATTACACCAATCTTTGTGGTCTCCTACAGTTCTAAGACTTCTACTACGTTACTGTACTTTAAATGTATTAATCTGACTCTACTTTGATTTGACACAAAAAGTGAATTAATTCTTCACCAAACATTTCCACTATGTAAAAAGTTGTCTCAAGGAAATGAACAAAAATCTATTAAAGATAATTGTTGCTCTGTATTCAATACTCTGAGCACAATAATTATTCTTTTGCTGAAAGATCTCTTCCATTAATTAAAGCTAGAGACAAATCTCAGCTACTATAGCCCAACAAATATTTCCAATGTTTTTTGCTAGGTCAAAAAATTACTCCCCATCAACCCAAATATCTAATATATAAATATGCTGGCAATAAAGACCCATATCAGATAGCAAATTATTTAATTCTGCTTGCTCTATCAGTACAATCTAGTTCTATTAACATTTAGTAACCTAAATTTTGAGGTTGTCTTGTACATTGGAATACAAGATCAAAACCGGTCGTATGGGGGAGAGGCAGATATGGCGGGAACAGAGGGGTAGGCCGCTCTCGGGGAACAGGGATCCGCTGCCTTACAGCGATTCCCTGTTCTGGCCCCTCTATAACAACTGGTTCAACCTGCAGTACTGGTGACGAACGAAATCCGGACCCTGGACTCAGACTGTTGCTGCTTAATGCCAGGTCAGTTCAAAATAAAGCTCCCCTCATCCGGGAATTAATCTGTGATGAGGAGGTCGACCTGGCATGTATCACCGAGACCTGGCTGGGCACCGAGGGGGGTGTTCCCCTCTCGGAAATGTGCCCAGCTGGGTTTCGGGTGTGGCACCAGCCGCGACCCCAGGGAAGGGGGGGAGGAGTGGCTATAATAGCCCGGGAGACCGTCGGCTTGCGCAGGCTCACTGTTTCCGAGATTTCGGGTTGTGAGTCCCTCCTGGTGAAGTTGGACCTAGGAGTTCAGGTGGGCTTGTTGCTTACGTACCTGCCTCCCAGCTGCGTGGCATCAGCCCTGCCTGCGTTGCTCGAGGAAGTGGCTGGGCTGGCAGTTGAACTCCCGAGGCTGATAGTCCTGGGAGACCTCAACTTGCCTTCGCTTGGCCGGGCCTCTGGGTTGGCGCAGGAGTTCATGGCTTCCATGGCAACCATGGACCTGACTCAAGTAGTTCAGGGTCCGACCCACCAGGGGGGGCATTCGCCCGATATGATCTTTCTCTCGGAACAGCTGAGCGATGGTTTGGTGTTAAGGGGTTTAGTCACGGTACCCTTGTCATGGTCAGACCATTTCCTGCTGCGGCTTGACTTTGGGGCTCCAATCCTCCCCCGCAGGGAGGCGGAACCGATTAGGTGGTTCCGCCCCAGACACCTGATGGATCCAATGGGTTTCCAGACGGAGCTTGGGGAATTACCAGAATCGCTCGTACACGGTTCGGCAGAGTCCCTTGTGGCGGCCTGGAATATAGCTGCTGCGGGGGCTTTGGATCGGATCGCGCCTATGCGGCCTCTCCATGGTTTCGGACCCAGGAAGTCTCCTTGGTTTACTGAGGAGCTCAGGGGGATGAAACGTCTTAGGAGACGTCTAGAGAAGCGTTGGAGAAGATCGAAGGCTGAATCTGATCGAACCAGGTTGAGATCACACATTAGATCCTACCTGAGAGCGATTAAAGCGGCAAAATCCCGGTATTTTTCCGCGTTAATCGCGTCTGCGGAATCGCGCCCGGCTGCCCTGTTTAGGGTGACTCGGTCTCTCCTTGGTACGGGGAGGTCCGGGGGACCCTTGCAGGGAAGTGCCGAGGATTTTAACAACTTTTTCGCAGACAAAGTCGCTCAGATCCGGGCGGACCTCGACTCCAACATTGTAGCAGTGGCGACTGATAATGATTCAGTCGAGGTGACTGGGGCTCGTCTTAGTCAGTTTATTTGGGATGAGTTTGAAGCTGTTACACCTGATGAAGTGGACAAGGCTATTGGAGCTGTTAGTAATGCCACCTGCTTGTTGGACCCGTGTCCCTCCTGGCTGGTCTCGGCCAGCAGGGAGGTATCACGGAGCTGGATCCAGGAGATAGTCATCGCTTCTTTGAGGGATGGGTCCTTTCCGGCTCCTTTAAAGGAGGCACTTGTGCGCCCACTCCTCAAGAAGCCTTCCCTGGATTCAGCCATTCTTTCGAACTATCGTCCTGTCTCCAACCTTCCCTATGTGGGGAAGGTTGTTGAGAAGGTGGTGGCGCTTCAACTCCAACGGGCCTTGGAGGAAACCGATTAGCTGGGTCCCTTGCAGTCGGGATTCAGACCCGGTTACTCTACGGAAACTGCTTTGGTCGCGCTGATGGATGATCTCTGGCGGGCCCGGGATAGGGGTCTATCTTCTATCCTGGTGCTTCTTGACCTCTCAGCGGCTTTCGATACCATTGACCATGGTATCCTTCTGCGCCGACTGGAGGGGTTGGGGGTGGGAGGCACTGTTCTCCAGTGGTTCTCCTCCTACCTTTCTGGCCGGTCGCAGTCGGTGTTGGTAGGGGATCAAAGATCGACCTCTAGGCTCCTCCCTTGTGGGGTGCCGCAGGGGTCGGTTCTTTCGCCCCTGCTGTTTAATATTTACATGAGGCCGCTGGGTGAGATCATCCATAGACACGGGGTGAGTTACCATCAGTACGCTGATGATACCCAGTTGTACGTTTCCACCCCGTGCCAAGTCAGCGAAGCAGCAGAAGTGATGTGCCGGTGTTTGGAGGCTGTGAGGGCCTGGATGGGTGAGAACAGACTAAAGCTTAATCCCGACAAGACGGAGTGGCTGTGGGTTCTCCCTCCCAAGGACAAGACCAACTGTCCATCCATTACTCTGGGGGGGGAAACTTTGAACCCCTTGGAGAAGGTTCGTAACTTGGGTGTTCTCCTCGATCCACAGCTGCACTTAGACCAACATTTGGCGGCTGTGACGAGGGGAGCATTTGCCCAGGTTCGCCTGGTGCACCAGTTGCGACCTTATCCGGACAGGGAGGCCTTGCTCACAGTCGCTCATGCCCTTATCACCTCGAGGATCGACTACTGCAATGCTCTCTACATGGGGCTACCCTTGAAGAGTGTTCGGAGACTTCAATTAGTCCAGAATGCAGCCGCGCGAGCAATCGTGGGCTTACCTCGGTATGCCCACATTTCACCAACGCTCCGCGAGCTGCACTGGCTACCTATTAGTCTCCGCTCGCAATTCAAAGTGTTGGTTATTACCTATAAAGCCCTACATGGCCTAGGACCAGGTTACTTGCAGGACCGTCTTTTGCCTCATACCTCATCACGACCGGTCAGAGAGCACAGAGTTGGTCTTCTCCGGGTCCCGTCGACCAGTCAATGTAGGCTGGCGGGCCCCAGGAGAAGGGCCTTCTCTGTTGCGGCCCCTACCCTCTGGAATCAGCTCCCTCCGGGGATTCGGACCGCTCCCACTCTTCTGGCCTTCCGAAAAGAATTAAAAACTTATTTGTGTCGGCAGATCTGGGAATGATTGGTGTTGAATGTTGGATGAATGTTTTTTATTAAAAAATTTGGGGTATTGTTTTAACTTTATGATCATCTTAATTTAATTTATATTAGACTTATTAAATGCGATTGTTATTTATCTATGTTGTAAGCCGCTCTGGGTCCCCTGGAGAAGAGCGGCTTATAAGTCTAATAAATAAATAAAATAAATAAATAAAACACTTTTCCCCTAGAATTGTCTAAAAACTGCAAAAAAGACTTGCAAAATGGATCACTACATATGTCCTGATAAAACAGTTTAGTTCACATTGGAGTAGCTGTCCGTAGTACAACATTCCTTATACAGTGATCTGCATGGGAGAATTGTTAGAAGAAAGTGTTTTTACCAAATTACATCAAACTGAAGTAGTATCTTCCACTGGGCAATCAGGGATGCAGAGATTATCAAATTATGATCATGAAATACAACAAATGATAGTTTTCTATTACACAGTGGGCCATTTTCATCACTCTGACTTCTAGAATCAATCTTCTATCTATTAAATACCTATTAGGAAAATTCTACACATGCTGTATTCAATTTATTCTCAACCCTCCAAGCAGAAGAACAAAAGTTCTAAGAGGAGTGTAGTTGCATAAATATGGTGTAAGGCAGCCCAACAATGGGAATATTAAGAAGCTAAAGACCCTAAAAATTATAGCCTTCTGCTGGCTCTGCCCCAAATTACTCATGGAGAACACATGTAAGGCTTTCCTTAATTATGATTGGAATCCCAAAATGATTGCGTAGCTTCAGACAGCTGTACAATTAATCTAACAACAACCTTTTATCATTTGCTTTGCAGACCAAATAATTATAGGAGACTATGCAGTCAATATCATATAATACAATATAGGTAGGCCAATGTTGTTTCCTTTCATTTTGAAGGTGATATATCTTCTCCAAATGTGATTAACAAATGTGTACACTTTCCTTTTTTCATTTAAATCCTTCCATACCCTCTCCCCACTTAGAGAAGATAAAGATTTAAACAATTCCATGGCGATAGACTTCAGAGTTTAGACATAATGTGTTGAGTATAGTGGAAGATATTAAGGATACTGCCATTCAGCATCATCTTTCTGCATTATTCTCTTTTATAGCAGCATATCCTAATTTGTTCTTCACTGTCCAATGTGGATATAATTATTATTTAAAGAAATTACCATGAAGGTACTTTGAAAGATCCATTAAAACATCTGTAAATATAAATTGTAAACTAACAAAAGAACATGATTGTTTGGAGGGGGAGAGAGAATACTTCAATTTACATTCTTACATATTGTTATAAAATAATGTAAAGAGAATATGCCATGTATTTATGCTCAAATTACACCGAAATAACCAAGGGAACAACCGATTAGATCAAAGAAACAAATCTCACGTCTGCAGCTTCTTCTGCTGGAACAACTGTATTTCATAAAGATATATAACACCCCATTAAGCTGCAATTAGACTCTAGTAGGGGCAGTCAACAATCCATTTAGCAAATAAACTATTAAAGTGCTTTACACTGTAGTTTATAAATGACATTCATACAAATAGTTTTGAACATCGGATTTTAAAAGAGGAGAAGGATCCACATTCTTGTCCAGAATCATCATTATCAATTTCCACCTGAGCAAAACTTTAAACTGCCATATCTTATTGCTCCTCTTAAGTCTTCTGATGCTTTCCAACATTTTCCAAGAAAGTGCCCCAAGGAACTCTTGAGAGTAACCAGTCTGAAATCCAAATCCAGTGGCTAAAGTTTGGGCTTTTGTCTTTGCAAACAGCAGCAGATGTTACTAAATAATCTGAAACAAGCCTTTAGATGTTTTGGTGATAATTTTAGATCAATACATACTTAGATCAATTTAGACTTAAAAGTATTCCCATTACATGTTTTAATATATCATTCACATTAAACAGAGCTTCCCATAGTACACAGAGTTAATAGAGGAAAGAAAGGAGGAGACACAGTGGACACCATAGGAAACAACTTCCAGATCAAAGAGGGTTTTGATGTGAAGAAGCCGAGGAATAGAGAAGCTGGCTGGCCACTAGAGATCCTACAATGGTTAAAACGAACTAATCAGCTCTAGTAACTCTTGAACTTGGATTGTGTACTATCGATTTGTATCCAGAGTAACATTGGCCCGTCAGACACAAATAGACTGAGCAATTGACATAAAATATTTATTATTTAATAATAAATAAATAAGGATTTATGAGATGCTGAGAGAAGTTGGGAGAAGATTCACCAAAGCATTCAGCAGCACAACAACCATGGGAAGAAGAATGCTGAGGAGAAGAGTTGTGAGACAAGAGTTGTAGGACAACTTAGGATAAGCCTAAATTTTGAACATGTGAGAGTATGGTAGCAAATAAGAACAAATGTTTGCCTATCAAAGCTGGTCACCTATCACCTCTTCCACTTGAGAGTGGAAAATAGTGTCAATTAATTAACTAAGCCCTTTTCTTACATCTAGGGTGGTAAGAAGGAATAAATATAGTATAGGAAGTAGGACCTAGGGGAGGTGCATATATATTAGGAACATCCGTATATTAAGTACACAGTATCTTGTGTTAATATTTGCTTCCTTAGAATAAATGCAAGCCTGGAGGAGGGAAAAAGTGCTCATTTGGTTCTATTACTTTACATTGTCTCAGGCTATAGTCAAGAAGTGGAAAAATGCCCACTAAAAATGCAAACAGTGTTGAAGCTGGTAAAAAATGAAACAGCTGACATACTCTGATAAGGTTTGGCTTATATCCGACTGCTTTTTTCTGTCTTTGTTTCTGAACAAAATAGGATGAAAAAAATGGAAATTGTGTGATCTTGCACTTTCCCCATCAAACCTTGAACTCATATCTCTGTATTCTCAAATGACAGCAAAGCACTCAAATAGTTCTCCAGTTATCTACACAGAAATTAGGCTTAGATCTTGTTTTATAACCTTCCCTTTACATTTGATCCAAGAATAGGTAAAAATAGAAATTTGATAGTAACTGAAAGCATAACTCAGGTATCTATGTGGATAACCCACTTATTCTAGTTCAGTATATTTCAACCGCCAACTGCTGAGCTCACCACACACCCTTTGTTACAGAAGGATACTTGCTCCTCTACAAACTAACATGCCAAGTCTGGGTGTCACAATTCAAAGTAGCATAATCTATCACAAGGAACTTATAAAGCTGCAGAGTTATTCTTCCATAGACTTCTTTACATTACATATGGCATTTCAATTCAAGCTATGAATAATGGATGCAGAATGCCGCATGGCAAAGAATTTCCACTGTTTCTGATCTACCTCACTATGCACCAAATAACCTTTATGCAATACTTTCCACTAATATGTCTGCTAAATGCCGATAATAGGTCAAGTACATTCCAATGTATAAGGTTTCCTGCAACAGAATGTGAAGTGTCTACTTACTCAGTTATGAAAGAGCACTCTAGTTGCCATCCATATCTACTCTGGGGAAAGCAGGTATCACCTTGGGGATTTCTGAATTAAAAACACTGGGGGGGGGGAATCAAGGATAAATACTATTATATCATTTGGGAATCTTTTGACTGGTGTCTGAAGCACTTGATAGGCAGTTATCATGCCACATATCATGTGTGCGTTTGGCAACAATACCAGCTACTGTCAATAAAACGGCTTTATGGTGAAGGATGAATGAAGCCTGTAACAGAAAAATTCATTCTCCGTGTTTCCTTTGTAATCAAGACTAGTAGGTGAAAATAATAGCAAAGCTAAAAATCAGTAAATCTGGACAGAAGGTGGCATCTGAACCAACTAAAATGCTACTTACTTCCAACCCAAGTCAAGAACAGAAATTCCTGTTAGTCCACTAGGCAATTTAAACAGGAGTGAGTATTGCAGTTATTAGTAAATGGCTAATACCAACATATAAATGGACAAGTGCAGTATTAACCTTCAAGGGGCATGCGGACAGTATAATTTTATGCATTGATTCCCCTTCACACTCAGCTTTCTCCAAACAACGATTGACACTTTCTGTCCCATGCTTAGTTCAGTACTATAAGCACATGGTACAGTTTTTGCACCAGGTGTTGCTCATCCACTTCTCACCTTATTTTCATGTCTGCTTTGGGGCTTAAAGTTATGAAGAATTTCCTCCACCAATTTGCTTTAATTAGGTTGTCATTTCCTATTCTATTACCATTACTCCTAGCACTATGCCTTGGGGAAGGCTAGCTGCATTATTCCTTTCCCGAAGTGTCAAGAACTCAACAAACTACAAAGCTTATATTGCTTGCATGATGGTTACAGGTAGTCCTCCTTGAATGACCACTCATTCAGCAACCATTTAAAGTTATGACAACACTGTATGAGTGGTACTTAAAACTCATAATTGCGGCCGTTGCAGCATCCCCAAGACTATGTGATTGTGATCCAGGCACTTGGTGGCTGGATCACCATTATGACATTGCAGAATACTGCAGCCAGATGATCACCATCTGCGACCTTCACAGTCAGCTTCTGACAAGCAATGTCAATAGGGAATCTGACATTGTGCTTAACAATGCCACAGGATTCACTTAACAATGGCAATCAGAAGTGCTGCAACTGTCATCACTAAGCACCTAAGCATCACCTAGCAACAGAAACTTCATTCCTAATTACAGGTAGTCCCTGACTTACAAGTGGTCATTTAGTGACCATTCAAACTTGTAACAGCCTTAGAAATAGTGTTTTACAACTCTTAAAGCACTTCTAGCCATCATCAAACATTGTGCAAGACACCCACCATCATGTTACCACACTTCAATTGCTTGGCAACTGGCTTACATTTACAACCAGCTGCCAAGCACCCTGTGATTACTGCATTGCCATTTGCAATCTTCTTTTCTAGCTTCCCCAGAAAGACAATGGGGAAGCCATCAGGGAAGGTTGCAAGCAAAGGGGATATGAAATTCTTTGATGGGCTGAAATCTTCAGGAAGTATTTCCCAAAAAGGAATCCATGAAGAATTTCCCTTCTATGCACAGGGACCCTGAAGATTTCCTGAAAACTATTTCCTGACATTCATTCAGATGTTCCCTGAAAATCCTGAACATTTTAGCTATGAAAGATTTTCTCTCTCAAATGGGAAAAAATATGGGAAATAAACATAAATTTGACTATGTCAGCGGCATCCAAGGAAAACCAGTTGAAGTTGTTTTACAGATGGCATCTTCCACCAGCAAAGCTTGCCAAGATGTTTCAGAACAATTTGCCAACATGTTGGAAATGTAAAAAAGTACATGGAACATATTATCATAAGAACATAAGAACATAAGAAGAGCCATGCTGAATCAGGCCAAAGCCCATCGAGTCCAGCATTCTGTGTCACACAGTGGCCCACCAATTGTACATGGGGATCTTGAGCAGAAAGAGAAGGCAAAACCCTCCCTTTCCCTTGACCCCCAACAAATGGTACCCAAGGGAATCCTGCCTGCCTCAACCAACACAGAGGCGGCACATGGACATCCGTTTTAATAACCACCAATACACTTTGCATTCATGAATCTATCTAGCCCTGCCTTGAAGCTGTCAAGGCTGACAGCTGTCACGACCCCTTCAGGAAGTGAATTCCATAAATCAACGACCCTCTGGGTGAAGAAATATTTCCCTTTATTTGTCCTCACTTTCTTAGCTATGAGCTTTAGGGAGTGCCCCCTTGTCCTGGTATTGTGTGATAGAGAAAAGAATTTTTCTCTATCCACCTTTTCTATCCCATGCATGATTTTATACACTTCGATCAAGTCACCCCTTAAACGCCGTCTTTCAAGGCTGAAGAGACCAAGGCGTTGCAATCTGGTTTCATAAGGGAGGCGCTCCATTTCCTTGATCATTCTTGTTGCCCTTTTTTGCACCTTTTCCAGTTCCATTATATCCTTCTTGAGGTGCAGTGACCAGAACTGTACACAGTACTCCAAGTGTGGTCTCACCATCGATTTGTACAGAGGCAACAATACAACAATACAACAGGCAATACAACATATCATTTATGGTGGACATGCCCAGTTGCGAAAAAATACTGGACTACAATAAGAAGATGAATCAAAGAAATAATAGGCCAACCCGTAGACTGGAAACCAGAGATCTTTTTGCTGGGTATTTTAAACAGAAAATATAGTAAAGAAATATGGTACTTAATTTTACATATAACAACGGCAGCAAGAATAGCATATGCACAGTTCTGGAAAAATGAGAATATACCATCAGAGGAAGAAGTGATAAGAAAAATCCTGGACTGTGCTGAGATGGACAAATTAACAAAAGAGATAAAAGAAAAGGAAGATACAGAGTACTATTTAATATGGAACAAGTGGTATGAATGGTTGGAGATTAGAAATAATAGAGGAGAAATATGCTAATAATAATAATAGTGGTGCGGTTACTCCTTAACTAAACATCACCATAGTCTCAAGCAACAGAATGAAGGTCTACTCTCCCTCTATCAACTTGTCTGATTTCCACAGTAGCACAAGAGGCCCTTCTGAAATTGTCCTGCTTACCAGAAGCTCAACTATCAAAGATTTGGGAAAGGAGATTTAAAAAAAAAAAAAAATACAGCTCCAACACTATGGAATGAATACACTGATTTATATAGCTTCCACACTCTCACTGTTTAGGAAGGTGGTAAAAACATCTCTCTTTCACCAACCTTTTAATTACTAATTATTTAAATATTATTTGGCTTTAATTCAATTAACTTTGTTGTGTTTTATAACCATTTTGAAGGTTGGACAAAATAGAATGGTGGAGTATAAAATAAATAATAAATTAACTATTTTTTGCAAATATACTTCCATAAAAGATCAGATTACCTCCCTTTCCACTATAAGCAGAAGCACCTCAGGCAAAGTTAAATGATTGGCTACCCATAATAAAAACTAATGCTCCCTTCTTCTTCTTCTTCTTCTTCCTTTTTTTTAAATTTGATGTTGGTTAGTGGCAAATCTAATTTTGCCCAGACCCCTATGCAAGGTCCCTTCTGGGCACTGTCTTAATCTGCTGCACATTCTAAATTATGCCTTTGCTCCTTATCAATGTAGTGCCCCTATGTACAAGTGGTCTAAGATAGGGGTCCCCAACCTGTGGGCCCGGGACCACTACCAGGCCATTGCCTCCTGGCCACTGGGCCGTGTGAATGGCTGGCCAGTGTGTGCATTCCCCCCACTCATGCTAGCCCTGCCCTGAGTGTCGTTCAGGCACTAACCCTGTCCCAAGTGTCGCGTGGGTGCTAGCCCAGCACCCAGTGCCACCCTGTTTGCATCATGCATGTGCACACAGGCCCATGCCTCCCCCTTCCTTTCCCTCCGGGCCACCAACCTAGAAAGGTTGGGGACCTCTCGTCTAGGATCCTCTCACAAACATATAAAGCATTTAAACAAAAGATGCTCTTATTTTTTCAACAACTAACTCTCCCATCCTAGTAGCAGAAGTTTTGCACAAATAAAGTAATCCTTGCAAAACAAAGAGCCAAGAAGGAGAGCAAGATGTCCTTTTCCCAGTAAAGTTGCACTCACATCACATCAACTTCAATCACTTGCCTATTAGCATTGCCTCATGAATTAAGTAAAACCTGTTCAACAATTGCCACTTGTAGCTTAGAAGGTAAATAAGGTAAAATAGGTAAATAACAATATCTGACAAAGATTACTCTCCCATTAAAAATGTAAACAACATAATTTGAATTCATTTTGTTCTGAATAAACAATACATAAAATGTTTACAACAAAGCTTTTCAATGAGCAATGTTCTCCTCCTGTGACTCAATTCTCTCACTGCTTTCATGTGTCTATCACTGTATTATCTCTATACATAAAGAACTAATGAAATGTCTAAGACATAGACAATTTATAAATGAGCTCCTATGGTCTTTCTGTGCGACACAGAATAACTAGGAAAACTGATTCTTAGAGCTGTCAGTCCTTATCTTTTTTTTCTCTTATTTTCCACTCTAAAAATACTGACATATTCTCCCTTCAAGTACAAGAATAAAGTATTAGACTCAAAAGTGGGGAACTGTGAGAGAATACAAAGTGTTTCAGAAAATTGTGGCCAGAAGCCATGACTGCAAACAGTTTCCTGATGTGTTTCTTTCTTTAATAGTAATTCTATTAAGTGTTACAATTAAAAGGATAAAAACTAATACAAGAAACAAAGAATAGAAAGAAAAAATAGAAGGTGCAGAAAATAAAGGAAAAAGAAAAATAGAAAAGAAAGAAAACTAAGAATAGAGAAATAGTAATATATAAAGTAATATGTATTATAGTATATGTTATATATATAATATATATTAATAGTAATATATACAGTAATATATAAACAGTTTATATATGTGCTGCCCCTTTAATCACAAGTACAAACAATTTTAGTACGGTAGCAATAGCAATAACACTTAGACTTCTATACCACTTCACAGGGCTTTACAGCTCTCTGTAAGTACAGGTAATTTACAAAGTCAGCTTATTGCCCCCAACAATCTGGGTCCTCATGTTACCAACCTTGGAAGCATGGAGGGCTGAGCTGCTCATTGAGCAGTGAGTTAGCCTACAATACTGCACTCTAACCACTGCACCACCAAGCTCTAGTAACTTATCAGTTTCTCTAAAATACAACAAATGATCTCTTATTCCCATCTCACATCTCTTATCCATAAACAAATCTTTAAAACATCATCATTTTGTTCCTAGTCAGCAAAGTCCATTAAAATTTGCTAGAAATAATAACATATCTATATTAACTTTGATCAAATAAATCAACTTTATACTCCATTCTTTTAACAAGCTTGATCTTTAATCCCTTCAAATAATGTTCTAGAACTTTATTTCTTTTCATTTTTTTTCTTTTCTCACAAAATTCTTCAGATCCTTTGTTTACAAAAGTCTGTTTTGTACATCATTTGCCTAACCAATGTAGCATCTTGTTCAAAATTGATCTTTTCACCTGAGATTTTTAAGTCAACTTTCAGATCAATCTCAATCTCGTCCAATAACACTTGTTCCTCTTCCATAACATCTTTTAAGCATAGTCTGTCTATAGAGGTAAAGAATCTTAAAATTAACTTCTGGGTCCATTGTTTAAAAATATCCTTCAATACATCCAGTGTTGAAATATTTTGTTCCATTCTGTATTAGTAAATCAGCTTGAAGTGCTCTTTTCCTTTAATTGTAATCTTAGTTTCTTCTGGTTCCCTCTAGTGTCCAACCTTCAAAATCTCATTCTATTAAGATTTAAAAAAAAAACAATTCAAAACTAAACCATTTTTCCACAGGAAAGATTCTTATAATTAATTCTAAAATGTTATTTCAAATATATCTGAACACCCAGTCTGTTTGTAACTTTCCATAATAAAAGTTCTAATCACCTTTTTGCTATTTACTTTAAATATTTTTTTCAAAGTCCTTAAATTTTTATTTTAAAATATTTTGGCATAAACTCACCCATTCCCGTAAAACTCATTGAACCAATTCCCTAATAACTGAAAAAGCAGTTAACAAGTAATTTCCAAAACTGATTACAAAAAGAAGTATGCGAACCCAGTGTCCTTTTGAAAAGTACTAATGGCAATTTGACCAAAAATATGGCTATTCCCTTGTCTCTCAGAGCAATACATCTGCAAAAAACCTGCTCTTCTGTGGTCTTCTTGCAAGAGCCAACACCATGTAGCACTTGTGAGTGACCCCCAAGTCTTCTTCTTGTCCAGAGAGGAGTTAGTACAGACATGTCAAACACAATGCCCAGGAGCTGGATGCGGCCCGCGAAGTGGTTTCATGTGACCCGCAAAGCCATCCTGGAAACAGTGATTGCTGCCTTGGCCCTGGCCCAGGCCAGCCGGGAGCCAATGTACAATTTTGTGGTGGCCATCTATGCTGAAATGCATTTGGTCTAGCTCCACAAGGCCATCTGGAAACAGTGAAGAACCAGCCCTGCCATGTCGGCCCCGCCCCCTGGGTGCATGCTGGGGAGGTGTCACCCTTTGTGAGGAATGAAGAAATGGACCATGCCTTGGCGCTTGCCCTGGTCCCACCCCCTTCTGCCAGAGACCCTCAGATCTGTCCCATTCCTGCCCAGGGCCCCACAGGCACCCTTGACGCGAATGATGTAGAGCTGGCCATGCCCACCCAATAGGCCACACCCACTCCATCCATGCCCACCCAGTAGGCTGCACCCACCCTGGCCACACCCATCTGCCCCCCCTGAGGACAACCACAATGCTGATGCAGCCCTCAATGAAATTGAGTTTGACACCCCTGAGTTAGAAAAACCAGTTTATTCACTGGCCCTGCATTCTGCTACAGTCCCTGGCTCTGCGTTTAGCTGAGCTGTCTTCAGTTTGCCATTTCTTCCCTGAAGTCCTGTTCCAATTAATTTATTCAATTTAGGCACCACCCAATTCCAAACTGATTCTGGGTTGTATACAAAAAAACCAAACAATATAAAAAAATAAATATAATTTTACAGCTCATTAGCCAATGAGCTATATGAAAATACAGAATACAAAACACAGAACATTAATAAGACTGCACATAAAACAGAATAAAAGAAACAGATTAAATAAAAATAATAAAATAAAGAATGTAAATCATATTTTGGTATCAGCACTACAATTTACCCCAATCAGACCTACATATGCAGACCTCAACCGAACTGTTTTATTCAAACAAAGGGATGTGTCATATCTGATTTTTGAATTCTGACCACACATGAAATATTTTGTTGTAATATAAGGATCCCAATAGGTTGCTTGTCTAATATGCAAGCAACCTAGATAATTTTCTCTAGAAACTAAATATAACAAAATTATAAAAGAAACAAGAACCAGTGGTGAGACTAACAATAACTATATCCCAAAATAAATCTGACAGGGGCTCTGACCAACTGATTCAAGGCCTAGGACAACAGACAGTCTTTTAAGGCTTTCTGGAATGCCATTAGGGTGGGAGGCACATGGTTATGTGGGGGATATTTCAAGATAACAAGGCTGTTTCAGAGGTACATGCTACAATAGAAAAGGTACACTTTTTGAGTCCTGATATACAATATTATTTAACTAAAGGGACCTGGAGTGCACCAATCCTATCAGCTTGTTTCAGCTGGGCAGACACCATGGGACACAGTATAAATAAGATTAAGTAAAATGAGACTTACAGATTACCAGTTCCTCAGATATCCCACTGATGGTCCTGTAGAGAATTACTAAATAGATTTTATCCTCTCTGGCTCAAAGATTCACAGGGACTGTGAAATAAAGAGATATTTCCTACCTGCAAGAAAGATTATGATCAGGTCGCATAAAATATTAAAATGCAGAGCTATCACACTGATAGCAAATATATCACTGAATCCTTAGTCACAGGAAGACCAATTGAAGGTCCCTATCTCCCTACAGGGGAGGATGACACAATGAGCTTGAAGGCAACCAGAGAGTGATCAGACTATAGCAACGGACTAATGTTAATTTGCTCTGTTATTGGATCATGTCACAAACACCTGAGACAAAAACCTGATCTAAGGTGCAGGCCCCCACCCCTACATTGAGCCAACTTCAATGAGAGCATCTCACATTCAATTATCTGTGGAGCATAGCCTTTGAGAGCCTTCCTGGATTCATGGATGAGAATAAACAAACTCCCTCCAGGTCTCAGCTGATGCAAAACCCAAGTGGACATAATTCCAAGAAAGGTCAATTGTGGCCTTCCCCCAGCTCACCCAAGGTTATGATTAGGTATCCCAGATGGCTGCCTTAATTCATATTAATTACACCATTATCTTAGTATAACTATAACCTGCCTCCAGAAGTGGTGAATGTTCCAACACTGGAAGTTTTTAAGAAGAGACTAGACAGCCATTTGTCCGAAATGGTATAGGGTTTCCTGCCTGAGCAGGGGGTTGGACTAGATGACCTCCAAGGTACCTTCCAACTTTACTACTACTACTAGTATTATTATTATAAAATAATTATATATATTTACAGACAAATTATCTCCATTCAGTTAGAGGACAAAATGGTTGAGCACCCATCCTGAAACTGATTAGTATCCAGCATAGCACCTGCATACTCTCTTATATAACAGTGGAATCCATGTTGCCTTGACTGATCTCAACAAACTTCTCATTTTCTCTATTTCCATTTTTACTTGATATTGTTAGACTACTGTACTGTGTTCATTCACAAATTTCTTTTTACAGAAGAGAAATCTTCAGTACTCCAAAACACACATTCATGTTGCTCTCTGTATATACTAGTTTTTTGGGGGGGGGGGTTGTTTTTTACTTAGGGTTAGGCCTCACAGGGAAGATTGTGTCCCCTGTTGCATATCCCATTTTAAAGCCTGCTACATCAACCTGATTGAATTTTTTTTATTTTTCCTTTGTTTAAATAATAATCCATAGCCTGAAATCCTACTGAACACATTTCAAGTTTCAGGAGCCAATGATCCTGCATGTTAATTTCTGCAAATTCTTCTGGTGTATAAATGCTTATCCAAGATGGAAAGCTGCCATCTACTGCTGTGATTTGTCAATGTTAATAATATCAATGGTCCTCTCAATACTTCACTCCAATATATTGTTATTCAGTGGCAAAAATAGAAGTTGTTGTATTTGGGAGAGCTTAGAAGGATGTTGGTCCCCATATTTACAAAAAATGCACACAGCCTGATTTCCTAAGTAATGAAATTAGAATAAGGTTAATGGCAATCCAATTAATATGCAGAAATAGTAGATAAAGAGTTTGATCAGAGGTTAGAATTAGAGTACATATTACAACACTCCTGAGCATTCCCAGTGCAGAGTGCATGGCAATTCTTTAATCAGTATCTTTTTGTACCCCTCACTTTCCCATCACTATATAATGCTACCATAAAAAAGGGCTAGCCAGGTACAAATTGGGAATTGGCCATCTGAAATGGCAAAATGCCGGCAGGCCTGGGGATGACTGTGATTGTGTGTGAATGATGAATGTGTCTGGGGGACTTTTTTAAATGCTTTTTTAGATTTGGTTTTAGATTTTTTAAATGCTGAGATGTTTTTTGTTTATGTTGTTAGCCGCTCCGAGTCCTTGGAGAGGAGCGGCATAAAAATTTAATAAATAAATAAATAAAAGGTACAAGAAATGCTGTTTTTCTAGTATGGCGTAGGATATTACAGATTTATGGACCTTATTTTAGGATTCAGAGAGTAGAAAAGAAAAGGTTTCTCATAAGGCATAGCTTTGTGGGGGGGGATCACCAAGGGCATTTTTTTAATTTAAAGAATAATTTTTCATTGGAAGGAAAACAAAAACAAAATCATTACTCCCCCCACATATGCATAGTCCACAAATACATAAACACGGCACACATATACATCACAGATATAAGTAACTGTGGATCAGCGAATAGTTTAAGGAATTTCCTCATAAGTACAGACCATTGCATACATGTGAGCTATTCTTTACTTTTCCACTTGCTATACAGAGTCAGTCTGTTATAAATCACACTGAGAACTTATTTTATTTAACATACAGTTTAAAAAGAAAGGAATCATCAATTCCTATGATTTCTTTTATAACTGAAGAGGGCTTATTCATCTGATCTTTTGAAAAGTGTGCTATTTTAAGTGAGAAATAGCAATACTGATAAAGTAGATCACAACCTACTACTTGACAAGATAGAAAAATGTGGGGCAGAAAGCACCACCACCAGATGGATCCATAGCTGGCTGACCGGCCGTACTCAGCTTGTGGTCCTCAATGGAACTGCATCTACATGGAGGGGAGAGGGTAGTGGGGTGCCCCAGGGCTCTGTTCTGGGCCCAGTGCTCTTCAATATCTTCATCAACAATCTGGACGAGGGGATAGATGGGGAACTCATCAAATTTGCAGATGACACCAAGCTGGCAGGAATAGCCAACACTCCAGAAGACAGGCTTAAGATACAGAAGGATCTGGACAGACTTGAACACTGGGCACTATCTAACAAAATGAAATTCAATGGTGAAAAAAGCGAGGTTCTACATTTAGACAAGAAAAACCAAATGCACAGGTATAGTATAGGGGATACCTTGCTCAATAGGTACTGTGAGAGGGACCTCGGAGTCCTAGTGGACAATCACTTAAATATGAGCCAGCATTGTACTGCAGCTGCCAAAAAAGCCAACACAGTGCTAGGCTGCATTAACAGAGGGATAGAATCAAGATCACATGAAGTGTTAATACCACTTTACAATGCCTTGGTAAGGCCACATTTGGAATACTGCGTCCAGTTTTGGTCACTGCGATGTCAAAAAGATGTTGAGACTCTAGAAAGAGTACAGAGAAGAGCAACAAAGATGATTAGGGGACTGGAGGCTAAAGCATATAAGGAACGGTTGCTGGAATTGGGTATGTCTAGTTTAATGAAGAGAAGGACTAGGGGTGACATGATAGCAGTGTTCCAATATCTCAGGGACTGCCACAAAGAAGAGGGAGTCAAGCTATTTTCCAAGGGACCTGAAAGCAGGACAAGAAGCAACGGGTGGAAATTAACTAAAGAGAGAAGCAACCTAAAACTAAGGAGAAACTTCCTGACAGTTAGAACAATTAACCAGTGGAACAACCTGCCTCCAGAAGCAGTGAATGCTCCAACACTGGAGGTTTTTAAGAAGAGACTGGACAGCCATTTGTCCGAAATGGTATAGGGTTTCCTGCCTGAGCAGGGGGTTGGACTAGATGACCTCCAAGCTCCCTTCCAACTTTATTATTATTGTTATTATTATAATCATGGGTTTTTTTTATCACCTAGAGAAATTACTGTTTATAGACAAGGTCCCTAATATACCCAAACCTAGGGGAAATTGCAACTTTTCTTTTTAAAAAATTATATTTATAAGCAAGTATTAAAATGTCTTTTAACTAAAAAGTAAATATATTTATTTAGTGGTGTGAAAATGTGTCATCCTTAAGCAATAACTATATTCAATTCACTAAAGAGAAAAAGTCTAAAAGCTATTTTACCTTCTTAGCTCATGGAAACAGATGATGACCGTTTCAGATTAAAAATTCATTCAATATAGGATCAAAATCACATTCATGTACAGGTAATCCTCGACTTATGACCAGAATTGAGCCCAAAATTTCTGTTGTTAAGTGAGATATTTGTTAAGTGAGTTTTGCCCCATTTTGCGACCTTCCTTGCCACAGTTGTTAAGTGAATCACTGCAATTGATAAATTAGTGACCCAGTTTTAAGTGAATCTGGCTTCCCCATTGACGTTGCTTGCCAGAAGGTCGCAAAAGGTGATCACATGACCTTGGGACACAGCAACGGTTATAAGTATGAACCAGTTGCCAAGCGTCTGAATTTTGATCACATGATCATGAGGATGCTGCAAAGGTCATAATTGTGAAAAATGGTCATGTCACTTTTTTCATTGCCACTGTAACTTTCAACAGTCACTAAATGAACTATTGTAAGTTGAGGACTACCTGTGTTCTGCCTTTCTTCCACGAGCTCAAAGTATCTTACATGTGGTCCTTTATTTTATTCCCAGAATGAGCCTGAGGGGTGATTGAACCAAGGGAGTATGTGATTGGTTCAAAGTCATCCAGTGGCTAAGGGTGTCCTTGAACCTTAGTCTTCCAACCCTAACTGTTCATCTTGCAGAATTCACTACGCTATACTAGCTCTTCTTCATATATTTGCTAGAAACAAGCTAATGTTTCTCAAAAAAGCAGAAACTTGCATTAATCAATTTTTTTAATCAATGAGAACCTGAGTACTCAGACAGCCAGCAAAGAGCTTATATTCAACAAAGACTCACGTGATTTCTGTAAATGTAATTCTTCCTAGCCCCATGGATACACATTTCAAAATACTTATAAACAGTCCAACATACCTTATCTAAAGATATATCATTCCTTGACATTTATTCACTCAACCACACAACATTAGCAAAATAATGAGAAAAGAAAGAAGAGTTTCTTTAGAGATGTTCTCTGCTACCAGGAATATACTAGCCCAGATTTTCTCATGATAATCTCCTGCAATTCAAAAAAGCCTCTGTTTTCTTCCTTCTCTCTCTCTTGTCCTTGAAAATCAGACCAGGGGTTTCCAAACTGTGATCCACAAGAATTTGATGGGATTCCATTAGACACTTTGGGGTGAGAGGAATTCCATTCAAATATAGCCTGTCTTCTATCACTAGGTTTTCCACTCAGATAAAAATGAAAACACCTGGATTAGTCAGGCACAGTAGCTTCATCGGACATGGAGAACTCGAAGTACTTGGTCAGAAGTGACCAATTTATTTGGGGAAATTGAGTAATTGCCACCAGCCCACAATGATAAATTATTATATATACCTTATATCAATAGCACTTAGACTTATATACCACTTCACAGGGCTTTACAGCCTCTCTAAGTGGTTTACAGAGTCAGCATATTGTTCCCAACAATCTGAGTCCTCATTTTACTGACCTTGGAAGGAAGGAAGGCTGAGTCAACTTATAGTCTTCATGATATTTTCGTGTGTGTGTGTGTGTGTGTGTGTGTGTATGCCTTTGGTTGGAAGTGTCTTGGCGACGTTTCGACGAAGTCCCATTCGTCATCTTCAGGCTGGTGTTTTCGGCTTCATGCTTCTAGGAGCAATATGTGATTGTAGCTGTTTCTTCCTTTTAACTGCCAGTGGGGGTTTTTGTGAGTGTAGGTCTGGTGTCATTCTTTGTGTTATGGATTCGTTTGTCAATAAGGGCGGGTTTCCAAATGGCTGGTAGGCGGGAGGTATCATCTCGTTTGTTCATGCTGTGGGGGCGTTTTTCGATGGCTTCTCTGATTATTCTGTTATTAAAGTGTTCAGATTTGGCAATAGTTCTGGTCTTTTTGAAATCAATTTCATGTCCTGTGGCTTTAAGGTGTTGGACCAGGGAAGAAGTTGGTTCCTCTTTTTTGACTGAGTTTTTGTGTTCTTCAATGCGTGCACTTATTCTTCTGTTGATTTGTCCGATGTATGTGATGGGGCAAGCAGTACATGGGATTTCATATACTCCTTGATTTTCTAACTCAATTTTGTCTTTAGGGTTTCTTAGGATGGTGGATATTTTTCTGTTTGTGCAGAATGCTGTCTTGACGTTATGTTTGTGCAGGATCTTGCTGATCCTGTCTGTGGTGCCTTTTATGTATGGGAGGAGGGCTTTGCCATTTTCTTGTTCTCTGTCTTGGATTTTAGTGGGAGTTTCTTTTTGGATTAAGTTGGAAATCTTATTTCTTTGGAATTCATTGGATGGTTAGTACATTAGCGAGAGTGTGTAGTTCGGTTTTTAGGTGTTGTTCGTCAGCTAGGCATTTGGTTCTGGAGATGAGTGTCTTGGCTACAGAGTTGATCTGTGCAGGGTGGTGATGGGATTGTGCGTTTAAGTAGCGGTTGGTGTGTGTTTTTTTCTGGTAGATGGTGTGTCCTAGGGAGCCATTGGGTTTTTTGTAGATTAGGACGTCCAGAAAGGGAAGTTGGTTGTTAGCTTCCATTTCCATCGTGAATTGTATTTCTTTGGAATCCGTTGGAGATTAATATGTTTGTGAGAGTGTGTAATTCAGTTTTCAGGTGGTCTTTGTCGGCTAGGCATTTGGTTCTGGAGATGAAGGTCTTGGCTACGGAGTTGATATGTGCAGGGTGGTGATGGGATTGTGCGTTTAAGTAGCGGTTGGTGTGTGTTTTTTTCCGGTAGATGGTGTGTCCTAGGGAGCCATTGGGGTTTTTGTAGATTAGGACGTCCAGAAAGGGAAGCTGGTTGTTAGCTTCCATTTCCATCGTGAATTGTATTTTGGGGTGTAGGCTGTTGAGATGTGTGAGGAAGTTGTCCAGTTTTTCTTTCCTGTGTGGCCAAATTACAAAAGTGTCATCTACATATCTGAGCCAGAGTTTGGGTTTCTGTTCAGATTTGTCTAAGGCGTTGGTTTCGAAGTGTTCCATGTATAGGTTTGCGATGACAGGTGAGAGGGGTGATCCCATAGGTGCTCCTTCTATCTGTTTGTATCTTTGTCCATTGTGGATGAAGTATGTGTTGGTTAGGCAGTGGTTGGTCAGATCTAGGATGTGCTTAGGGGGTTGTATTTGTTTTGGATAGCTGTCAAGGTTTCTTTGATAGGCACTTGGGTGAAAAGGGATGTGACATCGAAGCTCACGAGTAGGTTTTGTTTCTTTATTGTTTCTATGAAGTGGAGTGAGTTTTGTACGTGTGAGGAGATGGATTCTGTGTAGGGATGAAGTTGTTTGGCGAGAAATTTGGCAAGATTCTGTAGAGGTGTGCCTATGGAGCTGACTATGGGTCTGAGTGGTGTTCCTTCCTAATCAACAAATGAGTCCTAGCCACGGAAACTGACTCTGGACCCAGAACAACACAGTACGCCACCACCATTCACCCTCACCAGACCCAAACCCAAGCCCAAACCCATCCCTCAGACAAAATGTAACCACGATCCAGAAGCCAAACCACGACGACATCACCAGCTGCTGCACCTCCCTCTGACCCCCACACAAAGCAAATGGACACATGCCATGAACACAGAGCTAGACCACAAATTCGAAGCCAAACCAAAGCCTGGCAGGTTACATCACAGCCTTCTGCTCCGGACATCACATCACAGAACTCAGGAGGTTACAATGCTAAAGCTCAGGATGTTGCAACACAGAAGTCAGGATATCACTACACTAGATCTCAGGATGTTACCACACAGCCCATTACCCAGGTCGTTACAACACAAAAGACTAATGGGCACATAGCCAGCACCTCAGCTACTCAGGATGTTACGAAACAGCTAAACAATAACTCCAACACAGCCAACCAACCCACCTACAGCAACTAAGCCAGCACTCCACACACCCCCACCAATATTTATAGAGAGACAGCAGCTCCGATCACACTTTGCTTGCACAAGCACGAACCCGAAGACCCCAGCCTGAAGATGACGGATGGGACCTCGTCGAAATGTCGCCAAGATACTCTCAATCTTACATGGGAAAAGACCCGAATACACCAAGACCTGCCTACATACATACATACATACATACATACATACATATATACTCTGTTATCAATTATTTTCTGATAGCATATATGTGCATCAGGGGCTGTTATACCAGATTCTGTATCTCACTTTGTAAGAGGACCAGAGAATATACAATTAAATCTTGAATTAACAAGTACATCTTTTTAAAAATACAGATCTGCAACCTATTTTACAGGAGGCTAACTACGTGTTCCTAGAAAAAGAATGCTTTCTATCTCTGCTCAATATATATGTCATCCATGTACAATTTAAGGACTATTTTTATAACCAAAAACAAACCAAATCCGAATTGAAATGGATCCACAGAAACATTCCTCTAACACAACCTCAGTCTGAGAGACAATCAATTCCACTCAGAACCTCTTGCATTTTAGCTCTTTAAA
Source organism: Bothrops alternatus (assembly GCA_034064705.1). Lineage (NCBI taxonomy): Eukaryota > Metazoa > Chordata > Lepidosauria > Squamata > Viperidae > Bothrops > Bothrops alternatus. Next base: position 14,996,822 of record JARGCV010000248.1, read on the forward strand.
ATCCACAGTTCATTACCATTTTAACAAGCAAATTATTGCAATTAATGACAATCTAATCAATACCAACAAAAGAAAATGGTTCTCACCTGCTCATAAAAGAGCACAATCGTATTTTCACACTGCTTAATTTATCAGCTCTAACAATTATGATTAATGGCTCAGGGGAAAAGGAGGAAGAAAATGCCTTTCCCTCTGCATTAAATCATCAGTGTGGACATCACTGTTTGCCAGTTCAATCCTGGGCTTTCCAATCTATCAATCTAACAATACTCCTTGCAGAGACCCTGTCCCCTGAGTGAAAGAAGAGCTGGCTTTGCAAGCAGTTGGACTAGAGGCAGCTGATTATCTTTATGGAAAAGGCTTTCTCCCATTTTAAGTTTTTTTTTTTTAAAAAAAATCCACCATTTTAGAAGTGCTGTTGTTCAAAGCCTGACCACAAAAACAACATTGCTTCCTGCCCCAAGAATTTTGCAGAAAAATCACTATATAATCACAGCTCCTATTAATATGCTTTCTCAATTTTTTCTTAAGATATACTCGCCCCCTCAATTCACGTGTTTGTTTATTTGCTACCAATATGTATATGCCACCTCCATAAGGCATAGACATGGTGTCAAGAATGAGAACAGGTAGAGCAGGGGTTCTCAACCTTGGCAACTTTAAGACTTGTAGACTTCAATTCCCAGAATTCCTCAGGCAGCTTTGCTGGCTGAGGAATTCCGGGAGTTGAAGTCCACAAGTCTTAAAGTTGCCAAGGTTGAGAACCCCTGAGGTAGAGATTTCTTACAAATTGTCAAGTTAGTTGCCAATGACTGGGAGAGATAGTGCTTTAGGATCATCTTTGCATATCAAACAATACAAGTGGAAAGGTTTTTTAGGCCACTGGGTCTAATTCCTGCTCAGTTTGGGACTTGAAACATCCCCAATAGACAGCTCTTTAGCTCTGCTTAAATGTATCTCATTAACGGGAGCTACCACCTCTAAGGTCACTAGATAATTTATTTCACTTTGAACTCTTCTTACTTTCCAATATACAACTGGAATCTATGCTCTTATAAATGGAAACTGTTTAGGTCCTGTGCTTTGGAACAACAGAGACAACAGTGAAGCCTCTCTCTGCTCATCTGCATATATAGGGACATATATATGGGGGTGTTTTGGGCAGGGGTACTTTTAACTCAGGATTGACTATAAACCCTACCTGGAAAAGTCCTAGCACGTTTCTTGACAAGTTTTTGGAAGTGATTTGCCCTTGCCTCCTTCCTCGGCCTAAGAGTGACTGGCCCGATGTCATCCAGCACATGATGCTCACGGCCTCCTGGTTTCTAGTCTGGTACTACATCAAACTGGGTTTCAGTTACTTTGTTGTATTTTTTAATACCTCAAAACCAAATTATTTTATTCATCTTTTGCCAACGGGGTACAAACTATTGCTCCAATTCACCAGGAAAAAATCTGACTATGTAAACAGGTTTCTGCATACATTACCAACATAAATGAATATTTGGATGTGCAACCTTCACCTACAGAGCCTATTGGCCAAACAGACTAATCATTTGACATGAATGAGGAGATCTATCAGCATCTAAAATTGCATGATGTTTTTCAGTGACAGTTGGGTTTGAATTAGTAAGCTTAACACTGATATCATCTCTTGTTCTCCCATGCCTTTTATTAGGCTTGGAATAGGGAGAAGGACTTAGTATTTTCTCCCATTGTATAAACTGTTATCTCTTCTGAGCAGGCTGGATGGAAAGGACTTCCCAAGATTACTATTGTGGGCCACTAATTTGAATACAGCTTTACTTGAATTCCATATGAATTGAGTTGGGTTTTTTTTATAATAATTCTTATTTGGAAATCAAGCTTGTAATTTCCCAAGTACTTCAGTAATGGATGTAAAAGGCAATCCACGGTTTTATAACTAAATAAAAAGAGATTATATGGCTCGTGATTACCAATAATTCTCTAGAAAGTTGGCAAAAAAATCAAGAAATGGATCAAGAAATTATTCATATGCAAGCATATTAAATTTTGTGCCACTGAACTTTCGTTTTAAAATTCCTTTCCTTTTAGTTTCATTTCATCATTTAGACACAGAATGCCTATTTCTGGACAGAAAAGGGATTTCAGGGAAAGGATCCATAAAACATGTTTTACAAGGAAATATTGTGTCAGCAGAAAGAATCATGTGCAGATAGATGCCTGGAGAAACAACTGTTATTACCACCCAGCAGTTACATAACCCTTCTCCTTATTTGTTTAGGGATGCAGTTTAAAAGGACATGGTTGACAGGATATTTTCACAGCTGTTATTCAACATGCCAACTTGTACTGGCACAAATTGTCCTCATTTCCTCAGCTCATTTCTTGTACTAGACAACAAAGGTTGACAGTCAAACATTCCCTCTCATACAGATCAGACTCCGTTTTTTTATGCCACTAAAGGTCACTTACATCTGCTGAGCCTGGTACCGCAAGGGCTTCAATTCACCATTGCCAGTGTGGACAGAATGGGACCACCCATTTGCGATAATTGGGAGCCAGAATAATGATATATAACAGCTGCAACTATGATTCTCTTCCTCCCATTAGTAAAGACACACACACACATACACCAAGGATTAGCCCACAACTGCTGTCATTACACATACACCAGAAATCAATGCTATTTTTTGTATTCTCCATAGCCACAGAAGTCTTGCTATTAGCTAGTGCAGGGATCCCCAACCCCCAGTCCGTGAATCGGTACTGGGCCATGGCATGCCCACAACTGGTTCGCACAAACAAGCAAAGTCCTATCCGTGGGATGCAGGCAGCACACAAAACCATCACTCTCCGGTCTGCAGAAAAACCTTTCTCCACAGAACCGGTCGCTGGTGCCATAAAGGTTGGGGACCTCTGAGCTAGTGGATATATTTATAGACTACTAAAACTCTCATGACTGTATGTAACCTTCAATTGGCTGCAACGATCCATCCTAGAGCAACAATTTTTGAATCAGCGTATCTCAGATGGGCTAACTTACAGAATGTATTCAAAATCAGGGACCTATGACACCCATGGAAGTGAAATTTGGTAAACTTGTGGTCACTTCAGTGTTGCTAGGCTGCCATGCTACTCCAATCAGGCATGATCCTGTGATCGAATTTTCAAGCTCTCTTCCTGCTTCCTACAAGGAAAGTCGATGGAGAAACTGGCAGGAAGTGAGAAGTCCCAGGCCGGCAGGCAGATAAAATGGCAGGCATTGTAAGTAAGTGGCAGGCAGGTAAGTAAACTCTGCTGTATGGGGAAACAAGGGAGAGGATGCACAGAGGGGCGGAAGAAGTGCCACTGGATCAAGGGAGGCTGGGGGGGGGTTTACAAAGGAATACACAAGAGGCACCATACAGGTCAGGGAGGATGTGTAGGGTGCACAAGAAGTGCCAAGAGGGACTATGCAGGTCACAAAGGGTGTGTGGGTTATGCAGATTTGTATGCAGGCATGATGAGGGTTGCAGAGAATGCACAGGGGTGTGGCATGGATTGGGAAGGATGTGTTGGGATATGCAGGGATGCATAAGGATGCAAGGAAAGCACATTGAGAGTTGGGGAAGGTGCGGGGGTTATGCAAGTGACAGATAAGGTAGAAAATCAGAGGATAACTGTAAATTGCAAAACTGAGCACATAAATACTTAGTCATGCAAATATATTATTGCATTAAATAAAATGAAGAATAACTGTTATTTAAAAAGAGTAACTGCTTTTTTCAAATGTATATATTGCTTGGATGCTTAAACCATCTCTATAAATATTGATTTACAATGCTGCTTCAGAACTGGATAGGATAAATACAGCATGCTTAATTTGTATGTAGCGGGGCTGGCCGAAAGGCTTTGTGGGAGCCTGACCAGAGAGAGGGAAATGGGAAGCTCAGACAGCTGCTGCCGGTTTGGGCGTGGCAGGCGTGGATCGGGCAGAAGGATAGAAAAAGGGAAGGAGAAAGGGGGTGGGGTGGTTGTTGTTGTCAGGGAGAGACCAGGTGAAGCCGAAGAGGAGTTTGGGGTTTTATGTGATTCTTTTCCTCTGAAATAGAGGGAAGGAGAGAGAGACAGCAAAAAAAATCAGAATTTTATTGCTTTCTTTCACAGGGCAAGAATGAGAGTGAGAAGAGGGAAAGCTTGCTGGGGTTTTAAATTTAGGTTTTAACTAGAAAGGAAGGGGGGAGATTTGGCATACAGAGACCTGGGACTATGGGTGCCGACAGAAGAGAAGGAGAGGCTGGTCACTACTGCTTCGGGGACCAGTGGCCAGCTGAATTTTGATCATTATCACCTGTGCAAGCTGTAGACTTTGTGGGGAGCTGCCCTTGCGGGGCGAGATGTTGCTGCTATATACAGTTCCAATTTTTTTTAAATATTTTATTATTAGATATCCATTTGTACATGCAAACAAAGAAAAAATTCAAGTTAAAGCCATTCAACTTAATACAATCATTTTAAATTTGTAGACCTTCTTCACTCCGTATATCAAAGTTTAACTATAAGCCAACTACATTTTATAAATTTTAAGTTTCACTTCTTTTCAGATCTATCCATTGTACATCAAACAAACAAGTCTTCTTATTAAAGTTAATAATTTTCATGTCGATACACCCCTCCCTTCAACGTGTACATTCTTAGTCTATTTAATATATATCTTCCATTAATCACCCTCTCATGTCTCTTGCTCTTACACTTAGTCCTTAAATCAGTCCATAATTCTTTGCCTTTAATTCCTTGCATAAAATATTAAGTTTCTCTTCTTTTCAGTTGAATTCTGGGTTTCTTCCTCTGCCAGGTGGATTGCCATAACACAGCTTCCCTTCCAAGTAATAAGTCTCTCTTTATTGCTTGCAATGTCCCTTGGTTCCATATAAGCCATACTCTATGGATTCTGTCAGTTTGCCAAGAGAAAATTTTAGCCTCCTCTCCTAGATATTTTTCCAATGCTTTTATAACAATTCTTTTCAAATCCTCACTTTTCATTTCAGTAAGTTGTCTCTCTTCTTGTCTCTCCACCTCTTCCATCTTTTCTTCAACCCCTTCCCAGACCCTCTTCGAATTTCTCCCAGTATCTTCTCTCGTTCCCCCACTGTGCGTTTGTAGTGTTTCTCCGGTTTGGTCCAGGTCCTCAATAACTGCTTTGCTTTGATCTTCCACCATCTTCTCCACTTCTCTGCTTTGTTCCACTGCCTCCATCGTCCTCATCCTTTCTTCCCATCTTTTTTCATACATGTCTATTATCATGTCTATCTTTCTCCTTATTTTTTCAAAAGTTGTTGACATTGCATCTTTTAATTCTTTCATCGTCATTTCTGGAGAGCTTATATGCATCCTTAGGTTTATTTTGCAAAGTTTTTAAGTTATGCGTCTCTGCTGCCCTCTAGAGGTCTCTTTCACATTACAGTTTCTCTTCCGCCTTTCTCTTCCGGTAGCTATCACTTTAAATTAAGAGCGGTCGCCATCTTGGGTGCCTTTTGTTCATTGTGAACGTAAGTGATCCGAGGTAAAATATAAGAAATACTTGCTTTTTAAGCTCCTGCGTTCAGTCTGTCAATCTCTGTGCTTCTTTGAGGTGTGTTCCTCAGGTGGTGGCTGGTCTCAGTGTCTTGGTCTGTCAGCTGACAGATGCTGCCCCAGGCTGGAGCTATTGTGAGCGCACGGGGAGTCCTCTTTCTTCCCCCCCCCGAGCATTTTTTCGGGGGGTTTTCAGAGGATCTCAATCCACACTCACAGCTCTTCGCCCCTTCTCCTACCGAGGAGGGGTTTTTTCGCCGCAAAAAACAGCTGTTTTGCGCTGTTTTGGTGGCTTTACAGGTCCCGTGTCGCAGAGCCTCCAAACAAGGCTATTTCGACCCTGAGGCAGCCACGCCCCCTTCCTAAGTCATTGACTATTATTGTCATGACTGCCAGGGGGTTGATAAACATTGTCACACACTGACTACCATGGCTAGGGGTTGGTCATCTTTGTTCCTTGGACGACGAGAGCCTGCCACCCCCTTCACTCCGCATGAGCTCCCACTAAAAAGGACATCCGATCAAAGCCTTGAGAGCATGGCTGCTGAGTGTAACTGAAGGAGTGCCTAGGAGGACCTGGGCTTTTGCGGCCTCTGAGGGGGTTGCGCTACATGTAAAATATGCTTCCATCCCCCAGGTAATTTCTGACAGCTAATTTAGTGGCATTATTCCCTTTCTAAGCACAAGTAGATTGGAAGGTAAAGCTTAAGAATGAGATTTTTTTTCCTTGATAATACATGCTCTAAGGAAACCAAGAATCATGACAACAAACCTATCACAATTGAATTTTGTTTTAAAATACACAGTCAGGCTGGCATGTTATACCAAATCTTTTAGTCTGGCCACTTAAACAGATTCCTTGCTCAATTATAAGCCAACATCACAGAGGGGATACAGATAGTCCTCAACTTACAACAGTTTGTTTAGTGACTGATTGAAGTTACAATGGCACTAAAAAAGGTGACATGACTGTTTTTCACATTTATGAATGTTGCAGCATCTCCATGATCACACGATCAAAATTCAGACACTTGGCAACTGACTCATATTTCTGATGGTTGCCGTGTCCCAGGGTCATGTGATCACCTGTGACATTCTGACAAGCAAAGTCAGTGGGAAAGCCAGGTTCACTTAACAATTATTGAGCTGTTGGCAGAACTTCTAAATGCAGATTGAACTGACATTCAGAATGAAACGGATCAAATTTTTCGCATGAGTTCAACCTATGCAAGAAAAAATATATTACCAAGAGAAGTGCATGTGAGGTTTATGAAGAAATCAACAAGAGATGAAATACTGAGAAAAGTGAGAGCGGAACCCTTACAATATAAAAATAAAGAAATTGTGGTCCTAAAACAGATACCCAGGAGAGTGAGGGATACCCGGAAACACTATCATTTTCTAACTACAAATTTGATTGCCAAAGGCATAAATTTTAGATGGCTAATGCCAGAAGGCATTTTAATAAATTGGAACAATACAAGATATCGACTGGATTCAATTTGGAAAGCAGAGGACTTTGAAGTAAGAAATAGAGTAATTTTGGATGAAGGATTGCAGCAACAAGAGGATAAGCAGACAGGAGAGACAGCCCAAGGAGCAACGGCACAAGTAGAGCAGCAGCAGGAGAAAAGTGAACAAACAGGTGAAGGAGAAGGAACTGTTAGAGAACAAAGGATTACAAGATCGACTAGGCCTAAATATAAGTAATGAAAGAGAAAATGGAGAAAAAAAACGAGATTTTTTTGGTAAATGTAAATGGACTAAACTCCCCAACAAAAAGAAATAAAATTTTTAGGAAACTTCAGAAATTAAATATAGATATAATTTGTTTACAAGAAACACACATAAAAAAACAACATTATAAATTTTTGGAACACCCCAAAATGGGGAAGCTTTATTATACATCAGCACAACAAAAGAAAAGAGGGGTGGCGATATACGTTAAAGAGACAATAGATTCTAAATTAATATATTCAGATGAAGAAGGAAGAATTGTTATGGTTGAAATATATTTGCACCAAAAACAAATATTGTTAGTGGCAATTTATGCTCCAAATGATAGTCAAGAACAATTTTACCAAAGATTACACAGGAAATTAATAGAAATGGAATAACAAAATATTTGTTTAATAGGAGACTTCAACGCGATAGTAGATGGAATAATGGATTATAAAAGTAGGAAACCAGGAAAACTTGGAAGAAGAAGACTACCCAAGGCATTTTTTGACATGGCAGAAGAAATGGGAATTCAAGATGTCTGGAGAGAAATCAACCCTCAAAATCAACAGTACACTTTTTACTCAAATAGCCATAAACCTTGGTCAAGAATTGACATGATTTGGATGACTTCTGAATTAAAGATGGATATACAAGAAATTGAGATAGAAATAGGCACATGGGCAGATCATAACCCTTTAAAAGTGACATGGAAAGAAATAAAAAAAAACCAAGATGGATTTTAAATCTATCTATACTAAAAGATAAAGAATTCGTAGACTTGGCCAAAAAGAGAAATGGAATTCTTCTTTAAAGAAAATAAAGAAGAAGACACATCACTACAAAACGTATGGGATACAGCTAAAGCATATTTTAGAGGCATAGCTATAATGTATATGGCAAAGAAAAATGAACAGAGAAGACAGCAATATTTATTATTAAAAGAAGAATTTAAAAAGTTAGAAACAGAATTACAACAAAACCCACAGGAAAGGACTTTGAAAAGAGAAATGGAAATAATAAAACATAAGCTGAATTTGTTGGACTCAGAAAAATTGGTGGAACAAATAAAGAGAGCCAACAAGCCCGGAAGATGGCTAGCCTATAAGCTTAAAAAGCAGAAAGAGAAGAAAATAATACATAACTTAGTAGATGGGGAAAGGTTGTTTACAATTTAAAAAGGAAGAAATAAAAAAGATAATTAAGAACTATTATATGGAATTGTATGGCAAAGAGGAGGCTGTAAAAGAGAGAATTGTTCAATATTTAGAAGAAAGTGAATTGCCAAAGATTCCAGAGACATTCAAAACTATGTTAGAAGAAAGAATAACAATGATGGAGATATTAGAGGCTATAAAATGACAAAAGAACGGGAAAACACCAGGCCCAAATGGGCTACCGGTGGAACTTTATAAAAAGCTACAAGATATATTAAGTGAACCGCTGAAAAAGGTTTGCAATGGATTACTGTTAGAGGCTAAACTTCCAAACACATGGATAGAAGCAAATATTACTCTGATACCAAAAGAAGACTCAGACTTGATGTATATTAAGAATTATAGACCGATTTCATTACTCAATGTGGATTATAAAATTTTTACTTCAATAATGGCAAAGAGACTGAAAAGATACTTACTTGAGTTTATACATCCAGATCAAAACGGCTTTTTACCGAAGAGACAAATCAAAAATAATTTAAGGGTGATAATGGACGTATTAGAATATTATGAATTACACCCAGGGAAACAATTAGCATTAGTGTTTTTGGACACCCAAAAAGCGTTTGATAATGTTTCTTGGCAATTTATGGTTCAACAATTACAAATAATGGATTTTGGAAAGAACTTTACAAATATGATAAAAACAATATATTGTAACCAGACAGCAAAAGTGATAGTGAATGGAGATTATACTGAGAGCTTTGAGATAAGAAAAGGCAAGAGACAAGGGTGTCCACTATCTTCATTATTATTTATCTTTACTTTGGAAGTATTAAATAGAAGGATAAGACAAGATATAGAAATTAAAGGATTGAAAGTAAAAGATGAAACATATAAACTACAAGCATTTGCCGATGATCTAGTATTTATTTTGGAAGAACCTTTAGAGATGATTCCTAAACTATGGGGAAAGATAGAAGAATATGGAGAAGCGGCAGGACTAAAAATAAATAAAGATAAAACTAAAGTAATAGTAAAGAACCTCACAGATTGAACAAAAAAGGCAAATACTAGAGAAAACAGAGGTACAAATAGTGAAAAAAGTTAAATATCTAGGTATTTATCTTTCAGCTAGGTATTCATCAATAAAAGAAGACAATTACATAAAATTATTGAAGCAAATAAAATTAGACTTAGAAAGATGGAAAAATCTCCAAGTATCAATATTAGGAAGAATTGCTACAGTAAAAATGAATGTGTTGCCAAAGATTTTATTTTTATTTCAAACGATTCCGATAAAACTTGAGAGAAAATTTTTTCAAAATTTAAATTCATTGGTTTTGAATTTTATTTGGCAGGGGTAAAAAGCTAGAATTAAGATGAAAACATTACAAGATGCTAAGGAAAATGGAGGTTTCGGGCTGCCGGAATGGACATTGTACTATCAAGCATCGATGTTAACATGGGTGCAAGAGTGGATAACACTTAGAAATAAAAGGTTATTATATTTAGAAGGACATGATTTACAATTGGGGTGGCATGCTTTTTTATGGTATGGGAAAAACAGAGTCCATAAGTACTTTCAAAATCATTTAATAAGAAATGCCTTGTTAACAGTATGGGAAAAAATTAAAGCTAAAATATATTTTAAAATTCCAGGGTGGTTGTCAACGATGGAGGCATTTATACATCCAAATCTGGTAGATTTTTAAAAAGTATGGACATATAAAGATATCTTAGATATTCATGGGAAATTAAAACCTAAACAAGAACTGGAAAATTTAGGAATTAATCTATCTTGGTGGGCACATTTACAGATACAAAATAGATATGAAAAAGATGTAAAAATGTATGGATTTTACAAGGACCAAACTGTGTTTGATAAGATTTTGTTAACCTCAGATGAGAAATTAATTTAAAAAATGTATAATTTTTTGTTAATTTTAGATATGGAAAGTGAAGAAGTGAAAGAAACGATGGGCAAAAAAATTTGGTTATAATATAGAATTAGAAAAATGGCAAATGTTATGGGAGAGAAACTATAAATTAACAATGTCAACTTCATACTAAGAAAATCTGTATAAAATGTTTTATAGATGGCACCTTCCACCAGCAAGATTAGCAAAAATGTTTAAAAATATGTCAGATAGATGTTGGAAATGTAAACATAATATAGGCACATATTATCATATTTGGTGGATATGCGGGAAGGCAAAGACTTATTGGAAAAATATACATATGTGGTTAGAAAAAATATTGGATGAACAAGTGGATTTTAAACCTGAACTTTTTTTGAATTTTCATCATCTTTACTAACCATCTATGAATCTTAGACCAATATTTTTTTGCAATAGAACATGTCCACCAGGCATGATAATAAGTACCCGGTTTTTGCTTACATTTCCAGCATATATCTGATAAATTTTTAAACATTTTCGCTAAACGAACTGGTGTCATATTCCACCTATAAAACATTTATACAAGTTTTCTTTGTATGTTACTGCTTTAGTAAGTTTAATATTTTTATCCCACAATTTTTGCCAATCTTCTAATTCTATAGAATATTCAAAGTTCTTCACCCATACTATCATTGTCTCTTTTACTTGTTCTTCTTCCATTTTCCAATTTAATAAATGTTTATAAAGTTTCTTAATCAAATGTTCATCTGTTGTTAAAAGTATTTTATCAAGTGGAGTCAGCTCTTTGTAAAATCCCATTGTTTTTATGTCTTTTTCATATCTTGTTTGAAAACCTGAACTTTTTTTACTAGGCATTATGTCTGAAAAGACTAATAAGCAGAAATTATATTTAATTCTACATATTACCACAGCAGCAAGAATAATTTTTGCACAATATTGGAAGAATGAAGGATTGCCATCAGAGGAAGAAATAATCAGGAAGATATTGGAATGTGCAGAGATGGACAGATTAACTATGAGGCTGAAAGACAAAGAAGATACAGACTACTATCAAATTTGGAATTTATTTTATTCTTGGTTAGAGAAAAAAATGAAGGATTAGGAATTGAACATGTATTAGCTTAGCAAACTCCAGACAACTTGTTGATTGGAAAAGTTAACATATATTGATGGGAAAAAAATTAATAAAAAAGATTGGGAAAAAAAAGGTGACATGACTGTTTTTCACACTTATGAATGTTGCAGCATCTCCATGATCACACGATCAAAATTCAGACACTTGGCAACTGACTTATATTTCTGATGGTTGCCGTGTCCCAGGGTCATGTGTTCACCTGTGACATTCTGACAAGCAAAGTCAGTGGGGAAGCCAGGTTCACTTAACAACCGTGTTATTAACTTAACAACTGCACTGATTCATTTAACAACTATGGCAAAAAAGGTCATAAAATGGGGCAAAATTCACTTAACAACTGTCTTGCTTAACAACTGAAATTTGGGGCTCAGTTGTGGTTGTAAGTCAAGGACTGCCTGTACTGAATACTTTGTGCCGTACAAAAATACATCAGCAATTCACTGCATGGACAACACACATTAATTAGCATCGCGGTTATAATTCTGATCAGACTGAAAGATTTAGTCTCTTAAAATCTAATTAAGTAATTACACTTAATGCTTTCCAGATCCCTAGACCTGTTCAGTGGGTGGCACAACAAGTTGTTTAATCCATTTCAAATGTAATCTTCCAATTTCCCTAGCCTAGCCACTGATATTTTTTAATGTGTCTTTTCAATATTGTTCATTACCTCTAGTCCAGACCCAATTTTCCTTTTCCTAAACTTCTTATATTGCCAATCCAAAGTTACACAGAGAGAAAATAATTTTCACATTGGCTTCCAAATCACAGAAGGTATAAAGATAAAACTAGCAACAACTTAGGAAAATATAGGCAGGAACAATTAGCAGAGTTATCCAAGCAGAACCTATTCAAAATTTTTCTAAAGAAAAGGAATATATGTTAATCCAATCCCTTTTGTGGGGAAGGCTGGCCTCTTAGGCATTTCTTTACATTCATAGTCTAGGCAGGCAGGAAACATATTACAGGGAAGAAACCTGGGGAAGCATGAAATTTAGTTTTTCTATCAGACAAACATGATCATTGTTTTTCCTTTACTCAAAGGAGTAAGCGTTAAGACTATCCCTAGAAGAAAGATTAACAAAATTCATGTTCAAGTGTCTCTGGAATCACTCTGTAAAGAAAAAATAATTGCAGGGATTGTAGAAGAGATTAGAAATTTGTAAGGAAATTTGTCTCGAGACACAAATGTTTTCCATATGCAAAATACAAAGCGTTATACTATAGCATTGGCTGTGCACATCCTTTGAAAGAGGTGCATGGAACATACAAGATCAGCTTTCTCCCAATTGTGAATGCAGTTATTTCATTTTCCAGTTTCCTTCAGGCATTTTGACTATCTCCATACATTCATGCGGATATACAATCATTTCACTTCTTTGGGAAAAATACAAAGAACGCAGACAAATGTGAAGACAGCTGGAAATTGCTTCCAAAGCAGTTCTGTGAATCTGTAACGAAGACAAGGCTGTTTCACTAGCTGAAAAGAAATGCTTTGTATGTGTGCCTATGCGTTGTTTTCAGCACTTAATTTTGAAGTGAAATTTATCATCTGAAGGAAACATAATGCCTTTCAACAAGTTTTAACATAATAATAAGATATTACATGCAACTATTTGAGAATGTATTCTACAGTACAGGTTTCATCGGGACTTGTTTTTCATAAAGATGTGTAAGACTGCAGAGAAAGAAGAACTGAAAGACATTAAGATGTCTTGAGTGTGAAAATGCTAGCACTTTTTTCATCTGTAATCTTTCTACTCTCTCACACAACTGGAACATCCCTGAGAATGTTATATTGCATCTGCAAATCTATTGCATAACTGCTCTGAAAACAAAATACCATTAAGAGTCTGGAAGCAATTAGATATGTTTTAGAAACCTGGCTTGATCCTTTAACATCGTGATTTTATCACATAACAAATTGATTGAAAATCTACAACCTTTAAAGCAGGGGTCTTCAAACTTGGCCCTTTTATGACTTGTGGACTTCAACTCCCAGAATTCTTCAGCCAGATGTAAAGTAAGGAAGTACAAGCATCCTCGGGTTAAGAACAAGATCTGTTCCTAAGTCTGTATTGAAGTAGAATTTGCATGCAAGTCGGAACACATTATTTCTATCAAACGCTTAAGGAACACTTCTAAAATACATACACTAAAATATTGTAAACATAATAATAGTAATATAATAGAAACAGAATGGCTGTGGCAAAAGAAAGCAAAGGTAGTAGAATATTAATAGGTGCCTTGGATGCAGTCCCAAAATAACTGAAGCATCATTTGAACATTATCGGCACAGACATATTCACCATCAGACAACTGTAAAAAGCAGATTTGCTTGGAACAGCTTACATCTTGCGATGATACTTTTAACACCAACAAACATCTGCCTATCCCAGGTCTTTGGGAGGACTCACTAGGTGGATATAAATACCAAATACAGTCTAAACATCTGTTTTGATTGAATGTGCAACAAACCATTATAATAATCAGAAACATTACTAGGCAGATGTTGTTATTTGCAATCTTCACTATCCAGACTTTTTTGTTTTTCTTATTGGCAATTGTTAAGTCTGGTGAATTATGTGGCAGGTGTTTGTTAAAATGCCAGAGCATTTCAGCTTCTTCATTTTCTATTACTTTGTCTACTTCTTTTTTATTATTATTATATAAATCCTATTAAAATTAAACTATATTTTTCAATCCAACATATAAAAATTTAACTATATGCTAAATACAATTTCTTAGATTGATATTTCCCTTGTATATACTCTATCCATTTTTTCCAATCCAACATATATTTTTCATTTGAGTGATCCTTCAAATATGCAGATATTTTAGCCATTTCTGCCAAATTTGTAACTTTTAAAATCCATTCTTCAATAGTTGGTAGTTCTGGCGTCTTCCAATATTGTCCCACCAACAATCCTGCTGCTGTGAAAATTTAATTAAACAAGTTAGAGACCAAAGGTCTATGCATATTAAAAGATTATATAACATATTGATAGAAATTGATTCCAAAACTGAATTAGTTAAGGACTGTATGATAAAATGGGGACAAAATTTTGGGCAACCAATCATGATGGAAACTTGGGAGAGGATCTGGGTGAAGAATGTAAGATTTACACAAGCGCAACATTTAAGAGAAAATTTTTATAAAATGTTTTATAGATGGCATTTAGATCCGAAAAAATTATCATGTATGTACCCTGATTTACAACCTAAGTGTTGGAGATGTGAATCTATGGATGCTACTTATTTTCATGTATGGTGGACTTGTAGAAAAATTAAGGCTTTTTGGATAAAAATATGGTGGATATTGCAAAATATTTTGAAAAAACGTATTGAATTTTTACCACAGTTGTTTTTGTTAGGCATTATAAAAGACTGTACCACCATTGAGACGTACTTTGTCTACTTCATCGCCCCACCAGTTCCAGGTTGCAGGCAAATGGTATTTCCTGCAGATATTCCAATACACCGTTGCTGCTACTTTATCATGCCGTTTATTGTAGTCACTTTAGTGTTATCTTCTTGCAGTAGCTAACTAGGTGATCCAATCTTTCTTCAGCTTCTTTGCAAAGGTGACACTTGGTGTCTATTGCTGTCTTCTCAATACTGACTTTATATGCCTTTGTTCTTAAGGCAGCCAGAATTAGCCCCTCTGTCTTTTTCTTCAACTTTCCTGTCCTTAGTCACTGTCAGGTCTTATTGTTTATATGTTTTGCCTACTATTTTTAAATGTATTGCCCATTTAATACTTTGTGTTGCCCTGTCTCTTTTCTATTCTTTGTTTGGTCTAATTATGTTGTTGTTATTTTACAGTGTCTGCAGTTTTACTATGGGCTATTGTTATATATACTACCTTATGAACCCCTTTAAAAATAAGACAGCTAAAGGAACAAAGAAACCCAAATCATTGTTATTCCACTTGAGCCACCCACAAAGGAAGCCCCTTCCAAAATCTCATTTATTTTGCAAGTGTCAATCCTGCTCTTTTGATTGCTAATTAACACTATAGTTCCCCTGTTGCATCTTCTGAATAAAAGACAGGCCTTGGAGTTATGTCATCCCTGCTAACCACTGAGCTGTGTCAACAGAGCTAGTATTAGCATTTGGAGGATTGTAAGGTCTCTACATGTGTTGTAGTGTATAATCTCCCTGAAAAGGCACTCCAAGGAAAAATATCTCTAACAAGTTATGAGAAGCTTAGGAGGGGATTTTCTCCTTTCATTAACGTAATGTTTTTCTTGCCTAAATTATAAAACCTTACTTTTCTCTACACTGAATTTCATTTTGTTAGATAGGGACCAATGTTCAAGTCTGTCAAGATCCATCTGGACCTTGAGCCTATCATCTGGGGTGTTGGTTATTCCTGTCAGCTTAGCGTCCTCTGCAAATTGGAATTAAAAACAAAATTAAAGTCAGAGGTCAGAACTGATTGAGCTGCAGGTCAATACATAATAATTCACTTCACCTTCCTTCCACTGGCTCAGTATTTCAGGCATGGGATCCTTGTAAGCCACTTGTATACTTTGAAAGTTGCTGTAAAAAAGTGTTTCTCAAACTTGATAATTTCTCTGCTTGTTAGAATTCATGTTGAAATCCACATGTCTTAAAAGTTGCTAAATTTGAGAAACACTGCGAAAAAAATGAAAGCTTATCACAGTGGAAGCTGCACCAAAATAGCCTTTTCTCACAAATGGGCAGTCCTATGTTAAGCATAGCTATCAAGTCATTACTAAGAAAAGAGGCAAGCGGGAACTCCTAAATCATATTTTTTTTTATTTTAACTTATTCCTCTTGGAAAAAGAGCCTACGTTATTGATTTTCACAGACTTCGCCCTCGCAGAAGATCCTATCTGGCACTACCAACCTGTACTCTGTTTTTTCTATGTCTGAACATCATTTTCACAGACAGACCATTTAGTGGATATTTTGTATTCACAAACCCTTAGCCCATTGCTCAGGACCTTCTTCCATGGAAAGACATATCTACAGCACTGACAAAAATAAATTGAACTGTCATTGTTCACTGCCCCAGCCCCCTATAAATAACATCATACTTTATTTTTTTAATTTATTAAAGTAAATAAATATATAAATCATAGCTTCCATCCTGTCTTCTGTGGTGGGCCATAAATTCCAGTGTCACCCATTGATTTATTTGTCTTCTGCAACCTTGTTCTGACTTACACTCTTTCAGCATGAGAATCTAACAATAATAAATCTAACACTACTATAGGGAATTCACATGAATTAAATGCAATGGAACCTTCCATGACTTCCGAAATTCCCCCCCTTTCAGATGTCTTTTCTGTAAAACAAATTGTTTTATTGTAGAAATGGAAACAGAAACCAACAAATATGAAAGAAACTTTCTTTCACCATTCTGATATGACAATTGTCTTCTCTGCTCACCGTATAATTTTAAAAAGTCTACTCACCATAGAAACATCAGTGGAACAAATGTCTATTACAAAGAAATCTTCACAAATTCTCAGTTCTTTGTCATCGCTTAGAATCACAAATATGGTTAAATATACTTCAATCCTAGTCTTTTCACTAGGGAAAAAGGTTATCCAAGACATATTTCTGATTAAGAACATTTGGGGACAATATTCCTTCTTGTAACTGTTGCATCATCCCATTGCCAATAATATTTAGTCTTTCACTACATGAAAGAGCACAGACAAAGCTAACTGTGAAGGAGGACAATGTTGTGTCTGAATTGATAATCTAAAGTTCTCATCCTGAGCCAGCTTTTTTGCTTGTTTCTCTTTAATGATGCTTGGATGTGTGATTTTGAAACTGCTACTGTTAGGAAAACAGCGCAGTACAACAGCCTTGCAGCAGAATATTATTGCAGCATAAATGTCAGCACGAAGAGTCTCAGATGGTGAAAAACTGTAGGTATAAAACCACTTACTTCATGAAAATAGACTGAGACAACATACTCAAACTCTACAAACCTATGTCTTCAAGGGGCAAAGAATACTGAAGCAGTGAACTAGCTTTTAACTTAAATAAAAATGCATACTATATCAAAATTCCATATCAACATTCATATAATGCATTAGGTGTGTTAGGCTATATTTTCAAACTATACACACCTATATATGAGCATTTCATAGAAGTTTACTGTTCAGACTCTATTACCCATGGCTCTTAATACATGATTATAAAGATATCCAACTGAGGAATATATATCAAATTGAGGAGTAGAGAGAGCCAGATTGGTCTAGTGCAGGGGTAGGCAATCTTGGCTCTTTTATGACTCGGGGACTTCAGCTGGCTCAGGAATTCTGGGAGTTGAAATCCACGAGTCATAAAAGAGCCACGGTTGCCTACCCCTGGTCTTGTGGTTAAGATACCAGGCTAGAAAATGGAAGATCATGAGTTCAAGTCCAGCCTTAGCCATGAAAGCCAGCTTGGGTGACTTGAGGTCAGTTACATTCTCTCAGCCCAACCCACCACACAGGATTGTTGTGATGGGGAAAATAGGAAGAGGAAGATGTGTTGGATATGTTAGCCGCCTTAAGTTATTTCTAAAAGTAATAAAGGTAGGATGGATGGATGGATGGATGGATGGATGGATGGATGGATGGATGGATGGATGAGTAAGTAAGTAAATAAGTAAGCAAGCAAGCACGATTTGTAATCTTGGTATGATGACCCATTCATATAAGTGAAACAGCACCAAAATGTCATATTATTTTTTTGGGGGAAATATACATATTTATTTATTTAGGTATTTATTTCCTGCCTTTACTATTATTTTTACAACTAAGGTGGTGAAAACACCTGATACAGTACTCATTCCTCCTCCAATTTTCCCCATTGTGCTGAGAGAGAGAGAGAGAGAGAGAGAGAGAGAGAGCAATATTTATTTACTGAGTCTTATACCACTTGACAATTAGCTCTCAGTAAGTTCTCCAGATGTTTTTATCAATATGATTACAATCAATTCTGTTAGAAATACAGCCAGATGCATATATCTGAAGTATTAGGGATTTTTTTTCCCTCTTTGGTCTCCCATCTTTACAAGGAAGTTTGGCTTCTATCTATTTTCAATAGATTCTGTCCATGCTTGAAACGTCTTCACCATGCAGATGTGGGTAAATTAAATGTATCAAAGAAGATGAAACTGTTCAGGCCATTAGTCTCTCACAAGGCTACATAGCAAGAAAACAATTTTTATCTGATCAGCAGAAAACACATTGCACATGAAAGCCTGCATGTTCTGTCTAGGAATCTTTTCTGAGGTGTAAGAAATGGAAGTTTAGTCCATGAAAATGTCTATAAAACCTATACTCTGTGACAACGATAGAGGAACACAACTATAATCTCCAACGCTAAAAGTCCTTTTCTGTATGAAGAAGGCAATCCTGAGCAGTATGAGCGTGAAACAAAAAGACTTTGTTTCAAGCTTGTTTTGAGGTAAAAAGAAACCAAGTTGTTAATTTCATGGTCAGAGCATTTTGAGTGTTCTGAGCACTGCCACTGGATCTTTCTGTTGATGTTTAAAATTAGGTTCCTTTTTTTTTTAAAAAAGAAAACTTAGCTTTCTATCACAGCAGTTGTTACTGGATATACTTGAAGAAGTATTTGTAAGAATGTTTGTATAGCAGGTCATGACAGCACCATATTTTATACACTTGTGAGGCTTCTTTATTTTTTAAAGACTGGACACACCACAGCATATAAGATAACTGCATAAAATACTTGACTGTGGCACACTTAAGCTGAGTGGAGTTCAACTTCCAGAATTTTCCAAGTTCATTTAGTGACCGTTCAAAGTTATAGTGGCAAAGAAAAAAGGGATTTATGACCGTTTTTCACACTTATGGCCACTGTAGCATCTCCAAAATTTAGATGGTTGGCAAAAGTTTCATATTTATGACAGTTGCAGTGCCCCAGAGTCATGTGATCACCTCTGACAAGCAAAATCAATGAAGGAAGCCAGCTTCACTTAACAACCATATTACTAACTTAACAACTGCAGTGGTTCACTTAACAACTGTGGCAAGAAAGGCCATAAAATGGGGTGAAACTCGTTTAATAAATGTTTCACTTAGCAACAGAAATGTTGGGCTCAGTTGTGGTCATATGTTGAGGACTACCTGTACATCTTAAAATTACTGAAGTTGAGGACCCAGACTTAGCAACCCAGAAACAGACATTGAGGACAGAAGAAGAAACTACCATTGCATGAATCCAAACGGTTCCTCTACTGTATAACCCAAAAGAAGCAGAAGACAACTCATCATCATCAAAGGTAGACCTACAGCTGGATAGTAGAGAACTCTGTCAAACTTAAAATCCCATTCTCTGTTTTTTTTATATCCACTGCAAAGAGAAGAATACTGAAGTGTCTTTCAAACCAATTTTGAGGTTGGCATTTGCTTAGGCATCATTCTGATGTCTTTAGATAGCCATCCTGTCAGTTAGCAGCATGGTATATATGCTCTCAGCCAGAGCCAGGTGATTATGAAATGCTTGAAGCAGCCATCAGTGATCAAGTGGCCAGAAAAAGGCTCAGACTTAATGCAACCCATTGCCAAATTGATAATTTTGAATTAATAGCCCTTCAGCTAGTTACTCCAACTACCAGATAGATCAGTGATGGTGAACCTTTTAGAGACCGAGTGGCCAAACTGCAACCCAAAACCCACTTATGCATCGTCTGGTGCCGGGTGGGTGTGGCCCATTGGGTGGATGTGGTCCATTGGGTGGGCATGGCTGCGGTGGTAACAGCAGACTGGGTGGGACTAAAAAGTTCGATCAATCAATTCCAACTTTGCAAGATCTTTTTTTTTCCCTGCGAGAAGTTGAAATTGACTCATTGATTGAACCTTTTTTTTTTTTTGTACACAGCGGCAGAGGCCTAAAGCGAAAAGATTTTATAAAACCCAGCTGAAGGCCTAGGACTGGGGTGATGGCGTGCATGCCCACAGAGAGGGCTCTGAGTGCCACCTCTGGCACCCGTGCCATAGGTTCGCCACCACTGAGATAGATTGTTGCACCCTCTTTAACAGACAGTCAGGGCGAGGAAGGAAGGAAGGAAGGAAGGAAGGAAGGAAGGAAGGAAGGAAGGAAGGAAGGAAGGAAGGAAGGAAGGAAGGAAGGAAGGAAGGAAGGAAGGAAGGAAGGAATTAGATACACACACCTGTTTGTATGTATGTACATAAGTTGGCTTTACAAGTAGGTATCATTATAGTTTTCAATTTGTAAATGCAAAGTCTGCTAATAAAAGTTAGTTTTGGCTAGTATGTTAAACTTTCAAAAAATTCCCACAATGTGTTGTTAATGCTGAGTTTCTACACTGCATATAGGATGCAAAACCTCTACGTTTTAGAAGGGGCTGGATTATTCTGTTTGTGTGGGAGTGTGCATCCTCTGGTGCCCTGAGAGCTGCCAGAGTGTGCTTTTAAAACATCAAAACTAAAGACATTGTTACAGATTGCTTGATGAGCTTTTATTCATGCAGTACTGTATTCTGTTTATCTTCTGCTAACTCATGGGTCATATTCTTATCAAAGCTTTTCAGAATGTAGCACTTGGCTTAAAAAATATTCTAAAAAAATTACTGCAAACAAAACAACAAACACGATAGCAGTGGAACACATAAATGTGTCCCTGTGGTTAACTAGTTGGCTTCCTCTAACTAAATCTTAAATGCTGGCTAAAAACAAGAGAGACTAACTGTCTCTTTTATGCAATTGTAAAGTGCCCAAGGAAGCTTTTTTTAAGGAAAGAAAAAAAAAACCTGATCTCTCTATTGAAAATCACTGTTTGTCTGAAATGGAAGGGATTTTACAAATCATCTTGCCCAAGGAAGGAATCCAGATAACTAGATACGGTACCTTCAGTGAGGAGAGTCCATCATTATTTTAAGCAGGCAGTTTCACTATTTAGCAGCCTTTTCCTCCATCACACTGAATCTACTTCCATTTAGCGTCAAGCCACTGGTCCTTGTTTTGCTCTCAGTTTCTGCTGAAAAGAGGTATGTCCCTTTTTGTATGTGCTGAAAAAAGTAACTTATGACTGGTCCTCATACTTATGACTGTAGCAGCATCCTCAAGGTCATATTACAATAATTTGGGCACTTGGTAACCGGCATGTATTTATGATGGTTGCAGCATCCCGGAGTCATGCCACTGCCATCTTCCCAGCCAGCTTCCAACAAGCAAAGTCAATGAGGGAACCCAGATTTGCTTAGTGACCATATGATTCACTTAAAAACTGCAGTGATTCACTTAAAAACCACCTTGCTTAGCTATGGAAATTCTGGTCCCAATTGTGGTTGTAAAACAAGGACTACCTGTGTATTCCCCATTCATCCAGCTAATCCATAAGGATATCATGGCAGATAGTGTCGAATGTTTCATTGATATCATAGAACACTACAATGTACACCAGGGGTATCAAACTGTTGGCCCGCGGGCTGGATGCATCATGGCGAAACCACCCCCACCCCCATTGCCAACAACGGGGGAAAAATCACGATACATCGCGACACGTCACGTGACATTGCAAGTTTGACACCCCTTATATACACCATTTCTTAGGTCTAACTAGTCACTCTGTTTTAAAGAGACAAGGTTAGTCTAGCATACTTACTAACATACTTACTAACAAACTTATATTGGCCTCTGATGATGGAAGCATTCTCTTTTAAGTCCTCACAGACATACTGGTGATAATCCGTTCCAGTATCTTGCCTATTAGAGATGTTGAATTAAATCATCCATAGTTTTCGAAATCTTACATGAGGAGCTTTTTTTTCTTTGTTTTTTTAATATTGAGACTATGTTTACTTTTCTCTAGGAATTACCAAAGATTATACAGTAGTCAGTTGTTCTGAAATCACATCTGACAACTCCTTCTATATTCTGAGATGCAATTAATCTGGCTTTGGATTCTTAACTTGTTTAAAGTTCTTATATACTATATATACACACAGAGAAAGTGCCTTCAAGTCATGCTAACTCTTGCCCTCTTCCTCGAGCTGAGAAGAGTGACTAGCCCAAAGTCACCTAGCTGGCTTTCATGCCTAAGACAGAACTAAAATTGACAATTTCTGGATTTCTTGCCTGGGGTCTTAACCATTATACCAATTGTTATTAGACAGACTTTATCTTAATTAATTGTACATCTCTCTCTCTCTCTCTCTCTCTCTCTCTCTCTCTCTCTCTCTCTCTCTCTCTCTCTCTCTCTCTCTCTCTCTCTCTCTCTCTTTGTTACGAGGGGACAAACTGAAAAATAAAACTTTCCTTTTTCCTTGTTATTGCTTACCTCTCTTCCTGCACAATAAATGAAATTTATGAACAATGAACAAACTTGCTTGATTCTTCTTTTATTTTGGATAGACTTCCGAAACTGCCCTCTTATTATATTTTGAATTCCCCATCAACTTCATTTTATTTAGCCTTCCCGTTATCAGCACCTACTTCCATTTTCTATATGTCTCCTTTCTGCTATTCAGCTTATCAGTCCGCTCGCTATTTTTCCACACAGATCCCTTAAATAGGGGTGTCAAACTCAATTTCATTGAGGGCCGCATCAGCATTGAGATTGCCCTTAGGGGGCTGGGTGGGTGTGGCCAGGGTGGGTGCAGCCTACCAGGTGGGTGTGGATAGAGTGGGTGTGGCCTACTGGGTGGGCGTAGCCAACTCCACATCGTTCACATCAAGGGTGCCTGTAGGGGCCTGGGCAAGAGTGGGATAGATCTGAGGGTCTCTGGCAAAAGGGGGTGGGACCGGGGCAAGTGCCAAGGCATGGTCCACTAGAGGAGCCTCACTGTTCCTCTCAGGCCATGCAGGGTGGTGATGGTTATGGAGCTAAGACTGAATGCGTTTCAGCATAGATGGCCACCACAAAATTGTACATTGGCTCCCGGCTGGCCAGGGCCAAGGCAGATGGGGCTGTTCCCTCACTGTTTCCAGGATGGCTTCGTGGGCCACATGAAACCACTTTGCGGGTCATATCCGGCCCCCCGGGCCTTGTATTTGACATATCTGCCTTAAATTGTTCCTTCTTTTCACATGGGGTTTTCAGTATCTCATTTTTCACAATTTCCCATCCCTCTTTAACTCACTTCAGCCTTTAGAATATCAAGACATAGTATGCTTCTCCTCAGTAGGGGACAAGAGGGGATTATGGCCTTACAACTAAAGCCAAACCTCTTTGTGCACTTGTGCAACATCGATACATGTACAAAAGCAATGGGGGCTCTGACTGCAATACCATAATCACCACCTTGCCTTTTTTGAAAAACACATCCCCACACACCATACCCAACTGTTCACATTTTTCACCTAACTTCATTAAAATCTTCCTTACTGAAATCCAAGCCATCTGACAGCTCTCAACTTTCCTCCTCTTTGTTATTTAAAAAAACCATGCATTTGGATTGCGAAGGATGCAACATTTGCGATGGTCAGAAGTGCTTTACAAGCTGTAAAGTACCTTTTCTGAGGCCATCGTTAATTTGAATGGTTGCTACATAACTGATCATTAATCAAGGACTACCTATAATAAATGTAGTTATTGTCCTTCTTCTAATCAAACAACTCAATTTTGCCATCTCTGCTAATTCTGACAGCTTCACCAGCCTTTTCTCCATTGTGGATATTTCAGTCTTTCCATTTTTGTACATGTAATAATCATCCTCAGATCCTGCTAAGAAAAATACAAAGACATTCATGAACCACTTTAGAGAATGCGACTTCTTAATGCATGTTTTATCTCATCATCAGTTCACTGTCAAAGTAACCTAAACTGATCCTTATGTGTTCCATTTTTAAAATAGTGTATTCTCTCAACGTAAGTCTTGACCTATGAGTGTTCTTTGACATCTTTTCCTCCTCTTGGTGATGAGGTGATCAGGAGATGGCATCTGCTAAGCTCCTATTAGCTGGCTGAGGATTATAAATTGGAGCAGTGAATAAATTGGAAGACTTATTGAACAGTGATATAGCAGGAGGAAATTCTCTCAATGCATTATGCAAACTCCTTCCAATTCACCCTGCACCCATCATCCATCCCACCGACTTTACAGACAAGGTAAGGCTACTGTCTCAAAAGAATAGCTCATACCAGGAAGCTGTCATTCCGGGAACCTGAAATCCCAGATAACTGTCTATGCTTGTCCCACTCCACCCCATCCACCCCCTTTTAAAGGGGAGCAATTGATGGTAGGTTTTGCTCTTGTTAATAACATTTGATGAGAGGCCAGCAAAGCAAAACTTTTTCTGCAATTGCTGCTCTTCAACCAACCTATAGCAAAACCATAAGAATAGGACCACTCACCAGCCTTGTTAGAGCTGAGGTTAGAGCTCAGCTATCAGAGCAGCACAGATTACCCTGGGATATATTTTTTGTGGACTCAAGGAATGAAGGAATTCACATTAATGTGCCAAGAGGAAGGTGCTAAGCCTAAGTTTCTGTTTCCCTCTCCTTTCTGATTTAAAGTTCTCTGGATGAGAGCCCAAAGGGGTTTTCTAATGATTCAAGACTACTGTATGCCTCTTTTCCACTACTTTCTCAATTTTTTTAAAACCATGATTACCCTTCTCATCTAAAAAGTACTTTTTATTCTTTTTATTCTTTTTTCTTTTTTTAGTCTTATTTATTCCTTAAGAAAGTTGAAGTATTGGGTTGACTTACATGAGAAAAAATAGACTTAAATGTTTAAATGTAATTAACTTTGAGAAAATCTTAACCAATAAGAATGTTTTGAACATTGTGGGAAAAACAAATGTAAACTAGAACTGTAAACAGGATCTATGATGAGATAACCAGAATGACTAGACAGAAAAGGAATATTATATTGATGTGATTATTATCTGTAGAAATATTAGAAAACCTTTATACTCAATCATCATTCATTAAAGCAACAAGAATTGTATTAACTTAAGGTTAATACAGGACAAGAAGCAACGGATGGAAACTAATCAAGGAGAGAAGCAACCTAGAACTAAGGAGAAACTTCCTGACAGTTAGAACAATTAACCAGTGGAACAACCTGCCTCTACAAGCGGTGAATGCTCCAACACTGGAAGTTTTCAAGAAGAGACTGGACAGCCATTTGTCCGAAATGGTATAGGGTTTCCTGCCTGAGCAGAGGGTTGGACTTGATGACCTCCAAGGTCCCTTCCAACTTTATCATGATGATGATGATGATGATGATGGTTGGTAAAAGAGAACATTATGGGAAAAAGAGGAAATCAAGTAAAGTTATTATGTGGATTATAGATTATAGAAATCAACTGTTAGTGAATGTTTCTTAAATGTAAACCCAGACAACACACTGTTTACCGAATATTAAGGTGATTATGTTAAAAAAATTAATAAAACATATTTTAAAAAAATAAAATAAAATACAAATGCAAACTGGAGACTTCCTACTGTTTCCTATGACTGGAACAGTTAAAGCATCTCAAATTTTATTCCCAGCTTGAAACAGGTTTTCCATTTTGCATATACTGCTAGAGTAAAACATTTGAAAATTAAGGCCTACTCTTAAAATCAGTACCAGGGTTACAAATAAAAGTGCTGGCATGCATGTTAATTTAACAACTGCTCTGAAATAAAACATTAACATAATAAAACAAGGTTTTTAGTTTTAGCACTGCTTTCAGATCATCAATCTGACTATTCTTGTATTTATTTTTACAACTTTAGAATTTTTTGCCCTCGTAACAAACCAAATTTGATGCAATGCCAATTGAAAAAAAAAATCAGATATTTTTTCCTACATAGAAGAAGCATCACAGTTGGACTACAGTAAACAAATATTTATGGAATCAGAGCAGATAAGGCACAATGAACTAATTCTTTCCTACCATGGACCTGAGAAAAGTCAGGCTTTGAAGCTGGCATTTGCACACAACAATGGGCGATTTCTTTTCCATGCAAATATTAGCTTCAGAGAACAGATTTTTCTCAGACGTGCAGCATGCATTAAAAAAAGTCAAATTCCTATCTCTGACGTTAGTTCCAATCTTCAGCACTCCCAAGCGATATTTTCAAATACTGCAGATTAAAAGGAATTATACAATTTAATATGATTTGTTTATAAACAACTGTACCCTCTCCTTCCTTGTATTCCCTTTAACTTCTTCTGCTCAGTATCATTTGGTTTGCTCTCATTCTAATTTCATTTCCCATCCCACTTTTGACCTTTTTGTATACAAAAGCCTTTTTTATGAATGTCAGCCTTAACTCACTTGCCCATTGGCTCTTTCATCTTCATTAAATATGATTTATTAATTGTAAACAGAGAAAAGAAGCACAACCTTTGTAATGCTTAAGGCAGGACAAGAAGCAACGGATGGAAACTAAGCAAGGAGAGAAGCAACCTAGAACTAAGGAGAAACTTCCTGACAGTTAGAACAATTAACCAGTGGAACAATCTGCCTCCAGAAGCGGTGAATGCTCCAACACTGGGAGTTTTTAAGAAGAGACTGGACAGCCATTTGTCTGAAATAGTATAGGGTTTCCTGCCTGAGCAGGGGGTTAGATTAGATGACCTTCAAGATCCCTTCCAACTTCAGTAGTAGTAGTAGTAGTAGTAGTAGTAGTAGTAGTAGTAGTAGTAGTAGTAGTGCACATATAGAAAAAGGAATCCATCATGAGTTCAAATGCAAGAATGCACACCAAGCACCAGGGATTATCCAGAACCACTTCTTTTTGACTACAGAGAAAACAGTTTTAGCTTTTTGAAATTTCACCACAAGCAGGAAAGCAAAACCATCCTTCCTTTTCTGTTAGAAAAAAAACACCTTGCCTTGAGCCAAAGAGAACGAAAGTTAGGAAGTAGATCACATGGGAGAAGACCAAGGAGAAATAGCATTGGGAGAGAAAGAAAGATGCAGACAAAATGGAGATCAGAGCCAACCACATTATTTTGGTGAACTAGTTTTCAGGAGAGAAAAATGATTAAGCAATTCTGATCACAGATCCCTTTTGTGTGGGAGTGAACTACAGTCAGAAGAAAGCTAACTTTTCCTGGGATTGAAGATGAGGAAGACTGCTGAATCAAAGTGAAGAAAATCTCCAGGAAATAAGAGAATAAGTCCTGCGTTGGCAAGGAGGAGATGAGAACGATAGATAGATAGATAGATAGATAGATAGATAGATAGATAGATAGATAGATAGATAGACAGACAGACAGACAGACAGACAGACAGACAGACAGACAGACAGACAGACAGACAGACAGACAGGACTGTCTGAATTCCATAGGAAGAGAGAGTATCACTAGAGAAGGGGTGTCCAACCTCAGCAACTTTAAGACTTGTGGACTTGAAACTCTCAGAGTTCCCCAGCCAGCCATGTTCTCATTAATGGATGGAGGGAAGTGAATTCTGGAAAGAAGAATGTTCACTTGTATGTAATCTGTTAGGAGATAAATAATAGTCACCAGTAATAAATAGTTATGACTTTGTATCTAGATTTATTTCTCATATAATTAAGAAAGCCCAGTATAGGGATTTTCCCCTTGCAAACTCCGGATTACTGCTCTGAGATGATCATTCCATCCATTTATATCAGCGGTTCTCAACCTGTGGGTCGCGACCCCATTTGGGGTCAAATGACCATTTCACGGGGGTCACCAAACAACGCAGTCCACCATTTTCCCCCTTTTTCCCTCGGCCGGCGCAGGGGGCAGCACCGCGCATGCGCGATGCGGGCCGCCGTGCCACGCATGCATGATGTGGGCCACCACGCCGCGCATGCGTGGTGTGGGCCGTCGCGCTGTGCATGCGCGGTGCAGGTCGGGGTCGCGGCCTGAAAAAAGTTGAGAACCACTGATTTATATGCACTGATGACTGCTATGCTGCAACTTCCAAGAGCTTTGCTAACATGTATTAATCTTCACAATATACTGTTTTAAAAAATACTTTATGGAGGGGATAACAAAACACTGAGCAATATTTGGCCTGGTTCATAAATCAGAGGGTCAAAGTAAAAATTAGTACAACTGAAGCCATTTTAAATTCATGTATATCCAGATTAATTGGTTTGGGGAAAGCTGCCTCAAGGATTTTATTTAAGGTCATGAAAAATATATGTTTGAGAAATATTGAAAGGTATTATTTTCTCATTTTTTTTCAATGTATTTGCCTACATTTTTCATCTCCAGTTACTTCTAAACTATATAATATGTGTTCAGAGCAAAACAAAACAAAAAAAGTTTATACTTTAAGCCAGTGCACACAGTAAAATTCTCCTATAGAACAACCCTAAGCTTAATTTTACTAGTTACAGAAGTCTAGAAATTTCATGAATATCAGTAATTCGCTTGTAGCCCACAAAAATTCAATCTTACTGAGAAAATATCCATTGGGAGACAAATGAAAATTATGATTTCCTGTTCCAGATAGTGTTAATTGGCTTTGTCATATTATCATATGATCTAAATTGTTATTTACATATAAATTATAGGCCATGTTTTCTTTGCTGGAATTAGTGAAGAAATTGGCTTTGTCACATTAAGGTATAAGAAATTGTTGTGAATTATCGCTGACCTTGTTAACAAATATACATATTTATTTATCACCTTTCAAGGTGACAGTGTGCAGCAGTTAGAAAAGGAATAAATTTTTTTTAAAAAAAAATAGCATTTATTTGATAGAAATACTAGCAAATAAATTAAAGGCATGAGCTAGAGAAAAAAATGAAACACAATTAAAAGTAATTTACCACCAACATCGTTCTTTATAGCTCTTCATAGCTTTCTATTTTGCAAACCATCCTTGTTTCAACCATAGCTACTGTATATAGTATATACCACCATTTATTTATTTATTTTTGCGTTGATTCTTTAGCATGCCTCCAAATTTGAGCTGACCTGTGACATATCAGACTTCATGCAATTTCCATTCTCCCCAAGAACCCATACCCTTATCCCAGGGGTAGGCAACCTTGGCTCTTTTATGACTCATGGACTTCAACTCCCAGAATTCCTGAGTCAGCATAGCTGACTCAGGAATTCTGGCAGTTGAAGTCCATGAGTCATAAAAGAGCCAAGATTGCCTACTCCTGCCCTGTCCATTCACCCCTTTCAGCTCAAGATATTGTTTAATGTGTCTTAAATCTACCTTACGAAGCGTACATTATGATAAATGTATTAATGCTTCAATTGATGCAGAACTCATAGCTGTTTCAAATGTCCATTCAATATACATTACTGTATTTGAAATTTTACAATTTACAAGGACTCAGCCAGAATACAGAACTGTGTTTATGAGAAGCAGTAATTGAGAGTGGGCAGCAACATTGCCAGAAGATAAAAGGAAGGAAAGGGGAGAAAAATTTAAGTTGGAGATTTTAAATGTATGAAGTTAAAAACAATTTTTAAAGGAAAAGGTATGTTCCATGGGATGAAAATCTTTAACAATAATTCAAATAAGCTCTTGAATGGGAGTAAAAGTAACCGAGGCAGCTCCTTAAAATACACACCTCTAAATTATAATTTACATATGAATTATAGGCTATGTTTTCTTTGCTTGAATTAGTAAGAAAGTAATGTCAGAAGTAAATGTAAGCCTTGTAGCCAAGCAGCCGCAGTAATGAGGTACTGCCTTCTGTTATAATGAGGTACTACCTTCTTAAATAATAAAGTAAAAATAAAGAGCAATTATCTTTTTAATAATAATTTTATTGGAGTTTACTAATACAAAGATAAAATACGAACTGAGAAAAATATAAAAGTAAAGAAAATAAAAGAAGTAGAAAGAGGATATATAATGGGTGACACCCCCCTTTCCAGATAAGTATAAATAATTTCAGTTAACATTTTCTGTAACATTTCAATAAAAATAATAATAATCTCATGCCTCATACTTTATAATCAAATTCTAAAATTCATTCTTTCCTAATCAGCAAAATCAATTAAGGGCTACCAGAAATAGTTTTATATTAGATTTTAATTGTAATCTAATAAATCAAGTTTGTAATCCAGTTCAGTTCTTTCTTTAAGAAATAAAGCAAAAGAAATCTCACCCTACTTTCATTAGTTTAATGTCTGTTTTGTAAATCCAAAATAAGAAGGGTTTCCAAGAAATTCTTTTGGTGTGTTGGTTTTATGTCTCCTTTAATTATTGGGGTATCGGCTGGTTTCATTTGTAAATTCATTGTATGTCATCTTTTTCCATATCACTCTTAAGTCCCAGCACTTTTGTAATATTTTTTACAATTTTGTAATTTTGTTAAAAAATCCAAATCCACATTCAAATCAGTCTCTGTATTATCCAATAAAATCTGTTGATCTTCTACATCCTCTGACACAATATCAGGCAATCTTGTAACTGATTTGTGAATACATTGTTCCCGAACAGCCTTAATTTCTATACTGAAATAGTATTTCTCCATTATATTAGTGGTTTTCTCCCAGTTCCCAGAAGTATGGAGACTGCTATTTTACTATCATTTCTCAGGATGATTCTGCATGGAGCAAAGCTATGAGTGATCCTTGATCCAGAGAAGAGGACTGAGGAGCTAATCCATACATTGGCTCCTCTTTTTGTGTGAAAGTGAAGCTAGCTTCAATCTGTCATGCTTCTTTGGAAGTCCATCAATAAAGAGCAATTCTTAAGGATAATTTTTTTGACACATGTTCTTCCTGATCTTCCCTAAAATGTCTATTCATCTGTTCTTACTGTGTCTCACTGGACTCTTTTTTTGGCAACTTCTATCTAAGCACTGTGTTCAGCTTCTGGAAGAGATCTTCCAAGGAATCATAATGCAATATCCCAGTAATACCAACGACACTTAGTTTTGCTTTACTTTTTTAAGATTAAATTATGGCTTCCATTCTGATCATTTGTCACATGGTCAGAAATATCATCGGTTGGAACAGAATCCAAATGAGTTAAAGAAAAAAAGTAATCAGACACCTATATGGTATATGAAAAGAACTGTTCATTACTGGTAGGTATCTCCATCTCTGCTGAAACAGACTTCAAGTATAACAATAAATATCTATATGTAAGCCTCTTTCTATATAAAGAGAATTGCATTTAGTTGCACTTTTTTTCTGAGGTGCAAGAATTGATTCATAACCGTCAACACACTTGTCAGTTCATGGCTGAATGCACAGCATGAAGAGGATTTTCCTTTAATGATATTGCAGCTAGAAGCTGTGGAGAAAGCAGAATGTGGAACTTAATCGCCTTATGGATACAGAGTGAAGGCAATATATGGATAGAAAGTGAAAAGGTAGCATATACTATGCACATATAGAAACATATAACATTTGAGAGTTGCTCAGGGTTCTGCTACTTTTGCTCCACTTCAGCATCTTTATTCTAGTAAACATAAATAAGTAATAATGGGGACTTCGTAAAGAAAAACCTTAGTTCTTTGACAATTGCTAATATCCGATATTCTGAGATCCAAATGAGAACTACTAAATCTAATTAATATGGAAGACAGTGAAATGCTAGTAAAAATTGATAGCAAAAATGGTTCTATATTTTTGTCAACCATGGAATAATACATCTGCATGAAAAGCTACTATTAGCTGCACAAATGAAGCTATCAATATAGTGGTCTAATGACTGGAGGTTGCTTGGGTCTGGAAGGAGAGGAATAAACTTCAGTTCAATCTTGAAAGATTGAGAGGCTGTGCCTTTTTAGCCCTCTTGGGTTTGGAACAATTCCATGTTGGTCTTGGACAGATTTGTCCTTCTTGTCCCTTAACCTTTCCATCTAAGATTAATAAGCAATTTGAGGGTCCTCCACAGCTATTGCTTGATCAACAGGTAGCAGCTGTGGCTAGGAGAGCCTTTGTGTTTGTGTGTACTGCCTTTATTATTTTCACAAATAACTGAAGGCAGCAAAGTTATCCAATACAACTTCCTCCTCTTATATTCCGCACAACAACCAGCTATAAATTGGGTTGGGCTGAGAATGACTGGCCCAAAGTTACCCAGCTGATTTTCATGGCTAAGACAGGACCTGAATTCATGGTCTCCCACTTTCTAGCCTGGTGCCTTAACCACTAAACTAAACTGGCTCTCTAGTTGAGCAATGAAACATCTGCAAGCGAACAACCAAGCTCAGAGAATATCAAGGACTCCACAAATAAACAAATAACATACTATTAACAAAACCAGTCGTGACTCATTGATGAAAATTCTCATAGAAATTGCTGATATCCATAGATTGTAAAGCCCAGTTACTGGACAGTATCTAGCTGATCTTGAAAAGCTAAGGCAGGATCAGACCAGATTAGAATTAGACTGGAAAATACCAGGGCTGTAGACTAGGTTGGATTAAAAATTGTAGAGAATATTTGTAGCTCAGGTTGTACATTTAGGCAAAGATTTCTCCTCCAAGCTTGCTGCCTGACTCCCAGACATTTCATTACCAAACTAGGTTATATCTTCAGTGTGGTTTTTTGGGGTGAAGTGTCTTGTTTATATAGGTCCTGGGTGGTTTATAGGCTGGATATCAGAAAAAATCCCGAAGAAGACAATAGCAAACTACTTCAAGTTGTTGCCAAAAAAATTACTAGACACCAACCATGAAGCTCCAAGAGTTAAGCTTGGCTAGAATAACAGGGAAAAGGAGATTCTAATGTTTGCCAAGTACTATCAAAAAGGCAACACCATCCTGGGAATCCTCCTATTTATGAGATTAAACTTAATAAAAACACAACCTGTCATTTACGGTAATAGAAATAAATCCAAGCATAGTAAGAATGTTGCCACAGGCTCAACTCCCCCCAAATGATATAAGAGCACAGAGGATTTATGATAGACTTTATCTACCAACAGAGAAATTATCTCCCAGTGATACTCAATTTCACTGACATACTCTTAGGCTTATTTTGATTTAATATATCTTTTCCTCTCCCCAAAACTTAGCATTTCTTGTCACCTTTGCACTTTTCCACATGAATTAAGTCAAGGAGCCTAACGGAAGGAATAATGGGGAAAGGGGAAAAGAAAAGATTAACACAGAAGATCCATCAGCTTAATGGTAGGGAAGATAAAAGTAAAAACTCCCTCAAGTCAATCATAACTCCATGTAGTTAATTAGCAACAATTCAGAGTTGATTTGGTGTTGTTTTTTTTAAAAAATCCTAGACTTTGTCTATACTAGCCTTGGCCTTTTCCGATGTTTCTCAGGGCCTGGTCTTTCTGGATTAGGCTCAGGAGATGGAAATCTTGCAGAGGGTAGAGAAGCAGAAGCAAAATCCATCTAGCTCAGGGGTTCTCAACCTTGACAACTTTAAGACTTGTGGACTTCAACTCCCAGAATTCCTCAGCCAGCTTTGCTGGCTGAGGAATTCTGGGAGTTGAAGTCCACAAGTCTTAACGTTGCCAAGGTTGAGAACCCCTGAGCTAGCTTGAGGATTTGATGCATCCCAGTTCTAATTTCAACATTATTTTTACCTTTGTTTATTTATTTACTACATTTATACAGCCGCCTATCTTACATCAAATTCTGATGTTTAATGTTGATCACATTAATATTGAAACAGATAGGAGAAACACCAATCAAATAAAATGTAACAGGAGTATAGTTGAGGCTAGACGCGAGGAGGGGGGAAAAGGCTTACTAATTCAGACGTTTTCAAAGACTAATACTTAGTATTGTATACCAGGTGTCATGATGATTGCTGCATAATATGTTTTTTATGTCCAATGTTGATTGTTTTAATAAAATAATTTTTATAATAAAAAAAAAACCACATAAACATTAAAAACATGGTTGTCAGCTACAAATAACCTTGGGAATGTAGGCTTGCATTACTTGGTTTTCCAGTTCTTAACTTTCTATGGACCGTCTTCCCACTGCATCACATGCACATACACTAATTTTCACTTTCAACCTCAGGACCCGCCCCACTCTTATAATATGGAAATAACAAGACTAACAACCCTTTGTGGTAGTTAAACCATTTGTTTAGCAACTGTTCAAAGTTATAACAATGTTGAAAAAAAGTGACTTGCAACCAATCCTCACACTTCCAAACCCTTCCAGTATTCCTGTGATCCAAATGTGGGCTCTTGGCAACCAACATGTATTTATAATGATTTGCAGCATCTCGGGGTCATGTGATTGCCATTGGCAACCTTCCCAGCCAGCTTCTGACAAGCAAAATCAATGGGGGGAAGTCAGATTTGCTTAATGACCATGTGATTCACTTAACAACTGCAGTGATTCACTTAACAACCATAGCAAAAAAGGTTGTAAAATCAGGTGCAACTCACTTAACAACCACCTTGCTTAGCAATTCTGAACCCAATTGTTGTCCTACGTGAAGGACTGCCTGTAATAATTCTGAACTGTTGCATGTATGGTAAGCAAAATCGACCTGGAACTAAGGAGAAATTTCC
The DNA here is from genome assembly GCA_034064705.1 of Bothrops alternatus. NCBI lineage: Eukaryota > Metazoa > Chordata > Lepidosauria > Squamata > Viperidae > Bothrops > Bothrops alternatus. The sequence continues at coordinate 15,031,653 of JARGCV010000248.1, forward strand.
TGACAGTGAGAACAATTAATCAGCAGAACAACTTGCCTCCAGAAGTTGTGGGTGCTCCAACATTGGAAGTTTTTAAGAGGAGAGTGGACAATCATTTGCCTGGAATGATATAGGGCAAGGATGTCAAACTGCTGGCCCATGAGCCGGACACATCACATGGAAGCCGTGCCCACCTCATTGCCAGCAATGGCAAAATGGCCGATGTCACGTGACATCGTAAGTTTGACAGGTCTGGTATAAGGTTTCCTGCAGGGAGTTTGACAAAATGTTGCACGATGTCACGTGACGTCGTGAGTTTGACAGGTCTGGTATAGGGTTTCCTACAGGGAGTTGGACTAGAAGACTTCCAAGGTCCCTTCTCTTATTCATTATTTTTCTGAAGTAAGAATGATGATTCATTAAACCTGATTATGAATGATTCATTCATAAAGCAGGATTCCTCATACAAGAACCATTCAGGATGGGGGTTGGAAATGCAAGCAAGCAGGTTAAAAGCTGCCCCTGATGTGTTTATTCCAACTACGTGATTCTGAAGTACTTCAGGAACAAAAAAAATATGGTTTTTTTTCCTTGTTGGTTGCTTGTCAAAAATATTGGCAATAGCTTTTAACATTTATTTAAGCAAAGCCGCAAGCCTGCACTCTGAAAATTACGTATTTATTCAAAATATTAATTAATCCCTTCTTGACACCTAGTGTACCTGAGACAGCTGGCATTCTTCTCTTAATCAACACAAACCCCACAGGCCTGGTGATTTAAAACGCAGTTACTCTAAATAACTCTGATCATAGATTCCAAATAATGTATTGCGCCTTCAGATGGTTAGAACTATAATTATGAGACACAATCAATCAATTGCTAATTCCTGAGGAGTAAGTGTTGAAATGCATGGCTTTTTATAGGAATGTGTATTTGCTACAAATATACATTATTTAAGAATGTGTGCTTGCTTAATGCAACAGGGGAAGGGAAAGCAAATTTAAGAGAGATGAATAGTTACACAGCAGACTGACACCAAATTCTCAAATGCAAAAAGCGAAGTGTGTAGAATATTTTATTCAGAATTATTATACAATGCACAGCTAGCTCACATCTCTTCTTGTCATTATTAGAGGACATTATAAAGTGTCCTCATAATTAGAGAAAGCTGTCTTCAGAGGAGACAGCCTTCTAAGTCATGGCCACAGATGTGAATCCTAGGGAGATACATCTGATACTAACACTGTGATATTTTCAAGATGAGAGCACTTTTGTTTTCTATGTAGTTTTAATCTCCAACTTTATTTTGTGGGTTGTCCGTGCGTGCATGGACACAAATGCACAGACATACACATGCACAGGTCCCATTATGCTGCCTTAGTGTAGTGCAGTAGACCCCAAAAGTATATACATCAGCAGGGTCACCAAGGCATGAAAGTTTTTCAATTGTCTTAGGGTCTCCTGCTTGAGCAGAGGGTTGTAGTAGAAGACCTCCAAGGTCCCTGTTAACTGTAATTCTGTAATTCCTCTGTAACTGCACATATGTAAGTTCAAAGTCAAGCTAAAATGTAAGAAGAAAGTCAACCTTTTTTCACAATATGATCTCGAACATATATACTCACTATTTTTGAGAACATAACGAATTGCTTTGAAGTCCTGAACCTCACTGAGAGGCAATAGAGAAACTGTAGAATGGAATTGAAAAAAAATTATGGATAAATGTGAAAAAAGACTGCCAAAGACTACGAAATAGAAGAAAGCAAACAGGTATCAGGAAAAAAGAAATATGTTGGAAATTGCCAAGAATGGGACAGGTCAAACCCAGGAAAGACAATCTCATGAAAAAACTCAAGAAAAAAAAATCAGAGAGCTGCTATAAGTGACAATGAACTGTATCACAATGACATCACTAAATACACTGAAGAACAAATGAGGGAAGATCTCTGAACGGAAGTGGTTCCAATCTCAAATTAATATGCTGAAGGATGCCAACAGATAATAAATAAGCAGTTTAAAGAAGATCAAAGAAAAAATATTCAGAAATCTTGTACAACAGAGATGTACAACAGAGATACTTTAGAACAGGGGTCCCCAACCCCCGGTCCGTGGACCAGTACCAGGCTGCAGCATGTCAGCAACCGGCCTGCACAAACAAGAAAAGCCCCATCCACAGGATGCAGGCAGCACACAAAACCACACCCCCTCTGGTCCTCAGAAAAATCTCTCTCCACGGAACTGGTCCCTGGTGTCCAAAAGGTTGAGGACTTCTGCTTTAGAAAATATTCTCCATTCCAAGAATTTTAGTACTAGAAGTTAGATCTACATTCCAGTCATGGGGTTGGAAGACTATACAAATTGATGGAATTTCTACAGAAATATGGCAAGCAACAAAAGCTGAATCAGTAAAGTATCTAATTAAACTATTTAGCAAATCTAGACAGTGACACAGTTGCCAACAGATTGGAAGATGTCAGCCTAACCGAAAAAGAAGACTTTGAGTACGCAAATTATCAAATATCCTTAATTTCACATGGTAGCAAAATAATTATTAGGATCATCTAATGCAGATACGTTCTCTACATGGAAACAGAAATGTCAGATGTTCCAGTTAGTTTTATACATAGTCAATATATGCTTCATTGACTATGGAAATGCTTTTAATGGTGGTGACTATGTCAGACTGTGGGAAATTCTTAGAAAAATGGGAATCCCAGAACATCTCATCTTCCTTATGTGACACCAGAAGACAACACAATCTAGATGAAATTTGGAGAAAGTGGCTGTCTTTAGATCAGCAAGGATTGTATATTTTCTTCTTATGTATACCCTCAAATATATTCCTTATTATGATTTTATTATAAGAATTTACATAGGTTTAATAAATTACAGAAATAAAAAAGAAAATAGGAAAAGAAAGAACATATAAAGGAGTAAAAGAAAAGGTGAAATAGAACAAAAAAGAATGAAAAAGATATCTAAAGCTACTTCCATTCTTCTTTTCAGCAGCATAGTAATTACCAACTCCACCCTCCAAATTACATATCATGGTTCCTTCTTCCCATAAACAATTTTTTTCAACCAATAAATCCCCAAGTCACAGTTCATTTTTATCCATTTTCAGCAAAAAGTCCATGAAGAGTTTCCAGACTTTTATAAAAGTAGTTCTATCTTTAATCAAACAAGTTAATTTAGCAATTTCTGTAAACTCAGCTATCTTCATGATCCATTCCTCCATTATGGGTGCTTCCACTGTAGTCTTCCACTTTTGTGTATATAATAGTCTCACTGCAGTTACTGTACATAGAACCAGACATCCATGAGCCTTTTCTAGTTCACTGTCATAAGTCTTAATGAGAAAAGTTCCAAATTCATCTGAATTTTAATTTTTAAAACTCTCTGCATCACTATGCACACAGTATTCGTGTCTAGTGTCTTTTTGTCTTTTCACAAGTACACAATGCATGATAAAATGTCCCTTCATGTTTTTCATATTTCCAAGGATGATTGGAGGTAAAACAATTTCTCTGGTTTCATATGTAAATGGTACATAATTTTTTAAAAGTTCTCTTTCATATCATAAGACGATATGAATTCTAAACATTTTAACCATATTCTTTCCCATTGATCCATCTGAATATTATAACCAAAGTTCACGGCCCATTTTGCATACATTCTTTAACCTGCTCTTCTTCCACTTCAAATCTCAACAAAAGTTTATGTATTTTAGCAATTCACATATTCATCATTTCTACACAATTAATTTCTAAATTCCATTTTATCACATTTTATTCCTGGTACTTTTTAAAATCTATATTAAATCTTTCTCTTAACTGTGCATATGAGAATACTGAAAACGAAATCCCTCTGCAGTCAATTCTTTTATTGATATTATCCTAAACTGTTCATTTTTTTTCTATACTAGCAAATCTTAATATGTTAACCATTTGCCTTTGCCCACTGTGTCTTTTCTATAAAAATGTTTCTTGGGCTGAAACCAACAGAGATATTTTGAGGTATAGCCTGGTTTGTACTTATTTGTACTTATAAACCAGAATGGCTGCATAAAGAACGCTCTGATAAACTGAAAGACAAAAAGGACAAGTATAAAAAGTGGAAACAGGGGCACATAACTAAGACAGAATATCAGCAAATAGCCTGAGCCTGCAAAGATGAAGTGAGGAAAGCTAAGGCTCAAAATTAACTAAGGCTTGCAACAAAAGTCAAAAATAGAGAACCAAAATACCCAGATAAAAATTAAATGGTCAGAGAAAAATGCAAAGGAAGTTACTGAATGGATGTTAGCCCCAGAAACCATAGAATTACATACATCTCTATTAAGGAATAAGTTTGAAGGATTATACTTAGAGGGGTTTGAAACTTTAATTTTACATTTGAAATCGGTTCTCATTAATAGAATATTAGTTCACCCCAAAAAGCCGGTTTTAAAGAATAAAAGATGGTTTGATAGGGATTGTGTGCAACTAAAAATATATATATAACAAGGAATACAGAAAAAGTAAAAATGCCCCTTCTGAGGATCACACTCACTGCTTAAAACAGTTGAAGGCACAATATAAGACCCTTCTAAAAGAAAAGAAAAGGGCGGCTCTGAAGGAGTCTTGGTATAGACTAATTGCATCAGTCAGGACAAAAAATACATCCCTTTTTTGGCACATTACCAGAGGATTGGGGAAATCCCCCCAATCCCCCCAATCTTCTCTAATCTGGAGTTCAACTACTTTTCACTTTTTCTAGGTGATAGATAGGAGATCTGCTTTTCCAGATATTGCTGAACTCCTAGCTTCTCTCATCATTGGTCATGCTCATTTCAGCTGTTGAGTTTTATAGTTCAGCAGCATCCAAAAATCCAAATATTCCCTAATTTTGTTTTGAGTCAAATGGAGGCCACCAAACTGGGAAAGGCTAGCCTAGGAAGTACCATCATTACCAAATTATGACTAACTTTTACATATTACCAAGATGACAGGAAATTAAGTCACATGATTAAAGCAATCATAATGTCACTTTAAGATTGATATCTTGTGCTCCCCCCCACCCCAGTTCTAAGCCCATCTGCCTCTATAGTTTATAACACTTAGGACATTATAATAGCTGAGTTAATTTGCATTTTTATTTATGGCTATGTTCACACCACACTAAACCATAATTAGTAGGTTTCAAAATTACAACAAAGCCAAAAATAATTATTATTCCTTAGTATGATTATGTTTATCAATATTGCCATTTTTGTCAATTGTATCAGATGGTGTTCTTCTTGGCAAGCAGGTATTAATAATTTTTAAGACAATTGTCTTATCCTCATAAGTAAAACAAGTTGTTGGCATACTGTAATGAAATATGCCATTTCATATGATCATATTTTAGATGCTAAGCAAATATTATTGCTCTTCTTCTTCCAAAACAAAAGACACATGTAGATTAGAAGTTTATCTTTCAATGTTAGTTGGCAAGAATTTAGTACTAAGTACATCGATAGTACCAGCAACAGAGAGTTGATACTAACATCAGTCCCAGGAAATATTGCTACAAACAAATACGGTAACATTCATAGGGAAACAGTGCATTCTCAGAATGATGACTACTACAGTATTTGAAATTTAAAATCCCATATGGAAACAACTCTTAAAAGAAAAAATATTATGATTCAATTAGATACTGAGCATTTAAAGACAAAAAAGAGCTAGATGCTAGTAGCCATTTCAGTATTTGTATTTCTCTCCTTTTTAAAAGTAATTTTAGAAAACTACAGAATTTTAATTTCCCGCTGGGGCTTTGCTTTTATCTGATCCTAAAAAAAAAAACCCTTCTGCTTGAGCAGTAAATGGCACGCAGTAAAACCTGCCATCAGCAAAAGTAAACAACAGCAGCAACAACAACAAACAGGCATGACAGATTTATGAGCGAAGAAGCATATATCTTTAACATAAAACAATCCATAAAAATGCAGAAGAAAAACTTACTCTTGTTGATTTTCAGCTAGATTTTAATAAATACCTAGCTGTAGAAATATACACCTAAACACCAATATGAATGGCTGTACCATAGGAGCAAGAGCCACTTAAAGCCAGGAAATCCACAACAGACCAAAACATGTATACAACAGATATAATCTAAAAGAGTACTTTTAAGGATCTGACTAGTTACCGTAATTTCATCAAGAACATCACATTCTCACAGGCAATTGATCATTAAATCACAAAATAACAAAGGACTTATGACCTTTTTTTCAGACTTACGACCATTGCAGCATCCCCATAGTCATGTGATAAGAATTTGGACACTTGGCAACTGACTCATATTTATGATAGTTGCAGTGTCCCAGGGTCATGTAATCACCTTTTGTGACCATCTGATAAGTAAAGTCAATGGGGAAGCCAGATTCACTTAACAGCTGTGTTGCTAACTTAACACCTGCAGTGATTCACATCATGGTTCTGACAGACAAAGAGAATAAAGCAGAACTCCGGGGCTTGAAAATTCCTCAAAGAACATGTTTATTAGTTACAGGGTCAAAAGTGAAACCAAGTCTGAATACATAAGTAACAATTACTCAGTTACAAAGTATAATGTCCCACCCACAAAATTATGCAAGCAACTACGTTCCCCAATATTTTCATTTGGCGGGCTTTTTATGCAACACCCGGACCCTGGTCGCAGGAGCAGTAGATGACCTTGATTCACACAAGACAAAAGCTTATTTTGATTAACGAAGCAACTGGGGAACCCCCCTCCCTCCATTCTATGTGGCAACCAAGAATGAGAAGGAAAAAAATGGCTGCAGCCATGCTCATTGTAGAGTTGACAATTCACTAAACAGCAGTAGCAAGAAAAGTTGTAAAATGGGCAAAATTCACTTGACAAATGTCTAACTTAGCAACAGAAATTTTGGGCTTAATTGTGGTCGTAAGCCGAGCACTACCTGTATTATGTCTGCAAAAATTTGCACATCCCTTGCCCCCCTCACATCTTCCAAAGCACCTATTTGGCTTTGGATCTAAAGTACTGCCCAGGCCTACTAGCTACAACATCACATTTGTCCCTGTCATCTAAGTTTCCTTGGCCCAACAACTGTCTACCATGGCTTATCAATATTCTCCATTCTTGCATCTACAGAAGCAAGAGAAGAGTCGCTTTTGCCTCTGGCATTGATCGGATGACAAGAGTCATTGCACCATTCCTCAGTCAGTCAGTTCCCCCTTCCCCTCAATGCAAATGTTCATCCTTTTAATCATTTCTTCCCTTTTCCTTCCTTTATGCATCTTCTTTTTGGCTCAAGTGATTAATGTATAGTGCTTTGCTAATAAAACATTCCAAAAATATGTAACACCGATCGTAAACACTGCCCAACCAATGCTGTGTCAGACAATCAGATGCTTTACACACACTCAAGCAAGCATCAAACATCAGGTCTAACTTTCAAGTTCAAGTTAGTTCCTTTATCTAGAGATAATTTTTTCCCGAGGGAAATTCACTATATCAATTTCAGTTATCTCTAGACTAAGTTGTAGGACCTAGGCAACATTTTGGATGGGGTGGTTAATGTCTACTTATTAAGTTGCTAAATATATTCAAAAAAAACTCCCCACTGAATTGAATGCACAGCATCCAGCTGAATGGAAGGCTTAATCCTGCAAAGAAATCCTAGGTTATCCTTCACTGTCCACCTTAAATTTAAAGAAAAGTAATGAGCGTAACTAGTTTAAATGTAGGGCTGTAATCTATAATAGATTATCCTTTTCCCAAAGTGCTGAGGAAGCAGCTGCCATTTATTACAGCTATACAAAGAATGCCTAGGTACCTAGGCATGCATGCTCTAAAACAGGAACAGCTGAAAGGAAAGCAATATAAGACAACCCAGAATCAGCATTCAAAGAAGCCTTCATCAAGGTTTTAACTTCATAAGATTTTGATGCCTTTTAAGAATATTTTTAAAAGCCTGATATGGCGACTTGCTAGATTGGTAACCTTCACAAGCAACAACTACCATTATCAGAACATCATTATTTGATCAGCATCCTTTCATATTTACAGTATCTTAATACAGGGGTGTTAAACTGCCGGCCCATAGGCCGGTTTCATCGTACCAAACTCACACCCACCTCATTGCTGGCAATGCAAAAAGAGTCGTGATACGTGACATGGTGACTTTGACACCCGTGTCTTAACAGATTTCATGTCCAAACATATTTGCTAAGTTGGGTTTTCCTCCAAACCCACTCAAGCAGAATCACCCTTATAGTCCCACACCGTATGGCTCTGTCTGGCCTTTTCTTTTTAACATATACCATGCCATGTTTGCTCTCTCAGTTTTCCACTGTTTAACAAATACGGTAATCATCCCAAGTACTTTCCTACCCAGACCAAATATAGAGTAGAATAGAATAACAGAGTTGGGAGGAACCTTGGAGGTCATCTAGTCCAACCCCCTGCTCAGGCAGGAAACCCTATACCATTTCAGACAAATGGCTGTCCAGTCTCTTTTAAAGACTTCCAGTGTTGGAGCATTCACAGCTTCTAGAGGCAGGTTGTTCCACTGGTTAATTGTTCTAACTGTCAGGAAGTTTCTCCTTAGTTCTAGGTTGCTTCTCTCTTTGGTTAGTTTCCATCCATTGCATCTTGTTCTCCCCTCAGGTGCTTTGGAGAATAGCTTGACTCCTTCTTCTTTGTGGCAGCCCCTGAGATATTGGAACACTGCTATCATGTCCCCCCTCGTCCTTCTCTTTGTTAAACTAGATATACCCAATTCCAGCAACCCTTCCTTATATGTTCTTTATATCTTAAGCAGAATACTGAACCTCTGGGACCTTTATGTTTGTATTTAACACTTATGTGCACATCCAAGTAAACCCCAGAGTCGAGGCAGTGGCAACAAGATGATTCTGAACCTCACCTTAAAACATGCTGCAAAGGCAAAGGTTTTCTTTGTAGTTATTGCTCTCATTGCAGATAAGAGCAGCTGCTTTGCTTTCTTTCCCACAGATATTCTTTTTCAATGGTAAATGAGTGACAACTAGTGACAGTTCATATTACTGCACTTTGGTCTATACCCACAATTTCAATTTGGAGGAGTCTTTGAGGCTAATAACTTGTATCATAAATCCATTGCACAGGGAAAACTAAGAACATGCAAAATATTCCAGATTTTTTTTTTACTTTTACATTTTAAATATCTGTTTCAATACCAGAAAATGGCTTAAGGAATTATAATATAGTGAGGACAGCAAGAACTGAATGTATTTCAGTAGACACGTTGCAGATTCGCAAAATGGAAATATGTAGAATCTCTTAGAATAAGTAAATAATGCAAAACCTTTGCCAGTGTTCTTCAAACTAGTATTTCCAAGTATGTTGCTCATCACCTCCCATAATCCCCACTGAGCATGGCTATTGATCCATATGACTGAAAGACTCTGAAATCCATATCTGCAGGAAAACCATATTGGAGAAAACTGGCTGAAAACACAACCTCACTGTTGTGTCATTCTAACTGCTGGATCCAACCAAAACTACCAAGTCCAATATTCTTATCAACCAGCAAAGCAAGGATGCAGAGGCCCACTAAAAACTGGTTCACTTATTATCAGTCTTAAAGGTTATGTATATTTCAGTACAACATCAGAAAAATACTGCAATTCCATTACCAATATAGTAATTATGTAATAATTACTAAATAATTAGCACAATCATCACAATCACAAGAGGCAAACATGTATAGGACATAAAATCTCAAAAACTTTCACTTTCTATAGCATGCCCCATTTTCTAAGAATATTCAACAAGGTTAAAAGAAACAGAAGCGTGTCTTTAATTTAACATTAGATAACCTCACATACATACTAAATACAGAGTAAGATTACACTTCCATTTAATAGGAGCAATTTATGAACAAATAGCTTTTGTGGCAGAATTGTCTCTGACCTTCTCATTCACATCTGGTAATGGCTTCTTACTCATTAAGTGACCAAAGAGGGAAAATTATAAAAGTCTTTCTATTCAGTGCAAATGGTTGATACAACTCCATTTGAGATGATGATTTTATAAGAACATGGACAAGCTAAAAGCTTTTGCCAATACAATTTATAGGTATGAAGCTGTGGTGGCACAGTGGTTAGAATGCAGTATTGCAGCCTAGTTTTGGCCATAGCCAGCAGTTTGATCCTGACCAGCTCAAAGTTGATTCACCCTTCCAGCCTTCTGAGGTCGTTAAAAGGAGGATGCAGATCGTTGAAGACAATATGCTGACATTTGTAAAACGCTCAGAGAGTGATGTAAAGCACTATGAGTGGTATATAAGTCTATGCTATTACGCTAAGTTTCAGTTCCTTAAGAAGTAAAGTCTGCCTCCAAGATTTCACAGAGTCGTACAGCAAGATGGCAAGAAGAAATCTCAACTGATCATTAACAAACACAACATGCAGTCACAACCTACACTGAACAAACCAAAAACAGCAGCAGCAGCTATTCTTTTCATTCAGATAAATCTCACCTATAAAACTGTTCAGAGTTGTCACAAAATAGAAAATAAATCAGCCCTTTCACTGAAGCAAGTGAAGTTATCTATCAATGTTCAGAAATATCCAAACTGAGAGGTCACAGGAACAGAGTACATCCAAGTCTGTGATGATCAGCTGAGCAACTTGACAAATAACTAAATTAGTTGGCATTCACCGCTTCATGTTAAGAGAATGACTGATGGTCATTTTTAGACTGGTAGACATTGCTTGGTGAAAGGGTGGGGGAATACATTAGGAAAATCCACCAATTCCTTTCCTTAACATATCTCACATTAAAATTATATGGAAAGCACCAGTTGTTGACTTTCTTCTTCGGTCAGAATAGACTTTGACAATCAGGGTCAGCAAATGTTGTGTCAGCTTACTTTTCCACCAGCTCAAGGACTGATGGATGGGCCTTGAACACAGAATAGGAGCTGTGCCAAAAAGAACCAATTAGTTAAAAAAGAAAATGGGTGATGGATGGAAGGAAGAAATGAAGAGACCTTTAACAATTGAGCATAGTTTTCTGAGGGCTGTGATATCTAGCAGTCTTGTTCAAGCAGTTCTGGAAATCCTAGAATTCTTTGAAACTTCTCAAGTCCTCCCCTGCATGAAGATCAGTAATAAATCACAAACTTTCTTGAAAGACAGCTTGCTCAGCAGTGTTATTCTTCTTTTACAATCTGTAGCTGCAAGGAAATTTAGAGGAGCTCTTCCCAACTTTAAGGGAAGCTGGAACAGTTGTACCATGGAGCAAAGGGGAACTCAATCACACAAATTCTACTGTATGGGGCAACTGCTTATTATGTAAAATATGAAGACGTGGAAATCAATGCACAAGCTCTGTCCACTCTTTCCAATGCCCGTACATAGTCTATAAAGGTTTCCCTATCTGATGAATGGGGACTGCAGCCAACAAATTAAAAGACGCTTGCTCCTGGGGAGGAAAGCTATGGCAAATCTAGACAGCATACTAAAAAGCAGAGACATCACCCTGCAACAAAAATACGTATAGTCAAGGCCATGGTTTTCCCAGTTGCAATGTTTGGCTGTGAAAGTTGGACCATAAGAAAGGCTGAGCACCAAAGAATTGAGGCCTTTGAACTATGGTGCTGGAGAAGACTCTTGCGAGTCCCCGGGACTGCAAGGTGATCAAACCAGTCAGTAGTCCTAGAGGAAATCAACCCTGACTGCTCTTTAGAAGGCCAGATCCTGAAGTTGAAACTCAAGTACTTTGGCCACCTAATGAGAAGGAAGGACTCACTGGAGAAGAGCCTAATGCTGGGAAAGATTGAGGGCAATAGAACAAGGGGATGGCAGAGAATGAGGTAGCTGGATGGAGTCACTGAAGCAATAGGCATGAGCTTAAATGGACTCCAGAAAATGGTAAAGGACAGGAAGGCCTGGAGGAACATTGTCCATGGGGTCGCAACGGGTTGGACACAATTTTGCAACTAACAACAACAAATCTGATGAATTGGCTGCCCTAGCTGGAATTTCTATAACCTACAGACCCAAGACATTTGGAGAGCAGGGCAGGCCTAGAAAATAGCTGCATTTTATTTTATTTACAATGTATAAGATGCTCTACCCCCAATGACTCTGGGGAAGGTTACAATTAAAAGTACAAACCATTCAAACCATGAAAAAGAATCATGGACAGTCCCAGAACAACATATGACCTAGGAAAATCCATCCAACAGGGATTCAATCTTCCGCTCTATTCCAAAATATGGGAGAAGAGCCAAATCTCTAAGAACTTCCTGAATGCTGTCAGGATTCTTAGCTAGGGAAAAGGATTGAATAATGAACAAAACTAGAAAGAAAAATTTCCCTCAAAACTAAAAATAAGATTATTATCAATATAATTCATACCAGAGATTGCAATGGGAATTTTAAGCTTAGGGAACACAATATATCTCTAAATGTAGAATGCAATCAGGAAAACCTTCCTTAGAACAGATTTGTATCCTAGCAGACACATGTTGCGATCTGAAACACTTCCACCAACATGCTTAAAACACTAAATTGTCCGATTACAGAAATAATTGCAAGCCAATTTGCCTGTGTTCTAAAGGCAAGACATTAAATTGAAATGCAGCATGTTACCACTTTCACAAAGAAAATGAAATGTTTCCAATGCTTCGCTGTATGCAAAGAATATCAGGAAAAATTGCTGTGCACTTTCCAAAGCACAACAGATCTATTCAGAGCTTACACAAGCTTAAGAGAATTGACCCCTACTTAAAGTTAAAAACAAACTAGCAGAAGCAATTTCCAACAGCTTTCCTGGGCTTTAAATTCCATCACTCCCGTTCCAGGGCTAGTATACATTTTCCACTGTGTTGAGAAAATGATTTTTATTTGGAAATTTGAGGGATCCAAAGCTCCTCTCACCACACCCAAGGACTGTCGTGATCTTTCTCCTGCCTTCTCTGATATCCGAGGTCTGCTGTTTGCACAGCAGTTGGGAGGTCATTTTGAAGGTTGGCTCAATTGCCTTCTAGTGTCAGGCATCTTGGTTCTTGATCAAATCCGTTCTTTTACAGTATTCCTGGGTTGTTTCATCAAATAGGGTGGCATGCTCCTAATCCCTTCCTTAGGGATTAAGGTTGCCATTTTATGAGTACTAGGAAGCATTACTTTTCCACAGCAGCCCCTATCTTCCTATGCACCACCCTTCCCCTGAAATTTGGCAGACCCTCATGCTCCTAGCCTTCAGAAAAGCACTTGGCCTGGCTTTTCCCCATAAGAGCTGGAATAAGGTAAGTGAGAAGAGACTGGACAGTCAGTTGTCTGAAATATTATAGAGTCTCTTGCTTGAGCAGAAGGTTAGACTAGAAGACCACCAAGGTCCCTTCCAACTCCATTATTCTGTTGTTATTATTTCTGACAAGAGGACTTACTGTAGACTGCAGGGAGGAATTAACTTTGATGCCATGTTTTAAAGTTTGTGGTTTAATAGATACAGTATATGCATACAGCATATTAATGGTATATTGATGGTGCTACCCAGGAGCTTGTTAGGAGCTACCCAGAGTTTGCTATAAGATGGGTGGCTATATAATCTTTTAAATAAATGAAATAAACATAAGGCTGCATCCCAATTTATTAGTACAATGCAATATTGGTCAAATAAACAAGCTTAAAATTATAATGACAATAATCATAAGGATAAAGATATAGAAGGATAATATTAAACCATGTACCTTCTAATTCTTTTCATTTTACACATATATATACACACACACATATATACATATATACATACATACGTGTGTGTGTGTGTGTGTGTGTGTGTGTGTGTGTGTATGCAGATTAGTTTGATCCAAGTTCAAAAATCTGGATGCCTGTAGGGAGCAGCAAAGCAGACATCTGGAAGCCCTAATCTTAGTCATATAAACAACAAAGCCTTCGATGTTGTTTTTTTAATGTTCACTTTCAATAAAAGCTTTTAAGATGTATATTCTCAGAAAGTATTACAGGTTTTCCCATCAACCACTATGCCAAGAAAATTAAAAATCATCTGTATATATAAAGACTAAAAATCATTTTCTCCTGTCAAAGATACTTGAAAAAGTCACTCATCCCTCACCGCTGAGCCTCTGAGAGAAATATGAAAATGGTTAAATACACATCACATATTTTATTTTAAAAAAAAAGAGAGAGAGACTGTTAGTAGCTTTAAGGACCAGCTCATTAGACAATATGTGGGATCTTATCAAGACAAAGTCAACTAAACAAACTGAAATTTTATGAGCATTACCATCTCTTGCCATTGATCATTCGAGCTGAGCAACGGTATCTTCAAAATACTGCAATTTCTGTTGCTAGAAGTGGAACATTATCGTTTCTGCAAATTATGCTTCTAACACTGTCTAGACACTAGAGGGCCTCAAACACCCACACCGTTTGTGCATTCATGTGTTAATATACACCTGTGGTTAATCGTTTTGACTTTCATCCAATCACCATTTATGTTAACAGGAACCTTTCCAAAACTAATGAGAACCTAAGAAAAGCTTTTTTACGCAATATACAAAGGGAAAATTACCATAAGTAGGAAGTCTGAAGAGAAATGAAATCCTTAAGCAGAACAGCACAAACTGGATTTCTCTATCTTACAGAAAATTAAATCAGGCGAGTGTAGCTTTTTCTGGGTTGAGGGCCACACTCAATCATTGTGGTACATGTTTGAGGTCCTACTTCCCCAAATTATTTAGGAACTTTTTTTTTAAAAAAAACTATTTTTCATTTAAATGTGGTTGAAATTAAAAGTGTCTAAAGGGAGATGGCAGGTCAGGTTTATCAGAAGACAAGGTAAAGGAAATATGAACAGAAGCTATGTAGGCTTCGACCTGCTTGATGTTTGGATGGGACACCACCAGGAAATCTGAAGGTTATAGAAGCTGGGAAATTGGGGAAACATCCTGAAGGAAAGGGGTGTTGTCTTACCTGAACGCCTTTTCTCAGCATGGTGGTGGTGTAGAATCCACTGATTGGGTTATTTCAAACTTCCTGCTCAGAGAGACTAAGTCAGAGCTTTAGTCACACCTCCCTTTGGGTGTGTCTTCCCAGTTTTGACGAGGCGAAGGATCCTGACAAAGTCTGACGCAATGACTCCAAAATACACAATAAAAAACGACCATACGCAAGCCTAGACAACTATCCAAGGGAGGGTGTGGATTCTACACCACCATGCTGAGAAAAGGCGTTCAGGTAAGACAACGCTCCTTCTCCAGCATGGTGGATGTAGAATCCACTGATTGGGACATACCAAAGCCCCCCATGTCCCTAAGGGAGGGAAGGTCTAGGTTGTACTCCCCCTAGAGGAAACAACCTGTTGAAGAACCCGTCTGCCAAATGCGGCATCCGCCGCGGCAAACCTATCGATCTTATAGTGTGTAATGAAAGATGATGGAGACGACCAAGAAGCCGCCCTGCAAATCTCCTCCACAGAAGCCTGGGTAGACAAGGCCGCAGAGGTTGCTGCACTGCACGTGGAGTGAGCCGTGATATGAGCCGGGACCAGAAGTGACTGGGACGCATAGACCCATGCAATGCAAGCCCTGATCCATCTGCCAACGGTGGAAGAAGAGACCTTCCTACCCATGGCAGAGGGTTGAAAGGACACAAACAAGGCCTCCGACTTACGAAAGGACGAAGTATGCTTGATGTAAAGTCGCACAGCCCTGCGCACATCTAGCTTGTGCCATTGACGTTCCAGACGGTGAGAGGGATTTAGACAGAAGCTAGGCAAATTTAGGTCCAATGACCTGTGAAAACCGGTGTTCAACTTGGGAATAGTCTAATCTAAGGACTACCCTGTCCTCATGGAAGGTACAGAGATCCTCTCTGACTGAGAGGGCGGCCAATTCCGAAATCCTTCTGGTCAAAGTAATTGCAACTAAAAATGCAACCTTCAATGAGAGAAAATGCAAAGAACAAGACTTGAGAGGTTCAAAAGGAGCAGCGGTTAAGGCCTGCAACACAGTAGGTAAATCCCAAGATGGGTATCTATGTACTGTGGGAGGACCAGAATTGGCCGCCCCCTTCAGAAAAGCGGAGATAGCTGGATGGTGTGAGAGCGGACCCAAATTGTCACAGGTAAGAACCGTGGACAAAGCCGCAACCTGCCTACGGATGGTGTTAGTGGACAGGCCCTTGGAAATGCCCTCCAGCAGATAATCTAAAATATTAGGGACTGTAACCGAAAGAGGGTCCAATTTGTGTGAGACGCACCACTAGCAGAAGTTTCTCCACGTGGGGTCATAGATCCGGTTTGTCGAAGGGCGTCTAGAGGCCTGGATCATAGAGATCACGCCCGAGGAATAGGCCTGTCTAGCTAGACTCTCCCGCTCAAGTGCCAAGTGGCTAATTGAAGCCACTGAGGGTCTGGATGTTGGAGTTCCCCCTGGCTGAGCGCCACTTGGTCTGGAGGAAGCCTCCACGGAGGAGACAGGGACAGATCCACTAGG
This sequence comes from Bothrops alternatus, assembly GCA_034064705.1. Taxonomy (NCBI): domain Eukaryota; kingdom Metazoa; phylum Chordata; class Lepidosauria; order Squamata; family Viperidae; genus Bothrops; species Bothrops alternatus. Next base: position 15,048,127 of record JARGCV010000248.1, read on the forward strand.
TCTGCAAACCACGGTCGTCACGGCCAATATGGAGCAACCAATATTACTTCCGCCTGCTCCAGGATCAGTCTGCGAATGGTGGCCTGCAACAGCGGAAGAGGAGGGAAGGCATAAAGCAGACCCTCCAGCCACTTGCACCGGAGAGCGTCCGTCCCCTCGGCCCCCCTTGTGGGGAATCTGGTAAAGAATCTGGGGAGCTGGGCATTGGACAGGGAGGCAAACAGATCCAGGCATGGCCTGCCGAACCTGCTCGCGATCATCTTGAACAGCCTCAGGTCCAGGCGCCACACCGAGTGGTCCACAGTCACCCTGCTCAGGGAGTCTGCCTGTCGGTTTGCCTCTCCCGAGATGTGCTCCGCTCTGATTGAGCCCAAGTTGTCTTCCGCCCACAAACCTAGTTCCATGGCCTCCTGCAGGAGGGCCCAGGAATGTGTCCCTCCCTGTTTGTTGACATGGGCCTTGGCTGCCACGTTGTCCACCAGAACCAACACATGCTTCCCTGACACTAGGGAGGAGAAGTGAAGGAGAGCCAAATGAATCGCCCTGAGTTCGAGCCAGTTTATGTTTTGCTTGAGGTCCACCCTGGACCATCGCCCCTGTGCCAATTGGTTCTGGAGGTGAGCCCCCCAGCTGAACAGACTGGCATCTGTGGTCAGGACGAGCCTGAGGGGCTCCTTGAAGATGGTCCCCTTGGACATCGCCTCGGAGGTCCACCACCGGAGGGAAGAGTATGTGGGGTATAACCTGGACCTTCCTGGTGGAGGCGCTGAGGTTCCGCTTCTGGAAGGGAAGGAGGAACCACTGAAGGTTCCTTGAATGTAATCTTGCCCACGGGACTATGCCCATGCAAGATACCATCTTTCCCAGGAGCTAGACAGCTGGACCAGGGGAACCGTCCTCACTCTCCGGACCTGAGATACCAATTTCCGGATACTCAGTCATCGCTCCTGGGAGAGATACACCCTGCAAAGGTCGGAGTCTATCAGGGCTCCTAGATGGAGGATCTGTTTTGTGGGGATTGTGTGGCTTTTCCTGAAATTTATCGAAAAGCCGTGATCCTGAAGGACCTGAATGGTGGTCGACAGATCTAATTTTGCTGACTGGAGAGACCTGGACTGTACGAGGATGTCGTCCAGGTAGCACTGTACACGCACCGGCATCATCCGAAGGTGGGTTGCCAATACCGCTAAGACCTTCATGAAGACCTTTGGGGCCGAAGACAGGCCAAACGGAAGGGCCCTGTATTGGTAATGCCAGTGTGCATAACAGAAGCGCAGGAACCTGCGGTGCTCCCGGGAGATTGGGATGTGGAGATAGGCCTCTGTGAGGTCTATAGAGGAGAGAAAATCTCCCTTCCTGATACCTGCCAGGATTGACTTTAGGGTCTGCATCTTGAACCTTCTGTATACTAGGAACCGGTTCAGACCCTTTAAGTCCAGTATCGCCCTCCATCCTCCTGATGCCTTGGGGACCACGAACAGGATGGAGTAGAAACCTGTTCCAACCTGATCCCCTGGGACTGCTTCTATGGCCCTTATTTCCAGGAGGTGTTTGATGGCGGTAGTGACCAATCGTGCTTTTGAGGGGTTCCGAGATACTGGGCACTGTAGGAAGCGATCGTGTGGGAGGGATTGAAACTCGAGCACCAGACCCCGTCTGATGGTGTCTCTGACCCAAGAGTCGGTGGTGGTCTGCTCCCAGACCTGGTAAAACTGTTCCAGGTGCCCCCTATCGGAAAGTCCCCTGTGGCGTCACTTGGAATGCCTGTAAGGACGGCCACCGGAACCTCTGAAGGGATGTTTGGCCTGTGACTGACCCCTGGCTCCGGTATTCAGGCGGTCCTGTTGCCGATCCTGTCTCTGAGGAAAGAATCGTGAGCCTCTGGACCAATCCCAGGACTGCCCTGCCCAAAAGGGCTGTCGCCACTCCCAAGAACTAGAGGGGCGAAAGGTCTGCCTGCGGGACTCCTGCTGTGGTCGCCTATCCGACTTCTTGGAGGGGTGTACCAGAACCTTGCGCTTGTCCTTACCCTCGACCATGTGTGGATCGAGAATTGGCTGTGGAGAGGCGCCATTTAGCCTTGAGATCCGTCCTCCACTGCTTCAACCACAATAGCCTACGAGAGGCCACTGTGGCGGCAATAGATCTGGCCGAGCACTTGGCCGAATGGAGAGAGGCGTCAGCCATGTATTGCGAGGCTGCCACCAGTTTGACAAGTGTCTGGTGTACTCTGACCTGATCCAGTGGGACAAGGGCTTGAAGGTCTCGGAGCCACATGATGGCCGCTCTGGCGAAGAATGAAGCGGACGTCGCAGCCTTTATGGCCAGGCCCGAGGCCTAATGAGCTCTTCTGGAGGAGAACTCAAACTTCTTGTCCTCCACCTTCAAGACCTCTGCCATGTCGCCTGTGATGGCGGAAGTAGAAAACAAGGAAATTAATGGGGAATCAACAGCCGGAACCTCCAGTATGGAAGGAAATGAAGGAGACACATTGTACAGCTTCTTTCCCATGCTGCTTTCTTTCGGGGTGGTGGCCAGGGATGACCACTGGGATTCAACTGCATCCCGAAAAACAAATGGGCAAGGGATCTGTTTTAGGTCCACCACCTTCACCGCAAATAGAGGATTGGACTCCTGATCTGCGGAGGTAGAAGGCTTTTCCTCCTGAGCTGAAGTCAGGTTAGTAGTAGTACAGGCCTTCAGAAGAAGGGATTTGAAGAGGGATGGATCAAAGAGAGCCAAGGTAGATGCCTGGTCTGGTGTTGCCTCCTCATCCTCTGACATGAGAGTGTCAGCTATGGCCAAATCCACGGACTCCCCCTCTCCTATTTGAGAGGAAGATTCAGAGATATCTGAACCCTGCGCCGTGGTCCGTCCTGGCAGAGAAGAGGGACTTGGGGGGGAGGCAGATGTTGGGAAGGAACCTGTGAACCCCTGGAGGAAGACATAAATTGAACAAAGGCATGGTGCATGAATGCCTGAAATTGACTCTGAGACCACATGTCCCCCTGGTCCCTGGGAGTAGCCCCAACCACCGCTGGAGCATAAACAGCTTCTGGGCTCGGATATATTGAGGAGAGGGAGGAGTGAGAGGGACCTGCCTGTTCGGTTGCCCCCGGAGGAGGACTAATCCAAGTGGCTTCTTGCACAGGTGCAAAAGGTGGCTCCAAGATAGAAGTATCCAGTGGGGCGGGGGGAACTGATTCAGCCCCACTGGATAGGAGCCACTGTGCCTTGGAGAATTCCCTCTCCAGTGCCTGGTGCCTCCTCGAGGCCTCTCGCTCGGCTGTTTTGGAAGTTTCTTTAGTAGACAAATGCTTGGTTTTGGCCTTTTTCTTCCCCCCTGCTTCCAATTCACTAGATCTGTGCTTCGACTGCGCAGGGGGTGCACTGGAGGCTTGTGTTGCCTGGGGCGAGGAACTGTCTGCCATTGCAACTAGGTAGGGCCTGTCAAGGATACCTAGAAAAAAAGGGGGAATCCAAGGACACAGATCAAAACCAGTCAGAGATGGAACGCACCCGTTCCTCACAATGAACAGGAGATGCAAGGGCAGAGCAGCCGAACAGGCCCTAGACCTGTCCGCTTAGGCCTGGTGGCTAAAGGCCACAGCTATCAATAACAGGCGGTCAAAGGAACTCCTCACTCCAAAAACAGGGCCGTGGGCCTGTAAGCAATATCGAGCCCTGTATTTATATATAATAAAGTCCTTATTATTGTTATTACTATTATTATTATTATAACTATTATGAAGAAAGACAGTAAATTCCAGACCAGATATATGAATTGCCTCCGATCAGGCCTGCCCGATCAGGACAACCACTGTATCCCCGGCCTAGCCGGCACCGATCAGCATAGAGGTTAAAATGGCGTCCGCCTAAAACCTCTCAAACTGTTGCAAACACAATGAAGTAAGTATTCCCCCCGCTCGGACCTGCCAACACAGGTCAAGGCAACAATGCTGCTAAAAAGCGGCCTAGCAGGCCTGACGACTCTCAAACCAAAATGGCGGCCATTAAGGGAGTCAGCAATGGCGACCGCCTGACAACCACGCGGTCAAAATGGCGGCCGCGACTCCTCCTATCTCCTAAATGAAGGAGACAAGTGAGAACGAGAGAAACGCGGCAACTGCAAAGGCTAGGGCTCCCCGCTTCCCCCCCGTCCTGGAACTTGCGTTTGGAAGAAACAGGGAATCCGCGGCGATCCGACACTGGCGCCTGTCCTGGGATCGTAATGCACCCGGCTGAAGTAAGACAGCTCGCCGTTCCCGGGAGCTGCAGAAGCGGGCAAGAAAAATGATCCGAGGGTCCTGCTTCTAAGGAGGCCCAAGGCCTCGAAGGGGGGGAAAACAGCCCTGCCGGAGCCCAAGAGGCTCTGACACGAAGAAGGACAAAGTCCTTTGAGCCAGCCAAAACCCAACAACAGTCTAGGAATTTAGGAATTTAGAAAATTTTAGAAAAAAGCCAAATTGAACAAATAAAAGGAAAAAATCCTATGGAGCCAAAAAACCTGCGTACTGCTGAGCCTAAGACTAAGTCAAAACTGGGAAGACACACCCAAAGGGAGGCTTGACTAAAGCTCTGACTTAGTCTCTCTGAGCAGGAAGGCTGAAATAACCCAATCAAGTGGATTCTACATCCACCATGCTGGAGAAAACAGTATTTCTGTACTGCTGCTAAGTAAGTTAGAGAGACATGGACGTGAAGTCACCAGAAGTCAAGCTCAATTTGAATAAAACCTTATCTCTTAAAATTAAATATACTGAGGAAAGAGATGTTATTATTATAACAGCAGTAGTATGCAATTTGGTAAGAATCTGTGAGCCATCCTTGGAGGAGCTGTGTTCGGCACTGATTAATGATGAGCACAAACAAGTATGTCTGATGCCAGACTTATTGATGAGGGAGGGAGATAAAGTGACACATTCTTCCTCTTTCTATGTGCAAGGGGCAAACCTGGTATGTAAAAGGAACCAGGTGGCACAATACCTTGTAAGACAGAGCAGGGGGCTCCAGTTGTATCCTTGCGTGCACAAGGGATTTCTTTTTCTGCAGGTCATAGCTATACCTTACAAGAGTTGAAGGACACTATCCAGCAAGGCTGGGCCGCGGGAAGCATTTGAAGAGGAGATGCATCCTGGCATAGGCAGTCAGTCTTACAACTCATCTCAGGCTGATCCAGCAGGTTGTATAAACCAGATTAATCCATATTTCCTTTTTTATCTCATGTCTTCAGTTTCTATTATTTCCTCCTTTTCTGTGATTTACGTAATACAATTTCTCCCAAAAGGGAATAGCATGAAGGATGCATATATAAGCATAGTTATGTTTGTTTGGAGTACCTTGGTACAATTTTACAATTCACAGGGTTCCTGAGTTGCCATGCTTTGTGTACAAACTTTGTGTTCCTTGAGATACACTGAAATTAGAATTAGCTAGTGTAAAGGTCAGCTCTCTGGCATTGGCTCTTCCTAAGCCATTGTCTTTAGAGGAAAGGAATGAGACATACGGTACTTCAAAAATAAATGTCCCTTGGCAATAGTGTTTGGTTGAGCTGTCATTTCAATGCCTCAAATCCTATCTTATTTATTTATTTATTTATTAATCAAATTTCTATACCGCCCCTCTCCCGAAGGACTGGGGGTGGTGTACAGCCTAAAATTTAAAAAACATATAGATATACAAAATTTAAAATAATTAAAAATGAATTAAATAATTTGGCCGAAATCCCCATTTAAAACCCAACACATACAAAGCTTAAAATCTTAAAAATACTCAGTCCCCCTAAAACATTTTGACCCTATTGGAACCGAAGCTTCTATGCCAGGCCGGCCTGTCGAAAAAGGAATGTTTTTAGTTCCCGACGGAAGGCGCGTAAATCTGTTATTGTACGGAGTTCGGGGGGGAGCTCGTTCCATAACGTGGGAGCTCCCACAGAGAAGGCTCTCCCCCTGGGGGTCGCCAGCCGGCACTGTCTGGCCGACGGCTCCCTGAGGAGGCCCTCTCTGTGGGAGCGTACCGGACGGCGGGAGGTATTTGCTGGCAGTAGACGGTCCTGTAAGTATCCGGGTCCGATGCCATGGAGCGCTTTAAAAGTGGTCACTAACACCTTGAATCTTCAAGGCTTAAAGCATAGGAAACAACCTCTGCCTAAGGAAAATGCAGTGGTATCTGAATAGGATTTATTGATGCTGTTCCCAGGTTTAACCTGAATAACAGGCTGCGAGAAGGTTGTGTGTTGAAGTCAACCCCTTTTCCAAAATATTGATATTGACAACCTGATGTATGGTCCTTTCAAAGGAAGCTTTGTGGTCCTGTTATTTTCCAACGCACGTTGGAGGAATCCAAAAAATTATCCTCCTTTGGCAGTAAAAAAAAAAAAAGTACAGAAAAAAAGGGGGACATCCCAGACCTGTTTCAAGTCACTTCCAAAATGACTGAAAAGCCCATCTAAGCACAAAACAGTCACTTTCAATGGAAAACACTTGAATTCAAGATGTTTCAAACCACTAATTTTTAAAAACAGTATACCATCAGGAATGCAGGCTCTTCCTCCTCCTCCAAAAAATTATCTGTGAATTGAACATGTTATCTTATGTTTACTGTTGAGAACAGCAGAAATTGTGGAAAACAAAAGAACGGGATGGAGGTGGTGCTGAATAGCATGGATTCCTTGCCTTTAAAGCTTGGTGCTTGAGGGAAGCTGCTTATTAATGAATTTTAGTTTTAACGCTTTTTTTAACATCAAAACAGGGCTTCTTTCTTTTCTCTTTCTCTTCCTTATACACTCATTGCTTTTTTTCTCATCATCACTGTCCAGTTTTGTTCCCTGTTCCCTTCCCTTCCTAATGCAGCTACCCTTTCTAGATATGTACAAATGCACATATATCACATGTGCACACATTAATTGGGCAGAGATATATATCCAGGGATTGGCAGGTTTATAGCATGGATATATGGGGCATTGGGGGGGGCAGGCTGAAAATCCCTTTTTTCTCCTGGAAGGTGAAAAGTATTTGTAATAGCTCCCCCTTATCATCTCAAAGCAAGAGGACTAATTTGTTCTATTAAAATTGAACCTTGCTAGCCACTTCCTGTATGAATTTTTCTCCTTGTTATCAAACTTTCAATAATTCTTTATCTCTTTCCATTGCTACATGAGTTTTGTCCAATCCTAGACCTCTTTCTGAAAGCAGGATCGAGTGACCAATGCACCATTTTTATAAGGACATATCCAGCTACTTTTCTGAGCCAATGCTATTTGAAATTTGCAATTTCAAAACTGAAGGAAACCAACTTCCACCTGTCTATGTTTTGTGAAGAACTATCTTACCAAGACTGTTACAGACTGAAAATAAATACTATGTTACTTAGAGTGCTAAAGGCAACTGGAAAAAAGACATTATTAATTCTGCTTTTGTTTGTCTTCTTTTCCACCTAGTATACTACAGTTTCTTAATATCAAAAGGGTGTCCTTTATCTCTTCTCTCTTCTACTCCTCAGAAATCTAGGTTTCTACCCAAGGCTGAAAAAGAATTCTGATAGTTTTTTTTATTTCCCAAAGGGAAGAATAGACCACTGATTACTAATCAGATAGTAAAAAAAAATGTTCTCAGTACTTGACAATTGTCTCTGAATTCAATCATCTCTGAATTTTCTCAGTCTACTATTCAATATTTAGATTGTTAAATCAATGCAGAACTCCCAGTTGGGGCCTCATGATCTCTCTCCAGTATCAACCATCTGATTTTTAAAGTTTTTTTTTTCAAATGAAAAAAAAAAAACAATAGCAGCAGCCTCCTGCTTAATATACAAGAATGCCTCTGGGTTTCACATGACCCCACGGGCATTCTTACAAAATAAAAGGAATTGGTTGCAGTTCATTGGTTTATTTGGAAGTGTACCCAATTCCCCATTCTTTCCCAAGAATAAAATCAAGCTGGGGATTTAACAGCTCTGAAAGTTAACATCCAGGAGTGCAGGGAAGGGAAGAAAGATGCCTGCATGAACCTAAAGTGGTCAGTAGACAGTGAGCTAATCTCATTTTTAAATGACTGGTGAAGCTGGTCAAATTATATCCATGGCAAAATTGTCAAAGATTATTGCCTGGGGGAAAATATATTAAGATGCCTGCTTTAATATCAGAATATCTAGAGAATAGTTTAAGATTATTCATTTTTAAGTATAATTTGGACAAAAAGAATCTCATGAAAAAATGACAAGAGGCTGCCAGGATATTATTGTGCCATGCTAGGTCCGTGTGAGAAAAGACTCTCAGACCGCTATTGCCAATAGCACTTACCCCATACTCTCAAACTTCAAATGTGTCCACCAATGCAAAATGATTGCAGTTTCAGACTATTTTATCTTCTTGATCTTTGACTTGATTTGCCTAATGTTCTGATGAACTCAACGTTTGTATATTATTTTCTGAATCTCAGTTAATCTAATAAATACATTTGCCTAATATGGGTTTCAAATTATCTCCCCTAATGAATTTATCCCATTACAGCTTCCACCATGTAGATGTTGCAGGTATTGCATTGTTACAGGTATCAAAAAAACAAACTAATGAACGTAATCAGTAGGACAAATGAACAAATTCATATACCAGCGGTAATTTGTCTTCTCTCATATCTTTATCGCTTCTCCCAGAAAATATTTCTTTTCTCTCAAACTATTTCTTTAAATATCTGCAGACTTTTGCGGGTTTGGAATGATCTGAATTTCTAATGTAAAAGAGAAATGCATTTATAGACTGTGCTTATAAAAGACAAAGTACCAAGAAGAAGAAAAAGAGGAAGAAAGCATAAAGTCAACACACAATTTATTTTCAGCAGATCACCTTTAGGACTGTAATCCATCTTGACATGAGGCACAGTTCATTTGCCAGTTTAAGGCCATTTATCATTTAGCTAAAAATCACTGCTCCATGAAGAAAGTATGCTGCAAAATATTTATTTGCAGACTTTTATACATTAATTTACAAAGACTGATGTGTCACAAGAAAGCATAAACCTTTGTTTCGACTGGACAGAAATCCACATTTCTTTCAGAAGCTAGAATTTGTTGGACATTGCAAAGACAAAAAATATACAATTTACCAAATCTTAATCAAAACTACCGGTATATTGTTCATTATTAAACTTCAATTAAACTAATTTAAGTTTGCTCTCTTTACCTATACAACATTATCAGACAACTGACAATACTAATTTATTTAACTTCAGCATCCAAAAACATAATGACAGAATAAAAGAGAAAAGAAATTAATATAATGGAAGATTTTGAAAACTATTTTACTGTGACTCAAATAATAACATCAATTCAAATGTAATCCTTGATACCACTTTCCGAAGATGTTGTGGATACATGAATGGTTTTGATTTATTCTAGAGATCAAATCAAGGTATGGGAAATGACCTTGATTTGTCTAGAGCAGGATTTCTCAAGCATTATGATACCCCCTATCATGATAAATGAATTTGTGCAAGCTTCTCATGAATAAAACAATGGGGTTAGGAAATGGCCAAGAAAAGAAATATATACTTGCTAACAGATTTGTGACTTTCATCATACTTTCTGGACTTGGACTTAGCTTTATCAGTACCATTTTACTTTTTCCCTTACTATCTACAAGAACTTTCCATGTTGAATGGCTAGAAACTTAAAATAATGCATACAAATCCTGAACTTTGCCGACAAGTAGAGATTCTCCAAAGATTGTGAGTATGCTAGTATATTTCACACTTAAAATTACAAACCAGAGCCCATAGGTTTAACCATCTCTCAATGCTTACTTGACAAATGGGAGTCCACTGCAAACTGATGCAGCGAAAGCAGAGCCAGATTTGCACAATGTTCCTTCTGTGCTTGCACGCAACTCCAGTTTTAAAAATAAAACACACACACTGAGAGAGAGAGACAAAGAGAGAGAGAGAGAGAGGGAGGGAGGGAGAGAGAGAGGGAGAGAGAGAGAGAGAGGGAAGGAGGGAGAGAGGGAGGGAGAGAGAGAGGGAGAGAGGGAGGGAGGGAGAGAGAGAGAGAGAGAGAGAGAGAGAGAGAGGGAGAGAGAGAGAGGGAAGGAGGGAGAGAGGGAGAGAGGGAGGGAGGGAGGGAGAGAGAGAGGGAGAGAGGGAGAGAGAGAGAGAGAGAGAGAGAGAGAGAGAGAGAGAGAGAGAGAGAGAGAGAGAGAGAGAGAGAGAGAGAGAGAGAGAGAGAGAGAGAGAGAGAGAGAGAGAGAGAGCACATTCAATTGGTTGCAACCCTTTTGGACGATCACAACTCCCAGTCTCAGTATTCCTGTCTTTATATACCAGAAAAGCAGAACGAATGCCTGCAAATTGGAATATCACTTTTATGTATTAGTAGAGGCCTTTTTATATGAAGAATGAAAATCTATACAAATCTCTCTGGAAAGACTTATAGATTTATCTAAAGCAAAGGAATAGTAACTGCAAAAAACTGACAAACCCAGCCTTTTGGTGGTTGGAGGAGGCTGTTAAGATTTGGAGGGAAGAATACAGTTACCTAAGTCTCTATTACTCACTTTCTGGAGCAATACCTCTATTAGCAAGCTTTCTGAAATGAGCTTACTGTTTCAGCCTTCCTTTTCGATTTCTTCTTAACGTCTTAATTTTGAAAAATCCCCCTTTTTTTCAATCAAATAACTTGCTACATAGGTCATCATTTCTTTGAATATCAAATTTTTGTACAATATGGTCAGTAGTCCAATTTGACTACACATACATCTGTCACCAAATCCTGCATAATATTTAAGGGTGAGTCTAGTATTACCTCTTCCTTGTTTATTCCATGACCAAGTACTATAGCATACAGTTTTTTACAGTACCTAAGAATTTTTCTTCTCTGTAATGATTTGAACAAACATTGACCTGGTAATTGAAATCTCCCAGGTTGGCTTCATGAATACCACCAGGATATAAAGTTGTTTGACCAACCCCAATGTAACTATTAGTAATGAAGACCATCCAAACATTATTAATGATCAATCAAGGACAGATTAACAAACCCAAGTAACTAGTAGGAATCCAGCAATTAGACTTATTCCTACTATCTTTTACCATTGGCTATGCTGACTACACTAATAAGAGTTGAAATTTAACATCCAAAATAACATCTTAAAGTACAATTACTTTTTTTCATCTATACTATCAGCACTTTCATTCTATTCTTTAGTCCTGCTTTCCTCTTCAAAGGTTGGAATCAAAACCTCCATAATTCTCAGCTAATTTGTTTTGATCTCAATACAATAGATTAGGTAAAAGTGGCTGAGTTATGTCACAATCTAGCTCCATCCCATTTCAGCTACCTAGGCTTTCTCCAAATCTGAAACAAATGTGTTGTGAAAAGGAGTTAAACTCCTTACGTTATTCAACAACTTCTGGCATTTCTCCTATAAAAAGAAGTTAAGATATAGTTGTGGCACTACTATCACTGGGAATGTGGTATGAAACATAATATTATTAGAAAATCTGAAGTGGACTTATTTCCTTATTTATTCCTCTGTAAATTTATATTTAACCATGTAGTACAAAAATATAATCATCTACTTTATCCGTTACAGAGGCTAAATATTTCCCAATCATTTTTAGATATATCATGATTGACTACAGAACAGATGGCTAAGCAGAAACCCTTTTCATGTTCACTTTCAGAATTTTTAAACACAAAGATTTTAAAATCAAGCCATGAGTAAAAACAAATTACTTATACAAGAACAGAGTACCAAAATATTTAACAGCTATCCCCCTAATTATTATTAAAGATTCTTAGAAACCTAACAATAAAAATCAACAACAAAGTTGTTGCTATGATGGATGGCCTGTGCCCTAGGATCTGTAAGAACTGGATGGAGCATAGGTGGGATGAAGAAATCATGAAGCCTGGGACAAAGAGACTGCCATGCCATGTGCTTGGAACAAAGAAGACAAAGGAACAAAGACCCATGTGGCTTGACTATGAGATTTTGGAGTAAACAGGAAATGAAGGAGGGGCCAACAGGTGGAGGGACAGTTGTACCAAGATTTGAATCTACCGGCCACAGGTATAAGCTTTGCCATTGGCCACAGGTGTAGCTTTGCAAGTGTAACCCTGCTATTGGCCACAGCTATAACTTTGTCATTGGCTGTTGTAACCATGTGATGCCTTATGTAACTGCCCACTGTAACATTCAATAAATAGGCTAGGCAGCCTTCTTTCTGGGTTCGCTTCACCCCAAGGAAATCTGCATCCATGCTGTCTCCTTCAATTCGGCAATCGTGAAGGAACCCGCCATTGGGGCACATTCAAGAGTGCCACAAATGGTGACCCCAGACGTGATCTGGGCCGGTGTTGTATTCTACAACATCCCTGACACCCTCTTACTCATCTCGCGCATCCGTGGCGTCCTCTCCAGCGAGGACTCACCCCCGTAGCGTCTTCAGCAAGGACCTACCCCCCGTGAGTATGTGGGCAGAATTCTCCAAGGACCAAAGGGATCATTTTGAAGGGTTTGGTGTAATTGTCAGGATCTCAATTATGCAACTAAAAAAATCTCATAGATTACCTTCACGTAAGGAGCTAAAAAATTTGTTAATATTTATTTGGACTTACTGCCCTTCTTACCCATTGAGGGGATCATTAAAAATATCTAATTGGATTAAACTTGGCTCATACTTTCATGAGGAGCCTAGAGCTCCATTCCAGATTCTCCTTACGTGGAAGACCGTTCTTGCTTGTTTGCAAGCCTGTTTCAAAGATTTTCCTCCCCTTCCCCCCCTCTTCCCCTTCTTCTCCTTCTGACTCAGAACATGTTGTTTTGGCGTCACCCCCTCCATATTCAACCTCTATGATCCCTACTGCCCCTTGCAGTTCTTAATTCTTTGCATGTCTATTTTAAAAGAAGGCTGCATCTGCCTTCTCCTTTTTTCTTCTCCTGTAACTATTGGCTTGGAACATAGTCATTGTCATCAGGATTCTGTTTCTCCTGCCGTCTCCTTTTAACTTGCTAAAAAATCTAAAGTCTGTGATCAAGTTACCTCTCCTGCAAGCTGCGTTAGCCGCTACAATAGATCAGCTAATTGGCCAGGGAAATTCCTCTACAGCGGCTGCGCAAATTGCCCTCCCCCTTCCTGTGCTAACAGCTTCCAGTGAGTGCGCTCTCTCTGCATTTACTAAGTTAGACGATCCTTCTACTGTCTCTCGCTCGTCCTTTGTGGCCATCAGGCAAACTCCCTCAAATTGAGAAGTTGCAATCTGCCTTGTTTAAAGAAATCTCAAACCCAATTGCAAGAAAGGAGGTGTTGCTAAAACTTGCCTTTGAAAATGCTAATGCAGATTGCAAACAGGCTTTAGCTTCTGTGCGTAATCGCCCTGAGGCAGATCTGGCTGACTATTTACAAGCCTGCAGGACAGTTGGGACAACCACCTTTCAAATGCAACAATTAGCTTCTGCCTAGCTTCCAAGACCTCTCGCAATGGTAATTGTTTCAATTGTGGTAAGCCTGGCCACTTTCGTGCTCAATGTCGCTCCCTTGCAGGAAGCCTTGCAGGAAGCACTAATCCTGCCCCCACTCGCCCAAAAACAGTTTGTCCGCGCTGTGGGAAAGGATTTCATTGGGCACGTGAGTGTCGTTCTAATCCTATGCCTCCAAAATCAGCTCCTGTTACACCTTCGGAAAACTGAAGGGGGGGCACGTGGCCAGCCCCCTTTTTAAGGTCACACCCCCTTCATCAACTCCCTCCTCCTCTTCTACTGCAAACCCCTTCTCTGTTGCTTCTGTGGTACAAGCTGCAAAAGAGGTTTCATTAGAAATTCCTGGAGTTCTCCAGGCTGCGCCGCGCTCCCTGTCGGAAGGTCACGCCGTGCTCCAGGCTCGTCTCCCGTCGTCGATCAAAATGCCTGAAGAAATCCAGCATGGTGAAGAGGAGGTGGAAACTTTTGCCTTCCAGGCAAAGATTGCCCAGCTAATGTCCCTGATCATCAATACTTTCTACTCCAACAAGGAAATCTTCATGCGGGAGATAATTTCCAATGCCTCTGATGCTTTGGACAAGATCCACTATGAGAGTCTAACAGATCCCTCCAAACTGGAAAGTGGCAAAGAGCTGAAAATAGATATCATCCCCAATCCTCATGACCGTACCCTTACACTGGTGGACACTGGCATTGGGATGACAAAGGCAGATCTTGTCAACAATCTGGGCACCATTGCCAAGTCTGGTACAAAAGCCTTCATGGAAGCATTGCAGGCTGGTGCAGACATCTCCATGATTGGGCAGTTTGGTGTGGGGTTTTACTCTGCTTACCTTGTGGCTGAGAAAGTTGTGGTCATCTCCAAGCACAACGATGATGAGCAATATGCTTGGGAGTCATCTGCAGGAGGCTCCTTCACTGTCCGGATTGATCATGGTGAACCCATTGGCCGAGGCACCAAAGTGATCTTGTACCTCAAGGATGATCAGACAGAGTATCTGGAGGAACGCCGTGTCAAGGAAGTTGTGAAGAAGCACTCACAGTTCATCGGATACCCCATCACCCTCTACATGGAAAAGGAGCGGGACAAGGAGATCAGTGACGATGAGGTGGAAGAGGAGGAGGAGGAGAAGAAGAAAACTGAGAAGGAGGAGGAACAAGAAGCCCCAAAAGATGAAGAGAAGCCCAAGATTGAGGATGTGGGTTCAGACGAAGAGGAGGAGGAAAGTGGCAAGAGCAAAAAGAAGACCAAGAAGATCAAAGAGAAGTATATTGATCAGGAGGAGCTGAACAAGACCAAGCCCATCTGGACCCGCAACCCTGATGACATCACGCAGGAGGAATATGGCGAGTTCTACAAGAGCCTCACTAATGACTGGGAAGACCACTTGGCGGTCAAGCATTTCTCTGTGGAGGGGCAGTTGGAATTCCGGGCACTCCTCTTCATCCCCCGTCGGGCCCCATTTGACCTTTTTGAGAACAAGAAGAAAAAGAACAATATCAAACTCTACGTCAGGAGGGTCTTTATCATGGACAGCTGTGATGAACTCATCCCAGAATACTTGAATTTTATTTGAGGTGTAGTGGATTCTGAAGATCTGCCCTTGAACATCTCTCGTGAAATGTTACAGCAAAGCAAGATCCTCAAAGTGATTCGCAAGAACATTGTCAAGAAATGTCTGGAACTTTTTGCAGAGCTGGCTGAAGACAAAGAGAATTATAAAAAATTCTATGAGGCCTTTTCCAAAAATCTGAAGCTGGGCATCCATGAAGATTCTGCCAACAGGAAACGTCTCTCGGAGCTCTTGCGCTATCACACTTCTCATTCTGGAGATGAGATGAACTCCCTAACGGAGTACGTGTCCCGAATGAAGGAGAACCAGAAGAACATTTATTACATCACAGGGGAGAGCAAAGAACAAGTGGCCAACTCTGCCTTTGTGGAACGTGTGAGGAAGCGTGGTTTTGAGGTGATATACATGACGGAGCCCATTGATGAGTATAGTGTTCAACAACTGAAGGAATTTGATGGAAAGACATTAGTATCAGTCACCAAGGAAGGCCTGGAACTGCCAGAAGATGAAGATGAAAAGAAAAAGATGGAAGAAAACAAATCCAAATTTGAGAATCTTTGCAAATTAATGAAAGAAATCCTGGAGAAGAAGGTTGAAAAGGTGACAGTTTCAAACCGGCTAGTCTCTTCCCCCTGTTGTATTGTCACCAGCACCTATGGCTGGACAGCCAACATGGAACGTATCATGAAGGCCCAGGCTTTACGAGATAACTCTACAATGGGCTACATGATGGCCAAGAAGCATCTGGAGATAAATCCTGATCACCCCATTGTAGAGACTTTACGTCAAAAGGCTGAGGCAGATAAAAATGACAAGGCTGTCAAGGATCTAGTGGTACTTCTCTTTGAGACCGCATTACTTTCTTCGGGTTTCTCCTTGGAGGATCCACAGACCCACTCTAATCGAATCTATAGAATGATCAAGCTGGGATTAGGAATCGATGAAGAAGAAGTTGCTGTTGAAGAATCCACTTCTACTGTATCTGAAGAGATCCCTCCCCTGGAAGGAGATGAGGATGCATCACGCATGGAGGAGGTGGATTAAAGAGGAGCTGATCTTCCCTCTTTCCTGCCTCCCCCCCATTCCCTGTGCCATCACCTTGCTCAGGAAGCCTGGCAGTGCTAACTGCACCCTCAAGATGGTCTCTGTGTCTTTTATAAATGGTAACTAATGTGGCAGGCAGCCTCCCACATTTATTTGGGCTGTCTGCTTGTTCAAACATGCTGCTTTAGGGGGGGAAGGGTCAGTCTAATTGTTCAAAGGTTTATACTCTCCTGTCTATGAAGATTTTGTTCTAGTTTTAGCTTGACCACCAAACATCCATCCCACAGTAGCTGAAGTAAACACCCAGAGAATGTCCTTCCCACTAATATAGCAGTGAGACTCCCACCCACCCCAATCTCTCGCTGCTCTTTGTTGTCTTGAGAAAGCAGGGACTTACAATTCGTTCACTGGTATTTGGTTTTGTTCTATTGGAATTAAAATAAAGAATATGGTTTACAATGAAAAAAAAAAAGAAAAAAGAAATTCCTGGACTCACTTATTTTTTACCTTTGGATTTCTCTAATTGTAAAATTTCTTCAACTTTTCCATTACTCTTATTTCCTCATAGAGATCTTATCTCTAGAGGTGTGCTTGCTTCTCCTTCCCTTGTTACATCACAAGACCTACCCTCCCTTGCTCTGGTTTGCATTCCAGACCATAGCTTAACAATAAAGGTGGGAGAGGATGTGGCTTCTCTTTTTACTGTTTCTCACAATTTTTCCTCAGATCATGTTTCTGCTTCTCCTGAAATGTTCTTTGCCACTCATGTTTCTCCATCTAAACCTATGCTTACTATTTTCCTTGATGGTGTTTCTTTATCTTATTCCAAGAGATCACACTTTATTTGTTATAGACTTGCAGGATGCATTTTTTTCCATTCCTTTACTACAAAAGGATCGTAAATTGTTTGCCTTCACTATCCCTGTTTTGAATTCTTACTCTCCTGCCTCTCGTTATCAATGGACAGTTCTGCCTCAGGGAATGAACTATTAATTGGGCACGCCCTTATATGGGTTTAACCACCCAACAACTTGCCCCACTTTTTTCTGCTCTTGCAGGAGGAAAAACCCCCTCAGATCCTATTTCTTTGACACCCAAGCAGCAATCAGTTCTTTCTCTTGTGAATCACGCATTATCTCTCACCTGGGTTGATAGATGCCTGTCTGATGTCCCCCTTTCAATGATTCTTTTAAATACTCCTTCTCTTCCTACTGCTGCATTAGCGCAGGTAAAAGATAACAAATTGCTAATTGTTGAATGGCTTCATTTACCACACACCCCTCGTGCAACTCTAAGTAGTAGATATTTTTTGTGGTCTCTTTTAATTCATAAAGGCCGCAAACGTGCAAAGTCATTGATAGGCACAGAACCATCCACATTGTACATCCCTGTGCCCTTGCAAGTTTGGCAAAATTTGTTCCAACTATCCCATGACTTGCATATGGCTTTGATTGATTGGCCTGGTGCTATCTCTTGCCATTGTCCTCCTGACTATCGAATTGTTTTATTACAAACCATCCCTGTCCGTTGGAATCAAATGCAATCTACTCACCCTATACAGGGTGCAATTACAGTTTTTACTGATGGCTCCAAAAATCATGGTTCTTGTGCTTATCAGATTAATGGAGAATGGGTTGTTCATCACACTTCTCCTCAAACCTCTGCACAACATTCTGAACTTGCTGCTGTAATTTTAGCATTCACCAAATTACAGGATGCCCCTTTTAATCTCATTTCTGACTCTCTCTATGTCACTCAAATTGTCACAAATATTTTTGACTCATATCTTTCTCCTGCAGTGGAGCCGCACTTGCTGTCACTATTTTCTTCCTTGCAGCATTGTGTGGAACATCGTATGCACCCTTATTTTATTGCCCATATTCGAAGTCATCAGCCTTTCCCAGGGCCCATACCAGAAGGCAATGCCTTCGCTGATGATGCTAGTAAAAGTGTGTTAGCACTCTCTCCCCTTACTCCTTGGGACAGTCACTCATATTTTCATCAAAATGCAAAAGCCTTGAGGAAGCAATTTTCACTTTCCTCCACTGAAGCTTCTGCTATTATACAACAATGCCCTACCTGTAGTAAGTAGGGCTCATCTCTCCCCATGGAAGTTAATCCCAGAGGACTGGCACGAGCTTCTGTTTGGCAGATGGATGTCACCCAATTTGCCCCATTTGCCCCATGGAAATTTCTCCATGTTACTGTAGACACATATTCTGGATTTATCATGGCCTCCCCTCAACGGGGTGAAACTGTAAAGCATGTTATTAACCATTGCATTCGTACCTTTGCTTTGATGGGACGCCCAATTGAATTGAAAACTGACAATGGGCCAGCATATACTAGCACATCCTTTGCGGAATTTTGTAATACATGGTCCATTTTGCACAAATTTGGCATTCCTTATAACTCTCAGGGCCAAGCCATAGTAGAAAGGGCCAACCAAACATTGAAACATGCTTTACAAAGATTACAAAAGGAGAAAATATCTCCTGGCCTCCCATCAATTCAAAATCACCTTAATAAAGCCCTGTTCACTGTTAACTTTCTTAACATGACAGGTTCCCCTGAGACGTCTGCGGCAGAGTGCCATTTTTCTCCCCCTCCCTCTTCTTCTGCTCCAAAACCACAGGTGTATTACCGCCAGTTACCGGATCTGACTTGGCAAGGCCCTGCATCCCTACTCACGTGGGGTCGTGGATACGCCGCAATTCAGTTGGACAATAAGGTTTTGTGGGTTCCTGGTCGCCACGTGAGACCCTATCTAGTTCCATTACCGGCTGAAGACAAACGGAAAGATGACGGAAACTGAATTCCCACCTGCAGATGTCTCAGTGCTTTTGTCCCCTTTATCCCCTCCTCCCATTCCCCGCTCCACAGCCCTAAAGCCTCAATCCCCATCCCTTCCCGTGCCTCGTTCCTGGATGTTTTTTAATCTGTGTTTTTTAGCCTTTTTGACCATTTTTATAACAATTGTTGCTGTTTTGTATATTACTTCCCCTTTTCCAGGCTCACCAAGAATTCGTCAATCCCTGGTTACCCGTACGGGTGACTTGGGACCAGAATATTGGAATGATAATGCATATATGAAAGATGTTTCTCACTATGCTCAATTGATGAATGCATCCAATTGCTGGATTTGCATGCACATGCCAGCACAAAGCAAACATGCCTTCCCCCTCCATGGTGTGCCCTATGTGTCTGCCTTGCCTCGCAACTCTTCCCTCAATACGTTCCCTTGGAAGAATGAAACTTCCCCCTCTTTCACTTTGAAATCTCCCTTACGAGTCTCTCTAGCTTTGCGCCACCCTGCCCAAGTGTGCATCAACCGCACAGCCTCGCCAAACAGTAATAGCACCTTTCTAGGTATTTGGCAATCTTGTAATATAACTATCCCTTGGCAGCTAGATTATAAAGCTAGATATTATAATGAGACAGACATTGACAACAAGAAAGCATGTGCTGACTGTGTTCCCTTGTTTGATTTTGGTGAGATTTTTGAAACTCTGTACAATGCCTCAAAAGACAATGTTCTCACATCTGACAAAGATTGGATCCTATGTGGAAAAAATGCATATCGGTCAATACCCCAGAATTGGTCTGGTGTATGTACATACGGAGCTGTAATCCCTGTTTTTTACAAACTTGATAAACTACCCTCTTTCCGCTTGCGCAATAGACGCGATATTGAAGCTTCCAATGAACTCACTTTGGGGGGTAGTTGGTCTGTTCAAACTGCTAGAGCGTTAATTCCTTCAATGGGTGTTGCCATGAATTATAGGGATTTGCATATATTAAACAACTGGACTGTTGCAATGTTCAATGAAACTATTCACTCAATAAAATTGTTAAATGAAGAACAGCGACAAATAAGAGAGGTAACCTTACAGAATCGCTATGCATTGGACGTTCTCCTTGCTGCAAAAGGAGGTGTGTGTGCTCTCATTCAAAGCCATTGCTGTATGTATATTTCTGACAACGCACCAAATATTTCTGCCACAGTCGCTCATATGGAAAGTATGGTACAAAGCAATCCTCTATCAAAAGGAGATGGTGCTTTGTTTGATTGGGACACTTTATTTTCCTGGTTACCTAATGGTGAATGGCTCAGAAAATTGATTTTTGGCATTATAATGTTTGTAGTATTCTGTGTAACAATCTGTTGCAAGTGCAGTGTATTCCCTCCTTGTTGAACCTGTGTAGGCCTCCCTCTTCTGTTCATTTCCTGGATAAGAACCAACTACAGCCTCTGATGACAGAAAAAATTCACATTGACTGGCAGAAGACAAAACCATGTCCCGTTTTCTCCCCGGACTCTTATTAAAAGAAAAAAGGAGGAGATGTTGCTATGATGTGCCCTAGGATCTGTAAGAACTGGATGGAGCATAGGTGGGATGAAGAAATCATGAAGCCTGGGACAAAGAGACTGCCATGCCATGTGCTTGGAACAAAGAAGACAAAGGAACAAAGACCCATGTGGCTTGACTATGAGATTTTGGAGTAAACAGGAAATGAGGGAGGGGCCAAAAGGTGGAGGGACAGTTGTACCAAGATTTGAATCTACCGGCCACAGGTATAAGCTTTGCCATTGGCCACAGGTGTAGCTTTGCAAGTGTAACCCTGCTATTGGCCACAGCTATAACTTTGTCATTGGCTGTTGTAACCATGTGATGCCTTATGTAACCGCCCACTGTAACATTCAATAAATAGGGTAGGCAGCCTTCTTTCTGGGTTCGCTTCACCCCAAGGAAATCTGCATCCATGCTGTCTCCTTCAATTCGGCAATTGTGAAGGAACCCGCCATTGAGGTACATTCAAGAGTGCCACAAATAACACATTTAGTGCAAGCAAATAAAAATAAAGCAGCTACCGTGTTTCCCCGAAAGCAAGACACCCCCGATTGTCAGACGTATCGGGGGTGTCAGGGGGTCGGCTACCGTAAGCCATGCCCCGACTGTAACACGTGCCGCCGCCGCTCACTCACTCACGTAAGCCATGCCCCGACTGCAACACGTGCCGCCGCCGCCGCTCACTCACTCACCCCGCAGCAGGGGGACGAGGGGAGGCGCACCGGGAACCTCTCCTTGGCGCAGGGAGCTTCCTTCTGGCTGGGGCAGCAAGAGACCGGGAAGAAAACCCGCCCCTCCAGCTCGCTTGCTGCCCCAGCCAGAAGGAAGCTCCCTGCGCCTCCCCTCCACCAAATGCTCTGGATTGGCTTCGCAATCGGGAAGCTTCTGCGCCCGCAACTGAAGCCGGCGGGCCAGGGGGGAAAGGGCCGCGGGGACCCCGCCTGCGAAGAGCCCCGGCGAGGCCCCGCTCGACCGGCACCCGGGCCGGGAAGGGAGGGGAGAGGAGCGCCGGCCGCCCCTGCCACACAGGGTCCAGCCACCAACGCCTGGGAAACGCCGCTCCTCGGAGCTCCTCTATGCACCCCCACCACGCCAGCCCCATCGCCTCACTCACACGCCGCTTCATCGCGCCAGCGATGGGGCTGGCGTGGTGGGGGGGAGCGGAATGCAGAGCTCACACACACGCCGCTTCATCGCGCAAAGCTCTGCATTCCGCCCCCCCCACCACGCCAGCCCCATCGCCTCACTCACACGCCGCTTCATCGCGCCAGCGATGGGGCTGGCGTGGTGGGGGGGGAGCGGAATGCAGAGCTCACACACACGCCGCTTCATCGCGCAAAGCTCTGCATTCCGCCCCCCCCACCACGCCAGCCCCATCGCTGTCGCAATGAAGCGGCGTGTGTGTGAGCGGCGGAATGCAGAGCTTTGCGCAATGAAGCGGCGTGTGTGTGAGCGGCGGCTGCAGGGCGATGAAGCGGCTGCAGGGCGGGGAGGGGAGCAGAGCAAAGCTCTGCATTCCGCTCCCCCCCACCACGCCAGCTTCATCGCGCCAGCGATGGGGCTGGCGTGGTGGGGGGAGCGGAATGCAGAGCTCACACACACGCCGCTTCATCGCGCAAAGCTCTGCATTCCGCCCCCCCCACCACGCCAGCCCCATCGCTGTCGCGATGAAGCGGCGTGTGTGTGAGCGGCGGAATGCAGAGCTTTGCGCGATGAAGCGGCGTGTGTGTGAGCGGCGGCTGCAGGGCGATGAAGCGGCTGCAGGGCGGGGAGGGGAGCAGAGCAAAGCTCTGCATTCCGCTCCCCCCCCACCACGCCAGCTTCATCGCGCCAGCGATGGGGCTGGCGTGGTGGGGGGGGAGCGGAATGCAGAGCTCACACACACGCCGCTTCATCGCGCAAAGCTCTGCATTCCGCCCCACCACGCCAGCCCCATTGCCTCACTCACACGCCGCTTCATCGCGCCAGCGATGGGGCTGGCGTGGTGGGGGGGGAGCGGAATGCAGAGCTCACACACACGCCGCTTCATCGCGCAAAGCTCTGCATTCCGCCCCCCCCACCACGCCAGCCCCATCGCTGGCGCGATGAAGCGGCGTGTGTGTGAGCGGCGGAATGCAGAGCTTTGCGCGATGAAGCGGCGTGTGTGTGAGCGGCGGCTGCAGGGCGATGAAGCGGCTGCAGGGCGGGGAGGGGAGCAGAGCAAAGCTCTGCATTCCGCTCCCCCCCCACCACGCCAGCTTCATCGCGCCAGCGATGGGGCTGGCGTGGTGGGGGGGGAGCGGAATGCAGAGCTCACACACACGCCGCTTCATCGCGCAAAGCTCTGCATTCCGCCCCCCCCACCACGCCAGCCCCATTGCCTCACTCACACGCCGCTTCATCGCGCCAGCGATGGGGCTGGCGTGGTGGGGGGGGGAGCGGAATGCAGAGCTCACACACACGCCGCTTCATCGCGCAAAGCTCTGCATTCCGCCCCCCCCCACCACGCCAGCCCCATCGCTGGCGCGATGAAGCGGCGTGTGTGTGAGCTCTGCATTCCGCCCCCCCCCCCACCACGCCAGCCCCATCGCTGGCGCAATGAAGCGGCGTGTGAGTGAGGCAATGGGGCCAGCCCCATCGCCATGCAGCTTCGGCTGCAACGGGCCGGCCACGAGGCCAGCAGCAGCAGCAGCAGCAGCAAGAGGCGGAGAAGAGGAGGAGGAGGCGGCGGGCGGCGGGGGTCGATCCGGGGAAGCCCTTCGCCCGAAATCTGACTGCACGGAGCGAAAGGCACACCAGGTGTGCGTGTGCGTGTGCGGCGCCGGCTCTCCCTGCACAGCCTACTGCCGAGGGAGCAGGGAAGGGGGTGGGGAAGAGACAGACGGAAAGGAAAGCGAGCCGACGCTGCCCAACTTCCCAGCCAGTCTCTCAAGAAGTGCAACGGGCTGTGTCTGCATCGCCAGAGGTCCGGACCACCACCCAATGTAAAAGCATTGACTTCCCACCGTATGCGCTCGGACGGGGGGGCACCCCGCGTGCGGTCGGAAGACGCCGCCTAAATGAACGGGTGAGCTAAACTTTGCACGGGGAAGCGCTTCGGCTTCTCCGCTCCCAGTTCTGTTCACCGCGGAGAAGGCGCCTTGCTTACCGTAATACCGTAGCCGCGCTTTCTCTGCCTTCGCAGCCGCTACTCGAGACAGACGAACATCAGGGGAGGGAGGCAAGGTGGCGCGGGAGACGAGGCGGAACTGCCAGCAGCAGCGGTAGGAACAACAACAACGGAAGCATCGCCGGTGGCCGGGAACAGCCTTACAATACACGGCGGGAGCAGTCGCGAGGACTCCTCGGGAAACGGCCAAGTCCGCCGCCCCTTTGCCTGCCTCCCAGCCGCGGAGACAGACCAGGGGGCAGCAGCGCCGAGAAAAAGGAGCTGCGACCAACGTCTGCGTGTGCGGCGAGGGAGAGGAGGGGGAACTACCGAAGACTGCGCCGCTTTGGAGAAAGGCATCCAGTGGGAACGGCGACAGGAAGCGGCGGTGGTGGAGGATCACTGTACAGTCGGGGTGGAAGACGACTAGGGCGCAATCCTCCGTGGTGGCGGCGGCCGAGGAGGGTTTGGGGTGGCGGTTCGCCCCTTTTATTTTCCTCCGTCGCCCGAGACCCGCCGTGGCGTGGTTGTGGCTTCTTCGTTGACGAGACCCTTTTTTCCGCTCTCCTGTTTTCCTAGGGGGGGAAGAGGCCTCTCCCCCCCTCAGCCCACATAACACACACCCCGTTTCTTCCCCGCCTGGCGTGCACCCAGTGCGGTGGTTGGGTGAGTGCTGGTGCGGGCGCTCGCTCGCTACTCCCTCGGCAGTAGGCTGTGCAGGGAGAGCCACAGAACTTCTTGCAGGAAAATGAGCTTAGGTTAAGAGACGAGCCAGCAGAGGTAGACAGCTTTTCACAGAGACCTCCCCCACCCCCAAAGGGAACCCACGCAGGCCGCCGCGCCCAAGGCCTCTGGCGTGCAGAGGGAGGGGGGCTGCCAAGCAGACGGAAAGGAAAGCGAGCCGACGCTGCCCAACTTCCCAGCCAGTCTCTCAAGAAGTGCAACGGGCTGTGTCTGCATCGCCAGAGGTCCGGACCACCACCCAATGTAAAAGCATTGACTTCCCACCGTATGCGCTCGGACGGGGGGGGGCACCCCGCGTGCGGTCGGAAGACGCCACCTAAATGAACGGGTGAGCTAAACTTTGCACGGGGAAGCGCTTCGGCTTCTCCGCTCCCAGTTCTGTTCGCCGCGGAGAAGGCGCCTTGCTTAATAGCCGCGCTTTCTCTGCCTTCGCAGCCGCTACTCGAGACAGACGAACATCAGGGGAGGGAGGCAAGGCGGCGCGGGAGACGAGACCCTTTTTTCCGCTCTCCTGTTTTCCTAGGGGGGGAAGAGGCCTCTCCCCCCTCAGCCCACATACCGGTAACACACACCCCGTTTCTTCCCCGCCTGGCGTGCACCCAGTGCGGTGGTTGGGTGAGTGCTGGTGCGGGCGCTCGCTCGCTCTGTTTGGAATATGGTTGGGGAAATGGAAACGAAGGAGAAGCCCAAGCCGAGCCCCGATTACCTGATGCAGTTGATGAAGAGACGCCGAGGGGGGCAGCCGGACCTCCCCGCGCAAGCCGCCAAGCAGGTGAGCGGCGGCGGGGCGGGGAGCAGAGCGGCGCAAAGCCAGCCCCATCGCCTCACCCCGCCGTTTCCACCGGGTGTTTCCACCGGGTGTGCGTGTGCGCGTCCATCGGCTGGGGCGGCGGCGGCGGCTCTCCCTGCACAGCCATTGCATAACATGTAAAACAATGAAAAATGGTACGGTAAGAACGAACAGTGGAATACTGGAAGATAAAACAGATTTATTCCATGACAACCATGTCATCACCCTCAGGAATATCATCATAAACATCCACACTCTTAGGTTCCTGTGGATTTTCTTGGGACTCTTGGGACGACATTTCTTGCTGAATCAGTGGCCCATATTTCTCATGGGTAGCAACGGCACTGTCCTGAAATGAGTAGGCTTTGTCCAGGTAGCCAGCTCGCAGTGCATTTGCAACACAGGTGTTAGTGATCTTATTCCAAGAATTTTTCACCCAGTTAACAATCTCTGGCAGTCTGGGCTTCACAAAGTTCCCACGTACATTTCTCTCCATTCGGTTTTCAATGTAGTCATTGATTTCCACACGCAGATAGTCCTTGAACGGCTTGTTAATGGTGATATCGAGAGTCTGAAGATAAGCCGTCATCCCTGCAGGAATCATGATTTGGTCGATTCTCCGCTCACGAAGGAAGTCTTTCATGGTTTTGGCGCGGTGTGTGCTGGCTGCATCCCAGATCAGCATTCCTCTTTTTTTCCCGCGCATTACAAGCGGCAGCATTAAATCAAGCCACTTTCTTATAACATCTTGTGTGGCCCAGGCTTTTTCAGTTTCCAGCACATAAATGCCAGAAACCCGCTCAATCTTCTCCTTCTTGCCCTTTGCAATGAGCAGCGGTGTTGCTTTAGTGCCATCCAGACGAATCGTCAAAATGCAGGTGACACGTGCACTTTCATAAGCGGTGGAGGGAACGTATACTGAGGAGGCACCTTGGTGATCAATGGTGGTTTGAGCTCCTTGGCCCATGAACACGGCAGTTTCATCCATGGCGATCATGTTGCAAAGACTGTATTTAGAGAAGTCAATGTCATCCACAAACTTCTTGTAGGCTAATGCGCGTTTAACAATCTCAGCATCTTCCAACCTAAAGAGGGTTGTGGATCTTCTCAAAGACAGGGCATTGCGTTCAAGAAAGTTATCCACCCAGTGCTTTGATGCCTTGAATTGTTCATGGGAAATGTCAAACTGTGGCGAGACTGCAAGGGCATATTCCTTAATCTGAGCCCTGGTTACCACCAATGTCTTTGCTCTCCTGTCTGCAATCCACTCAAACACCAGGCTTTCCAGCTCTGTATACATTGGTTGCCGACCACATCCAATCTTGCGCCTTTTACCCATTCCTCTCTCCACTTTTTCACTCAGGTTAGTGTATTCTGCACGCCATTTTTGGACCAGTCGGTGATCCAACATTTTCTCCTTGCAGAAGTGCGCTACATTTTTGCCCCAAGATTCTTCGACAATCGCTTTTTTATACTCCACGGTGTAACTCTTCCTTTTACCACTGGAACCGGAAGCACTCATGTCTAGGGGCAAAAATAATTACCTCAGCATATGGTACCGGTATAAGCACTGCTTGTGGTTCCGTATCACAGTCTCCCATAGGGTTACAGCCCCATACAGTATCCCACATAGCCTCCCATACGGTAGGAATTCCCTCCCCTTGTTGCTTTACCTTACGCAGGCAGCTTCAATCCCGGTATACCGTACCTGGTAGGTCAAGTCAGGAAAGCCGAATGTTTAGGGACAACGCATGAAGCAAATAAAGTTTCTCTCTGAGATTTCAGTCACTCTTTATTTGGCTAAAATCAAACAAAACAAGGTGAATAAATCACATACCGGTACAAAAAGGTTTACTGTGGCAGTTTACCGGTAACAATGGTTACATCCTCAATTTATTCACTTTTATGGTACCATATGTTTTACATGTCCCACTTACCGGTAACACTTATACGGTATAAGCTTTTACCGGTATAACAGCAGATGGTCAACACAGAAGTTATACAGATTATTATTGTCCTTGTTATTCTCGCCTCTCCACTCCCCCACCCCAAAGCTCACCCGCACACAGGCACAGATTTGGAACTTGATGTCTGTCATTCCCCCCCCCTTTCTTGTTTTGGAGGCTTTTTTAAAAGTTCCCACTGTGTTGACATGGATGGCTATGAGCCGTAAGCACCTTTTGGCTGTGTTAATGCTGGCTGATTTACGGTACAAGCCTTTAGGCAAGGCAATTACCGGTATTCAGATCAAAAGAGTGCATAAACAAACAAAAGAGTGCATAAACAAACTTCTCACGCTGTTTGAGATAACTGAAGTTACGGTAGTTAAGCACGAAATTAGCCTACCGGTAAGATTTATAGATCTTTGACAGTTAACTAAGCAGGAGATATATGACATGCCCCGAAGGCAACACGTGGTGGGGATTTGGGGGATAAAAAGAAAGTGAGACGCTGTCTTGCTTTCGGGGAAACACGGTAGTAGGAACATCATGTCATCTGAATAAAAACATTAGAGATGCAAAATAAAAAAGCATTACATTGACAGCGTCTCTCAAAGTTTACTTGAGAGGATTGGTAAATCTCTAAAAAAAATAGTTGCTAAAGGTTATTTTGTTTTCTTCCTCTCTTTTCAGGTCATCAATTTGAGGATTATGATTTGGGATTTATCTTTAATGTCAAAAGCACTCAAACTATTTTAAGTAAAATTGTGAGAACACCTTCTCCAGTTGGGTGTCTGTGAAAGTGTTTTGTGGTAGAAAAAATAACCCCTAAATCTTTGATTACCTGAAAGAATGCATTTATAAAATGGAATCTAGTCCATAAAAACATATAATTTTATTGCTCTAATTTTATTGTTTTTTACATGTCATAGAATTATTATTCTTGTTATGGAACTTATGTTTGACATTCTTTACTCTCTCAGGATGATCTAACTTCTAACATGGTAGGCTGTGTCATTTTTAACAAAATCCCATTCATAATTACAACACTGAGGAAGATATTTATAAACCCTTGCAAGGCCTTCAGAGGGAAAATTTATAGCTGTTCATCCTCAAATGAACTTTGCTCATATGATTGTCAATATATTTCAAAGATCTAGAAGGGACTATGTAGGCCATCAAGTCCAACCTTCAGTTTTCTCCAAGACTCCAATTTAAAAATATATGACAGATCTAATCAGTAAAAGTCCACCTCATCTATAGATAATTGATTTCAGTGTCAAACAGCTTTTACCAGGAATGGGAGAGTGGGAGCAGAATGACAAAAGCACTGTCATAACAAGCCCTGCTCCCCTTTTTGTATAAATCCTGACATCACGATACACCCCCAAGAGAGAAGATCTTGTGATATCACAGCAATGGTTTCATTATTTTAACAAAAGTAGCAAGATTCTGTGGATGTGCATGATTCTTTACCATTGGAAAGTTTTCCCTATTATACAACCTTCACCTGACTTCCTGTATCTTAAAGCCATTATTTCACATCGTAATTGTGAAATGATAAAAGAGAAGACTTGTCATTCTTCTGTATGACATTTCTTCAAGTATTGGAAGAGTGCTATCATATCTTCTTCTAGCACAGCGGTTCTCAACCTGTGGGTCGCGACCCCATTTGGGGTCGAACAACCATTTCACGGGGGTCGCCAAACCCCGCAGTCTGCCATTTTTTTTGGTCCGCCATTTCCCCCCCTTTGCGATGCGGGCCGTCGCGCCGCGCATGCGCGATGCGGGCCCGCCATTTTTTTCCGGTCGGCCATTTTTTGCGGGGTCTGCCATTTTTTCCCTTTTGCAATGTGGGCCATTGCATCGTGCATGCGCGATGCGGGCCCGCCATTTATTTATTTATTTATTTATTGGTCGGCCATTATTTTTTTTGGGTCCGCCATTTTTTTCCCTTTTACGATGCAGGCCATCGCGCCGCACATGCGTGATGCGGGCCCGCCATTATTTTTTTGGGTCTGCCATTTTTTTCCCCTTTGCGATGCGGGCTGTCAAGCCCCGGAAAAGGTTGAAAACCGCTGTTCTAGCAATTGCAATAGCACTTATACTTATATACCATTTCACAATGCTTTACAGCCCTCTCTAAGCGGTTAATACAGGCAGCATATTCCCTCCCCCCAACAATCTGGGTCCTCATTTTACCGAAGGATGGAAGGCTGAGTCAACCTTGAGCTGGTGAGGATCGAACTGCCAAACTGCTGGCAGCCAGGAGTCAGCAGAAGTACCCTGCAGTATGCATTCTAACCACTGAGCCACCAGGGCTCTTCTGTCTTGAAAATTCATGGGTTCCAATAATTTAACAGGTTAGTCAATAAAACTTTTTAACTTTCCAATGTTTAAAGTATGTAAATTTAACCTCTGAAGAATAATAACTTCCCATTTTATTTGTCTGAACAAATATATGTGAAGTGACAAATTTACAAGAACAAGACATATTTACAAATGTAATACACCATAGAGGCTGCAAATTATTCTTCGCAATGTCACACACTTTCGTTCTCCACTAACTTCAACCATTAAATATAAGCACTTTTTTTTTACTATTCAACAGAAAATAATTTAAATATGCTAGGTGCCAGGTGTAATAAATAATTGAAACATACAATATCAACTAAACAGTTAAACCAATGGAGCAAAGATAAAATGAATATTTCAGAATAGGCTAATTGTTTCAAAGTGGATCAATTTGTAAACTAAGGCAATAAAACAGGCTGAATTGAGATCAAGCATTCTGAACTAGCAAGGAAAGGAAAGAAAAAAGTTAAAACATATTAGCAAGTGCATTTTGTAATCCAACTATTTTACTCAACTTTAGACACATCAACTACATTAAACTAGCTCCAAAGGCTAACACGTAGCCTGTATAAAAATTTGCATCTTAGATCAAGACTACATTAGCCTAAATTAGCCATATCTTAATCCCATTCAAAATAATAGGATAACAATGACTAAATTGCACTGGTTACCAGTGGACTTTCAAGTGCAATTCAAATTTGCCAGTTATCATCTTTAAAGTCCTTCAAGGCATAGGGCCTAGATGTTCAAGAGATCATCAATCTCCTTTGTGTCTGGCTATCCTGTTTGATCTGACAGAGTTGGCATGCTCCAGACGGAATGGGACAATTCACCACCGCCAACTCACCGCTGGACCATTTAACAATTCAATTATTTAAAATAAATTAAAAAATATTTTCATTTTTGTCATTCACATTTCATTTTGTTCCTCCTTCTGCATCCATTATTTAATTATTCTATTCCACCATTTCTTTGATATTAGTGTAAGTCTTGTCCCGCAGATAAGTTGATCATGGTGAGTTGGCTGTGGCAATTTACCATGGCAAGTTGGCCATGGCAAATTGTCATAGACCCTGCTCCAGATCCCAGTGATAAAACAGTATCATCTCATGACATCCAGCAAGCAGGCCTTCTCTGTGACTACTCAGCCTCCTAAAACAGCATTTCTCCTGCATGGACTTATTCAAAAAAGCTCTTTGAACCTGGACTAATATGGATGGCAGCTTTCTTGTCAGTGTGGAGACATTTTTATTCTTCTGTGTCACTTAGCTTTTGTTGAATCATTGTTTTAGCGATTTTTAATACTGTATGCTGCTTAGTGACTTTTGAATTGGGCAGCCTTGTCAATTAAAGTCTGATATAATTGAAATCAGAGTCTAAATGGAATTAAAGCATGGCTAACAATGTTTCCAGATGTAGCTTAAATTATGCAATCATCCTTTTTCATTCAAAAAAATTTCACCTGGAGGACAGATAGGATACTTCAGAAGATATCATTTTTCCACTGAGCTTTCCTGTATTTTTCCACTACTGTACCTGCTCCATTACTTTTCCTATTAAAAAAATTACATAGAAGAGATAGAATAGCTTGATAATGTTTATAATTGGTAGCACAAGGAAGATTCTATTAATAAATATCTGTAGTCTGGGCACAAACATACACATACACATATATTATAACCCGATAGAACAGCTGAGGAAACTAAGAGGTCACATTATGTGTCAGATTGTCAAATATTGCCTGGGAGAGATAATGGCCATGAGTTACATTTCAATGATAGGAAAGTAAATTACACCCATTCATACAAATAGAAATAATCTACCCAAAAGTCTTATAATGCACCATTGGAATTGTCTGAAAATTAGTTTCTTTCCCTTTTCTCCCAGACTCCCTTCTATTTTTCTGTTATTCAGCTTGGAGGAAGATTATTCTGGATGTACTTTTTACAGAAAATGCACAGCAAGAGAGATAATTTCTTCTAAATGTTCTGAAACCGTTTTTTTCCTGAAGTTCAGAGCACTGGAGGGGGACACCGACAACGAGGGCCACCAGCAGCTGGTTGTCCAATGAGAATGCAGAAAGCATTGCCAAAATAGAATGCGTCAATCATCTGCCTTTTAATTAGCAGCAAGAGGCTATGGCAACTGAAAAACACTTTCCAGCTATGAACATCTGCAAGCATCACTGCAGAGAACTGCCTGCAAAAGCCCAGTGCAAAAGATTTGATAGCCAGTGCTGGAGCCCAGGAGTCATTGTTTGCTATGTGCAGGTGTGTGAATCACCTGTCTGAATTAGGGGGAGGAAGGAGTGAACATTTTTTCTCTCCTAGAAAATACTTGCCAAACCACCACTTTACATTTAAATGGAATTTGTTCGTGGGTATTATTTTGCTAGTCATATTGTATATTGTTCTTTTCTTATTGCATCGTAGAGCCATCTTCAAAATATTTGGCTCTCCTCTTTACTTTTTGAATAGGATGTTTGGTTGTTGTTGACATTTTGTTGTATCTTTCCCAAATTAACTTGATCAATCCCAGATACTATAAGGTGAAATTGAATTTTAAAAATATTTCAACCAAATGTTCAGCCTATTTTTAGAATATACTGTCTTGTCCATACTGGTAAAATGACAAAAAGGTGTGACCATATTAGTTCGTTTGGACACTTCTATAATTTTCAGTATCACTATCCAAGGTATCCTTCCTAAACTAGCTTAAGGAAGAAAAGTGGGAGCACTCTGTATTGCATTGATTTTACCTCTTTTGTGGGTGATCAATTCCAGAAGGTAATGCTGGAGGATGACTAATGTTACTATTACACTATGGGGCATTTAGAACTTTATTTTACAGTATTTTATCCTCCATAGTTTACAACATATAGAGTAAACTGCTGAGAATGATAATTTATTCACTAAGGAGAGAAAGTACATCCACATTGTCTCTCGTTAGGGAAGATAGTTTCTGGTTAACCTGGTCAAGAGGGTTTAACTAGAGTCTAAGTAAATGGAAATTTTATTTACTTATTCCATTTATATGGCCACACATCTCAAATCCATGATAACTAACAATAATTAAAAGATAAAAAAGTGTAAAAATACAGAAAACATTGTTTAAAATATATATACACCACAGCCAAGATAAAAAAAAAAAAACACCAGTGCATATCAGCACAACTATTGCACCAGCTATAATGAACTGTGAGAATAACCTTGGGAGATGGGAGGAAGAGCTGTAGCCATGGCAACAGTCAGACAAGAGATGTCTCAGCCCACAGAAGGAATGGGGGAAAACATCTCAGAAGGGATCCTCCCCTACTTCTCTGGAAAATAAAGGCAAGGGGAGAGGAGAAGGGCTTTCAGAGTAAAAAGATTCTCTTATTGTAAATTTACGATAAAGGTAATGTCAGTAATCATGGTGTTGGTTTCTTGCCTTGATTGCTCGAAGGGCTGACACAGGATCAGGCACGTACCCAGATCCACAGGCTTAGCTACAAATCAGGTGTTTAAGGCCCCAAGAAACACTAAAATGGTTGGAGCCAATCTAGTATCTGGGGGAATGAGAAAAGGCTCTCTTCCTGAGCCCCACCAGACTGCACTCCTTAATATTCAGAATTTGGAGCACACTCTTCCTGATGGGCCTAATGGGGCAGATAGACATAGTTATAATGGAGGATTCAAATAACCAAGTCCCATGCCAACTGAAGGATGACTGGTAAATAATGAACTCGCAAGTAGTAGGTTTAATACAGCAGCAAAGTGAAGTGCTTCGGAAATTACAACTTTAACAACGAAAATACAGAAATAAAAAGAGAAACTGAACACAGAAAATATAATCTGCTGTCTTAAACGTCTCTACACTAATGCACAAAGTATGGGTTAAAGTAAAATAGGCTAGAGCTCATGAAGTACAAAACAAGTAGCACCTGAAGGCAGGACAAGAAGCAATGGATGGAAACTAATCAAGGAGAGAACCAGCCTAGAACTAAGGAGAAATTCCCTGATAATTAGAACAATTAATCAGTGGAATGACTTACTTCCAGAAGTTGTGAGTGCTCCAACAATAGAGTTTTTTAAGAAGAGACTGGACAACTATTTGTCTGAAATAGTATAGGGTTTCCTGCTTGAACAGGGGGTTGGACTAGAAAACCTCCAAGGTCCCTTCCAACTCTATTATTCTGTTAAATATAACATAACAGGGATTATATACATATGGCTGGGTGAATCCAGTGGAACATGGAGCTGGATGGGTATACTTCATTTCTAAGGAACAGGAAACAGGAAAGAAGAGTTGGTATAGCACTGTATACTGTATCAGGATTAAACTCACATGTACATCCCTTCAAGTGATGGTACTTTGAAGACTGAAAGCAACTGGGCTAAAAGAGCAAGCTAACAGAAGGGTATCTTGCTAGAAGTCTGCTACAGATGACCAATCCAGTCAGAAAAGGACGATTCATTAAAGTCAATAACTGAAGCCACAGAAAAAACATGAACTGGTTGTGATGGGAAATTTCAACTGCCCAGATATTGGTTGGAAAACTAATTTCACCAAACCTAAGGTATCATATCAATTCCTCATTTGTACTGGAGATATATAGTACAGGCGTAAGGTATCTACTTCTTGGATTTGGTCCTTATAAACAGGGAGGAGTTGATTAAATATATTAAAACACTAATTTTCAATGCAAGTAAGCACGTGTTGCTAGAGTCACTGATTTTAATTTAAAAAACTTAGAAAAAAGTTAATCACAAACTTGTATTTTAAAATGTCCAATTTTAATAAATTAAGATAAATAGGAAAGAAACAACCACGGGAAGAAAATCTTAAAAGCAAATTTGTTGTTCCATGTCGGGACTTCTAAAAATTAAGGCTAGCAGAGTCTCAAGCAATGCCAGTGAGGAAGAAAACCAGGAGACATCTAAGAAATTAATGTGGTTTGATAGGCAGCTCACAAAGGAGCTGAGACTAAAGACAGATGCTTATTCAAAAGAAAGGATAGGCCAACAAGCAAGGAGGTCTATGAAGTTTCAGCTCAGAAATGCAGGAGTGTGATCAAAAAAGCAAGTATGGCAAGTTTATTTTATTTATTTGAAAGATTTGTATGGCTGCCCCTCTTAAAAAAAAAACTCTGGGCAGTTCACAATAATAAAACTCCAAACTATTGTGGGGAATATTTGTAACTCAGGGTTGAACTGTGGAATCCTTGATGCTCTCTGAGCTTGGTTGCTTTCTGGCAAACATTTCATTACCAAACTAGGTGACATCATCAGCACACTGATGATGTTACCTAGTTTGGTAATGTCTTCAAGAAAACAACCAAGCCAAACAGCATCAGAGACCCCACTACAAAATACAGAAAATGTAAAAACATAAAATTGTAATACAAAACCAAACCCAGGCACCTCAGACACCCTCTTGGGATGTTCCAACAACCAATAGGGCTCCTTGCTTGTTGCAACTAAATCAGGGGTTCTCAACCTTGGCAACTTTAAGACTTGTGGACTTCAACTCCCAGAATTCCTCAGCCAGCTTTGCAAAGCTGGCTGAGGAATTCTGGGAGTTGAAGTCCACAAGTCTTAAAGTTGCCAAGGTTGAGAACCCCTGAACCAAATATATATTAACAGATAACCATGAAAAAGCAGAGGAACTCAATTCGTACTTTGATTCTCTCTTTACACTCAAATGAAATGCTGATTTGAATAATGTACATAGGGAATGAACCAAGGGAGAAGAGGGAGACAAAATTTACAAGTCAGTAAGGAAGCTATAAAAAAATCTTCTAACTAATTTAAATACTTTCAGGTCTTCAGGTCCTGATGAATGAAATATACCCTCAAATAATGAAGGCTGGCTAAAGAGCTGTTGGGACTCCTGTCAATTATCTTTGAAGAGTGCTGGAGAAGTTCCAAAAGATTGGAAAAAAGCAAGTGCAGTCTCCATTTTTTAAGGAGGGTGGGGGGAAGGACCAACCAGTCAGGCTATCATTAAGATCTCTAAGTTGTAAGACCTGGTAATAAAGCATTTTGAAAACAATGCTTGATTGACAAAGCATGACTTCATCAAAAATTGGTCATTTGAGAGGAATCTCATCTCCCCCTTTGACAGAGGGAATGCTATGGTAATCTGCCTTGATCTCAGCAAAACATGTGACAAGAATCCCCTTAGCATTTTTACTGATAAACTGTTAAAAGTGTGGCTCTTTCTAAACACTGGATTAGTGCTGTTTTAGAATATGAGTTCAGTAAAGATAAGTCACAATTAATGCACATTTGAATAGTGCAATATTCGATTTAGTGTGAACTCTAAATTAATACCAGATTAGTTCATTCGGCCTTCTTCATTAGCAGATCTCTGAGTAGATTCAAGGATCAACGATCTATCACTGACATTACTACATAAAAACAAAGCTGAACTAAAGCAGATCAACTGGGTTCTAGTCCATGTACAACTGTGTTGTACATAAGTTCTTGCTGAACTACAACTTCTGAAACCTTCAACTAATATGCCCAATAATGAAGGGTGCTGAATATTGTAGGACAATAATTTCTGGGAGTTACAGTTCAGAAATCATTTTTAAAATCCTAGGAGTCAGTGACCTTATATATAAGTATTTGATCTATCCTCTTCTTAAAGTGTCAAGCACCATGCAGCTGGGCAAGACCAAACAAGCAAAAGATATACAACATTGATTAGGATATATTTAATGCTTATCTGGAGAAAATGCAGAATCTTGGAAACTATAATAGAATTTTGCAATGAGTTAGTTAAAGTTAGTTGAATATTTTGAACTGCTTTTCCTCATCCCATCTTGACTTAGTTGCTTTTATGAGCTAAGCTGTCAACTGATTGAGTAATTGAGCTGGACAGCCCTTTATCTTGTGGTCAGTTGTCTTGCAAAATATTTTCAGTAGTCCTTTGCTTGGCCAATGTATTGTGCATATTTCTAAATCAGCCAGCATTTAAACAAAAAAAAATGCAACTAGTTCACATTACCCCCAAAACAAAAATCTCAGCCCAAGCACTGTGTGTTTTGTTTATTAAAAATCTCTTTTCCTTGAGTTAAGCTTTTTCTTTAATTGTGGAGAGGCAAAAACATCCATATCAATCCTGAGTGTAAGTCCTAGGCATGAAATGTAAGTCTATGAAAAATTAATCTGTAAAGTACGAGCAGATATAAACATGTTAATTTTTTTCGGTCTTTATCACATCGTTTCTGTAAGTGACATGAAAAAAAAATAGCTAGACTGTTCCATGAATGTTATTGTTATAGGCTGAGGTATACTTGCTATTACAAAAGAGAGCTTCTTGAATACAAAAATTACTGCACCTAGCACAAAAGAAATGGTTTACTGATTATAAAAAAGAACGAAGAAATATTGTAGTACCAAACACAAGAAACTTAAAAAGGAAATAAACAAAATTTTGTTACTATTTCAAAGCATTCGTTTGTTTTTTTTCTGTGGGAAAATATCACTTAAATGAGGAGTTCATTCTATTTTTCTTGGTTTCTAGGGAAAGGTAATATTAACTTACAGCACTAACTGTGTCTTGTAATTCTGTGTAGTACTAAAATACATAAGCCTTTCTTTCCTCAAGCAGTATTACTACTGGCTACCACTTGAAATACCCACTCCCACCATTTTAGGATTGTTAAAATGAATGGAGGGAACATTGCATGTGGTTTCTCTTCTTGCTGAAGCATTTTCTTTTAGAATGTGTTCTGGTAATCAGGCTGTTTCGGATTTTATACAAAGCAAATTTCTCTTTTGTGTGCTGAAATGCCTCAGTAATGTTGACAACCCTACAAACTCATACATTTTAAACAGAACAATTCCTTTCTGGGTCTCTGAAATCAATCTGCTTTTTTTAAGATATGCAAGCAATGGATACATAATCACAGGCAACTAAGGGGAGGTTTACCTCCTAATTTAAAAACTGAGATCATCATATGAATATACCCTTAGAATATGAAGCAGTGTGTTGTAGATAGCACAGTGTACATATTCTTGGGTCTACCCAGAACACCAAGTCATGATATGTTTTGTTTGTTTCTGACCTAGTAAAGTATGTGGATATTTTGGCTTATAAATCATGAATTATAACTACAAAATGAATTATAACTATATTTTCCTTGAAAAAATAAGGGACAAACCAGGAAAAGGAGCAAACTGGAAAGAGGCTCATAACGATTTTAAAAAGGTTTATGTTTATAGGTCTGCTTTACAAAGGAAAATTCAAGAACAAAACCACAAAAATAAACAAATAAATCTACAGGAGAACTTTTTGAAATAAAGGGCTGTCCTTTATAATGAAGGTTATGTGGTCACTGCAGTTATAGCTTGTTGGGAACTCAGCCAACTGTGCTTTTTTCATAAACCATGATTAGAAATCAAGGCTTATGTATGATGACAATGTGGCTACAGAAAAAGCTTAGTAAAGATCTGAAAACAAAAAGAACACTATAAGCAGTGAAACAAGGGTCAAACCACAAAGGAAGGGATTAGACAGGTATTCTTGAATCTTAGGGCTTCTGTCAGGAAAGCAGAAACTCAGAATGAACTCAGTTAACTAAACAGACTAACAACATCTTGAAAAGTTGCCTCAAAGATGTTCAGAGTGAAAGAAAAAGAACTAGAATATCAACTGCACAATAAAGATAGAACGATGCTAACAAGTAACAAAAAAGGGCTACTCAATTATTTTGGACCAGACTTCCTCAATCAATGATTCAGTTGGAATTCATAAGACAAGAGAAACAATAGGAATAAATAGTACAACTTTACAATGACATTTAAAGCTAACATTGGCACCAATTGCCCAGACTTACATATTTAAATTGACACATCTCAAGGCCTTCCAGAAGAGCCTGAGTTTTATCATATCTGAAAGGGCATGAAAAATGGAGTCAACTTCACCTCCAGAGACAACCTTTTCCATAAGAGAGGGTATATCTGCAGCAAATCCCTGGCATCAGGTCCTCTCCCACCATACTGTATAGAACTCTGAGCAGAAGCTCTCTGACTGGTCAGAACAGGCAGACTGGATCTCAGAAAGAATGCTGATAAGCTCTCCAGTGATATATAGGCAAGGAGACATGATAATTAACTCTCAACTTTATCTTATAAAAATATTGTGAAAGGGCCTGAAGTGGATGGCTTATGCAAGGAAGCTCACCAACTGAGCATGGGGCTAGATTTCATTGCCTAAAAGGCCCCTTCTAACTTGTTGATTCTATGATGTATAAATGCAGCCATAGAAAAAAATACTGCCCCACTACATTTAGTTATCAAAATCCTCATTTTCTATTTCGAATTAAAGCATTAAGATAGGAGCAATCAGAACCTTGATGTTTCTGGAAACCTAATTTTTTAATTTGATTAAATCTTTGTATGTAAGATCAAAAGCTCTCCCAAACAAGGCATCTGTCAAGTTACATGGAGCACTTGAAAAATTATTATATTTAAAATTATTGAAAATTACCCCTGTATATGGCTGATGAATCCTCAACAGTAGTAACAGCTGGCCAACTTGATATAAGCTCACAAGGGAAGCAGTAGCACCATTCATTAATGCTTGGATAGGAAATCACCAGGAAATCTCAGGACTTTAGGCCAGACTGGAGGAAAAACTCAGCAGCACTTTTTCGTGCGGCTGCTGATAAAAACAGGATCGCCAACATGTTCACCAACATCCAATAACGGGATATGGCACAAGAAGAAGAAGGAGGAGGAGGAAATGAAACATATCATCAGAAAAGATGCTGGCAAATCACTTCAGTTCTGCTGCTAAAGAACTTACATTGATGTAGTTATAAAGATACTATAAGTTGAGCCGTGCTTAGAGATAGCCTTTATCTCACATAGGTGGTCTCTGATGTCTTTCTTACTTATGAGATCAGAGGCCCCCATCATCCAATTTTTACTGAGCTTGTTTCATTTGATGCATTTTAAATAGTGTTATGTCTTTCGGGGGGGGGGAGAATCGAATCTTCAAGTAGGCAAGGTCAGAAATTAGGAGCAGCCAGGGTTTCAAGATGGTTCTTTGTATCTGTAGAGTATAATAATAGAATCTTGAAAGCTGTCAGAGTTTCTCTCTACTACATACAATCAAGATGAGGTTATTTTGAGTTTTGTTTTTCATGCTCTCCTTTTTCCCAGGACTGAGTAATATTTTCCAAATCTTCTCCATTAACAGTTTGTTCATCCCTTCCTCACTCCCAGGAATGGGTTTACTTCAGTCACACTACAAGATCAAAATGTAAACATAAAAAAGTCATTCTAAAATGATATCAGAAAGAGAGCAGAGCCAGCCAGAAGAGCACGTATGAGACAAAGATTCTAACCTTTGTTTTATCTGTCTGAAAAAGCAGGCTCTTTTTCATGTTTCTTCTGAACGAAGGCAATTAACTTTTCTATCATACATACTCGAGAAGAATACAGAAGTCTGGCTTGAAATAAAACACAGAAAATAATCTATCTAGAATCTGGCACTTTTCATGTCTGAATATTCTTTCAAATTTTGTTTTTCAGAGTTTTCTGTCTAGGCTTTTTAAAGCCACCTGCCACCAAAGGAGTTAAT
Organism: Bothrops alternatus; assembly: GCA_034064705.1. Lineage (NCBI taxonomy): Eukaryota > Metazoa > Chordata > Lepidosauria > Squamata > Viperidae > Bothrops > Bothrops alternatus. The sequence continues at coordinate 15,088,105 of JARGCV010000248.1, forward strand.
TTTGCTGCTTTTCTGTTAAAATACTCATTTGCATCCCTTTTAATTTTATGAGAGGTATTTTTCTAAAACCTCTAATCTCTTGTTACATTTCCACTATTCCAAATGTGACTTAAGTGTGACCTGATAAAGGTTTACTCATGCAGTAAGTTGGCCTGATTCACCAGAATATATAGGAGGTCCAAACAAGGTTATCCTTCATTTGCAACCTCATATTAGTTGCTAGAGCAGGGGTTCTCAACCTTGGCAACTTTAAGACTTTTGGACTTCAACTCCCAGAATTCTGGGAGTTGAAGTCCACAAGTCTTAAAGTTGCCAAGGTTGAGAACCCCTGTGCTAGAGACTAAAATAAGGAATTACTCTTAGGTTCTTTTTGACAGTTAGTGATAGGAGCTCTGACTGATGAAGCCTCTTTCCCAACAGTGATCCAAAAATAAACAATTACACTTTATAGTTAAGTTCTATTTAAAAAAAAGTTGAAATTTGATTTTGTGACTCTTTTCCTTTAACTTGTTGCGATTATACTGTAGAAGCTGGAATAAGAACTTGACAAATTGTTCAAAAGATGGGGGAAAGGCTCAATAACCATCAAGATTAAATGCTCATTTTATGATCTGCTATAGTTACCAAAATCCATAAAGACAAATTTTGCTAAAACCTATGGCTGAAAATAAATGTTTTAAATACAAATACAATAAATAAATATAACCCTCCTTACTAGATAAATTATGCAATAATATTACCTCCATGCAGCTTCCAATTAAATTGTAATTAAGTTCTTCCCATAGAGATCTAACACAATTTATTGTTTGGGTCTTTTTATTTATTAGGATTATCCTTATGCTGGATTAAGGTGGCTGGACTTAAATTTTGAAGTTCGCACTGTTGTACAAATGTGTGACACTATGTCAATGGCATCAAAAGGGATGCTTAGCGAAATAAAAGAGATTTTGGATGACAAAAAGATGCATTTAGGAAGGTGATTGTTGCAAAAAAAAAAAATAAGAATGACAGAAAGATACCATAATGTATTTATAGAAAAAAAGATAATTGTAAAGAACATAGTCAAAGACAACAAGGAACAATTAAAAGGGACAGAAAAAAGTCAGAACAATTTTGATGGAAATGCAACATTATTTTGGGAAAGGAATGAAGAGGTCTAAACAAGGAGTAGAGTGAATATAATTAAAAAATTAATTTAATTTAATTTAATTTAATATTCACATTTATATGCCGCCCTTCTCAGAAGACCCAGGGCGGCTCACAACAAGATACAACAACAATTTTAAAAATTAACCACATCCATACCACACACAAACACAATCAATTCACAGCCACAGATGGCGGGACACTCTTAGGGCCGAGGGGCAGAGCACAGCTCATATGCCCCAAGCCTGTCGGCATAGATGTGTCTTCAACAGTTTTCGGAAGGCTAGGAGGGAGGAAGCAGTATGAACCTCTGAGGGAAGCTGGTTCCAGAGGGCTGGGGCAGCAACGGAGAAGGCCCTTGCCCTAGGTCCCGCCAGATGACATTGTCTAACAGACGGGACTCATCCCAAAGAATGACTACATTCTTTGGGATGAAACTGAAATGAGAAAAATTGGAAAAAAGTATTTTAGAGATCTGTATGGAACAACAATATTTATTTATTTATTTATTGGGATTTGTATGCCGCTCCTCTCCGCAGACTCGGAGTGGCTCACAACATACAAATAAACAATTCAATATAAATCTGAAAAAAACATTAAAAATAAACCCCACACATACTTCTCAGTCACACCACAATCAACAATCATCCCCAGGACTGCCGGCAGAGGTAGGTTTTTAAATTCTTTCGGAAGGCCAGGAGAGTTGGAGAAACGTGGACTTCAGGAGGTAGTTGGTTCCAGAGGGTGGGCACCACAACAGAGAAGGCCCTCCCCCTAGGGCCCACCAGACGACATTGTTTCGCTGACGGGACCCGGAGGAGGCCGACCCTGTGCGCTCTCACCGGTCGAAGGGAAGTATATGGCAGAAGACGGTCCCGTAAGTATCCTGGTCCCATGCCATGAAGGGCTTTATAGGTAATAACCAACACCTTGAATTGGGCTTGGAGACCAATAGGCAACCAATGCAGCATGCGGAGAGTTGATGAAATGTGGGCACAATGAGGAAGGCCCACAAGTGCTCGCGCAGCTGCATTTTGCACTAATTGTAGTCTCCGAACACTCTTCAAGGGTAGCCCCATGTAGAGAGCGTTGCAGTAGTCGATCCTCGAGGTGACAAGGGCATGTGTAACTGTGAGGAGAGACTCCCGATCCAAGTAAGGACGCAACTGGTGCACCAGGCGAACCTGGGCAAATGCCCCCCTTGCCACTGCCGACAAATGATGATCCAATGTCAGCTGTGGATCAAGGAGGACTCCCAAGTTGCAAACCTTCTCTGAGGGGTTTATAGATTCACCCCCCAGGGTAATTGAAGGACAGATAGAAGTGTCCTTGGGAGGCATCACTCACAGCCACTCTGTCTTATCGGGGTTGAGCCTTAATCGTTAACACCCATCCAAACCCTCACAGCCTCCAGACACCGGCACATCACCTCAACCGCTTCACTGATATGGCCAGGAGTGGAAATGTACAGCTGAGTATCATCAGCATACTGATGGTATCTCACTCCGTGGCAGTGGATGATCTCATCCAGTGGCTTCATGTAAATGTTAAAAAGTAGGGGGGAGAGAACCGACCCCTGAGGCACCCCACACGGGAGTAACCTAGAGGTGGACCTCTGGCCCCCCACAAATACCGACTGCGACCGACCAGTGAGATAGGAGGAGATTGATTTATGGAATTCACTTCCAGAAGGGGTTGTGACAGCTGTCAGCCTTGACAGCTTCAAGGCAGGGCTAGATAGATTCATGGATGCAAAGTGTATCGGTGGTTATTAAAACGGATGTCTATGTGCCGCCTCTATGTTGGTTGAGGCAGGCAGGATTCCCTTGAGTACCATTTGTTGGGGGTCAAGGGAAAGGGAAGGTTTTGCCTTCACTTTCTGCTCAAGATCCCCATGTACAATTGGTGGGCCACTGTGTGACACAGAATGCTGGACTCGATGGGCTTTGGCTTGATTCAGCATGGCTCTTCTTATGTTCTTATGTTCTAACCACTGCAATACGGTGTCCCCCACTCCCAATCCCTCCAGCCGGCGCAGAAGGATACCGTGGTCAATGGTATCGAATGCCGCTGAGAGGTCAAGAAGCACCAGGACAGAGGACTGGCCTCTATCCCGGGCCCGCCAGAGATCATCCATCAGAGCGACCAAAGCAGTTTTGGTGCTGTAGCCGGCCCTGAACCCCGACTGCAGAGGGCCCAGATAATCGGCTTCCTCCAGAGACCGCTGGAGCTCATGCGCCACCACCTTCTCGACAACCTTCCCCACAAAGGGAAGGTTGGAGACCGGACGATAGTTGGTCAAAATTACTGGATCCAGGGAAGGCTTCTTGAGGAGGGGGTGCACAAGTGCCTCCTTTAAAGGAAGGACCCCTCCCTCAAAGAAGCGTTGACAATCTCCTGGATCCAAGTTCGTGTCACCACCCTACTGGCCGAAAACAGCCAGGAGGGACACGGGTCCAATAAACAGGTGGCAGAACTTACAGATCCAATGGCCCTGTCCACTTCCTCAGGCGTAACAGCCTCAAACTCACCCCAGGTGACCGGACAAGAACATGCCCGTCCCCTCAACTGAATCATTATCAGTCGACTCTGCTCCACAATTGGAGTCTAGGTCGGCCCAGATCTGAGCCACTTTTGTCTGCGAAACAGTTATTAAAGTCCTCGGCACTACCCTGCAAGGGTGGGCCCGGACCCCTTGGATTAATGAGGGATTGGGTCACCCTGAACAGGGCGGCCAGACGAGATTCCGCAGACGCAATCAAAGCAGAAAGATACGAAGATCTTGCCGCCTTAATCGCCTTCAGATAGGCTTTAATAAATAAGCTCAATCTGGTTCGGTCAGATCCGGACTTACTTTGTCTCCATCGCTTCTCTAGACGTCTCTTATGGCGCTTCATCCCCCTGAGCTCCTCAGTAAACCAAGGAGACCTCCTGGGGCCAGCACCACAGAGAGGTCGCAAAGGCGCAATCCGGTCAATAGCCCCCTTCGCGGCCGTATTCCATGCCACTACTAGGGACTCCGCTGGACTGTGAATGAGGGAGCTCGGTAATTCCCCAAGCGCTGTCTGAAAGCCAATTGGATCCATCAGGCATCTGGGGCGGAACCACCTAATCGGTTCCGCCTCCCTGCGGGGAAGGATTGGGGCCATAAAATTCAGTCGAAGCAGAAAAAGATCGGTCCATGACAAAGGCAAGATATCTAAGCCCCTTAAAACCAGATCATTACCCAACTGCCCCGAAAGGAAAACCATATCCGGGGCGTGTCCACGGTCATGCGTCGGACCCTGCACTACTTGGGTCAGGTCCATGGTTGTCATGGCGGCCATGAACTCCTGTGCCAATCCCAAGGATTCGCCAAGCGACGGCATATTGAAGTCCCCCAAGACTATAAGCCTGGGGAACTCCACCGCCAGCCCAGCAACCTCCTCGAGTAGCACAGGCAGGGCTGATGCCATGCAGCTGGGAGGCAGGTACGTAAGCAGTAAGCCCACCTGGACCCCTAGGTCCAGTGTCATAAGGATGGACTCGCAACCCGGAATTTCAGAAACAGTGAGTCTACGTAGACTGAAGTTCTCCCGGGCCAAAATAGCCACTCCTCCCCCCCTTCCCTGGGGTCGTGGCTGATCCTATACCTGATAACCTGATGGGCACATGCCCGTGAGGGGAACTCCCCCCTCAGGGCCTAACCAGGTCTCAGTCACACACGCCAAGTCGGTCTCCTCATTCATGAGAAGATCATGAATGAGGGGGGCCTTATTATTAACCGACCTGGCGTTAAGCAGCAATAGCCTGAGTAATATCTTGAAAAACGGAATTCTATATAGGTAATCCTCAACTTATAAATACATTCCTTTAGTAACTGTTCAAAGTTACAAGGGCACAGAAAAAAGCAACTTATGATCACTTTTCACACTTACAACCATTGCAGCATCCCCATGATCACCCGATCAAACTTTGGGTGCTTGGCAACTGGCATGTACTTCTGACAGTTGCACTGTCCTGGAGTCACATGATCACCCTTTGTAACCTTTCCAGCTGGCTTCCAATGAACCAAGTTAATGGGGGAAGACAGATTCACTGCAGTGATTCACTTAAGAACTGTGGCAAAAAAAACCTGTAAAATGGGGCAAAACTCATGTAATAACCGCCTTGCTTAGCAAAAGAAAATTGGGGCTCAACTGTGGTTGTAAGAATTACCTGTACATGTTATTGTCCAAGAAAAAGATTGATGAAAAGGAACTAATAAAAGGGGACATTTAAAAAAGTGATCAGTTTGTATGAATAGGTGGTATAACTAGAAAATGTTCAGATAGGAATCTGAAGTGATTACTGAGCAACTGCATGCCATATTTAATATGAGTGTAAGGAACTCTGCATCTGTACTTGATACTGTACATAAAGAATGCAATTATTGTTCCCTACACAAAGGGGAAAGGAGCAAGAGTGAATGCAAAAATTACAGGGGAATTTGCCTACTAACCCTGCCATCCACTGTTATGGCTTTAAGATGGGCAGCCATGCAAATATTTTAAATGAATGAAATGAATGAATAAATGCCTGGAAAGTCTTTGGCAGAATTCTGATAAAAAAAGGTACAGGAGGAGACAATTAGTACAATCTGGGAAATGCAGTGCATTTTTATATTGGGCAGGTGATGTGCAGACCAAATTTTAGTTCTTTTATCAGGTAACTGAGAAGTATATCAATGAGAGGAGATTTATTGCACCTTGGTTAGTTCAGAGACAGTGCATGATAGCGAATAGGCTTGAATTATGGGATGTTTTACATAAATATGAAACTGCTAGATGTGATAAGAGGAGTATATGAAGGATGAATATGGAGTTGTCGAATGTGATAAGAGCAGTGTATGATGGATGTAAAGCATCCACGAGACTAAACTAAACAGTGAATAGTTCAACATTTAGCCAGGCATAAGACAAGGATGTATCATGTCCTTTTGGCTGTTTAACGATGGTGAAAGTAGAAGTATGTCAGTTAGATACATGAACAAAAATACATTTTTGTATGTGTATGTGTGTGTGTGTGTGTGTGTGTGTGAGAGAGAGAGAGAGAGAGAGAGAGAGAGAGAGAGAGAGAGAGAGAGAGAGAGAGAGAGACTGTATTGTTGGTTAGACAACAATGAGGAATGAGGAGTATGGATCTGAAAATTAATGTATCAAAGATCAATTATATTGACAATTATTTCAGAAAGAGGAAAATGGAGTAAACAGTTGCTGGTTGCCCAACAATGGCTAATAAGTAGTATGTAACTTTTTGTTCCCTACTAGAATATTTATAAAAGGATAAAAATTTAGAAATTTTTAAACATATGGAAAATTTTTAACCATACAAATGGTGGTAGAAAGGCCATGGTTACAAAACCCACTACTTGTTTAGCAACTACCTTGGTTAACAACCATAAGCAGTAATAAAAGAAAATCATTTTCTGACCAATGTGCATATTTATGACCAAATTTTGTGCACCTGACAGCCACACATGCCAGAGTGAGAGTAAAACTGAGGTAGCTGATTGAGAGAACTTTACCTGAATGAGATGGCAACAACCAGTGATCTTTGCTCTCTCTGTCTCCCCCCCATCTCTCTCTGTGTTTCTGTGTCTTTGTCTGATGTTCACTTTGCGACCATTTTGTTAAATGATCTGGTCATTGTATCAGAACCCTCAAATATTGATCATGCATATTCTCTGTGAGAACAACGTCTACCCCTTGCCATTAATGAAGGACATGCTGGCTCACCTTTCCAAGGGGAAAATATTCTCCAAACTGGATTTAAGAGAGCATACTAACAAGTTAGGATAAAGGAAGGGGATGAGTGGAAAACGGCATTTAATTGCCCCTTGGGGTGCTTCCAGTTCTGAGTCCTGCCTTTCGGATTACAAGGAGCGCCCGCATTATTCATGCAGCTGATAAATGAGGTCCTCCAGGAGTACTTGTACAATGGGTTTCTGGTGTATCTGGTTGACATCCTAATATTCACCAAGATGAAGGAAGAGCATATCAAATTGGTCAGAGCAGTTTTAAACAAGCTACATGCAGAACACCTCTATGCCAAGCTATCAAAGTACGAGCTCCAGAAAGAAAAAATTGATTACTTGGGTTACCGGTTTTCCCACCAGGGGATAGAAATGGACCCAGAGAAGGTAGGGGCAATGTTAGAGTGGGCACCGCCTCGCATGCGGAAATAATTGCAAAGCCTCCTTGGGAAATAATTGCAAAGCCCTCCTTCTTTGTTATTTTCTCTATCTCCAGGTGGACCTCTTATTTTTCTACGGGAGCAGCATGTCAGAACCCTCAATTATTAATCATGCATATTCTCTGGGTTTAGGTTAATTGGGTTCTGCCATTCTCCTATGGGGAGGGGGTGGCCGGGGGCTTGTAGTACACATAAACCATTTCTTCTATCTACTTTGATGTATCCTTTATGTGGTGTGAGAGGAATGCCTTGGGGCCATCTGCCTTATCTCAGCGCACAGGGAGGAACTGGAGAAGACCTAACAACCTTGAGAGGGGCACCTTATCAGTTGCTTTCCCACAGCTCAATGTCACCTATGGATTGGCCTGTTTGAACCGACCAGATAGACAGTTGGGGTGGGGTTATTGTTTCGCAAGTTTAACCTATTGATTTTGGCAGGAAGTCCTCAGATGCTGCCTAGCTTTCCTGCTTTCTGTACCTGCCAATAAAAGTTCCTTTTGAAATGATGTCAGTTTCAAGAGTTCTGCTTTCTTGGTAGAGAAACAGAGGCAAATCCTTACACATTGGAATGGAACTCAGTCACTAAACAAAGAGTGGGTATATGTCATTTGCTGTGAGGAATATGTGTTAAAAGAAGCAAAGTAGCTGTGTATAAGAGTATGTTTCTTATAGGGATTTGAGTAAGTCAGGAGAAATATTAAAAATGCATTGAATAAGGAATTTAAGTATTTGTGAGAAAACAAAAAGAGAGTCAAAAATACATGTGAACTAGTACAGACTGAATACAAAAGTGAGGAATCAATTGAGATGATTTTGACATAGAGAGAATGAATGAAAACTGAACTATAAAATAAATACACAGAAGGAGAATGAACAGGTTGAGAGGAAGGGGGAGACAGTGAAAGTTGTGACTCGATGAGACTGATGAAATCCTGAAGATAAAGGAAGCAAAGTTCAATACATTAGGCAATGTATGGACATGGGGAAGAAACCCAGATGATTTACAATGAAATGGAAAGGCATAGTGAATGCTATCTGTGTACACTAGATATTTCTTTTTCTTACTTTATTTCTGGACTTTGCATATCATTGCTAATCCCAAAAAGGAAATATATGATTAGTATGTATATACTTATGTATCATAAAGCTGCAAAATATAAAGACTAGTTAAATGGAAACTAATACATCCTATGCAAAACTTCATATATTTATGGCCCTACATGCATTCATACATTCCCCAAATCCTAAGCTAATATGGAAGGATTTATATGATTATGATACTAGGTTGGATTTCTTTTCAATTTCCTCCACCTCTAGATTGCTCTCAAGATATCAACGTTCTACAGTTTCATTCCTCAATATACAGTATGATGAAAACGGGCATTGTCTTACCTGAACGCCTTTTCTCAGCATGAGGAATGTAGAATCCACGAATGGGTTTTAGAAGTCCTCTAGCCCAATTAGACCAATCAATCAAAGTGCCATGCCCCTGCAGGGCTTGACCATTCCCCAGTTTCGAAAAAGGGTGAAGCCAATGATTGTGTGACGTGATGGCTCCTGAACTGCTGGCACTGACCTGACTGCTAAAGTGAACAGGGAGGGGGTGGATTCTACATTCCTCATGCTGAGAAAAGGCGTTCAGGTAAGACAACACCCCTTCTCCAGCATGTAGGGAATGTAGAACCCATAAATGGGACATACCAAAACCCATATGACCCCATGGGTGGGAAGCAGGCCAGTCAAGTGTCGGTGCTGAAATGGACCACCTATTGTAAGACTCGGTGGCCGAATGCAGCGTCTGCAGAAGCAAACTTGCCGATCTTGTAGTGACGTATGAAAGGCGAGAGGGGACGACCACATCACTGCCCTACAGATGTCAACTATGGAAGCTTGAGTTTGCCATGCCGCTGACGTGGAAGCGCTATGTGTAGAATGCGTGTTAGGCGATTGGGAACTGGCAAAGAGTAGACCCGGTAAGATTCAGCAATGCAGGCCTTAATCCACCGGGCAATAGTGGAAGACGAGACCTTCTGCCCCTTGGAACCTGTGCGGAAGGAGACAAAAAGTGCTTCCAATTTATGAAAAGGGGCAGTTCTCTTAAGGTAATGACACAGTGCCCTGCGCACGTCCAGGGAATGCCACTGCCGCTCTAGTGCGTGGGAAGGATTTGGACAAAAGTCCGGTAGCACGATTTCCTGGGCCCAGTGAAATGGCGTATTCACCTTGGGGATGAACAAGGGATCCAATCTCAATACCACTCTATCCTGGTGGAAGGCACACAGGTCTTCCCTAACGGACAGAGCAGCCAGTTCCGAAACGCGTCTTGCTGATGTGATGGCTACCAGGAAGGCGACCTTATGGGACAAAAGACGAAGAGTGCAATACCTGATCGGTTCAAAGGGTGATCCTGTAAGAGCCTGTAGAACTCGGGGCAGCTCCCAAGAGGGATACCGATATACTACAGGAGGTCTGCTATTGGTAACTCCTTTGATAAAGGATCGAACCCTTGAGTGATGAGACAATGGCATGGAGTTTGCACCGCCTTCGGATAGTGCTGGGTGCTAAACCCATATCCACTCCATCCATGAGATATTCAAGAATTCCCGGAACAGTGACAGAAGAGGTAGACAAACCCTTGCAGTTACACCAGTCACAGAAGTTCCTCCAAGTGGCATCGTAAATCCGGTTCATTGCCGGTCACCTTGAAGCCTGAATCATAGATATCACTCTGTGGGAATAAGATCCCTGCGTCAGGAACTGGCATTCAGATGCCAGATAGCTAATTGGAGCCACTGCGGATCTGGGTGCCATATGACCCCTTGGATTAGAATTATCCACTCTGGAGAAATTCTCTACGGAGGAGCTATGTCGACGTTCACGAGATCCGTGAACCATGGACACCTCAGCCAGTGTGGGGCCACAAAGAGTAGTTCCGCTTGTTCTTGCAACAACTTTCTTTATTATTATTATTTTTTATTGTGATATTTATCAGATGTTAACATGCATTCTTTTTACATTCATATATAAGATACTTTTAATACAATGAAATAAATACATATACATGACTTTTGGTGTTGCTCGCCCATTTCCCCTTTCACTGTATCCACACTCCTTCTCTACCTTCTTTCTCCCTTTCTTCTCTTCCCTACTTCCCTCTTCTTCCTCTCCTCTTCTCTTTCCTTCACCACTCTCCTCCCCTTTCTCTCCACTTCTCTTCTCCTCCAACCTTCCTACTTCCTTCTCCCCTCCTTTACTCTTTTCTCTCTCCTCTCCTTTCTTCCCTCTCATCCCTCTTCAGATACAATTCAAGGGTAATGTCTGAGCAACTCCTCTCTCCAAATTTTCCTATCTGTATTATATACAATAAGATTAATTTTCTCTTACATTGATACTTCTATTTATCTAACCTTCTTGGTATATACTTCCAGAAATATTTATACAACCTCCCGTTATTCAATACTGTGTCGCCTGGGTCTCCCTCCTTATCTGCTCCTTCTTCTTCCATCTAAATTGATGTTAACTATCTTTTAACCATATTCTCTTTCCAGCCAATCATAAAAAGTCCCCCAGATTTCATAGTAGTCTGACTCTCTTAATTGTCATTGTTAGTCTATTCATTTCTGCATATTCCAGCATTTTCCCAATCACCTCTCCCTCTGGGGGGGCTTTCAGTGCTTTCCAATTTTGTGCAAACACAATCCTGGCTGCCGTAATTATATGAATAATTAAATATGTTTTCTGTTTATTGTATTTCCCTGGTAGAATACCCAACAGGAATATTTCTGGTCTTAGTTCTATACATTGTTGTACCATCTTTTCTATCCATGTTCTAATTATATTCCAATAAGTTTTAGCTTCTACACACGTCCACCACATATGGTAGAAGGAACCTGGTATCTGATGACATTTCCAACATTTCATAGACCTGTCCTTAAACATTTTAGCTAATCTTTCTGGAGACATGTGCCATCTGTAAAACATTTTGTACATATTTTATACGCAGTTGCCATTGTCAATTTATGGTTTCTTTCCCATAGTTTTGCAACAACTTTCTGATGATGGCTGGAATCAGAGGAAGAGGTGGGAAGGCATAAAGTAGGCCCTCCGGCCAAGGACTGCGGAGGGCATCCGCTCCTTCCGAACCCTGAGAGGGATACCAAGAGAGAAACTGGGGAAGCTGGGTGTTCGCTGGGGAGGCAAATAGGTTGACCCTCGGCCAACCGAACCGATGAGTGATCTCTCGAAAGAGGCATGGATGGAGACACCACTCTGAATGATCTACCATAGAACAATTCAGAAAATCCGCCTGACGGTTCTCCACTCCCGATATGTGTTCCGCCTTTAGGGACAGAAGATTCTTCTCCGCCCACGACCCCAGTAGCTGTGCCTCGGCCATCAGAGCCCGAGATCAACTTCTGCCCTGCCTGTTTACATGGGCCTTTGCCGCCACGTTGTCCGTCAGGACCAGCATGTGGCAACCCGCAATCGTTTTGCGGAAATGACGAAGTGCCAGGTGTATGGCTCTGAGTTCCAGCCAATTTATGTTTTGCTTGAGATCCTGCTGGGACCACCGCCCCTGTGTAAACTGAAGTTGGAGGTGTGCCCCCCATCCAAAGAGGCTGGCATCCATGGTCAAGGTCACCCGAACTGGTTCTCTGAAAAGAGAGCCCTTGGACAAAGCTGGGGATAGCCACCAGAGAAGGGATGTGAGTGTCAGTGTAGGGACCCTTACCCACTGGGGAAAGGAGGCTACGCCCGCCTCTGGTAGGGGAGCAAGAACCACTGGAGCTGTCTCGTGTGGAGCCTGGCCCATGGCACTATGGCAATGCAGGAAATCAGTTTTACCAATAACTGCAAAAGCAGAAGTAGGGTCACCTGTTTCTTTCTGTGCACTTTGAGGATCAGTGTATTTATGCTGACCTGATGCTCTTGAGATAGGAGAACTTGGCACAGCTTGGTATCTATTATTGCACCCAAGTGTAACAGTCGGTTGGTTGATGTCAAGTGGCTCTTTTGAAAGTTGATCAGAAAGCCATGATCCTGAAGTGTCCTGATTGTCAGTGCCAAGTCCGAGTGAGCATTCAGTGCTGAGGACTGTATTAGAATATCGTCCAAGTAACACTGAACACGTACTGAAACTAATCTGAGCTGTGCGGCAAGAACCGTCAAGATTTTGGTGAAGACCCTGGGTGTCGATGATAGGCCGAATGGTAAGGCCTTGTACTGGTAATGATGGTTGGAATACCTGAATCTGAGAAACCATCTGTGACCCGGATGTATGGGGATGTGAAGGTATGCTTCTGTAAAGTCTATTGATGTCAGGAAATGCTGACGAATGCTGCCCAGAATGGAATGAGGAGTTTGCATTTTGAATTTGTGATATACTAGGTATGAATTTAGGACCTTGAGATCTAGTATCACCCTCCATCCCCCCGAGGCTTTGGGAACCACAAATAGGATGGAGTAGAACCCTTGTCCCCATTGATCCGATGGGACCTGTTCTATGGCTTCTATATTCAACAGATGCTGAATGGCTTCCTTCATGAGACCTTGCTTTACAGGATTTTGCGATAAGGGGCAGGTGATGAAACGTCAAGGAGGGGGGTTAAGAACTCCAGGGACACACCGTCCCTGATGGTGTTGAGGACTCAAGTGTCCGTGGTGGTGTCTTCCCATTTGTGGAAGTAATGGGTCAGTCTGCCGCCGATAAGAGGGGTCCGCTCTGAGTCATTTTGACTTATGGAAGGGACGACCTCCCCTGCCACGAAAAGGCCACTTGGCCTGAAATTGTGGCTTTGGCCTGTCTCTGTAGCCGGACCAGTCCGAGGAACAGTCCGGCCCCACTTGAAAGGACCGAGAACCGCTCCGAGGTCAGGTCTGAACCTGTCCAAAAGGAAGGGCGTTGATTATATGGAGTGAAGCATCTGCCCGTTCTTTTGGAGAGGTGGGAGAGTACTCTCTTCTTCTATTTTCAATCAGGTAAGGAGTGAGGGCCTCCTCAAAGAGGCGGCCACTCTGATACGGTGCAGCAGCCACCCTCCATTTGTGTCTGGTGTTGGCCCGCCAATTCTTAAGCCAGAACAATTGATGTGCAGCAACGTTAGAAGCTATGGCTCGGACCGAAAACCTGGGCGATTGCAGAGACACATCCGCCATGTATTCTAGTGCAGCCCTCAACTTTGTGACATCCTGGTGCACTCTTACCTCGTCAGGGGAGATCCTAGACTGAAGTTCACGAAGCCACATTAGGGAAATTCTGGCGAAGAAGGAGTTTGACGTGGAAGCCCTTATTGCCCATGCCGAGGCCTGGTGCATTCTGTGGAAAGAAACCTCAGATTTCTTGTCCTCGGCCTTCAGAGCCTCCAACATATCCCCTGGAATCTTGGAGTCTGACAATATGGGAGAAAGAGACTTGTCTACTCCCGGGACCTCCAGTGCATCATTGAGGGTAGAAACCGTATCCAAGAGTTTATGATCTATTCCCCCAAGAGCCCAAAAGGGGATCCCCATTGATCTTGAATGGATTTCAAGAACATGGGAGGGCAAGGAATCTATTGGTTTTTTGTAACTGGTTCCGAGAACAGTGGATCAGAACTCTGTGCAGAATCCTGATTGGTTCAATTTTTCCGGTGGCGCAGGCTTTGTGCAAGAGGGAAGGAAAAGAATTAGGATTAAACACATCGACCAGAGGAGTTGTTTCCATGTGAATGTCCTCATCATCTGACCACAGGCCCCCTTCGAGGACCTGTTCAGAATATTCAGATACCTCGCTTCCCCCAGATTGCGGTGGTGAGGCTGGATCTGGAAACTCATAATCCCTGGGACGAGTAGTCCCCGCAGATGTAGGGGGGTTTGATGGAACTGTCATCGGAGGGGCCCTCCCAGAAGAGGCCATGACTTGAGCCACCACCTGCAAAATCATGGCCTGTAGCTGGGTGGTGAATGAGAGTTGTTCAGGGGACCGGAGGCCCACCGCCTTTGGAGTGAAATATGCCAACGGAATCTGAGGAGGACCAGCAAAAGAAAAATCGCCCGGGATTCCACAAACTACTGAGGTAGGTGGAAGTTTGGTGACCGGAACCGGATCTTGGACCTGCATCCTCAGATCCTGATCAAAGAGAGAAAGATGGTCCTGACTGAAACCAAGTAAGGGACCCTGTTCTGGGGTTTGCTCGGGGGACCAAGCCCATGCAAAGGGCGAGGGATGAGGACCCTCTGCTGTAGATGCAATAGGAGGGGAGGTGGAGGCAGGTTGGACCTCCGCCGCCCGTTGTTGGGCCTTGGAAAATTGATGTTCCAATGTCCTATGCCTGCTACCTGCCTGCTTCTCAGCCACCTTAGAGGCCCGTTTGGTCTTGGCCTTGACCTTTGCGGCTGTTTCTTGGTTGGGTGACTTGCGTTTCATATTTCCACTGTGGAATGGTGTTATCCGCCATGTTGAATCAAAACAGGAGTTTTCCAGTAGATCTCGGGAGCTGTCCTGGTCTGCAAGAGACGAGGCTACAGCCCACCTAGGTGGTACAGGCCTACACGAGGGTCTGTGAAATCTGGCCCACCGTTAAGCGTGGAGTCACACTGCACGATATAAGCCGCGCATCACCCAAGGAGCTGTCCTCTCCTCTTTCAATTGTTCAGGCCCTTGGTTGAGGGTACTGAGAACAATTGAGTTACTATTATTGTTTGTGCCAATTAGTATTGACTAATAGTAATATTATAATTAATTAATTTTATTTAATTTAATCTTTGTTGTTGTTGTTTTAATGTGGGACCCTCGTGTCTCACTTAGTGGCTGCTAGGACAGCAATGCCAGTCCACTAGATGCAGACAGCAGAACAGGCAAGGCAAGAAAACAGCCCAATGTATTGTCACTGAATGTTGAGGTAATCCAGCAGGTAGGAATGTAAAGGTGCTTAACACTGTAAATTTCTAAGAGGCAAGAGTACAGATAATAAGGAAGAATCAATAATGAATCTGTACAATGTAGATGTATATTGAGAAAAAAAGGCACAAGAGAGTATTAATACAGAAATTTCTCTTCGCCAGCCACGTGGTGGCCTAAAATGGTGCCAGTAAGAGAGGGAAGAGAAGAAGGGCCTGGACAACAATGGGGGAAATAGGAGCCCCTATATCCCCAGCGTGGTACAGTGCCTTGACAAACCAAGGAATTTCAAGAGAGAACCCCTCCTGAACAGTCCAGGCACCCCACAGTAATCGAAAGGAAATCGGCAAAAGGGAATTGAAACTTATGAGAAAAAACACGATTGTGCGGAGGGCCTCAAAATGGCACTTGCGACGATCCGAGCAAGCCAGGGAACCCAAAAGGAGGAAATACGTGCTCTTTGTGTAAGGGAAAAAACCCACCTGGTGAATAAATGGCCGAATTTGAGTAAATTAAGGCTGAGAAGGCTGAAAATGCTGAGAACGAGGGGGGTGCGATCGCCGTGCAGTGCCAAAAGCAGCGATCGCGACAATCAGCTGGCCAGCGGTAGAAGGGCTTGCCGAGGGAAAAGAAATGAGGCTGAGAATGGAAAGACTAGGGCAGCGCCGAGCCCAGCGCTGAACTAGTTCACCAAGAGGAAAAAGCAGAATCCATGAATGGAAAATTTACTATCTGTTCTCCTAACAATCGGGAGCCAAATTCTCACTTCTCTTCAGGGCTGAGACCAAAAAGAAACTGGGGCATGGTCAAGCCCTGCAGGGGCGTGGCAACTTTGATTGATTGGTCTAATTGGGCTACAGGACTTCTAAAACCCATTTGTGGATTCTACATTCCCTACATGCTGGAGAATGTTCCATCCTTAACACACAGGGATGTTAAAGAGAAAAGCATACGAAGGAATTCAGATTGAAAAGCACTACAATCCATATATGCATTTTTAAACCAAACGAAAGATAAATAAAAATAAAATACTAAAGACTTCTCTGGAGGAGAAGTCTTCCATTAGAAGTGTTTCCCACAAAGTTTACAATAGTGTTGTATGTTCCATTGATTTATTGCTTGGGAAATGAAATTGATGAAAGCCAACGAATGACATCATCCAAACACTAATGAAATAAGAAAATGTCCTTAGTGTTTTCAAAATAAATTAAAAGATAAGAACAACACCTAACCCAATGAAATAGCCAAGAGCTTTGAAGAGAAAGAGTAATCAAAGCATTATACTTTTGATGACTTTGCTGAATTGAAAAAAATACTTTTCTTCTGGAAAATTTCATTAAATGGCTACTATGCAGTACTAAATACACTGCAGAGCTATTCATACCCCACATCCTTTCTTTTCCTTTTGTTTTTTTCCCCCTTTTCTATTTCAGCATTATAAGGAATGAGATTGCTAAGCACACATGCTCAGCTTCTACCCTTTAGTTTTCCCCCTGCATGATGAAGATGACTTGTAATCACACGAAAAGCACAGCACTATTGTAGATTATGGGTGCCATTATAAGGACAGGCTTTGTTCAAAGAGAGTTCAAAGAAATATACACAAAAATGACTTCAATCAGGAAGAACAGATAATAATTAAGAGCTTCAAGACACTGAGTTGTCAGCCTTGGCCTTTGCAGATTATTTATTAAGCTTTAAGTGGGTGGTTATGGGAGAACAAATAACTAATCAGCAAAAGTTTGATAACTGCAATGATTAAGAAACTTACTGGACCAAACAGGTTTGCTACAAGGTGTTTGACACGCTGTACAGTGGTCTAAAGCAATGCTGGTCCCTCTTTGTGGCACCTATTGAAAAAAGGGAAAGAAGGAAAAGAGGGTTAATCAAATAATGATCAAATAATAATACTGATTGTTTACTTCTACATCTCTCGCTTGAATTCTGGTTCATATGCAAAACCTTACCTTAACATCACAATATTTATTACAATACCAAAAAGTATTCCAATTAACAAAGGGATGATTGTTTATTTCATACTTGTACTGCAATATATATTGATACAGAACCTGGATTGTCATTAGATAAAATGTGGATGGAGACACAGAGCTTGACTAAATCGAAGAGCATCCATGTTTAAGCAAAAAAATAAATAAATAATGAAGTGAAGGTGAATGTACTGATTGTATATTCTGTGACTAACCATAAAGTCAAGTTAGAATGATCTCTGTGTTGGTGGGCATGAGTAATGAAATAAATCATGCCAGAAGGAGCAAGATGTCAAGTCATTCCAGATCAGCATTACTATGTCAAAGATGGGCACAGAGAACGTAGTGGGATTTGAGAAATGAGACTAAGGGACCAACAGTCAAACTGTCCATTCTGATGGATGAGGGTATTGTGAAAGGTTAATATTGGAAGATTATATCCCTGCAAACAGAAGACAATGACGCCTCTCTTCCAAAAAGACCCTACAACTGTAATAATGTCCAGATCTGGAGTAACTGAAAAGTGCCACTCACAGTCCAGCACTTTGTTCTGTCTAGTAACGTAAAACAAGAGGACAAAAAGAGCTTGTTATTTCAGCTCTTCAATTCAATTTGGCTCTCCATTCATCCTTCTTTTTGACAGTGCGCCTTCCCATCGGTTTCATTTCTGTGGATGGAGTGTGACTGGAATGTGTCCACTTTTCTTCTGCAGCAGTTGCCTAAATAGCTACACAGACTGCTATTTAATTATTTACTGAACAGGAACAATTAGGCAGGAAGTTCAGGAGTGTAAGTCTGACTTTTCTTTGTTCATGTAACCCATAACTGTAGATTGGTTGTGTAAAGAAAAATATTATTAGTTGTATCTTGTTGGTGCAAGTAATACATGCCTAGAGAAGGAGGTGTGAATCACAGTTCTTAAGAGGATTTTGGCAAGCAAGCTGTATCAGGAGGTGTATTGCAGCTCTGGTGTTGTAAACATGCATAAATTGTTTTAGGGATGAGGCTACATGAAACAAGCCTGAAGGATCCAACTTGTTTGCCTCTGGCTTAGGCCTGATGGAAATTCTAGTCTGATATAATTGAAGGGTGCTAGGTTCATTCATTCATTCATTCATTAATCCATTCATTCATTCATATCCCTATTATTTTCATAAATAACTGAAGGTGGTGAACATACACAATACTCCTTCTGCCTTCTATTTTCCTCATTACAACAACCCTGTGAGGTGGGTTGGGCTGAAAGAGAGGGACGGACCCAAAGTTACCCAGCCAGCTTTCATGCCAAAGTCTGGGCAAGGCTGCTCTATACTTTAAAAATTGGCCCTGCCAATCTACTTTTCAGTTTTGTGTTCCTCTTTGAATTTCTGTTTTCCATCCCTCCAGATGCCTGTTACCTCTTCTTTGACTCAGACCCTAGTTCTCCTACGTTATACCCATATAAATTCATATCCTACATCCTTCTGTATACTATATATCCAGTTCCTCATCCTAACTGTGCTTCATCTTGAAATTCTAACAATTTGCTCTTTCATCTTTTCATGGTTTAACTGAAAACAGCTTTCCTGCTTTACAAATAAAGCAAACTGGGATGAAAGATGTAGCACCGTGAATACATCCAAATGCCATGGGAGAAGAATAAAGATACTAACAGATGTGATCGCTTTCTAGTGCTAGTTTTTTTAAAATACCAAATTACACTTAGTATATTTTGTTTTCATAAATGTTTACCCTTGTTGTGACCTTAATAATTTGGAATCTCAAGAGACTATAATTCAGCAGTTTCCCTTTGCTGATGGAGTAAGTTCTGCCTGTTGTAATGGCATGTAGGAATGACCTTGGGAGACAGGAGAAGAGATGCTGCCTAGGAAATGATCAGATAAAAGGGAAAGGGAATGTGCAGCTGCATAATGGACACAGAAAGAAACTTAGAAAGGACCCACCCTAACTTGTCAATACGTAAAAAGACATAACAAGCAGACAACAGGAGATTTGTACTTTCAGATTTTCAAGAGTCTGTTAATGTAATCATACAATAAAGTGGAATTGGCTTGTTTGGCCATGCTTCTGTCTGGTCTACTTGGGAGATTGACACTAGGAGAATATAGTTCTTCCTTCTCTATCCCTATGCACATATCCCCAAATATGCTCCAGAGGGTTCGGGACTCTTCCAAATAAATTAGAGCACAAGAGAAATGGACAACGGAAGAGTTTACAAAAAAGTCCAATTTTATATATGACCATTTGCCCTCCCAAAGTTTGGATTCACATATTTTTCTCATCTTCTGGGTATAGATGGATTAAAAATATATGAAATAAATTAAATTAAAAATGCAACTCAAGTGCTTATTGTCATGGTTCTGACAGATGAAACTCTTCAAAAGAACTTCGAGGCATTGTTTACCTTAAAGAATCTTTGAGTAGCATAACATCGGCACTGCATAATCGAAGCCAAAAAAATGAATTCCCCTCCCCTGAGCACGTAGTATCAACGCACAATTCCCTCCTCCAATGAACAGTCTCATAAATCACATTCCCCAATTATCTTGAAGCACAGGCTTCCTCTCCAGTTCTCCAGCCCGCCAATTCCTTATCAACTCTGGTTACAATAACCTTGTTTCTCACACTAGGTTTAGTGTTGTTATGTCTAGCTGGACTCTCGTTCACATCCCCCCTGCAAGCATCATCTAACTCTAAAAGCAAAAGGTAAAAGATGGCTACATTTCCATCTGTTGTCAATGCAAAAACATCCAATGTTATGAAAGCATACAAATTGCTTCTCACTTGAATTAAGTGTTCAATGGTACTAGTGTTTTCGAGTGCTAAAAGTCCTTGTAACCATTTTCAAGGCTCTTAGAAATCCAAGGTAATAAAGAAGGTAATAGCGTGTCCCCTGCTCCTGTTACTGTATCTGAAACCACATTCAAACTAGCAGCAAGGAAAGTCAGTGAGATATCCCTTAAAAACATATACTTTATGCAGGAAATTAAACAAGTTTATACTGTTTATAGTGTTTCTTGAGAAACAGTAGCTGACAAATATTTAAATCCTCTGGGAAAAGAAGAATCTTACTGTCAAATCTCACGAATATAATAGCCTTTTAAGGCAAAAGGTAGATGAAACCCATTTATTTTGGGACTTTTACAGAAAAGGCATTTTTTGTAAAATAAATAAATAAAGGAAGCAAAGGAAAGAAAAGATTTTAAAAAACAGAAGCTCTAAGGGGGTCTTCTTGGTCTCCTTTACTTCTGTGGTTTGCTAATGCAAACGGAATCATTGATCTGTCTCTAGGGTAATGCTAGATTAAAAGGACAAAAGCTTGTTCTCCTATCCAGGAGGGATTGCACAGTGATCTCACCCTTCCCTTTCACTCTTGAGAATGAAGCTGCTGCTCTCTCGTATATTAATGTGCATTTTGTAAGAACTCAAACTGAAGCCAGCTGAACAGAGGTTAAGGGCCTATTCCCATAGCTATTTCAGCAGGAGAATCTGTGGGTAGCATCTTCAGTCCACCTCAGTCCTGCCACACATTAAGCTCCTTGTCTCAAGCGAAAAAAAATATGCATAGTATAGACATTCATTCACTTGTTGCCACAGCCAAAACAAAGAAAAAGACATATAAGAGAGCAAAGCAGGTCAAACTTCCTTCTTTGCAGGAATTGTCTTCCCCTGCATTTGAACGAGCCTGAGGACTGATCCCAAGTCTTGGGCCATGACCTTCAAAAGACAAATATAAACAGATTAATGACTGTCAAAAGCTCCAAGGCTCACCTGTTTTAAAATGATTTGTGATTACTCTTCCCAACAGGCTTGTGTTAGAAGGGGAAACAGGAGTTGTGACCTGTGACAAAAGTGTTTTGGCAATTGCAGAGCTCAACTGTTCTGCTTCTTAAGATGATCACCTTTGCAACTGAATCTTCAGTCATCACCTCTTTTAGCTGAAATATCTATACTATGCTTCAGGGCCACCATCTACAACATCTCCCCGTTTGTCTTGAAAAACAAAGCTCATGGAAGAGAGAAAAGCAAAGAAATCATCATCAGGTGCTCCTCAAGCTTCAGCTAAGTTTGGTCTGCTTTAAGTTGATGGTTTTCCAAAGTAATCACTGCA
The DNA here is from genome assembly GCA_034064705.1 of Bothrops alternatus. Lineage (NCBI taxonomy): Eukaryota > Metazoa > Chordata > Lepidosauria > Squamata > Viperidae > Bothrops > Bothrops alternatus. Next base: position 15,109,442 of record JARGCV010000248.1, read on the forward strand.
GTGTTTTATAAACACTGTCCATCAGTTGATTTCCTACCTATATTAACAGGTAAAAAGCCATTTCATTCCTATTTTTAAGCCTAAGTGCAGATACAACTTAAGGAACCCTGTAGACAGTACTGTATTGGTGTCTTTTCTGAGTCTAGGATAATATATATTTTCCAAAACCACCCTGAATTAGTTAAAGCTACATCAAATCCAATGCATTACTTTCTGGTTTTATGTGGCTGCTGCAAACAATGCAGCTCCTTCCTTTTAGGAATCTCCAACATTGTGACATAAACAATCACTCAGCATGCCAAATCATCTTTTTCCTTTCAAATTCTGACCCCTGGAACCCAGCTTCTATATAACCTGACAGCCAGTTTGGTGAATCTAAGGCAGACATGTCAAACTCGTGATATCATGTGACATCATGCGACGTAACAGAGCTTTTTTCCCATTGCTGGCAATGGGGTGAGCGTGGTTTCCTGGTGACGTGTCCAGCCCATGGGGCCGGCAGTTTGACACTCCTGATCTAAGGCATCAGGCTAGAAATTCAGAGATTCTGAATTTTAATCAGAAGGCAGAAAGGCAGCTGGGTGACCTTGAGATAATCATTCTCTCTCAGCCCTAGGAAGCAGGCAATAGCAAAACGCTTCCAAAGTCTTGCCAAGGCAACTGCAGGAATTTGTCCAGGCAGTCACCAGGAGTCAAAAGTACCAGAAAACAATAAAACAAAAAAACATAAAGATCAGCGGTTCTCAACCTGTGGGTCGCGACCCCATTTGGGGTCGAACGACCATTTCATGGGGGTCGCCAAACACCGCAGTCCGCCATTTCCCCCCCTTTTTTCCCCATTTCCCCTAGGCCGTTGCGCGCGTGCCACGCATGCGCGATTCGGGCCGTCGCGCCGCGCATGTGCAGTTTGGGCCGTCGCGCGCGCAATGCGCATGCGCGGTTAGTGTCGCCATGCATGCGCGATTCAGGCCGTCGCGCCGCACATGTGCGGTTCAGGACATCGCGCACACGCCACGCATGCGCAGTTAGGCCCGTTGCGCCATGCATGCGCGGTTCGGCCCGTCGCGCCATGCATGCGCGGTTCGGCCCATCGCGCCATGCATGCGCGGTTCGGCCCATCGCGCTGCGCATGCGCGGTTCGGCCTGTCGCGCGCACCGCGCATGTGCGGTTCAGCCCGTCGCGCCGTGCCTGCGCGGTTCAGCCCGTCGTGGCGCGAATGAGCAGTTCTGGACGTTGTGGGTGCGCCGCGCATGCGAGGTTATGCCCGCCGCATTGCGCATGCGCGGTTCGGGTCGTGGCCCACCTGCGCGGCGCAGGTCAGGGTCACGCCATGCATGGGCGGTGCAGGTGGGGTCTCGGCCTGAAAAAAGGTTGAGAACCGCTGATAATGATGGTTTGCCCTAATATTGTAAGGTGAGGTACAAAGTAGGGATCATATGCAATCAACAGCATATTTGGCTTTTGAGTTTTATAGTCCTCTAGAGTGGGTGAGTGCAAACAAATAGGCTCTCCTTACATTTCAGTGTGGCTGGGGGGGGTTAAGTGATCAAATTAAGTTCTATCCACCCCTCATATGCTTATGGCATTTATTTCCCGTCTTAAAATTCCTAAAAACCCCTTCTGACTTGAAACACAACTCTCAACACATCATGCAAAGTTTCGTGCAGCTTTTAAATGAATGCTCTGCCTTAAAGAAATGTTCAGCTAGTCACCTTACAGTAGAGACAAATAATAGAAACATAACAATAGAGTATAATAAAGTGAGAGGCATAATGCTAAGTTATTGCTAAACATTTTTCTGAGTAGTTTTTGGCTGTACAGGTAGTCCTCGACTTACAGCGCTTTGTTTAGTAACCATTCAAAGTCACAACAGCACTGGAAAAAGTGATTTATGACCATTTTTCACACTTATGACCATTGCAGTATCCCCATAGTCGCATGGCCAAAATTCAGATGCTTGGCAACTGGTTCATGCTTATGACAATTGCAGTGTCCTGGGGTCACATGATTCTCCTTTTGCAACCTTCTGGCAAGCAAAGTCAGCGGGGAAGCCAGATTCACTTAACAACCTTGTTACTAATTTGACCACTGCAGTGATTCACTTAACAACTATGACAAGAAAGGTAGTAAAATGGGGCAAAACTCACTTAACAAATGTCTCACTTAACAATAGAAATTTTGGGACTTCTGGTTTTGCACCTTAGCATATGGCTGAGGGATTGCAGAGTTCCGTACCCCAGGGCTGGTTTCGCCCTGCCAGGGGACGCTAAATGGGTCTAAAGTCACCCCGGAGAGGTGACGAAGAAGGCCCCCCCTGTGGATCATGGAAAGACAGCAGTCAAACCATTGGATCCGGGGGAAGCTCTCCAACCCGACAGAAGAAAGGCTAGCTGCACACCAGTGACTAGCCCAAGCTACCAGCAGCCAAAGTCCAAAAGCACTAACTAGAACAACCGTGAACAGTGTGCTTGGAACTGGGTGAGTATATTGATCTTCTCTCCTCTATTTTGTAACCGATTTCCTGGAAAAGATCCCCAAGAAGCAAAAAATCCTCCAAAAGTGAGAAGGGAGGGGACCACACCCCTACCCTTCCATAGACGGAAGCGGCGACTTAATTTTTATGAGGGACAGAAATATATTGAAATGAGCTTAATAATACTACAGTCTGGATAAATCTGAAAATCATGAAACTGTTAAGACTTTACAACTGAAAGAGTAATGAAATTACAAGAAAATAACTTTTTCCTTTAAAAGTTGGAGCATGAATGGTTACTGACATCTAGTGGAGGATTAGAGCAAAGAACAACAGCTGAATTAACTCAGAAATTGGCAAGACATCCAGAAATAAAAAACAACTTGTTCCTTTGAACCTCAGTGGCTTCTCGCCAAATAGAGAACAGCTGGGAATAGAGGAAAGAAAACACACTGGGCTACCTACTACAGAGGGAGAACTATATTTGTTTTAAAAACTGCTGACTTTCTGGGATTATAAATACTTACTGAGCTGTGATTTCTAAACTCCAGTATTGTTTGCAGACAAAGAAAAACCTTGACTTTTGGTTAATCTTCTAGGAGGGAATTTACTGGAAAGCTCCTAGGGGTTAAACATTCTGGACTCTGAATCTGACTGGCTGATAATTGTAAGACCCCTGAATAGAAGAACTATTATAAAATAGTGCTTTTAACGATGCTTTGATAATTGAAAATGGATATAAATATTTGTCTTGTGTTTGCACAAATAACAGAAAACACAAGCATATAACATCTTTTCCGATCCGCTTATGTTTCAATTATATTCATAAAAGTCATCTTATTCACTATATATCCTGTTTTCAAGATTCTTATTTAAGCTTAAATGTCATTCTATATTCAAACCATTCTTATCAGTCATAATTTTCTCAATATTAATTACCTTTAAATATCCAAACCTTTCATTCACATCCACCATCCCAATATTTTTGTATTTCATATATTATAAAGAACATTATACTACTTATATATTTTATCCCACTTACTGTAGGGCCCCTTTATATCCATGATTTTATTCTTTTAACAAGTGTTTAAACTTACGGGACCGCCTTCTGCCACATACTTCTCTACGACCGGTGAGAGCGCACAGGGTCGGCCTCCTCCAGGTCCCGTCAACGAAACAATGTCGTCTGGCGGGGCCTAGGGGGAGGGCTTTCTCTGTTGCGGCGCCCACCCTCTGGAACCAACTACCTCCTGAAGTCCGCGTTTCTCCGACCCTCCTGGCCTTCCGAAAGAATTTAAAAACCTACCTCTGCCGGCAGGCCTGGGGATGATTGTTGATTGTGGTGTGATTGATGAGTATGTATGGGGTTTGTATTTTTAATGTTGTTCGGATTTGTTCAATTGTTTATATATATATATGTTGTAAGCCGCTCCGAGTCTTCGGAGAGGAGCGGCATACAAATCCGAATAATAATAATAATAATAATAATAATAATAATAATAATAATAATAATAATAATAATAATAATAATATAGTACTCCATCTGGTAGGTCAAATCAAATCTCTTGAATCTAACTCTAGCCTTCTTTTGCAAAGTAGTTTTCCAACTCAGTGTATTCAGATTGCCAGGGGCTTCTTCCTGTATTTTGTGAATGTTGTTGGGAATAGAAAAGACAAGTTAGGTAGAATGTGCATTGTTTATCTCCCAAACTATAATAATTCTCCTGGCTGCTCTATAATTCATTTCCTATCTTTAAGTTTATTTTGAAGTTCTGAAAAATAAGGTATCTTTTCCATTTCCATTGTTGTGAGAAAATCTTGCAGGTTTTCTTTTGTTTGTATTAGACTGTAGTTCTCTTCATTTGTAGCTTCCCTCTTTGGGTCCTTGTCCTTTAGTTTGTATTCTGTTATCTGGTTTGTTTGTTCATTCTTTGTCATTGTTTTCTGAGAGTTCTTGAATTGTAGGTTTAAGTTAAAGATGTGTTCATTATGTTGTTAAAGTTGTTTTTAATCTCATCATGATTTGAAACCATTGTCATTTGAATCTGTTGCAGCATTGCATACATTTCCTCCTGGAAAATATTTGCCTTGCAGATCTTTGATGTTCCAGGCTAGGGCCTTCAGAAGGAGATACTAGGTGTGGTTTCCTGCCACTTTTTGATAGGTATGTAACATCCATTTTGTCTCCCCAACCTTGAATATATCAAAAGCGTTAAGAATTATATTTGCTTAATGTTGTTAGAAGGAGAATATTATTGGAAGAAGAGAAGATCAAAGAAATACATCATCAATTAATAGATTGATTATGGAATTATAGAAATTAATTATTGTTTTTTAAAAATGTATGAACCCAGACAACACACTGTTTACTAAGCACTAAAGATTGTAATTTAAAAAAATCAATAAAATAAAAAAACAATATTTTGGGCTCAATTGTGGTCATAAGTCAAGGACTAGCTCATTAAGCTACAGCAGTCAAAGCATTGGACTAAGACAGGGGTAGGCTGGCTCAGGAATTCTGGGAGCTGAAGTCCATGAGTCATAAAAGAGCCAAGGTTGCCTACCCCTGGACTAGGACTAGGAAGGTTCAGAGTCAAGATCATTTTCAGTCCCATAAGCTCACTGCGTGATCTGGGGCCAGTCCCTTTTTCTTTTTTCTTTTGTTTCTCCTAATTTCTCCAAATACAACCTACCGGTATCTCACAGCCAGGAAGATAGAAGTCCTGACTTTGAGTTTCTGACTGCTGAGGCAGGATATAAATCTAATAACCAACTCCAACAAATAAATCCTTACTGGTTATATTATATATAGTTCCTTATTATCTCTCTCTCTCTCTTGTGGTAGTAACACTGAGAAAACCTTTGTTTTGGTAATTCTGGATATATTGCAGCACTTCAGTTTTGTTTCTGTTTTCTTTTCTATTCCTCACTCGGTCTCAAAAGGCTTCCTAGAATTGAGCATCAGTATCTGAATTACACAAGTGTCACTCAAAATACAGTTCTCTATAGATCCGCTAATTGGAAAAGAACAAATGTTCTTCTTTTCCTACTTTGCTGCTCCAAAAAAAAAAAAAAGACCCCATCACCTTGCAATTGTTTCCATCCAGAGTTTTCCATCTTTCCTTTACAAGGTAGCATAAGATTTTTTTTCCCTATCCATAATTTCATTGACTCTCATTTAAAAACAATGCAGTCAGCTATGGAAATTCAAGTGCTGCAACTTTAAAAGCAACCACAATTGGCATGATATCTATTTACTTCAAATCAACCATAGCATCATGTTGCCTAAAAGCTGTCCATCAAATAACCTTGTGCTCCATTGCTAATGGATCTCAAGCCTCTAAAAACGTGCACTGTTAAGTGAAAGTCAGCTGGGTGGAGCTTCATGGAAAAGATTTATTTCTGAGAAGAGCATGAAACTGCCAGGCATGCAAACATATACACATACTATAATTGCCATCTTTATGATGGGGAGAGAAGACTCACACATTAGCCTATTAGAACATAAGAACATAAGAAGAGCCATGCTGAATCAGGCCAAAGCCCATCGAGTCCAGCATTCTGTGTCACACAGTGGCCCACCAATTGTACATGGGGATCTTGAGCAGAAAGAGAAGGCAAAACCCTCCCTTTCCCTTGACCCCCAACAAATGGTACTCAAGGGAATCCTGCCTGCCTCAACCAACATAGAGGCGGCACATGGACATCCGCTTCGCTGAAAATCACTTTGTGAAAGGAGTGATGAAATGAAAAGATTCTCTGTGCCTGCAAAATGTTCACATTAAAAAAGAGAGATTTTCACATGCCACAATCTATTTAAGAAGCCAACAAAAAGAACTGGAATTGATACTTCTAATACGTGAAGGTCAACGCTAATTTCACCAAATTATTTTCCAAGAAGCCAATGCATGGCTGGATAAAGAAATGGTGTCCTACTGAACAATTATAAGGTACTATTTCAATCAACTCCAACAAGTTGGTTTCAAATTTCCTCTCTCTCCTACTCTATAGCAAAAGGTTATAAAACATGCAGGAGATCTGTGACTTAAAATATACCCCATCAATACCAGCTAACAGAAGAGCCCTCACTATTGATTGACTCCAGATGAAGTCCTCGATTTCTATGCTTATAGACAGCTATCTCTATTGATTGATTCATACATTGTGTGGTTCCTTTTCTGCTTATGGATACTACCTTTTCAACCACCTCCTAGAACTGACCTCTTATAATATCCTCAACCTTACTTCTTCCCCCCCACACACACACAAACACCACCATTATCTGCTGCTTCTATTTCTCCTTCACCTGCAATATTTCCAATTTAAATTTACACAGATTACCTGAGTAATTATGGATGGTGCTGGAGCATATAACATGCTCATCTATCATCATTTAAATTCTTACATCTGGCCAGGCACACATACATCATGATGTATGCAAAATATTATTGTAAAACTCATGGACTGTGCATTTAAACTCTGAAGGAGCAAGAGCTCCAAAGGCCCCCTGCAACACTGTCTTGCTGTGAGCCATCGTGGTGCAGTGGTTAGAATGCAGTAAATACTGCAGGCTACTTCTGCTGACTGCTGGCTGCCTGCAGTTTGGCAGATTGATTCTCATTGGCTCTAGGTTGACTCAGCCTTCCATCCTTCCAAGGTCAGTAAAATGAGGACCCAATTGTTGGGGGCAATACGTTGACTCTGTAGTTCACTTAGAGAAAGCTGTAAAGCACTGTGAAGTAGTATATAAGTCTAGGTGTTATTGCTGTATGACCCTCCCCACACACTCTTCTAATAATACCAAAAGTGCAGGGGTCAACAAAGGGTCAGTGTTATTATCCCAGCTCTCAGAAAATTGAATATTATTATAGGAGTTTTTAGCTGCTATGGAATTTGCCATCCTGATAGAAATGTGAACCCAGAATGGCTCCCAGGATGCCAATCACAACAGTAGATGAACTTGTCAACCTTTACCAATTGGGTGCACTCCAAATATGTTAGGTCTACAGTGGTACCTCAGTACTCATCATTATTTAGTTCTGGGAGGTGTGATGAGTACCAAAAACAATGAGTACCGAACAATTTTTTCCCATAAGGAGAAACATAAGTGAGTCACAAGGCAACCGACATCAACACTTTCTAGCTTGTGTGTTGAGTACGAAACAAACAATGAGTTCCGGAACAAAATTTTCATGTCAAAATGCACTGAGAACCAAATTCTATGAGTTTCAAGCAGTTGAGAACCAAGTACTCAAATTCCTAACCATCATCAAGGATGCCAACTGTAGAAGCCCCCCCACCCCGGGTCATGCAAAAGAAACTAGATATAAAAAAGCACAAAGGGTCTTTGGAACTCAACTCACCTTTAAATTTTTGCTTCTTTTATCTGCTTAGTGCGTGCCGTTTGGGGATATTCCATGTGACTGACACACCTGTATGGATTCTGCACAAAATGTCAGTGTTACAAATCCTCTGAAAAGTTATTAATGTATTTTTGAGCAAGCTATTGCTTGCTGAAATGGCTACAAAACTGTGGTGACAAATGACAAATATTTTACATTAATCATTGTCACCATGTAAACAGTGATGTCTTTTTCTTGTAGAAGGAAAAATTACCCAATTTTACTAAAAATGACCCAGGCATCTTACTTCAAATTTAGGAGACCACACAATGCCTGTGAAATTGAATTGCCTTGGGCTTAAACAGTGTATGTTGATTCCTGATCATTATAGTAATTACTTCTTTAAAACAGAAAGTGGGAGCAGGAAGCAGAAATCATGATGCATAAAGGACAGCCCAAAGGGGGAGGGCAAATCTGTGTACTTATCTGCCCCACTTTTTACTGAAAAGTCCAGATAAAAATATTTGTTCTCCAGATGATCAAACAATACTATGCACACTCAAAAATGAAATGCAATCTATGTGTTTTTTTTAAAAAAAAATCTACAGGAGAAAAAAAAACAACTAAATCATGTTTGAAGGAAAATGATAGAAAAAAGTATTATGATCTCCCTATCTTCAGCACTTGTTTCTTAGATTGCAACAACAACAACAACAACAATAAACACATTTCAAACCAAGGAGCCAGAAGAGTCTCTTTGTTCAGAGCTCCCCAATCTTTCCAGCTTGGCGGCCCGGAAGAAAAGGGAGGAGCAGGGAAATGTGAACGAGCACGGCCCACACACATGCATGTGCAAATGGGTGCATGCACAAGCAGACCACATGCACCTGTAACGCTGGCACCCATGCACATGCACAAACAGGCTGCTAGCACCCGTGTGACATGGTGGTAGTGCTAATGTACCACACACAAACTGGGCCACTAGTATCTATGCATCAGGTTACCATGAGTGGGGGGGCTCGCCAGCTATTCTTGTGGCCCGGTGGTCAAGAGGCCACGGCCCGGTACCAGGCCACGCACCATAGGTTGGGGACCCCTGCCTTAGTTACAGCTCAACATTTTGAGAGCCAGCATTCCATGACATCATAATACAGACTTCCAGTGTCTCTATGTTCATGGAGTTCCCTGCCCCATTGCCTCAAAAATTCCTCCCACAAAAGATTCTAAGTCACACACTGGGCTTACATGGCCACTGGCCAGATTTGTTTCATCTCACCATCATTCAATACTTATGTTCCGAAAGTGCACAACGCTCTAATGTCATTTATTCGGTTTTGGCTCAGAGCATTGCACAAGCTCATCTTCTATGATGGCTTGAGTATGATTTCTGAACCCAATTATTGAACACTGAAGGCTCATGAAAATATCCTCCTCATCCAGGAAAGCTTATCTGCCATTATTAATATGAAGTCTGCTGGATAGGTTTCCACATGATTCTCTGTCATACCATTTGGAAAGCCCTGAGTTGCAGGATAATACTTGAATTAGAACAGAGTTCTCTAATCTTTCCTGCTTTGCGGTGGGAGAGAGGGGATGGTTCCACATGAGCAGCTGGCAAACATGTATATGCAATGTGCCCACTGCTCACACAAGTGGGGATGCATGCACATGTGCACACACTCACCTGTCGCTTCCGCAGTCCAGTTCTGAACCTTTCATGGCCCTGTAGTGGGATGCAGCCCGGGATTTGGGGACCCCTGAACCAGGAGATGAGAGGGATGCATTCATTTGGCTTTCTTTGTGGTGGTCTGTACAGGTAGCTCAATTTTCTGCTCTGAAGCCCACAAACATAACTATTTGGTGAGTCATAAATATAGGAGTCCCCAATCCCCAGTCCATGGACCAGCACTGGTCTGTGGCATGCCAAAAACCGGGCCACACAACCAAGTGAAGCCCCATCCACAAATGCAGGCAGCACATGAAACCATGTCTTCTCTGGTCCGCGGAAAACCTCTCTCCATGGAACCAGTCTCTAATGTGCAAAAGGTTGGGGACCACTGATGTAGAGCACTTTTTAAACCAGACTTCCCCAACCTCAAGCATTCCAGATCTGTTAGGTCTGTATCTTTCAATAAGGCAACAAATTTCTAGTAGTTAAAGCATTAAGTCTAGTCCCACCTTAAATATAAAGGCCAGCTGAGTGACTTTGGGCCAGTCAGTCTCAGCAAAACTCATAGGGTTATTGTGGTGCAGAAAATAGGAGGAGGAAGGGGTAATAGGTATGTTTATTTTGTTATTTATTTATTTATTTTATTTGGATTTGTATGCCCCTCCTCTCCAGGGGACTCGGAGCGGCTAACAACATATACATAACAAAAAATACAATATAAAAAACCCAAACAGAATATCTAAAAACCAATAAACACACATTCAATACATCAATCAACCACAATCATCCCCAGGCTTGCCGGCAAAGATGAGTCTTTAGGTTTTTCCGGAAGGCCGGGAGAGTTGGAGAAACGCGGACTTCAGGAGGCAGTTGGTTCCAGAGGGCGGGCGCCACAACAGAGAAAGCCCTCCCCCTAGGGCCCGCCAGACGACATTGTTTCGCTGACGGGACCCGGAGGAGGCCGACCCTGTGCGCTCTCACCGGTCGTAGAGAAGTATGTGGCAGAAGGCGGTCCCGTAAGTATCCTGGTCCCATGCCATGAAGGGCTTTATAGGTTTGCTGCCTTAAATTATTTATAAAAATAGTAAAGGTGGGATAAACAATCTAAAGAGTAAAAAAAAAAGTCTAAGTTCCCATTTAGCGTGAAGAAATACATCCAAGATATTCTGTGTCCTGTGCTGCTGATAAACAAAATCCTTTCCACAAATGTTACAGGCTATATACTCAAGCCTCTAAGTGACATTTTCACATCTTTGTTTTGCTAACATTTATCTTCATGAAAACAAGCTTATGAAGGGCCAGAGTCCAGAAAGGCTGAATATCTGTAGGCAGCTGTTCTTCCTTTCTGTTACAGCCAAGTAATACACTCTGCTTAGTTTTCAGCAAAAAGCCAGCATTAAGACCGAAATATATTTAAAGATATATGGCAGGATTACCAATCTATAATTGGTCTTTTCCATTGTTGTCCATAGTTTATAAAAAGCTTTCTTATACACTCCTCAGGCAGCCACATACTTCTTCAGCAATTGCATTGTTACTGATTTTCAATGTCATATTATTATGTTAAGCCCATGCTATTATGTCAAGCTTAACTCTACTCCAGAACATCCCCTTCAGCAATTCATCTGTGTGTATATGATTTATCCACATAGGATATTGCCTGGACAAAGCATCTGTTATCTTTTTAACTATGAGAAAGTTCTAGCTGCAAGATGCTACATAACTTTTAAGTACTGTTTCAATCACAAAATATTCAGCAGTTAAAACTAGGAGGGGGTGTCTCTCTCACATCCATACTTTTCTTTTTAACTGCAGAATAGAGTGAGAAAGTTCTTGCATCTTAAATGCAATAGGAAACTGACAAGCCCGTGGATTGCATACTATACTGTGTAGCTCTTGGCCCAGAAAAAAAAGGAGGGGGGGAACCCTACAAAACTGTAGAGAGTCTTACTCATTTTCCGTGATGGCTGGCTGATCAACTGGCAGGAAGGAAAATATTACATACTGTTTTTCCACTGTTAATGTGATCAGAAAAATCATCCTCCTTGAGCAGAATCAGTAAAGGGAGGAAGAGAAAGGACATTTTCCCTTTCTAAATGGTCATATACAAAGTAGCTGGGAAAGAGATGGACTAGGTTTCACCCTCTATCTTTCTCTGGGTTTTATAATCTCACAAGCCCATCAGTATGTCTTCTGCCACATACCTCCCTACGACCGGTGAGAGCGCACAGGGTCGGCCTCCTCCGGGTCCCGTCAGCGAAACAATGTCGTCTGGCGGGTCCTAGGGGGAGGGCCTTCTCTGTTGTGGCGCCCACCCTCTGGAACTTACTGCCCCTTGAAGTTCGCGTTTCTCCCACTCTTCCGGCCTTCCGAAAGAATCTTAAAACCTATCCTTGCTGGCAGGCCTGGGGATGATTGTGGATTGCTGTTTGAATGATGTATGTGTGTTGGGTTTTTTATTTTTAAATACTTTTCTGATTTGGACTTAGACTGTGACTGGTGTTTTATATATGTTGTAAGCCGCTCCGAGTCTTCGGAGAGGAGCGGCATATAAGTCCAATTAATTAATTAATTAATTAATTAACAAATAAATAAATAAATAAATAAATAAATTAGAACAACCATTATACAAAACTCACATGATTCAACTAGTTTTTTTTTAACTCTTTCGTGATTTGTGGCAAACTGCCTGGGTAAAAAATTTGTTTACAGTATTTTATATTCTCATCCGGGATTGGTAAAACTGATACCTATTTCAGGCAGCTCTGTCATACAGCCGAGGAGAGTGTGTCCACCTCCAATTCCAACTTGCTTCTAACTCTTCAGAGGACCCAACTCACACTTTAAGAATCCCAGCCTTTGGGAAACTGCATACACAAAAAAGCATATTTTACTAGTATGGCATAGTCAAACGTAATGCATTTTCCCTAATGGTTGCATTTTGTAAACATTAAGATAAGCACATTCTTTTAAAAAATGCACTAGTCCTGAGAAATACATACCAAAATGGGTTTAAGTCCAAAACGTGCAGACAGATGGAGAAATAAAGTAATGGAGCTGTATAAAATGAAAGATGGATTCATCTATCCTTACTGAGGCATGCTGCTTTCCACCCATGGGTAGTTTTGCCTTGTATTTTTCTTCCTGATATTATTCTGACACTTTGCCCATTGAATCCATTTCATTTTGGAACAACCAGGTTTACAAAATTGTCAAGAATAAGAATCAGTCACCAGAGGAGAACCTCTTTGTTTATGCGTCCTCACATGGATTACTGTAAATGAAAGGGAGCTGGCTCCTGCCAGATCATCATCCAGATGACCAATCATTGGCCAAATGTGGGATTTGGGAGGGGGGGCTGCTCTATCCTTAAGTACAGGTAGTCCTCCACTTATAACCACAACTAAGCCCAACATTTCTGTTGTTAAGAGAATTTTTCCCCATTTTACAAAATGTTCTTGCAGTTGTTAAGTTATAACATGATTCCTAAGTGAATCTGGCTTCCCCATTTACTTTGTTTGTCAGAAGGTCGCAAAAGGTTATCACATGATCCTGGGACACTGCAACCATTATAAATATAAACCAGTTGCAAAGCATCCATATTTTGATCTTGTAACCATGGGGATGCAGCAACAGTCATAAGTCATAAATCACTTTTTCAGTGATATTGTAACTTTGAACAATCACTAAATGAATTGTGGTAAGTCGAGGACTATCTATATTCCTGCATCCGAATTATGTAAAACAGGCACTCCTTATAGTATCCTTTGTTTCACCCATCCGTAACTATTTGTCCCTCAATGTACAGATTTTTAATTATTGCGTCCAATTGTCTTGCCCTTTCCTGAGTTTACTTTAGCAGATTGTGCACTTTGGTTCACACTTTGAATGTGATGCCACTCATCTTTATTGCCCAGTTGTTCAGGGTTTTGTTGTTGTTTGCCTGAATATGCATTATGCATAACATAGCTTTAAGACAGACCCAACATTAATTTGTCTTTAAAACTGTCCCTTGTAGTTTTATTTCTGCACTATTTTGGTGCCTCCTGTTTTTGCAGTCATATTATCCCCTTTCTCTCCTCAAGCATCTTTTTATTGCCTAGCATGACCAGAGAAATCCATATAGACTCTTCGCCCCCCAAAAAACTTATAGGAGACTGTATGGTGAGTCCACAGCTTGACTCTATGCTTGAAATCCCAAAACTTTGAAGTTCCTGTTTCCATTTCTTGGAGTCTTATGGAGTTGAGTCTTATATGAGCTGCCATACTGAAGCAATTTTGTTACAGTCAAGCAGAGAAGGATGCATTTACAGAGGGATAGAAACAAGATCACATAAAGTGTTAGTACCTTTTTACAAAGTCTTGGTAAGACCACACTGGGAATATTGCATACAGTTTTGGTTGCTACAATATAAAAAAGATGTTGAGACTCTGGAAAGAATGCAGAGAAGAGTGACAAAGATGATTAGGGGCCTGGATGCTAAAACATATAAAGAACGGTTGCAGGAATTGGGTATGTGTAGTTTACTGAAAAGAAGGACTAGAGGTGACATGATAGCAGTGTTCCAATATTTAAGGGGTTGCCACAAGGAACGGGGGGGGGGATCGACCTATTTTCCAAAGCACCAAATGGCAGGACCAAAAGCAATGGATAGAAACTAAACCAAGGAGAGAAGCAACCTAGAACTAAGGAGAAATTTCCTGACAGTTCTGCCCCCAGAAGTTGTGGGTGCTCCATCACTGCAAGTTTTAAGAAGTGATTGGACAACCGTTTGTCCATAATGGTATAGAACAGCGGTTCTCAACCTGTGGGTCGCAACCCCATTTGGGGTCAAACGACCATTTCATGGGGGTCGCCAAGCACCGCAGTCGGCCATTTTTTTTGGTCGGCCATTTTTTTCCTATCGCGATATGGGCCATCGCGCCGCGCATGCGCGGTGCAGGCCCGCCATTTTTTGGGGGGGGTCGGCCATTTTTTTTGTCGGCCATTTTTTCCTATCGCGATGCGGGCCGTCACGCCGCGCATGCTGCGCATGCACGGTGTGGGCCCGCCCTTTTTTTGCGCGATGCGGGCTGGGGTCGAGCCCCGGAAAAGGTTGAGAACCGCTGGTATAGGATCTCCTTCTTGTACAGGGGGTTGGGCAAAATGACCTCCAATTCTGTTATTCTGTTAAATGAGCACAATTCTTTCAGAGGTTTAGAGCTGAATGCAGCTGTATTTTAGATATATTTTGGTGCAGAACTGTTGCAGCTCAAGTTTTTTAAATAATGGCTAAGTTTCTGTTCAGTCTACCTACTACTGTATACACAGCACTGACAATATGCCCACAAAGTTCTAGATGGGATACAACTCTCCTCCCTCAATCAGGAAAGAACCCATAGCAGAGAGGGCAACAGAGAAGGAGGGACTGCCAGTCAAGTGTACAGAGATAAAGAAGCTGAACATTTCCAACACAGCAAAAAGTCTCTGACTTTAGGATTAGGAGGCAAAATAAAATTAAATCAGTGGAACCATTTTGATCTAGTGGTGTAAGGCATCTGATTAGAATGTGGGAGGCTGAGTTCTAGTCCCACCTTAGCCATAAAGTCGGCCAGTCGCTCTCTCTCAGCCCAACTCACCTCATAGGACTGTTGTTGTGGGGATAATAGGAAAAGGAAGGTATGCTGAATATGCTTGCTGCCTTGAGTTATTTGTAATAAAGGTAAGAAATAAATAAAGTGCTAATTAGAACTGTTTTGTGATTTGCAGGTTGCAATTTGCTTTTTTTTAAATTAGTGATCAGGGGAAGCTTTCATCATAGCAAGCAAGCTTCGGTCAACTTATTATTTTACAGTTGCATCACTATTGTGAACAGTGTGAACTGCAAGATTTATAAGGCCCTCCAAACTTTTCATAATTGATAAATATAATGACAGAATGTCTGTAAAGTTATGCATGACCTTATCAGAAAAATGGACTTTTTGTGTCTACCTTGTGTGTCTTGTTTCCTTGAACAAGATATGAAATAGAGAACCTTCTGGAATTTCTTTTGGCAATTTCATCTGTACACCAATTTTCTTAAGTATGCCTAAAGGGTTTCAAGCTTTATTTCTCTTTTAAACTTGTATTCATAATTTGCAAGCTAGAAGGATCCTTTGCATATATACTTTTTACCTATCTGTGACCAATGCAGAAGTAAATTCTTTTGTGCTTTCCTTATTTTAGAACAAATAGTAACTTATACTCTATTCTCCATTTCTTTTCTTAGTCTCTGATGTATTCTCCAGCTCATCTTCATCAAATATGTAGTCATTCTTGCACTTTTTTATAAGACCTCTTCTATTTCTTATTTAACAAATGCTAATTTTTCTCAAATTTCATCATTGTAAGAACCAATACTGTTCCACTCACTGGTGTTTTAACCCACCATTTTCTTTATAAAAATAAACTCTCTTACTCTCTCTAACTTCAGATTTGGCCAATCATTACTCATACCAGAAAGAATTACACAGGGCAAAAATCCATTGGATGTACTACTCCTCTGGAAAAGATCCTTCAGTATAGTATTCATCAAGATATTATGCACATAAGTTTTCATCTGAATATGAACCAAGAATACAGAGCAATATCTTCCATCATGTTATGAAACTGCAGCCAATGATTATTAGGCTGTGCTTCTGTCCTGGGAAAAAACTAAAGAGTTATAATTCTTGGCTCTCAAAAATTATTAAACCCATTCAGTTGCTTTTTCAACCAGATCTTTCTAGACTGACTAGTAAACAATTATAACTTGAAATGTCATACCTTAAATATTGAGTTTGCTCAGAGTTGTGGAGTGCCTTTTGCCCATCATTTTGATGCCTCCAAAAATATATAAAGAGTTGTCTTAATTTAAAGGAATTCATTATTCATTATTGCTCAATTGCTTTTCAGACAGAATAGAATAGAATGACAGGGTTGGAAGGGATCTTGGAGGTCTTCTAGTCCAACCCCCTGCTCAGGCAGGAAACCCTATACCATTTCAGACAAATGGTTGTCCAATCTCTTCTTAAAAGCTTCCAGTGTTGGAGCATTCACAACTTCTGGAAGCAGGTTGTTCCACTGGTTAATTGTTCTAACTGTCAGGAAATTTCTCCTTAGTTCTAGGTTGCTTCTCTCCTTGATTATTCTTTTCAACCTTTGACAGGTGTTAGGTATTCTTATAATTGAAACTGTCCTGAACACTGCAGGGGAATGGCTTTTGCCATCATCTGGCACAAAGGTGGGGAACTATTGCCCTTTTATGAGTTGTGGGCTTCAATTACATACTGGCTCAGGAATTCTGGGAGTTGAAGTCATAAAGGGGCCATGGTTCCCCACCTCTTGTTAAAAGTAGTCAGAAATATTATTTTTGACATCCAGCAGGAATTATCACCATGAAGCATGAGCATAAGTCAATATTTATTTTCACTGAACTTTCCAACTACAAATATCTTTCTGTTTTAGCAAGAAGACATTATACACAGATTTTATTTAATTTGCTCTAGGATTTTCTCGAGCTCTGACTATTAATACTGCTTTCTAAAGCAAAGAATCTGCTCTAGAAATGAAAATTACTTTAGCTCCAAATGGCTGCACTTGATAAGAAGGCATTTATTCAAGGTCTCTGTCAAAATCAACACATCACCAGCACATATACTAAACAGCACCCGAGAAGAACCTCTCCTTTTTCTGCCTGTCATGACAGGCAATTATATAAATGTTCTAATGGTTGCTGCCAGAGGAGATGGTTTTGTCTGAAAAGAAAAGCTGGCACTTATGGATGTCTCAGATATCCAGCTGTCAAGAACCTCCCAGCCTTCTATTCATTTGTGGAGCCTCAGAGCTGGCCATTGCTTTTCCCTGGCTAGCAGGACTGTGCACCCACCCGACCAAGCCCTGGTGAATGATCAAACGTGGACACAGAATAGTTTAGTCACACTTTTAAATTGCTTTTGTGCACAAGAAGTTCCCAAAGCCATGTGGCTTTTCCCCATTTTAAGTTAACACAATGCGTCGTTATACAGCAGGAAACTCAATAAGCAACCAATCTACATTTTGGAATACATAATGACAATGACTGAAGGGAGTTTTGCTCACCCAAAAGGTTGTTTGAAATAAAAGTGACAGCAGCAAGGCACGCTTAAAGATGGTCCTGCCTCTCCACCCTTGAGATAAAAAAGCTGCTTGTTATTTTTTAATGCCTTTTTAATGCATTTTATGCATTATGAACTGTTAGGTAGCACTTAAAAATAAACTATGATTTGTGTCATGCCTCATCAGCAATCAGAACAAATAGGGTTTTCCCCACCCGTAATTTATTTCCTCATTCCATGTCTTCTGCTTCCCTTTATAGTAGAGTAGCAGAGCTTCGTTAATGTTCGCTTACTATTAAGTTTATTGCAGAAGCCAGACATTCATATTCTCCCCTGTAGAATACACCACTAGGCCTCCTGAATGCAGCAGTACATAACCTTTTCCTACCATCTAAGTTACAGGAGGAGAAATTACTTTTTTCACAAGAATGTTTTTTTTTTTGTAAGACTGCCATGGTAACATCGGATGCACCTTTTAATTAGCAAGGATAGGGTTATATCTCCGCTTCCTTTCTCTTCCACCTGTCATCCTTCAACAGTCTACACAGTCCTCTCCCTCTGAACTGAACTTTGCCAAAATAATCCCTTGGAGGCATAAACATTTTAGAGATTATGCAATGAATGCCCTCCAATGCCTTCGCATCATTAACTCATGCTCTGAATCACTGACACCCCGACACCCAGCTCTTGCCTTCATTCTCCACATGATTTCCTCTCTGTCTTCAGAAGAGGGGCTGGAAAACCAGGGAATGTGTCATCTCTTCAACTGTGTGTCCAGGAAAACCATATGAAAACCACCCACCTATCTGCATCTGAAGTAAACACTACAATTTACACTTGTAGCAGAAAACTTTGCTGAGCTTTCAGATATATAGATCATAATTTTCTTGTCAGTTCAATATTTGTACACTTTACCTGGGATCCCAAAATCTGGATTTTCTCAAGAGCAAACCACTGTGAGGCAGAAGTAAGGGATTCCTGTGAGTTTATCTGGGAGTCTGCTAGACTTTCAGAATGTTCCACAAGTTGCGGACAGAAGACCCTGTTCCTAAGCGGAGATCTAAGGATCAATTGGGACTATTGCTATATTGTACCAGCCTTCCTGCCGCACAGCGGCCTCTCTGCCTGAGCTTTGCAATTCTGTTGGCAGTGGAGTTCATAGGCTTATGGTCCTGGAGGATTTCAATCTGCCTTCCTGGGAGTAGGGTCTGAAATCACTCAGGAGCCTATATCATGTCATCCTGAGCCCAATAGGACAGTGGTCACACTGATCTGGTTTTCTTGTCAGAGCAGCAGCAATGTGATCTGGACTTGGGGGAGTACTCTGTGGCTTCCCTGTCATGGTTAGTTGATGCCCTGATAACCATGAGATTTTCTGGTACTACACATTTTCTGGTACAGGGAGATGGGATCTATTAGATCAGCCCACCCCTAGCAACTGAGAGATCTAGATGGGTTCTAGAGGGAGCTGACAGTTATTCCTGATGATCTGCTGTGAAGTCTGACTGAAACCTTGGAGGTCGCTTGGAGCGAATAGGTGGCTGTGGCAGATAGCACCCATGTGACCTCTGGAAAGACATATGTTACACATCTGTCTTTCTAGAGAACTATAATGGCTTCCAAACTGCTTGTGGGTCCAATTCAAAATGAATTTTGACCTTTAAAGCCTACACATGGCATGCGCTCAGGTTATCTTCCAGATTATATCTGCCCATCTCATCAGGTCTAGCAGGAGGGGTATGCTGTGAGTCACATCCGCTAAGAAATTCCATCTGACAAGACCCAGAATATGTACCTTTTCTGCTGTGATTCCTACCCTCTGGAACATCATTCCCCACAAAGTGAGGTTGGCCTCATTGGTGTTAGCTTTCCAGAAAGTTCTTTAAACATGGTTTTCCCAGCAACCATGGGGATCCCATGGGGAGCTTACAAGGTAGTTTTTTGTTATTAGGTGATTATTATTATTCTTCCATAACTTGGGTTTGTTTATGCTCTTATTTTGATTTTATGTTCAGTGTTTTAAGATTTATGTTATTTTAATTGTTGTGTTTCTACGCCACCCAGGGTCATATTATGTGAGATGGGCAGCCATATAAATTTGCTAAATAAATAAATATTAAGAGGTGATTTCATCTTAGTCCCTTTATCAGATATTGTTTTTTTAACTTAAGGGTTTTTTATATGTATGTAATTTCTATTATGCTGTGAGCCGCCCTGAGTTCTTCGGAATAGGGCGGCATAGAAATTAAATTAATAATAATAATAATAATAGCCATCTTTTACCAATGAAATGTTGTTTAGTAAGTCATAAAGCTAAGATCACTCTTGAATTGAGCTCAGCTCCTGGCAATACAGGGATATGTACAAATAGCAACAATATGAGATCCTTCTTTCAGGATTTCTTTTTAATTTCCCAGTCAAGCCTGGAGATTTTCTCAATGTTATTTGGCTTTCTGAGATCACACTGAAAGTAAAGTTTAATTCTAGGGCAGGGGAGAAGCATGATGTGTTCAGAGTGATGTCATGAGTGTGTTTACTTTGCAAGCATTTGTTGAGAGTTTTATCTTATTGAACATATATTTGAGAAAACGTATGCAAACAGTATGGACAGAAATGCAATAAGGCTGATTTCAGGGTTTTGTCAAGGAGGCAATCATTTAATTATCTTCAAGACAAGATTAGCAAGTTCTTAGAAAACATTTCTAGAAAATCTTTCCAGAAGGAAAGTAATGCAACCAAAATGACTGTTCACTCTTGAAAGCAACAAGGAACCTGCTGATGTGCTGAGTGCCTCTTTTTGACAGGTGGAAAACTATCACATAGAAAATCTCTATCAAGAGCCTGTTTTTCAGATTTGGCAGCTTTTAAGATATATGGACTTCAACTCCCAGAATTCCCCAGCTAACACAATCTAGACAGAATCAAACCTTATGAGAGGTTTATTTCTCTCAGCTGCTTCCAAATGACTGACAACAACTGTGCATGGAAATTAATCAGGGACAATCAATCTATGGGGCTTTATTATCTTGAAGTAACAGCATGCTAGGAACAGGTCATTCTCAAACTATGGTGTCAGATGGTGGCTTCTTACTTAAATATGATTTGGTACAACAAACCACAAGTACACTATGCCAGACATAGTTTTAAGTTATATAGGTGTCCTCAACCATAATGGAGTCTGCCCATCATGATCATAAGTCACGAAGCTCATAAAATATGACCAGCCCAATTTTACAATCTTTTTTGCAACAGTCGTTAGTGAACACGGTGGTCGTAAAGTAGCCACCATGGTCGTTAAATGAACGCCACAGTCATTAAGTGAACCAATGGTTTGCTACATGCCCGGTTTTGCTGGAAATCAGAAATGAATGTCAGTTTTTAGCAAAACCGACACAGAATGTGGTCATGTGATTGTGGGACACTGCAAATGGCCATAACTGTGTCACAGTAGCCAAGCACTCAAAATTTGGTCATGTGACCATGGGGAGCACCCACAACTGTCAGAACTTTGAATTTGGGTTGTAAATATCCCCCAAGTAGATCTATTGTAACTCTGAAAGGTTGCTAAGCCACTGGTCATAAGTGGAAGACTACCAGTATGCTAACAGAACCAGCATGTGAAAAGAGGATTTAACAATCATAATATAGCCTTGCAAATGCCAGGAAAAGTATTCCATTGTTTTAAATTATTTGATTTACAGTATAAGGCAGGGGTAAATCAGTACAGATAAATCACTGTACTGACTTAAAACGAATTCTCATGGTCTGTTAAACAAGCCATTCCTATGCCATTTCAGGAACCTTTGATTTCAGACTGATAGAATGAAAAAGCACATCAGGAAGGGCAGAAATGAGAAATGGGAATGGAAAGACATGTTGAACTTTACTTCACTTTCCTAATAGGAAGTTCATTTTTTTAAAAATGCTATTGTAAAGAAATTAGGCTAGCTTGAATGTCCTCTTGATGGGGAAGAGGACATGATAGAAAGCTCAAAAGTTTAGCATCATTTAGATTCGAATTCTTTGCTAGCTCAGTCACTAGCTGCACTTCCTTTTTGACTAATTCCTGGGAAGTAATACTAAAAATGCCATCCAGTTTCCTTCAACATTATCCATCCTCCTCCTTCAGTTCTAAATCAGACCAATTTCCCTTTTTTCACTAAAATATCTCTAAATTCTCTAAATTCAGAGAAGACAATTGCTGCTATCAAATTTGCATTGCTCACATTCTGCCATGTTTCAAATATATTTCTCAATTGCTTGGTTAATCGTTCCTTGTTAGAATCTACCCACGCATCTCTAATGAAAACAAATGCTTTCAGTGATTTACTGGCACAGAATGTGCTTTCAAAATGACCATAAAAACATAATTTCAAGTTGTTCAGCACTGCTCAGTATCTGCCATGAAATTTAGAGGAATTATCAGTATGTTATCAAAGCACAGGACACTTTGAAGTCCTTTTTATGCAAGACTGACACACTTAGGTTATCGTCCACTTCTGCCAGCCTGAAAGGGCAGAACTGAATTCAAACCTATTAGAACCACAGTTGATTTCAAAAGAGGAAGACAGGCCTTTCCTATGCAATGTAATAAAGCAGTGTGCTTTGCATTCAACAGACTAAATTTCTCTGGTGAATTATTTCATTGACATAATAATGTAATGAGGCAAACTGCATCTCTGCATTTCCATCAATTTACGTTAGCTGCCTAAATGATGCCATTACACAGATTGTGCAATTTACAATATTGCAATGATGCAAACACGATGTTGTAAAATTGTGAGTGAGGCAATTTGTATGACATCATCACACAAATAACATAAATTGTCACTGTGATATAATTTCTTGTTTAACAGATTTTTATGAAAATACACACTCAGACAGACACACAAATCAAAACAAGGTTTCACTATATTGTTAGAATAAAATGAAAGGAACCAAATTTTATCCTCTTTATATGCAAAAAAAAAAGGACAGAATTTAATGTTGATTCCCAAGATATATGCATCTATAGTTAGAACTTCACTTATAATCATCTTCCGGATTAAGGAGTCTCTTTTATGCTAAGTTTCTCCCTGAACTCAAACATCCACTTTCTTTCCAATTGTGCAAAACAGATGGCATGTCATGGGCAGGCATCTTCCATTCCAAATTTATTTTTTATTTATCTATGAATATATAAATAATTTCAGTCAAGGCAGTTCAAACCTACTGTACACAAATATGCAGAAGAACAGTATCTATTTTCATAAGTCAACCCTGGATACCTACAAACACCAGCCTCCACACAAAGATATATTCTTGTAATCCCCTATTAACCATAACAGTGTGCTCTGCTGTAAGTTGAAATCTGATTTACTTCTGTTATAAACACCAAGTCCACTCAAGTATATCATTCTGCCTTTGCTATCTATCATGCCCCTTTTTTTATATAGCTGATACTTCCCCTTACACAAATCCTTCTTTTTTTTTGATGTTCTGGCAGATAGTGAACCACTTCATTCTCACTTCATG
The DNA here is from genome assembly GCA_034064705.1 of Bothrops alternatus. Taxonomy (NCBI): domain Eukaryota; kingdom Metazoa; phylum Chordata; class Lepidosauria; order Squamata; family Viperidae; genus Bothrops; species Bothrops alternatus. The sequence goes on from JARGCV010000248.1 coordinate 15,132,535, forward strand.
GTTCGTAAAACATGTATCCCAACTTTTCCTTTCTCTTCTCTCTGTGTTAGAAGTAAATAGGCTTGCTCTCAATGGCTGCATCAACAAACAGATAAAACTACATGGACAAAACATAAATTATTACATGCTGCTTGACTTTAGTCTCTGAAACAGATGCTCCTAGTCAGCTATGAGGTATTCCTTAAGAGGATGGTTCCGTGCTTTGACACATCCCTGCCCCACAGAATGAAATGCAGTAATGATGAAATAACAACAACAACAACAACAACAATAATAATAATAATAATAATAAGTTGGAAGGGACTTTGGAGGTCATCTAGTCCAACCCCCTGCTCAGGCAGGAAACCCTATACCATTTCAGACAAATGGTTGTCCAGTCTCTCCTTAAAAACTTCCAGTGTTGGACTTCCGGTTCCGGATCGCGGCGCCTCTAGCCGTATGGAGAGACTTGTCTCCTTGTTCAGCTAGTTTCCCTCCGCCGGTAGACCCCTGTGGGGGTCGAAAGTCGCCCTGGAGGGCGTGACTACCATCGAGGAGGCTATGCTCGGCTGCGGAGGAGCAGGAGCTCCTCCAGCTGTCCGAGCTGACTCTGAGGGCTGACGGAGAAGAAGATTGGCCGTAAAATGGCCGATCACCTAGCCGCATCAGCCGCAAGTCAAAAGAACATCTAAGCATGAAGAACCATTGTGGTGAATCCAGGTGAGACCTTTCCTTCTCTCGTTATTCTGACTTTTCCTGTAAAGGGTTTTTATTTTCCTTTATTAAGAAAGTGACAGCTGCCTATATGTGGAAAGAAGAGCTAAAAAGAAAAAGATTAATTTTTGTGGTGATTTTTTTTTACTATTTGACTTCTGCTGGGTGAATTTCAGGGGAAAAGAAGGAAAAAAGGGACATTGTTACTTTCTTTTTTTAATCTGATAATATAGGAGATATTTTTTGTTGATTTTTTAAAAAAGAAAAAGAGAAAACTTTCCTTTTTTAACTTGATTAACCTGAAAAAAAGAAAAAAAAAGACTTTATAGTTCACTGAGGACATCTGGTGGCGAAAAGCGAAATTTTAACTGTATTTCTCCCTATTGTTTGAAGAGGGATTGGATTTTATGTGATAATAAAAGAGTAAAGATAACTTGACAGCTGGGTGGCGAAGTTGGCTATTAGACCTTTGGAGGCGGACATTTGTGGATCTTTTTTAAGTAGTCTCTAATAAAGGAATAGGCAAAGCTACCACCAAAATGGCTGAAAGTTATTCACATCTCGACTATGATTTAATACTAGAAAAAATATTAGAATTCTCAGAAGATTTCAAAACTTATTGGAAATCTTGGAGAAAATCCAAAGATGCCACCTTGGAACCTCACACTGACTCTCTAATAAGGAACCAAGTTGTGGAACAATAGAAGATGAACAGAGTAATCCTGAACAGACCTACATACAACTTAAAGAGACAGAGACACTATTCTTACAATTTAATTGTGAATCTGCATTGAGAGAAAATGTGGAAACTACTGAATCAACTAATGCTATACAACGTCACCTACAATTGATGGACAATTTTGATGACCAAGAAATAACTGTAGTTGACTCAGTTCAACTATCAAAAGTAACAAAGATTGATATCCAGACACAATTTTTCAGAAATTACAATAAAGAGGAAAGGGAAAGAAAATTTGTTCAGTTTGAACTGGTTAGGAATCCTCGTAATCAAATCTTGAGGTTTGATAACCAAAAAGCCTTATTATGGGAACCAAATTGGCATAGAAAGAAAGCTAGAGTCAGGTTTAAATGTGACATAAAATGTTATTTGACGGGTTAAAAAGGCTTTAGAAATTCTGTCTGATTTTTTGACTTATATAGTAATTTTACATTTGATAATTATGTTGTAATAGAGAAAGAGAATGTGTCTGATTTAATTAGGAATGAAAGATGAGAATTTCCTGATATTATAATTGATAAGTATTTGAAGATATAAATTTTATCAAGGGCTTAAAAGATTTTTTTATAGATGTAGACTGATGAAATGATAGAATATACTCTTAAAAATAGAACTGTTTTTGTTGGACTTACATCATTATTTTAAATATGATAATTATGTTGTAATAGAGAGAGAGGAAGAGCTACTTGTAATAGGGAAAGGAAAAAAAATCTGTCTCAATGAATGATCTTGTATTAAGGATACCTGAAATCACAATTATATACTTACTAAAATGTAATTGGAGTATGACAACTGTAATTAGCAAAGCTTAAAAACAGGATATAGATTTTAATTGCATGTGATTAATGATTTTTATTTGATTGAACTTTACTTAAAACTGTATAAATCTTAATAAGCAAAACTATATTCAAGAAATAGAGAGGAAAATTTTGATAATTACTTTGAGCTATATTTATATGATTTTGTCTTTGAATGACTGGACATTCTGATCACCATGTTGTGTCCTAAGCTCTTTGGAAAAAGTGGGAAAAACCAATAAAAAACTTTTTTCTTTTTTTTTAAGAAGTATATACCAAGAAGATTAGATAAAATAGAAGTATTAATGTAAGAGAAAATTAATCTTATTGTATACAATACAGATAGGGAAATTTGGAGAGAGGAGTTGCTCGGACATTACCCCTGAACTGTATCTGAAGAGGGATGAGAGGGAAGAAAGGAGAGGAGAGAGAAAAGAGTAAAGGAGGGGAGAAGGAAGTAGAAAGGTTGGAGAATAGTTTGACTCCCTCTTCTTTGTGGCAGCCCGTGAGAACACTGCTATCATGTCCTCCCTCATCGTTCTCGTCATTAAACTAGACATACCCAATTCCAGCAACCATTCCTTATATGTTTTAGCCTCCAGTCCCCTAATCATCTTTGTTGCTCTTTTCTGTACTCTAGAATCTCAACATCTTTTTTACATCATGGTGCCCAAAACTGGATGCAGTATTCCAAGTGTGGCCTTACCAAGGCATTGTAAAGTGGCATCAACACTTCATGTGATCTTGATTCTATCCCTCTGTTAATGCAGCCTAGCACTGTGTTGGCTTTTTCGGCAGATGCAGCACACTGCTGGCTCATATTTAAGTGATTGTCAACTAGGACTCTGAGATCCCACTCACAGTTACTACTATTGAGCAAGGTACCACTTATACTATATCTGTGTATGTGGTTTTTCTTGCCTAAAAGTAGAATCTTACTTTTTTTCACCATTGAATTTCATTTTGTTAGATAGCACCCAATGTTCAAGTCTGTCCAGATCCTTCTGTATCTTAAGCCTTCTTCTGGAGTGTTGGCTATTCCTGCCAGCTTGGTGTCATCTGCAAATTTGATGAGTTCCCCATCTATCCCCTCGTCCAAATAGTTGATGAAGATGTTGAAGAGCACTGGGTCCAGAACAGAGCCCCGGGATACCCCACTACACACTTCCCTCCATGTAGATGTGCTTCCATTGAGGACCACATGCTGACTATGGCCAATCAGCCAGCTACGGATCCATCTGGTAGTGATGCTGTCTAACCCGCATTTTTCTATCTTATGAAGTAGTAGGTTGTGATCTACTTTGTCAAATGCCTTACTGAAATCCAAGTAAATTATATCCACAGCATTCCTCTGGTACACTAATTTTGTCACCTAGTCAAAGAATGCAATAAGATTTGTCTGGCATGACCTGTTTTTGACAAACCCATATTGGTTTTTGGTAAAGACTTTGTTTGCCTCTAGGTGTTCACTGATTCATTGCTTGATTATCTTTTCCAGAATCTTCCCAGATATTGAGGTCAGGCTGATAAGTCTGTAGACTTCATGCATCACTATAAGCCGTAATATATTTTTTTTATTTGGCTGGTGGGTTATTAATTACACTCAAACTCTGGACAGCACACAGTACAGATAGTCCTTGACTTACAACTAATCACTTAATAATCATTTAAGTCATGAGAATCTCTAACTTGGGACTATATATTACCTGGTTCCAAAGTTGTTGGTCAGCCACCACCACCCAAGTCATATTACTGAACTTTGGGTGCTCAGCAACACAACTGCATTTGCAGCCATATGTAACATTCCGTGGTCACGTTTTTCCACTTTTACTTCTGTTTTTCAGAAAACCTCCCTACAGCAAACCATGGCTTTGTTTAACAGGTGCGTTTTTTGCTTAACGACTATGGTGGCCATTTTATAACTGCTGCAAAAAAGGTCAGAACAACCATCGTGACTCACAACTGTGATGGTCAAGCTTTATTATGGTCATAAGCTGAGAACTGCCTGTATTTTACAAAATGGAAAAATGTAAAAGAAAAATAGGCATCCAGAAAAAAGCTCCACAAGCTTGAAGTGAAAGCATATAACACACAAGTAAGCACACATCCAATATAGCTTCCTTGGAAAAACTAGGTTTTAAGAACTTTTTTGAAGGAGTTCTTGGGGCCCATCTAAAAGTCATTGAGGGGCATGCACTGCAACATAAAAGGTACCTCCTGGGACCAATCAGGTAACACTGCCTAATCAATGGGACCCAGAACATACCAACCCTGGGTTGTGAGTCTGTGTCAACCACTGGACCCAGCAGCTGAGTCCAGGGAGTCAGAGGAGGTGGAGGAGGGGCCTGAAGAGCCATCAGAGTCAGAGGAAGGCTCTGATGAGCTCCAGGACTTACAATCTGATGAAGAGCCTGGCCCCTCCAATCGTGCTGAGGCTGAGACTCAGCTGTGTGGGGAAGATGAATCAGACTCTGAGGACTCACAACTGGAAGGCATTATAGATGCTCGCAAACGCAGACAGGCAACAAGAGCAGAACAGAGGGAGGCAATGGGGCGACTCCAAGGGAGGAGGAGAAGGCATTGAGAAGCCACGGCTTGGGGCTGCATAATAAAAAGAGAAGGAGTGGGCAGTACTGGTCGTTGAAGGCAACCGTTTGCAAAGGAATCAAGCTTCATGGAATCCTGTTTTGTTTGCCTTGGACAATTCTCCATTTGCATCGTGTTTTGTTTGCCTTTGCTTTTGGGACATTTTGCAGGTCTGTACCTAATTAATAAAAGGGGTTTGTTTTCCCTGCATTTCCAGCGTACTTGTTAAAAGAGGGGTTCATCCTTGTGAATTAACAAGGACTCACACAGGCTGGGACAGAACACCCTGCCCAATCATACAGGATGGACAGAAACTACAGAAGTTTCTCTCAGATAACCATGCCATGAAAGTTTGTATAGAAGATAACCAGCACCTTGAATTGCACTCAGAAGCCCACTGGGAACTAGTGCAGCTTATAAAGTAGAGAGTTACTTGAATGTAATTGCCTATGCTATTGCATTCTGGTTCAGCTGAATCTTCTAAGTGGCCTTCAATATCTTCACATGGATGAATGAAATCAATCTCTCTTTTCACTTTGAATCCTTCCTTACTTTGTGTTATGCATTAATCACAGTTTCATCAGTTAGTAACAAGACCTTTCTAGATATTTGGCAATCTTGTAACAACTATCACTATAAAGCTAGATATTATAATGAGACAAATCTGACAACAAGAAAGCATGTGCTGATTCTGTTCCCTTGTTTGATTTTGGTGAAAACTTTGAAACCTTGTACAACTTCTCAAAAGACAATGTACTCACATCTGATAAAGATTAGATCTTATGTGGAAAAAAATGCACATTGGTCAATACCCCAGAATTGGTCTGGTACATTTACATTTCTGACAACACACACAACATTTCTGCCACAATTGCTCACATGGAAAGTATGGTACAAAGCAATCCCTTATCACAAGAAACTGTATGCCTTGTTTTATTGACAGTTATTTTCCTGGCTACCTAATGCTGGGTGGCTCAAGAAATTGGTTTTTAGTATCATAATGTTTCTAGTATTCTGTGTAACAATCTGTTGCTGTGTACAAATGTATTCCTCCCCTGCTGAACCTGTGTAAGCCTCCCTCTTCTAACCATCTCCTATAAAAGAACCAAGAACCAACTGCTGCCTCTGATGACTGGACAGATATGTTTCTATGATGGCAGCCTCTGAGGACTGGACAGATGACAGCTTATGCCCTAGGATCGTGTACAGAACTGGACGGAGCATAGGTGGAACCCACAGCTGCTAAAAATAAAATAAAAAAAGTGGATATGTTGTGATGCATGAGGCTTGGAGAGGCTTGGGACAAAGAGACTGTGCCATATGACTTTACCATGCTGTTTTGGAGCAACAGGAAATGGAGGAGGAGCCAAGAGGTGGAGTCCATTGGCCACAGGCCATGTGCTCTGGAACAAAGGACAAAGGCCATATGGCCTTGGGACAGGAAATAAGGGGGGCTAATAGGTGGATGGACGTTGTACCAAGATTTGAATCCATTGGCCACAGGGTGGCCCTGCAGTGTAGCCTTGTCATTGGCTGTAAGAAATAACATTGTCATTGGATGTTTGTAACCATGTGATGCATTGTGTAACCGCCCACTGTAACAGGGAATAAAAAGGGGAAGGCAGCCTTTTGTCAGTGGTTGCTTCACCCAGAGAAATGTGAAAAAAAAAGAATTGTTCCATGTAGAGTGTGTTGCAATGATCCACATGCAAGATAGATGCTTTTAGCTTAGTGTAATCCTTAAAATAATCTCCAATTATAGCTTAATGTTTTGTACAATCCAGGCCACTGCGATGGGTTCCACAATCATGGTTAAAAAAAATAGGGTTGAGCATTATAATGCCATGTGGCTCCAGTCAATGACTTAATTGAGCCAGTTTGTCTCATGGTTGAGGCATCAGGCTAGAAACCGGGAGACTGAATTCAAGTTCAGCCTTAGCCATGAAAGCTGGGTGACCTTGGACCAGTCATTATCTTTCAGGCCAACTCATCTCCCAGGAGGAGGAAGCAGTACTAGATATGCTCACTGCCTTGAGTTGCCTATTAAAATAATAAAGGCTGGATATAAATAAAACAAAACAAACAAACAAATATTCTCTACTCATTGATATAACAGGGTTAAAACAGCTTCTTCATATGTGTGTTTAGCACAATCAAAGGTAGCCAAGCTGAAAACTTCACAATGCAACAGGAACAGGTCAGCACAATACTTGTACATTTTTGGCAGTTCTGGCGGATTATATCAACTGTAAATAAGAGTTTGCTTTACTATAACAAAAATTACAGCTTGAGAAAAGTTCAAAAAACATGTTGGGTTTTTTAAACAATTTCTTGATAGCTCTAAATAACAGGCCATATAAAATACCAGAGAGTAGCCACAATGGTTCCTGATGTTTTCCTCCCGCTCCCCTTTTTCTTTCCCGCGTATTTTTTGGGACAAATTCCGCCTGCCAATGTACTTTTAAGTAAACATAAAGGGGAATATTTACAAGTGCTGCTAGGGCTTGCTTCTAAATTGGCTCCTTGCATTTTAAAGAAAGCATGCTCTGGATATGGGTGTGGTTTCCTTGGTTTAACTTTTTTAGTTATATAAGCCTTTCTGTAGATAAACAGAACGACTCAGGCACTTTTGGAAAGAGGTAAATAACTTTTTTTATTCGCCTTTTCCCATTCCATGCATGTTTCTCTGTCTCCATCATGACAATTTTCTTTCCAAATGAAAAAGCTCCAAAGGCTGTTGTCTTCTTTTTTCAGAGCCAGAGAATCTAAACTTAGGCTTTTTCTAAGCAGTTACGAAACAAAGCACATTGTCTCACATGTAAAGACCTGAGCCAGTAACTCCTAGATTTGAAATGTTCCTTATTATGCTTCTGAAAGGATCCAGTAAATTTCACAAGATCTGGACAGTAACTACATAGATACTGGGAAATGTAAGTAAATTTCATAAGAGCTGCACAGTAAGTATATAGATTCTGGGAAATGTATTTTTCAAAAATGTACTGTTAAGGCTTATATGCTATTTATCTAGATTTAAGACATATTTGCACATAGATGTTTACATCCTGGATATACCTATCTATACATGACAAAAAAAATCTTTCAAAAACACTAGAAGATCAAACTATTCCTCAGTTTACACATTTAAACTGGCAAATAATTAGTTCACTTCCTTTCTGGATTTCTCACTAAGTATCTCCTAAATCTCTGTGTCTCTTTCATCCTCTCTGATTCCCTAAACGCTTACATAGTTCATTTGGGAATCTCAGGGTGTTGTTTTTAATAACCAACACAGGCAACAAGAAATAAATGTGAGAGATTATAATCAGCAAAACATGAAATTGTCTTAAGTGCATTTTGGGAAATCAGAATGGAATCAGAAAATGTAAGCAATTTTCTAGTGGGCACTTGAAATACAATCAATGTAATTAAATACATTTTCTCAAGAAATATCACTATACAGTGATCTATGTGGTACAGAGGTTAAAATGAGGGGTTTTTAAAATAAAAATTGTTGAAATAATGTTCTGCAAACTCATATAGATGGAAAAAACAAAACTGTGAAAAGGATCTACATTTACCAGTTGGTAAAATCTGTAACAGGATATCTGTTTTCTATAATTAGTATCAAACAAAACTAAGGAAGATCAGACCTGATAATGCTTGGATGGGATACCATCAAGAAATCCCAGAGCTCTATGCCAATTTGGAAAGGTTTTGTTTTTACAAAAAGCAAATCATGCCCATACCATATGGTTAGCAAGTAAAATCCATGGATACGTTTATATAGCCATTTGGAGTCAAACTCAGCTCTAGGCGGTCTTTATGTACAAGGATGACTACAATTACTATTACCACTATCTAAAGGGATTAGTCCAATTGATCTGCCCAAAGATAGATATGAGAAAATAAACAACAGAGCAGAAGATGCCAGACCTGCCACACTGCAGTATGATCCTGTTTAGGTTTTCAACCAATTCATTCAAGCAGTTGTATGATCCTGGATATGCCCTATTCAGACACAACCTCTTACATTCCAAAGCATCCCTGCCAAGTGGAATCTGAAGCATTGTGCAGGCCTAGTAAGCATGATCAATCTTCAATGAGCACTGGGAAAAAGAGAGTGCCCCAAGTATTTCCCCTAAAGTCAAAGAAAAGTTCTGGAACATCTGCAAACTTCTGCATTCCCCAGAGCACCTTGACAATGAGCTTCCGCTTATTTCTCAGTGGCCTCTCTTGGCTTTATTGTTTGAGCTCTCACGAGTTAAACTCACTATTAAAGAAGGCAATATTAGGGATCAGAGCAGGCTTGGGAATTTTAGCATATGATTGGATTTCTCTGTGGTGAACTAGATGAAAGGAATCAGGGGGATGATTTGGGCTGCAAGCTGCCTGTTAAATCAAGCAGTGGAATACAAATCCACACTATTTACCTCTGGCATCTTGTTGCAATGGAACTTGGGAGGTATTGTGAAGATGGATAGCTCCCTTTGTCTTTGGAACTGACAAGGAATTGCCCTTTGCATTTCTTCATCATGTAATGAGATGACTTAAATGCAGCCTCAGATGCTTTCTGTTGAACAATACAATTCAACACAAATAGGGAGGGAATACTCAAAGGCATGTTTAAAAACATATCATGTGTGCAAACAGCCAATCCCATGCCTGCTCCTTGGAAGTGAGATCAACTGAATTAATTGCAACATTGTCAACACTACTGATTTTTACTGCAGTGCCCTACAACTTGGATATCCAGCAGGGAAATGAGAATCTCATTAAAGGGAAGCTTAAACTGACAACTCCCAAGACCGGACAAATCAAAGCAATGCTAATACACATGCATTTTGCCTATCATGCATTTGTAATTTGCATGATTAATTGAGCTGCTTGGGTTTTGCATCTACTGAGCCCACAACTAACTAGTTTCACTTTAGCATAACACTCTGAGGAAACCAATCTAATACTACATCAGAGGAACAGTGATAGAATGGATACTGCCTTGCACCTTTCTTTGAAATTCTGCTTAGACTATAAAATTTAGAAGGTAATCAGTTCATAATAAACAAACCCAGGAAGGAAAAAATAGAAATAATCAAGAAAAAATAATGGGAATTTAGTTGACCTTGAGCGAAAACATACAAACAGACAATTCACACACTGCAACACTATTAGCAGATTGGAAAAGAAACAGTGAAGGACAGCAGAACCAGGATTTCATGGAATTCTGAAATGGGAGCAATTTTAGACAGCCTGGTCCATATGATCATCTTTGAAAGATCCGATGGGTTTTGTGTTATTATCACCCCTCCAAACAGCTTTCGTAAGTGAAAACCACTTTGAATGACAAAACCATCCTCTTCTAATGGTTGAGTTCCAAAACTCATATTGCTAGACTGACACTGCAGATCATTATTCGGACAGATAAATACCACCAGCAGAGTTATTTAAATGTAGAAGATTCTTGCCACTGACTTGGAACCAGGAGTCTGTGGTATCACAGATGGCTTCCTAAGCATTCTAATCAATAAATAAGTTGCTAATAAATAATAAGACATCATCATCATAGACCCCCAAATTTAACATGTGAATTTGTCTTTTAATTTCTTTCCAGTAGTATTAAATTGAGAAGCAGCAATAATTTAAACTCTACAGATAGTTGATTTTCCAAAAACATCAGGTAAATTAAATTCCAAAGCATTTTTACCTATCCAAGCAAACTTACTGCACTAATCAGCCTTCCCTATCCACTTGTGTCAAACTCCTACAATTCCCTAGCCATATGAGATTGTGCGAAACTGTAGTTTTTGTCCATTGAAAGGATACCACATATGTCCCTAATTATATTCACAGTAGGAAACTTCATGCAACGTTTACACCTAAGACCAGTAAAACTTAAGACATCATCTTTAATGTCTAGAGAATATATAGATCCATATTGCTCAAAACTGAGGAAAAAAACTTAACATCCAATCGCCCGGCCTTCACGGTGATTTACAAGTCCAGTTAAGATAATTTTTCAGGAAATCTGCCCATGTAATATAGATAGCCACACATGTTGATCAAAAAGGACTATGGTTGCTATGCATAGAAAAAGTTCAAAATGGAATTCCTAATAATTCTCCCTTTTAAAAGCCAGCTGATGGGAAAATCTCTCTCTACTTGAGACTCATCATCATCATTTTAGCCATTATCTATCTACTGCAGGATGAAGGCCTCTTTTGCACGTTTCCAACAGCACAGTCCTCAGCTTTCTTTTGCCAATTGGGCCTGCAATACTTGCTGATGTCATTGAGCCATCTTGTTTTAGGTCTCTTTCGTGGATACATTTTATCAAGTGGGATTCATTCTATGACTGCCTTGGTCCATCTGCCATCAGTTCTTCTTGCTATGTGACCAGCTCATTTCCATTTAAATTCTTTTACTGTCTTGATAATATTGTATACCTTTGTTTGTTCTCTAACCCATGTGCAGGTCTTTCTATCTTGTCCTGTAATGCCGAGCATGTACCTTTTGCACAAGCCTTTTTGAATCCCCCAAAACATAAAATGTTCTGAAAAGTCCAACGTCCCCACGCCAGCTCCAGGATAAAGTTGGCTGAATTAACAGTGGATACTTAATACTTCCATTACTGAAGAAATGTTATGATGATTTTCATCCAGTTTAGAAGGGTTTTGTAAAAAGGCTGCCAGAGTCAAACATGCTATGAGAGGAAAGAGCCTCAGTTATTGGCGGATAGGCAGATCAGTAACTTTAATTCTTGCACCTCATGCCTCCATCATGTTTCTGATGTTCCAGCAGGCCCTAGGAAAGTGATGTATAAGCCATATTATCCTTCTTTACAGTGGACTTGTAAAGTCCATTGTCCAACTCAAAGGGAAGGGAAAAGGAAAAAAAGAGATGAAATGAATCCTTTCACATTGTAACTATAACTATTAGCTTTCCTTCACTTGCTTACATCCTGTTTTCCATGACTCATCACTCACTCTTATTGTCAGATCTTGCTACCCATCCTCACTATATTGAATCTATCAGTCCTCTTCAAGCAATGCAGCCTGAAGGACCCAAACAAGATGAAGTTGCAGACAATATCAAATCATGGCTCTGCAATATCAATCTGAAGGATTTTATTGATTGGAATGAGTATGGCTCAGAATAGCAATTGTGGGGAAAATCTGTAGATAGTCCTGTACTTCTCTACTGCTTCCATCATATACACCAGGCTAAATCAGGTCCATTAACTGAATAACAGAGTTGGAAGGGAGCTTGGAGGTCTTCTAATCCAACCCCCTGCTCAAGCAGGAAACCCTAAACCAGGGGTTCTCAACCTTGGCAACTTTAAGACTTGTGGACTTCAACTCCCAGAATTCCTCAGCCAGCTTTCTGGGAATTCTGGGAGTTGAAGGCCACAAGTCTTAAAGTTTCCAAGGTTGAGAACCCCTGCCCTAAACCATTTCATTTGTCCAATCTGTTCTTAAGAACCTCCAGTGACTTCTGAAGGCAAGTCATTCCACTGATTAATTGTTCCAACTGTCAGGAGGTTAAACTATCAGGAGGTTTAACTCCTCAGAAAATCCTAAGAGGTCCAGGAAATGATTCCTTGAGCCCTTCAAATGTAGACATCTCTTTAGCTGCCACGGAAAAGTTTACGGAAAACCACCCATTCTCTTATGTAAGAAGCACATTATGGGGAAGATATTGTTATGTCCAGATCCGGACTCAGAAGTGGGGGAAGAATCTGACTGGGTGCCCAAAAGAAGAGCTTGGAGAAATCTCCTATACCATCTGACCACGATTGTGCGCAAATCCAGTGAACTGTATGGCATTAAAGACTGTGAGGCTATAAGGCCAGGCTAGTTGGGGATAATGGGTGCAGATATGAATTACTTACATGCTAACTTGCTTCTGACAGGATGAAATACTGCTGGGCATAATCTTCAGACAGGACTTGGTTTACTCTCTTGTTCATATCGTGCAATGCCCTCATTTCTGAGCTTTAAATTCAGGACTACGTCTCATTAGCATCCCCAAAGTATAAGACTATAAATCCTTGAAAGTATTGAAAGATTTAAAAATGAAACACACATTCCCTGCCTCCCTTCTTTGCAGGGATACACATAATCAAAACTAATGCATTAGTATTCAGCTTTTCAATCCTTTGCAACCACTCTGGAACCTGTTCTACAAGGCAGCGAGAACACCTTCTTTTTCTGATTAATCTGTCTTCCATTAACACATCCTGTGTGTTGAGATCAATACATGAGGCCCCAGTCAATTCAAAATTACCTTTTTCCTCTAGAGACCAAAATGGCCTTTCAAAGGGCATAACAGATTTCATTTCTGGAAGCCCTTTTAATTGCCCAGGTGGGTCTCAGGTTTCAAGTGTATTACAATATCAATCTGCTAGTCATCAGCAGGGAAAGTCAGCCTCCTCACTGCCCCCCTTCCAGTAAATAATTAAATGGTTTAGAGGAGGGAAAAGTCCCAAGGAGAGCCAGTTTACTAAGTAGTTTTGTGATTACAGTACAAGTAGTCCTCGATTTACAAAAGTTCATTTAGTGACCATTCAAAGTTACAACATCACTGACCATTTTTCACCCAACCACTACAGCATCCCCATGGACACATGATCAGAATTCAGCAACTTGGCAACTGACTCATATTTATGACAGTTATTGTGTCCCAGGATCATGTGATCCCCTTTTGCAATCTTCTGACAAGCAAAGTCAATGGGGAAGCCAGATTCACTTAACAACCGTGTTACTATTTTAACAAGTGCAGTGATTCACTTAACAAATGTGGCAGGAAAAATGGGGCAAAACTCACTTAACAAATATCTCACTTAGCAACAGAAATTTTAGGTTCTATAGTGGTCATAAGTCGATGACTACCTGTACTAATAACTTTAGTTTTATGTCAAAAGCACAAATCTTTACAGGCAGTCCTCAACTTACAACCACAATGGAGATCGGATCCGTTATAAATTGTTATGGTGGTCAGTTAAGTCAGAGCTGATTTTACAACAGTCATTAAGTGAATCACTACTTATTAAGTAAATCCATGGTCATTAAGTAAGCACTTAATGTGATTGTAAGTGCAAACCTGTTCTTCTGAATAGGCGATTTCTGCCTCAAGCCAGCAAAAATAGTCAGAAATTGTGTTCCTATGATCACAGGACAACGCAATTACTCATATATGCGTGTTGGTTACCAAGCACCCCTTCTCCGAACACATTATTATGGGGATGCTGCAAAGGTCATAAATGTGAGGAACAGTCAAAAAGTGCATGAACTGGACTTTTTTCAGCACTGTTATAATTTTGAACAGTCATTAAATGAATGGATGTAAGCCAAACATACCCAGTTACCTTGTCAGTTTTCCATCATGGGGGGAAAGCCTGAAAAACACTTTGACAAAATTCTGTTAATAGTTTCTCATTCTGCAAATAACTTACTCTGTACCTTAAGACAGGCCACAGTGGAGAAGGAAATCAAAAGTAGTTGATTTGGCAAAATTTATGCATTCAGAAAATAGAGTTAAGTGACAAAAACTTTAGCAGTGACTCAACCCTCACTTTTCCAGAATCAGTTGCCTGGTTTCTTGAAAAAAAAAAAGAATACAAAAACAACAACAACAGGCAGATGGTTATTCTCTCTGTGACAGTTGTTTTTCTAGTCAGAAGAACATCAAGAAAAGGGGCGTTGTCTTACCTGAACACCTTTTCTCAGCATGATGATGGATAATCCATGGATTGGGTTTCCTGAAGTCCCTTCTACCCAATAGACTAAGTCTGAGAGTTAGCCACACCTCCCGCTGGCTGTGCTGTCCCAGTTCCGACGAAGGCGAAGCAGCAAAGTCCGATGCGTTGGTTCCCCTACCCCTGACACAGAACCTGACAGGCACCAAAGGGGTGGGAGTGGATTATTCATCATCATGCTGAGAAAAGGTGTTCAGGTAAGACAACACCCCTTCTCCAGCATGAGGATGGATAAATCACGGATTGGGAGATACCAAAGCCTACACTGTCCCTATGGGGGGGGGGGAAACAGTCAGGGCATGCGTCCCTCCGGACGGCACACACGTTGTAGCACCCTCCGGCTAAAAGAGGCATCAGTGGAGGCAAACTGATCGATCTTGCAATGTCTAGTAAATGGGAAGGGAGACAAGTTGTCGCCCTACAAATCTCGCCAATGGGCGCTTGAGTCACCCAAGCTGCTGATGTTGCCGCACTGCAGGTGGAATGAGCAGTGATACGGCAAGGAATGGACAAGGACTGGGATTGGTAAGCCTTGGCTATACAGGCCTTGATCCACCTACCAATGGTGGTCAGAGACCTTCTGCCCCATGGAAGAGGGCTGGAAGGAAATGAAAAGCGTCTCTGATTTGCGGAAGGCAGAGGTCCGCTTGATGTATCGTCTCAATGCTCTGCGCACATCCAAGGTGTGCCACTGGCGCTCCAGGTCGTGAGTTGGACGGGGACAAAAACTCGGTAGTATAAGTTCTTGTGATCAATGGAACAGGGAGTTTACCTTAGGAACGAATGTTGGGTCCGTTCTAAGGACTACAGAGTCATCACGAAAAACGCACAGGTCCTCCCTGACAGAGAGTGCTGCCAGCTCGGAAATGCATCTGGCTGATGTTACTGCCACTAAAAAGGCCACTTCATTGACAAAAAACTCAATTCACAAGACTTAAGTGGCTCGAACAGTGGCTTGGTAAGAGCCTGTAAAACACATGAAAGATCCCACGAGGGGTATTGATGGACCATGGGTGGCTTTGTGTTGGTCACCCCCTTAATGAAGGAGCGAATCATCGGGTGATGTGCTAGGGAGGAAGAATCGCCGCATGTCATAGCCAGAGCTGCCACTTGTCTCTTGATGGTATTCAGCGAAAGACCTTTGTAAAGCCCCTCCAGAAAATATTCCAAAATGTTTGGGACAATGACAGATGACATGCCAATTTTATTCCTGGTACGCCAGGCGGAAAAGAATAGAAAAGAAATAGAATCATAAATTCTGTTGGTAGACTGGCGCCTGGAGGCCTGAATCATGTTGATCACCCTTGGTGGGTCAGACTGCTGAGTCAGATGTTGCCGCTCAAGTGCCAGACGGCTAGCTGGAGCCATTGCAGGTCCGGATGTTGACGAGCCCCCTGGCTGAGCACAATGCAATCCGGAGGGACCCTCCATGGGGACAAGATGGAAAGGCTCACGAGGTCGGTAAACCACGGATTCCCGGGCAGTGTGGAGCAATGAGGAGTGCTCCACACCTCTCCTGCAATATTTTGCGTATGACCGCTAGCATTAGCAGAAGAGGGGGAAAGGCGTATAGTAAACCCCCGGGCCAAGGATTGCAAAGTGCATCCACTCCTTCCACTCCCGGAGACAGGAAATGGGAGAAGAACCGCGAGATTTGTGAATTCTCTGGAGATGCAAACAGGTCCAGAGCCGGGCAGCCGAACCTCTCCGCTATCTCTGCGAATAGAGCTGGAAGCAGACGCCACTCCAAGTGGTCTATCATTGCTCTGCTCAAGGCATCCGCCTGTCTGTTTGTCTCCCCTGAAATGTGAGCCGCCTTGATGGAACAGAGGTTGGTCTCTGCCCAGGAGCATAGTAGCCTGGCCTCTGTCATGAGTGACTGGGACCGGGTGCCTCCCTGCTGGTTCACGTGGGCTTTTGCTGCTATGTTGTCCATGAGGACTAGAATGTGCTGCCCTTTCACCCTGTGCCTTAAGTGTCGTAAAGCTAGATGTATGGCTCTGAGCTCCAGCCAGTTTATGTTGTGCTTCAGGTCTCGTGGGGACCACCATCCCTGAGCCAACTGGGATTGGAGATGAGCTCCCCAACCAAAGAGGCTGGCATCAGTGGTGAGAGTGAGTCGGGCTGGTTCTTTGAAATGTGCACCTCCGGCTATCGTCTGGGAAGTCCACCAGCAGAGAGACTTCAAAATTAGGAGTGGCACCCTAGCTTTCCTGTTGGAAGGTGTGAGTTTCTGTCTTTGAAAGGGTAGGAGGAACCACTGCAGAGCTCTGGAGTGCAGTCTGGCCCAAGGCACTATGGAGATGCACAAGATCATTTTCCCTAATAGTTGGGAGAGGGTCATCAGGGAAATCACACGGTCGTGTTGAACCTGACGTACCAGTGACCTGAGACTGACCTGGCGGTCCGGAGACAGGTAGACCATGCACTGTTCCGTATCTATGACCGCCCCCAAATGGAGAAGACTAGTAGAGGGAACCAACTGGCTCTTGAGGAAGTTCACAAAGAACCCATGGTTCTGAAGTACTTCGATGATGAGTGCTACATCCGCCCTTGCTGTCTGAACTGACAAAGACTGTATGAGAATGTTGTCCAGATAACACTGGATCCGTATTGGAACCAGTCTCAGGTGTGCGGCTAGAACCATCAAGATCTTTGTGAACACCCTCGGAGCGGATGACAGGCCAAATGGTAGAGCTCTGTACTGATAATGACAGGAGCTGTAACAAAATCTGAGAAAACAGCGATGTTGGAGAAAGATTGGTACATGTAGGTATGCTTCTGTGAGGTCTATAGATGTCAGGAAGTCGTGCCTCCTGATGCTGGCCAGGATGGATTGTAGAGTCTGCATCTTGAACTTTTTGTACAGTAGGTAAGTATTTAGCCTTTTTAGATCAAGAATGGCTCTCCATCCTCCCAAGGCCTTCAGCACTACGAAGAGGAGGGAGTAAAAACCCTTCCCTATCTGTTTGGTCAGGACCAGCTCTATGGCCTTTATGTCCAAAAGATGATTTATCGCAGGGGTTCTCAACCTTGGCAACTTTAAGACTTGTGGACTTCAACTCCCAGAATTCCTCAGCCAGCTTTGCTGGCAGAGGAATTCTGGGAGTTGAAGTCCACAAGTCTTAAAGTTGCCAAGGTTGAGAACCCCTGATTTATCACCTCATTCATGAGGTTCCTCTTGGTTGGGTTTAAGGAAACTGGCCACTGGATGAACCGATCCGGGGGTCTGGATAGGAACTCCAGTGACAGACCGTGTTCTATGGTGGATAGAATCCAAACGTCTGTGGTGGTGGCTTCCCAGCTGTGAATGAACAGGGAAAGCCTGCCACCTATGGGGGGGACCCTCCCTGGAGTCATTTATTCCTCCTAAAGGGATGGCCCCTCGTGCCTCAAAATGGTCGCTTTGATTGAACCTGCTGTCTGGGCCTGGCTCCAAAGTGGTCTGGTTGACACTAGCCCCCGGGGGGGAAAGAGTGAGGTGGTTGTGACCACTCCGTCCATAAAGTAGCACAAAGGTTTTGCTTCCAATAATACGGAGTAGCTTTCCTGTCCGCCCATCTAGCCTGGTGCACTAAAACCTTCTTCTTGTCCCGATTCTATACCAAGTAGGGATCGAGAGCTTCCCCAAATAGATGACCCCCAGTGTAAGGTGCAGTGACCAGATGCCATTTGGACTTTAAATCCACACGGCATTGTTTCAGCCAGAGCAACCTGCAAGTTGATACATTTGCGGCTATTGCCCTGGCTGAAAATCTGGCTGCATGAAAGGTGGCATCCGCTGTGAATTCTGCCGTAGCAAGTAACTTACCCAAGGTCTGGTGGGCCCGCACCTGTTCCTGGAGAATCATGGCTTGAAGCTCCCAAAGCCAAATGATAGAAGACCTGGAAAAGAAAGACGCTGAAGTGGAAGCCTTCACTGCCCATCCAGATGCCTAATGTGACCTGCACAAAGAAAATTCCGATTTCCTTTCCTCCGGCTTCAATGCGTCCGCCATATCACCTGGTATGGTGGAGGGAGAGAAGATAGGGGTCAATGATGTGTCTACCGCCAGTACCTCTAATAAATCTGACTGATGGGGCCACATTGAAAAGTTTTTTATCAGCGGCCCCTGGAGCAGGGGGAGCACTAAGACTAGCCCATTGCTTCTTTACCATATTGATTAAAAAAGGGGGACATGGTATATGTTTTTGGGTCACGGTCGTCTCAGAAAACAGTGGGTCAGGTGTATTACTGGTGGAAGGGGTGGGTTGTGGTTCTTGCTCGGGCGCAACCTTAGATGCTGCGAAGGCCTTAGCTAGAATGGACTTGAACAATGTGGGATCAAATAATCCCATGAAGGGAGAGGGTTCCTGATGCGTTTCTTCATCCTCAGACAAAGGCAGATCCCGTGTGTCCTCAAGATCCAAATATGAACCTCTGTCGTGAGATGAATGCTCAGAGGCGACAGAGTAGGCATATTCCGGAGGCTCAGAGTAAGACTGGGTGGAAGATAAAGGCTTAGGCCTCTGTAAGGAGGCAACACTCTGTGTCAAGACCTGAGTGAGCATTGATTGAAGCTGTTCTGGCCAGACAGTCTGAGGAACTTTGGGACGGAGACCAGCTGCAGTGGGTATGAATGTGGCAGAGGGCCCTGGTTGAGAACTGGGTGGTGGGGCCGCCCAGCTGACATTTGGATCTGGAACCATAGGACTGATGGACATCTGCTGGGCCTCCACATCATGGAAAAATGGTCTGTAAACCTGAACAGTTGTGGTTAGTTGTAGGCCAAAGAGGCCACCCTCAGACGTGGTAGTGGGAGGTGGGGGGACCTCCCTAGGAGTTTCCCTCTGGGCCTTTGAGAATTGCCTCTCTAGAACCAAATGTCTCCTGGTGGCTTCCTTTTCAGCCGCTTTGGATGGAGCTTTGCTAGCCAAAGTTTTGGCCCTTGCTCTCAGCTTCCCTGCTGCCTCCAATTTGGAGGATTTACATTTCTTTTTGCTTGGAGAGCTGGTAGGAGACAGGACAACCTGAGGTTGTTTATCTTCTGCAATTATGATGGAGATCCTTCAGTGCAGGACTGAGGATGGATCTCAAGGAGAAATAGGAGCAAGGAAAGGCCTGATTGGAGACTATTGAAACAAAAGTGGTAAAACCAGTGT
This sequence comes from Bothrops alternatus, assembly GCA_034064705.1. Lineage (NCBI taxonomy): Eukaryota > Metazoa > Chordata > Lepidosauria > Squamata > Viperidae > Bothrops > Bothrops alternatus. Next base: position 15,152,243 of record JARGCV010000248.1, read on the forward strand.
GATCTCCTGAGAATGCTACTGTGAACCACAGTGTAAGGCCTGATTGGAGACTGTTGAAACAAAACTGGTAAAACCAGTGTGTGCTCCTGAGAATACTACTGTGAACTACAGTGTAAGGCCTGATTTGATGACTGCTGTAAACTGGTAAAACCAGTGTGTGCTCCTGAGAATGCTACTGTGAACCACAGTGTAAGGCCTGATTTGATGACTGCTGGAAACTGGTGTGAACTCCTGATAATGCTGTTGTGGGAGGCCAGCAATCCTTTAGAGTAGTAATTGCGAAGCAACAATATCAAGCGAGGAAGTGGAGAAACTTCCAAGGGGCCAAAAATATTGCCAGAAGCAATGTCAATTAGATGTGGCTGGATAAATAATGGGAAGGCCCCAGGGCACCAGCAGCACTAATGGAATGCTGCTCAAAATGGCGGCCGTCCACATGTGAAGTCACCACACTGTAGACTGAAAGCACACTAGATTGGATCTTGTAAAGAATTATATTTTCTCCCAGTTACACCACCAGAATACAACTAATCATCTAGGAGAAAAATCCTGGATACAGAGAACCCGTGGAAAACCTATTCAAAATGGTGGCCGCCAGCCATGTGGCGAGCCAGGGAGTCCAGTAACCAACAGGCCAGAGCCCAGCTGATCAACAGACAGTCACAGCTGCCGCTGCACAATCCAGACAAAATTTTCACAGAAAGATTTTAGCCAGAGGAAAAAAACTGCTCGAGAAAGGAAATAAGCCCCTTGATTTACACACCGGTTGCTGGTCCCAAAATGGTGGCCGCCAATCGTGCAGCGGGCTGGGGAAGGCGCAGATCTTCTGGCTGAGTTCCAGCCGATCAGCTGCAAGTTTAAGAGGCTCCAGAGGTCCACCGATCATAAATAACGAGTGGCGGAGCCGTGGCTTGGCTGACTGCATGAGAAGTGCCTCGTGAGCTCAAAAGCTCAGAAAATGAGGGAGGGGGGAGAGTTTTGAAAAAGAAAGGACAGAATCAAAGAAATAGGTAGAACAAACTCCAACTACCCCAGAAATAGGAAGTATAATACACGGATTGAAAAGGTAAAACCTGATATGATCTGAGAGGGAACCAACATGTCCTGCTGGGTATAAGACTAAGTCAGAACTGGGACAGCATGGCCCAGCGGGAGGCGTGGCTAATTCTCAGACTTAGTCTATTGGGTAGAAGGGACTTCAGGAAACCCAATCTGTGGATTATCCATCCTCATGCTGGAGAATCTGGAGTATTTCCTCCATCTGCTGGCCTTCTCATGACCATCTGCAGCTTCTGTTCTGATTCCTGTTTTGCTAGTAGAATTTCTGTAAACCAATCCGGAACTAGCACCAGCAGATTGTTTTATTTCACCTTTCTATGCCTATTCATTTTGTAAATCTCCCATGCATTATTTATTTTCATATGTAATTTTATTGGCTGTCCTTTCAAACCAAGTTTACTAATGGCATCCTACAAAACATCAACTAAACTAAGTATACAATGCAATACCTTTTTTTCCCTTTATAATTGTGCACAAATGTGAACAATTACCTGATGCATTCTCCTACCTTCCTATTCTTCTCGAATTGAATCCTTACTTCTGATATTTTCAAATGAAATAAATACTCAACTACATAGATTATCCTCTCCTTTCCTAGAATCAAATAAATATTTTGAATTCCATCCTCAAATGAAGCCAACAGACAAGAGAAACTAGCATTCTTTGGCAGGAAGCATTGTCCCAAACCCACCTATAAGAGTCCTTAAGAATAATCACATATGAGAAAATGCATAAGACATCATGGACAGAATGAAATTCTCAGAAAGGTGGGTAGAATTTAATCCTTGCCCAAAGCAGTATTCTGTTTTTTATCAATAGCCTATTTGTCTTTAACAGTCAGTATAGAACAACATTTCATCGTGATTAAGCCTTCAAAACCATGTTGTATCTTTTTATGACCAGAGAACATCTATCATTAAGCAATGCAATCATTTAAGTGAATCACACCCAATTTTATGAGCTTTTTGCCATCAAATGAATCATTGCAATTGTTAAGCAAATCATGTGGTTATTAAGTGCATCCAGCTTCCTCCATTGATTCTGCTTGTCAAACCCCTCCTAAGGAGGTCACAAATGGCATTCATGCGATCCCAGGATGCTACGATTGTTGTAAATATATCCCAGTTGCCAAGCACCTGAATTCTGATCATGTGACCACAGACGCTGCAACACTCATAAATGTGAGATCAGTCATCAGTTATCTTTTTACAATGCTGTCATAAGTGCAAACAGTCATTAAGGAAATGGTTGTAAGTAAAAGACTACCTGTATTAAATTGATACTCAGCATTTCAGGATACATTCATATTGTTCCCAGTTATTTTTATATAGGAATTTCCCTTTGCATTTACTATTTGTAAATTAATTAGTCATTACTATTTATTTAATGAATTAATTTATTTGTGTAAAGCAAAAAGCAAAGATGCAAATCTTCTCCATTCTCGATTTGTTTTTCAAAAACAACAATGTCAACAAAACACACTCATTTGTTTAAAAAATCCTATGTAATTTTCAGTGTAAAAAATGAACATTAGATTAACTTTATTATTATAATCAGTAAGTGTATCTATGCACAATTTGAAGGAAATCTGAACTTGAAATTATAGAATTTTGTAAAAATAAAATGGGGCATTATAAAAATCTAAAATACCCCAAATACCCAGAATTTATTAAATTACAAAACTAGTAAAACTTACCAGTCACTAAAAACAAAACCAATAAAATTTTAATTTGGTTAAAATTGTAGGTTACTTAAGCAGCAACTGTAGGATGATAAAGATATATGATGTTATTAACCAAGTGTTACTTAATATTGTAAATTATTAAAATGATACAAGGACCATGAGGATTAGAAACAGGGAAAAGTGAACTATTTTGCAATGAAGAGCAGGGCAATGAAGCAAAATTTAATGATACTCTAGGTATTCATCCATGGAGGGAGAAATAAAATCAGTTCCTGTTTTGCTATATCTGGTTTGTTTCTGGTTTCTGTCTGGTTTGCTGTGACTAAATCTACACAGTACATCAATTTAAGGAAAAGGGACCAAGCAAAGACATAGGCTGTTGATTCAAATTCCTCAAAAGGACAGAGGAATAAACAATCTTGCATAAATGTGTCATTGCATCGCCCATCCAGAAGAGCTGAAGGTAAGTCATTGTGTCCAGCTAATGGCAAAACTCTTCTGTGGTGGACCTTAAATATCAGTACATTATTTAGCTACTAACTGTCTCCCTAGCATCCGTTAAGTCATTATAGAATGTTTTAGAAAAAAGCTTAGCACATTCTGTAATTCTAAGTTGAGAATCAACTACTATACTACTATATTACTACTACTATATTATAGTAGCACTATATTATTTTTGACAAATCTTTCTCATTGCCAGTGGGTCAGATATTGCATGGAAAATCCCTAGAATCTTAAAAATCAGATTTTATTTTAATTATCCATGTGGGTGTAAAGTGGAAAACATCTGACAAACCAAAGTCACAAACCTCTGCAACCTTCTGAATATTTTCTCCATCAGGGAAAAAACAACTACAAAAGTAGCTTTAAAGCAGCAATTCCAATGCTGGCTGTGGAATTCTGGGAGTTGAAGTCCACATGCCTTAAAATTGTCAAGGTTGAGAAACACTGCTTTAAAGTAATATCTAAGACCCAACTAGGGAGCTAAAGCTTCTCTAGCAAAAGGAATCGGAGTGTATCTGGCATTTTTTATACTTGTTCGCGCGTGCCCCCCGTGTGTGTGTGTGTGTGTGTATCAGTTACTCCTGGGTCTAATGTAAAAGTGAGATCTACTCCAGCTTAGTACAATTCCATACTTCTTTTATGGAACCTGAATTAACTCAAGGTAAGAATTTGCTTTAAAATTATACTTTATTTCTCTTTGGGTTTTTTTTTCCTTTTGAATCAATTAAAATGAATATTTCATTGGAAGTCTGGGATATATTTATGGAGAGCTTCCACAAAGCTGCTCAGACTGAAAGTGTTTGAATCATCAGCAGGCCACTGACTTAAATCTCTCTCTTGCTCTCAAAGTTACTTCAAATCCCTACATAATAATAATATGTAAATAAAGTTAATGATACTCGTATGTAAATTACAAAGGACACTTGTCGTTCCTTCCCATCTGAAAGTGAAGATTGAAGGCATATGTCCTTTTCATCATATATCTTATTTGTAATCAGTGTTGGAGAGATTTTCCTCAGAATCAAGTTAATCAATCAAATCTAATATTTTCACTGCATAGATCTAGCAGTTTATGCAGGGTTTTCTCTTTTTTTAACTTTAATTTTGAGAAGGAGTGAATTAAAAGGAATTATTGACAAGCCCAATAAAATATGAAAACAGTGGGAGATGTAGAACATCCATTCAGATGATTAAGACAATAGGTTTATAGGTACAGTAGAAATAAAAAAAACAAAACAGGAGGAACAATTGCTGTCTCCAGGCAGGGAGTGAAAGTTACAAATGCTGACTCAAAAAGTTAGTTATATATATATTGTTATATATATATTGTTATATATATATATATAGTTATATATATATTGCCTGCTGTTATATATAAAGTTATATATATATATATTGCCTGCTGGCTGCTGCGAAGAGGAGGAGACCAATCCTTTCCTTCAGGGCTCACTAGAGATAAAGGAATAGACCACATTAAGCACACGGGCACAGTACAAGGGTGAACTCAAGCTGTCACTGATGTAGCACGAAGTTTTCTTGGAAATGGGATGACAGCTTCTAGAACTGAAAGGAAAGGTCAAAGAGGAGAATGACAGCCCCAGGGGTGGAAGAATAGTTGCTGGGACTGCAGCAACGCACTCACTTGTGTTATTTCAAACAGCGCACAAGAACCACTGTTACAAGGATTTCTGAAAACTCTTCTCAAGATTCACTCGATCAGAGAAGTAACAAGTCAAGAATACAGAGTTAGAAATGCCTGCACTGAAGTCCCATCCAACTAGAAGTGCCAAAGAAAAAAAATCATCCAAATGTTCGATAGAGTTTCTCTCATATAATATGAGAGAAAGTGCTGGCTATGTGAAAAGGCCATGGAAGATGCTTTGTTCTATTTCCCTTTTTCCCCCCTCTTTAGAAGTAAAATGGCAGACAGGAGTCAGAACAGACAAGGAAGCCTTGAGATCTGAAAAATTTATATGGAGACAGATGTACAGAGCCAGTTTGGTGAAGTGGTTAAGGCAGTGGTGGCGAACCTATGGCACGGGTGCTAGAGGCGGCACTTAGAGCCCTCCCTGTGGGCACGCACACCATTTTCCCAGTCCTAGGCCTTCAGCTGGGTTTCATAAAACCTTTTCGCTTTAGGCCTCCACCGCCGTGTGCAAAAAAAAAAAAGGTTCAATCAATCAGTCAATTTCAACTTCTCGCAGGAAAAAAAAAGACCTTGCAAAGTTGGAATTGATTGATTGAACTTTTTGGTCCCACCCAGTCTGCCGTTACCACCATAGCCATGTCCACCCAATGGACCACACCCAGCCGATGGGTCACACCCAGCCAATGGGCCATACCCAGCCAATGGGCCACACCCACCTGGCATCCAGCAATGCGTAAGTGGGTTTTGAGTTGCAGTTTGGGCACTCGGTCTCTAAAAGGTTCCCCATCACTGGTATAGGGCAGTGATGGCGAACCTTTTAGAGACCGAGTGCCCAAACTGCAACCCAAAACCCACTTACGCATCGTCGGGTGCCAGGTGGGTATGGCCCATTGGCTGGGTGTGACCCATTGGGTGGGCATGGCTGCCGTGGTAACATTAAGTTGGGTGCCGGGTGGGTGTGGCCCATTGGCTGGGTGTGGCCAATTGGGTGGGCGTGTCTGCAGTGGTAACGGCAGACTGGGTGGGACTAAAAAGTTCAATCAATCAATTCCAACTTTGCAAGATCTTTTTTTCCCCGCGAGAAATTGAAATTGACTGATTAATTAAACTTTTTTTTTTGCACACGGCGACGGAGGCCTAAAGTGAAAAGGTTTTATAAAACCCAGCTGAAGGCCTAAGACTGGGGTGACGGTGCGTGTGCCCACAGAGAGAGCTCTGAGTGCCGCCTCTGGCACCCATGCCATAGGTTCGCCACCACTGCCCTGTACTATACTTGTGCATTTGGTTTTTCTTGCCTAAATGTAGAACCTTGCTTTTTTCACCATTGAATTTCACTTTGTTAGATAGTGCCCAGTGTTCAAGTCTGTCCAGATCCTTCTGTATCTTAAGCCTTGCTGCTGTTAATACATACAACATACATACAACATTAAGTATATGCTTCTTCATCAAACAGCATTTTTTCTTGCTTCTATTCCTACTTGGCACAAATCATGCTCTCCACTACTTTGATTCTGCCTACACAGTGGCTTAATACTTTTTAGTATCTGAATTACAGTGTATTCAGACTTCCATTATATTTCCTTTTTATCTCTCATTAACAATGGGTTATATTTTTGCATATTTTCTATTCATATTAACTTATTTACAACACTATTAAGTTTGGAGTATCTTCCCTTAACTAATAGTAAATTAGAATCAATAGTGCAATAAAAGAATGAAAAGGTTTGACTGAAGGTTCAATGGCATGGCAATTTTTTTTTCAGTAGAACAAATCAATGGAATAAGCACTTAAGGTGTTTACAGTATATTCTAGTATAAATGTACAATTTACTCTAGTGTACAATTACTCCTCAACTTAGACCATAATTGGCACCAGAAGTTCCGTTGCTAAACAAGGAAGTCGTTAAATGACTCGCGTCTGATTTTACCTGCCCTTTTTTTTAACCATGGTTGCAGTTGTTACATGTGTAACAGTTAAGCCAATCCGTTCCCCCCCCATTGAGTTTGCTTGTTGGAAGCCAATTGGGAAGGTCACAGATGGCAGTCACATAACCCAGCATGCTGCAACCACTGTAAAGGCAGGCCAGTTGCCAAGCACCCAAATTTTGATCACATGACTGTGTGGATGGTTACAAGAGTGAGGAGCATTTGTAAGTTATCAGTGCCCCAAATGAATGGTTGTAAGTCAAGGACTACCTCTAAACAGCCACTACACTGTGCTGAACTACAAGACCCACAGAAGGAATAGGATCTAATGAGAGACTAAATGTGGACAGAGAGAATGATTCAGGAGCAATTATTTAAGTTTCAATATGTTTGAGAATGTCACATTAGAAAATTTGGACAATAATTTTAAAATACATAATCCACAGACTTCCGGTGGCTCCGCCTCGTCGATGGAGCCTCTAATGTGAGGCTCCGGTCTCTGAATTAGTATAGCCGTCAACAACAGCGATCATCAGCTGTTTGTTGCGGCGGAAAAACTCCCCCTCGGGCAAAGAGGGGGAGTAGAGCATTAAGAGCCGGGTTGAGCCCTTCCAAGACCCCTGGATTAAATTTTCAGGGGCAGAGAAGGTGTGCTCCCCAGGCTCTTGAAAAGCTCCTGTTCAGAAACGCTTCTGTCGGCTGACAGAATTAGACGTTGCGACCGCCTCTGTTCTTTTAGGAAGAATAATAAAGGCTTTATTCAGACGGAATGGATACAGGAGCCTTCTGAGTACTGCAAGTATATTGTTACTTTGTTTCTGCCTTTGTATCTACAAACTTTTTTGAATCAACATAACCTTTTTAAGATGGCGTTTGCTTTTTCTGCTGAGTGAAAGTGAAAGATGAAAGTGTTTATTCCACTGAGAAATTGAAACGGAACTTTTTTTCTTTTCTTTTCAAGACTTGTTTGAGAGACTATTTGGACTTGATTTATTTATTGATTTTTTTACTAAATTATAAAATAATTGGACTTTTTAAAAAAGAACTTGAGAAGGGCGGAAGTGGAAAATTTTTTTTTTTTTTTTAGTTTCTCTTTCTTTGTTTCAATTATGACTACAAGACAAAAGGCAGCTGCTAAGGCGGCTATGCCCTCTCCAGGACAGCTTGTCAAATCACAGTCTGCTCCTTTAGAATCTCAAGAACCTGCACAGTCCTCACAAATGCTTACAGTGAAAGATCTACAGTCGGCTTTAACAGATGTAATATCTTTTTTTAATGATAGGTTTGATAAATTGGAAGATAAATTTGATGTGAAAATAGAGGAAAAGATGGTTGAGCAGAAAAAAGACTTTAAAGCTATGATAGAAGCCTCTAATCAGGAGATGAGAGAAGATATTGTAGACGCTATCAAGGGTGTTTGGGACTATACTATTGTTGTTGAAGAGAAATTAGAGAATGCTGAGCAACATTTTGAAGAAAAATTAGAAGAAATTAGAAGCGATGTTCAAGATCAAGCTACTTTGACACAGTATCATCAGATGCAGTTTGCGGTTAGAATTAGGGGATTTAGAGATGTATTAAATGAGAACCAAGAAGATTTAAGAAAAACTTTTTCTGAAGCTTTAGCAAAATTTTTGGATGATTCAGTTGAGAATGTGGCCTGGCAGATTGAACGACTGTTCAGAGTGAACTCACGCATTGCAGCACAGAGGAATTTGCCTAGAGATATTGTGATATATTTTAATACAAGAAAATATAGAAATTGGGTTCTATCTATAGCCTATAATAAACAACTGAGTGTTGCTGGTCAAGATGTACAGGTTTTGAAAGAGATACCTCCTAAGATGTTGAGATCAAGGAAAGATTACGCCTTTTTGACGGAGGAGCTTAAAAGAAGAGAAATACAATATAGATGGGAGGTACCAACTGGACTTTCTTTACTTTTCAAAAATAAAAGATACCGTTTGTTTACTGTAGCTAAAGCGAAAGATTTCTTTGAGAATATATTGATGGCTGATAGATCTACCTCCCCAAAACCTAAGGGGGCAATGTTGGTTAAAGACCTAGAATTATTGCAATCTGCGGAACTTCAACAACCTCGACTAATTTCATCGGTTCTTTTGGATAAAGCAGTTGAGCAACCAGTGCAGTCAATTGACATCTTTCAACCTTTGGCACTAGACAAGCCTAAAGATCCAAGGCGTGTACGGGAACCTACTAAAGCTATTGAACAAAGAGAAAAAACACAACCAACTCAAACCAAGCAAACTGATCTGACATCTATGGAAGCCATGGGAGCAAGACCCAAGAGGCAGGAAGAAGTGGAATGGTCTTTGCAGAAGCTTTCACGTAAAGGCCATGTCAAATAAGTATTTGACGTGGAATGTTAATGGCCAAGCACCCAAATTTTGATCACATGACTGTGTGGATGGTTACAAGAGTGAGGAGCATTTGTAAGTTATCAGTGCCCCAAATGAATGGTTGTAAGTCAAGGACTACCTCTAAACAGCCACTACACTGTGCTGAACTACAAGACCCACAGAAGGAATAGGATCTAATGAGAGACTAAATGTGGACAGAGAGAATGATTCAGGAGCAATTATTTAAGTTTCAATATGTTTGAGAATGTCACATTAGAAAATTTGGACAATAATTTTAAAATACATAATCCACAGATAAATCCCTAGACTTCAGTACCCAGAGACTTACTTTTGCTACTTATCAATAGCAGATATCTGATTATGAATAAAATGCATACAAATTTAGGAGCTGATGGACACATTCTGGGTGGGAAAGCACAATGGCCTTCTCTGACACACTTTCTCTAGGTCAGCTCTGATTCTTCTGAAATATTCTTCCCTGCAACCATATTCTCCCAACTTGGAAATATGAAACACCAGATGTTCAAACCAAATCTCATATAATTGATGCACATTGGCAAATAACATTGATCTGACTGTTGCAGCTTAATTCTTCTATCTGGCAGGCAGTTCTGGCAGTAGATATATGGTCTGATGCCAACAACAGGTTTGGTTTAAGTTTCAGAAGAATAACGAGAGTGAATAGAATTTCAGAAAATCATTTACAGAACTTAGCGTTGGGAATATTTCACACACTGTAAAACTTGGTGTAGTATCACTGCATGGGAGTGCTGATTACCTTCATAATTTTAATGGCTACAAATATTGTGATTATTAGGCATTAGTATTCCAATCTTCCCCTTCTGCATTAAGAGCAAAAAAATTAATTCAAATCAAATTCTTCCTCCTCCACCCAGAAGGATAGTGAAGAGGCAGACGTGTACTAGGATAATGGAAACAATCCAGGACTAGGTGAAATTGAGGAAGATTGGATGTATTTTTGCTGTAGCTGGAAGCTACAGGTGAAATGCAGTGGGACTGGGAAACAGTCCAATAGTTAGTTATCCAGATTCTGAGATCATTATGTAAAGAGGAGAATGACGGTTTGCAACAATGATCAGCAGCATTCAGGAGTTTATAATCATGAAGTACATATAATAGGCCATCATTCTTTTTAACGAAAATAATACAGCGAGGATAGAAGATTGCAGTTTGTCATCAAGTCCCTTTAGGCTGGACAATTCAGTTCCTGACATGGAGTATCAGTATTCTGCAAGAATCTGAACCACAGAAATAAGTTATATTATAACCACATAAAAGTTAGCATGGTAAACATGCAGGTGGCAGAATAAGGTGGCTTGAGACTTAGGAGAGACTGAGTCCTGTATGCTTAGGAATCAAATGCAATGCTGGCTCAGCCTCGGTGAATATATGGGTTGTGGTCTTCATCTTCAAAACCATCAAAAATATAATGGGGATTCTCCATGGTCACACATGGTGAGTACAAGAGGCACTATCCATTCTGTGATGATGTAATGGTACGTAGAAATGACTTTGGGAGACATGAGGGAGAATCATACAGTGGACAACCCCTATGCAAAAGGTACCTCTGCACAAGGGAGGGCATGGGAAACATTTCAGAAGAAATCCTCCCTAGTTTTCAGTAGAGTAAAAGGTAAGGAAGAGAGAAATTATTTCAATCTTGCAATTGTAGGTTAATGTTAATAGCAATGGCACTTAAACCTACCGTATATACCGCTCCATAGTGTTTTACAGCACTCTCTGAGCGGTTTACAAATGTCAGCATATTGCCCTTAACAATCTGGCTCCTTGTTCTATCGATCTTGGAAGGATGGAAAGTTGAGTCAACCTTGAGCCAGTCAGGATCGAACTCCTGGCTGTGGGCAAAGTTAGCCTGCAATATTGCAATAATGTAGCCTTGCAATAAAGATAGACCTAATACTCCTGGCTGGGCTTCTTGTCTGAACTACCTCATAGGGCTAACAGATTAACTGAATATTTCCACTCTCTCACAGGTTAAGTATCCAAAATATATTTGTGTCTGATTTGGAGATTCTGTTAGCAGATCACTGGAACAGAAGATAATAGTAGCATCTTCTCCTCCTGCACAATACCTCTTGTTTTCCACTCATTTCAAAACAGAGTTGAATTAATATATCTAAGGTGAGATATTTAAATTGATCAATTAAATCAGTATGGGATTTGGCCATGATTTAAAACAGTGTGTGTTTTTTCCTACCATGATTTTGGAGTAAATTATCTCCTAGGGCACTGCAAGGAACCTCTCTCTAGAAACTCCATCAATATTCACAAGAAAATAATGGAAGACTTAAAGTTAAGGCTCAAATAGATTAGGTTGCTTTTACATGTAATCCTCACACAACAATCACAATTATACAGGCATTAGCATCACTAAGGAATATGGTCGTTCAGTAAAATGCCAGAGTTACATTGTCAATTCTTAAACAAATCGCTGTGGATTATTAAGTGAGACATTATGTAACCATAACTTATGATGACCTGCAGGCTTCCCCATTGATTTTGCTTGTCAGAACTCAGCAGTGAAACTCATAAATGGCAATCATGTGACCATAGGATGTTGCGATTGACATAAATGTGCACTGATTATGAAGCATCCGAATGGCAATTACACGACCACAGGAAACATGGTGATAGCTGCAAGTTCAATGACCGATTGTAAATCTACCTTTTCAGTGCCAACTTAACTTCTAACGGTTGCTGAATGAGGCAATCAGTAAGGACTACCTTTATTACAGAAACAAGAAGTTCTAATTAAAAAGTTCAGTTGTACAGAATTTAGCAATTCAGCCTACTAAATGTAACATTCCCAGGTTTAAACTTCACATCTTTCTCTCAAATTTATTTGTTTGTTCATTCATTTGTTCATTCATTTGTTCAATCAATCAATCAATCAATCAATCAATTTATATATTGCCCATCTTGCTGTTTGGAGGGATTCTAGGCAGCTTACATCATCATTGGATATGGAGAATCATATTTAGATAGTCATCCTATCGGTTCTCACACCTCCTGATAGATGTGGAGAGAAATTAAATTGTAAATAAAAATTACAATTGTTATCACCATAGACTTTAAAAAAAACTCAGGATGAAGAATTTGAGAGCTTAATGATATTCACATCCATCCATCCATCCAATTTGTGGAAGAGAACCAGAAACAGAAAGAAAATTAGTGCAGTTCAATGATGGATCAGACCACTAGTGGTAACAATTCAGACATCTGTAAGCATGGTCTGAAATATCCAGACAAGATATGCTACTGGCATAAGATAGGATGCAGCTCACAAGGAGTGGGAAAAATGTATTGGCCAAATCACGATAAGGTTTATTATAGGAGGACTTTAAACCCAGTCATGTGGGAGACTAAAATGAAAACCCTAAAGTAACTCTAAAGACTCATTTGCTGTATGAAGTGGAATGTTCTTACAAAAGGACTTCTTTAAGGCATTCAAAGAAAACGCAGAACACCCAAAGCTTATGGCCTTTATTATCTATACATTCATGCTCAAAATATAAAAAAAATAAGATGAGTTTATATCCTCTTAGTACAGAAAGTTAAAATGGTTTAACAGGTATAACAGTAACTTATTGAGATTAGTATTATAGCTGGAAAAAAGAAGAACAGAACTTATTCAAAAGTAACAAAAGTAATAGAAAGAGAGAGGGAGTTACACTAGAATATCCGGTCCCATTCAAAAATCCAAATGAATGAACTTGGCCATGCTAGAGAAAGCATCTGAATCAGGGGTCTTCAAACTTGGCCCTTTTATGACTTATGGACTTCAACTCCCAGAATTTCTCAGTCAGCATGCCTGGCTGAGGAATTCTGGGAGTTGAAGTCCACAAGTCATAAAAGGGCCAAGTTTGAAGACCCCTGATCTGAATTAAACAAAGTGAAGGAACAAAGGAAAATGGAACTGCTGTCGTGGTCTAGTATTGTCCTGCCAATCAAGAAGTGGATGTTGCCTTCCAAAGGCCAACTGTAGACCTTTCAAAAAGGCGTTAAAGTCATAAGGATAGCAGACCTTTATTATGCTAACATCTGTTGGGAGACAAACACTGCCAGATATGATTGCTCCAGAAAATTCCTGACTTGTTTTGCTGACAGTTTTCTGTTTCAGAGGGTAGAGGAAGGTATAAGAGATTCCGGTATAATTGACTTGACTAATCAGCTGGGAATATTTAATTGCGGAAGCAGCAGGAACTGGTGGGAAGGGAGGATCCTGTACTTCTGATTTTAAGAGAAACAACATCAAAATAATCAGTCATGCACCCTGAATGTTAAAAAGAAGTTGTTAATAAACAAAGAAAAACTGTAAACAAGATCCACTGGCAGAGGAAGTTAATGGGAAAAGAAGTCCAAGATAATTGGGTGTTACTTAAAAAAAAGAGGAGATGGACTTCCGGTTTGGCGTTACATCATTGCGGATCTGTCTCCGGGGAGCTCCGGGACAGATCTTTGCTTTTTGGCTTTTTTTGGCTGCTTGCGAGCGATTGCTGCCTGGTGGGAATAGCAATTCAGGAAAGAACTTTCTGGCATATCCGAGGAGGTGAGGCAAGCCCCGGGAGAGTTGGAAACAACTTGAGCCGAAGCAGCCAGCCTTCTGGCCGGCCCGAAGACATGACGGTTTTACGCAGCTGATGGAAGCAAGAAGCGCAGTCACACAGTTACAGTGGGAGAAGAACGCACGGTGAAAAATTTGAAAGAGAGACACTGTAGTCGGCAGAAAGACCCGGTGAGTGAAGCCCTTCGTATTCTTTCCTCGTTTTGACAGAATTGGCAGCTCCAAAAACAATATAGCAGCCAAAATTTTCGAAGGAGTAAAACGGGTGTAAGAAAGAAAGGAGAGTGTCGGATGGGTGATTACAGATTGGTGATTGGCCTTAGACACTCTCAAGATTAAACTGTATTGGCATGGATCTAAATTTGGATCGGAAAGAAATAGCGGAAGAGCAAAGAAGTGGAAAAAGAGTGGAAGTTTGAAGGATTATAGATTGGAGGACGATAAGCTAAATTCAACAGGAAGAAGGATATACGGGAGAGCTAAGAAGTGAACATATTGAATCTTTCTTTATAACAGATTTATACTGCAGAAGGAACTGTGGATAATATAAACTGAGAGATCCCTTCTATATCGGTGAGATTTAACTTGAATCCGACTTTGAACTAACTTTTCTGACTCTATTTGCCTTTTATATTTGAATTGTCTGAACATTGAATTAACACTTGAACATTAATTTTTTATTATCTTCATTGATTTGGAAAATTGAAAATTGAATCAACAATTAACAATCTATATAAAATTGAGTGAGTTAAAGAATAATATAAAGAGAACAAATTAATTATAAATACTCTTTTAAAAAATTGTGTGGTGGGAGATATATTGATATATTGATTTTTCTTTTTTTCTTTTTTTTTGAATTAATTAATTAAATAATTGTATTATCTATATAGCAAATATTGATTCACTATACTATTTATTATACTATCGATTATTATATTATTGATTTATTGAAAATCTAGATAAATTAATTAGTGTATTAGAGAAATATATGGTTAATTTCGTAACTACGAAAAAATGACTGGAAATATGGAAACAATGAGGGAGGATATTAAAAAAGTGGATGACAGAGTGAGTAAAATCGATGGAAAGATAGAACAATTTCAAGAGAACCTGATAAAAATGATCAAAGAATAAAAAACATAGAGGATAAAAATGAAAAAATCGAGGCAAAAATTAATGAAACAGAGACCCATATGACAGCAATTACCAAAGATATGCAAGATGCCTTATTAAACCTCGAGCTAGAAAAAGCTGCCTTCTTTCTGAGATTTCAAAACGTACAAGAGACTAAAGATGAAAATCTTCCTCAGACGATGGCAGAGATTATAGCAGGCATCTTGGATATCACACCACAAAAAGCAATTAAGGAGCTGGACGAAATATATCGAGTATATACGAGTTATGCCCGCCGAAACAACCTCCCAAAAGAGGTTCATGTACGCTTCACAAAGAAAACCACAAGAGAAGAAATTTATAATATAGCTAGAAAAAACACACATATAAAGGAAGAGATATTATAATCTTAAAACAAATTCCAAGACGTATTAGAGAAAGAAGAAGACCTTTTCGATTTTTATCTTCCAAATTAAACAACCATAGGATCTCATTTAGATGGTTAATTCCAGAAGGCTTACTGATCACTCTATTTGATAAGAAATACAAAATAAATAATATAGAGGAAGCTAGGGATTTTTACGATCAGAATATCAAGGAAATAGAAGAATTGGAACTTAAAGAAAATAGGGAAAGAGAACGAAACAACAAAGAAGAAATAAGCTCCGAGGAAAATTTACCTGATCCAAAACCGAAAAATAAACATGGTAATGAGGAAAGAGAAGGGGCAATCACAAGAGCGCAAGCAGGCGCAAAGGGAAGAAAATAGAAAGTTTAAACAATCACAAAAGGCAGAGGATGAAATAAGATTCTTAGCTATAAACATTAATGGATTAAACGCACCTAAGAAAAGAAATAAAATATTTTATAATTTGATTAAACAAAATTTAGAAATTATATGTCTACAAGAGACACATGTACATGTAAAAAAAGTCAACAACAAGTATTGGAATGTTTAAAATTAGGAAAATCATTTGTATCTTCAGCTCAGGTCAAAAAACGTGGAATTGTTCTATATATTAAACCATGGTTAAATCCAAAATTGATATATACAGATGAAGAAGGCAGGATCTTAATTGTTCAAATTGATCAGGGAAATAATCCTATAACAATAGTAACAATATATGCTCCGAGCACACAACAAGCTAAATTTTTTACAAAACTTTATAAACAACTTCAAGAAATAGAAATTCAAAAATTAATAATTATTGGAGACTACAATGCAGTAGTGGATAGGAAAAAAGACTATAAAAGTATGAACAAGAAAAAAATAAGAAAAATATTACCTTCCTCTTTTGTGCAGATGGCAGAAGAGCTTCAATTAAAAGATACTTGGAGAACCTTACATCCAGACAATATATATTACACTTTTTTCTCATACCCATTTAAATCATGGTCAAGAATAGATATGGCCTGGGCCAACCCAGAATTTATGAAAATTCTAACAGAATCAGAAATATTACCGAATATATGGGCTGACCATAATCCATTATTGATAAAATGGAAAGAACAAATAAAAAATATTAATAAAAGATGGACACTTAATCAGACGATAATTAAAGAAAAAGATTATATTATAATGATGCAAAAAGAACTTAAAAGCTTTTTAGAGATAAACAACAATGAAAATACCACAATATTAAATTTATGGGATACTATGAAAGCGTACATACGAGGGCTTTCAATTTCATATTCATCCTTTCATAATAAAATAAAACGGAAAAATATAGAAGAATTAACACTGAAAATAAATAATCTGGAAAAACAACTGCATAGAGATTCTTCAAATGTTAAAATATTAGAAGAATTAAATACAAATAAACATAAAATAAATCTTATCACACAAAATGAAATGATAAAAAATTTAAAAGCCACAAAACAAAACTTCTTTCAACATGCAAATAAACCGGGTAGATGACTGGCTCATAAAATAGCAAAACAAAAAACAGAATATAGAAATTTTAATGGATCATAAGGGTGAAAGACAAAATAATGCTCAAAAAAAGAAAGATATAATAATTGATTTCTATTCAAATTTATATAAAAAGAAGATATTGAACAAAGAAAAATTGTTGAATATTTAGAACAAACTGATTTACCAAAAATTACAGAAAAAGAAAGAGTAATGTTAAACAAAAAAATAACTTCGGAAGAGCTAAAAAATGTGATACAGACTCAGAAAAATAATAAATCTCCTGGTCCAGATGGTATTCCATCAGAATTATACAAAACTCTAATAGATCTGCTGGCACCAATGATTTTGGAACTATTTAACTATGTCTTAGATAAAAGTAAAATACCAGAATCATGGAAAGAAGCATATATTAGTCTAATACTCAAAGATATAACCAATAAACATCAAATTCAAAATTATCGCCCAATCTCACTTTTAAATACAGACTATAAAATATTTGCAGCAATTATGGCAGCGAGGTTTAAAAAAATATTAAATACATTAATCCATCCTGATCAAAATGGTTTCCTACCTTATAGACATATTAAAAGTAATACAAGAACAATATTGAATGCAAAAGAATATTATGATTTACATATAGAGAAACAAGTTGCACTTATCTTGGTAGATGCAGAAAAAGCATTCGATAAAATAAATTGGCCCTTTTTTATTACACAATTAAATAAAATGGAATTTGGAAGTAAATTTATAGCTTTAATTAAAGTAATATATAGTCAACAATTTGCTAAAATTATTATAAATTCAGACTTAACAAATAAAATTAAAATAGAAAAAGGGGTTCGACAAGGCTGTCCCTTAGCGCCATTGATATTCATCCTTGCTTTAGAAGCTTTATTAATAAATGTAAGGAGAAAGGAAGAAATTAAAGGATTAAAGATAAAAAAAGAGGAATATAAAGTACAAGCATACGCGGATGATATGGCTTTCATAGTAGAGGACCCCTTAGAAACAGGTTTAATTTTATTAGAAGAAATTGAAAGATTTGGCCATGTGGCAGGCTTGAAAATTAATAAAAATAAAACCAAAATAATAACCAAAAATATGAACACTAATTTAAATCAAGAATTAGAAAATATTTTATTTATTTTATTCGGATTTGTATGCCGCTCCTCTCCGAAGACTCGGAGCGAGTCTTAGAAATAAAAACGGTAAAGAAAGCCAAATACTTGGGATTAATACTTTCAGCCAAATGCAGTAAAATTAAAAAAGATAATTATGATACGGTAATACAAAAGATAAGTGCAGATTTGGATAAATGGTCTAAGCTTCAGATATCACTATTAGGTAAGATTGCAATAATAAAAATAAATGTGCTCCCAAAGTTATTGTACTTATTCCAAACCGCTCCAATTAAGTTAAATAAAGATTTTTTTTATAAATTAAATAAAATTATACATAAATTTATATGGATTAAAAGGAAAGCAAGAATTAAACTTAAGCACTTACAAGATCACAAATCAAGGGGAGGAATGGGGCTTCCAAATTGGAAATTATATTATATAGCAGCTGCATTAGTTTGGATTAAAGATTGGATACAGCTTAGAAATAGGAGAACATTACTTCTGGAAGGCTTTAATCTTGAATTTGGTTGGCATTCATTTTTATTTGGGACAAAAAATAAATCATATGCACACTTCAAACAACATTATATAAGGAAAAATTTGTTAGAAATTTGGTTTCAAATTAAAAGACAATTTTATACTAAAATACCTAGATGGTTCTCTCCTAACGAATCTATAACTTATCCCAATCTATTAAATCCTAATACAATAATAACATATCATCAAATTTTAACAGAAGATAATCAATTATTTTCAATTCAAAGTTTAAAAGAAAAAGGAATTATTTTAGATTGGATGCAATATTTTCAAATCAATTCAAAATATATACGGTAGAAGACCAAAAATATGGATTTCAAAAAGCAAACAAATTAGATAAAATATTATTTGGAACGGATCAAAAATTCATTTCCAAAATATATAAATTTTTACTACAAAATGAAATGATAGAAGAAGAAGTTAAAGGTAATATGATCGCATGGGCAGAAAATATAGGAAATACAATTTATTTGGTAGAATGGGAAAAAATTTGGAATGTTAATTATAAACTTACTATTTCATCTGCTTATAAAGAGAACATTCTCAAAATGTTCTACCGTTGGCACCTCCCCCCAGCCCGATTGGGAAAAATGTTTTCCAATACATCTTCCAAATGTTGGAAGTGTAAAGCTAAAATCGGAACATATTATCATCTTTGGTGGACCTGTACATTGGCCAAAATTTTTTGGAATAAAGTTAAAAAATATTTAGAACAAATCACTGCCCAAACAATTCCAATGAATCCTGAATTATTCTTTAGGAATAATAAGATACAAAATAACAAAAGAAGACAGATATTTAATAATACATATAATTACAGCCGCCAGATTAATTTATGCCCAGAATTGGAAATTAGAAAAGATTCCATCAACTTTAAATTTGATTAACAAAATAAATGAAGTAGCTGAGATGAATAAATTAAGCCTTAAAATACAGGATAAAGAAGATACATTATTCTATCAGATCTGGAATAAATGGTACGAATGGCTAGAGAAAAAAAAATATTTGGAACCTTAAAATAAAGTGTAATAATAAACAAGACATAGACAATAACTTTATTCATCCTCTGACCTAAATGTATCTTAATTTATTGATATACCTTTATGAGATTGCCGAAAGTCAAGACATATCACCCAAATTGAGAAAATATGTGATAATTTGCTCCAGACAATTGAAGATAGGAAATATATGATATGTATAATTGTTGAACTGTATATTTATTTAATCTATGCAATACAATTATATTACATCCCTCATAGATTTAAGAATAAGACTGTATATAAACAAGAATCAACTAATAGTTGATACGATTGTTAAATGTTGTTTGTTTATAATTATAGGTGTTAATTTAAGATATAATTTCTGTTAATGCGTGTCTGATGTTTTTTTTCTTTTTTGTCCATGTTTTATGTATCGTACATTGTTAATTTTGTACTTTTAAAGTTTGTAAATACTCAATAAAGTTTATTTTTTTAAAAAAATAAAGAGGAGATTAATACTTTTTCACTGACCAATGTGACAATGTCTGTCCGCAGGCTAACTTCACAAATTCAAAGCTTATGATAAACATCACTGTCCAAACTATGAAACTGAAGGGTTTAAGCATCATATCCAACTTCTTTTAATACTATTACTTTCTACTGAAAGGGCCAAGGTGTATTACATATTCAAAAGAAAGCATTTGTAACATTAATAGTTACATAGGAGTCAGTCTTGTCATATGGGATAATTTTACGCGGATATTTTTATTCCTATTTGCTACACAAAAGTTTAATGCAAACCAAGCCTCAGAGATTAAACCAGTTTCAGTGACATAAGAGTCTGCCACAAAGAGTTAAGTTCACAGTCTTTAATCATTCAGTGGGCCTAAATTAGGTGCAAGCTTTAAGGGAAAAGATCTGGTTGTGCAAAATTATTTTTGCCAATTAACTGGACATGTTTAATTCAAAGGACGAGCCTAAGACGCATAGCTATTTATTGCAGTAAGTCCAAAAGCTGAATAGGTATATGTAAGAAGAGATGTTATTTGAATGAGCTGCTAGAGAAATTCACATCGAAACACACCTGAAAGGATTTAGTCTCACCTGCACAAAAATGTAGCTGCTTTAGTATTCCTAAGAGCACAAAAAGTTGACCTTTTAACATGCATAATACCAGCTATTATGGAAATGTGAGAACTGCAACATGGAAAAATAGCTTTAAAAGCAACATGGAAAAAACAATTGTCTTCAAAAACGTGTTTGTGTCATTTTACTTCATTGTCAGGTATGTTTCAAAAGTATTATTTTAAAAGGGCTTCTACTCTTTCCCTTCTCCAAACAGCTTCCTTCCTTGAAATGTTGTGTCCAAAATGCATTAGGAAATTGTAATAAACTTTTGTCAATGGACATTCAAAGACTATTACTTTTCCTTTTGATCTGCTGAATTGTGCCTCTCCACTACATGTCTGATCTTGCAAAAGAGGCTTTCATGTACTTCAGGTTTTTTTTGGGTCTAAAACACAGCGTCTTACTGCCTTTCGTTTAAAAATGCATTTACCTAAAAACCATGGGTGAAAATTAGTGACCTTTTGTGCTCAGTGAAGTTTAAGAAAGAGAATAGAAAGAATAAACAAAAAGTATAATAAAAAAGAAAGAGGCATGTGCAGCTTTTCTCATCAAATGGTAGAATAAGAAGAGCTGCCACCCCACCAGAAAGTCCTTTTGGGGAATTCTGGGAGTTGAAGTCCACAGGTCTTAAGGTTGCCAAGTTTGGACAACCTTGCTTTAAGGCAGTGTTTCTCAACCTTGAGAATTTTAAGGCATGTGGACTTCAACTCCCAGAATTCCACAGCCAGCAACGCTGGCTGTGGAATTCTGGGAGTTGAAGTCCACATGCCTTAAAATTCTCAAGGTTGAGAAACACTGCTTTAAGGCAATCTTCAATCTAGCTAGGGATGATGAGAACTGTACTCCCATCAGCATCAGTGCCCAAGAGCAACCATGTTCTCATTTAGAAGGCGATTGGCCAACTGAATCCAAATTACAAAAAAGAGACTGGAATTCCCCACCTGCCATTTGATTGTGGCATGGATTAGAAGGCCACTTTCAAAAGTACAAATGCTAACATGATTTCCTTGTTCTATTTTCATTTCAAACAGCTGTGACAACCTTCATTTCCATGCAGATAACCTTTTTTCATAGATTGAAAAGAATACAGGGGGAAAACATTGTTTTTATTTTCTGAAGGAAGAGTGCTTAAACCCAGTTTGTGTAACTTAGTTTGATGATGCAAAATTATGTTTTGCAAACCACACTGGGGCAGGAGAAGCTGTTAGGGACAAAAATCAGGTTACAAAACAACAACAGACATACAAATGAAAGAGATGCAGTTATTTTAAGCCTTGCAAGACTTACAGCATAACTTAACTTCCTGGTGGACCTGTTAACCTCCCCTCCCCCAAGAACCCTATCTTTATTTCAGATGTAATTAAAACAGAATGCTCAACTGCGTAAATTACCCATCGACTATCTTCATCTGAAAAGTTGACCTTTAAGAATGCCAATCGCACAATATTTCAAACCCCTGTACATGGATCATGAACAAAACTCTGAACACAAAAACATTATTCTCTGATGCTTTCTATTACTTTGTGCATTTAAGATTTAGGAGCTGTGGAAATGCATCAAACATAACTGATTATAACAATAAATTATGTTTTGTTTGCTTAGGATATTATTAAGCTGGTCTTGCATTTCAGTGTCGGAGAGCACTTTTAAATACATAGTAAAAGCAAAAACAGCAAAAAGTCAAGCAATCTATAAAAAAATGAAATATATATGTGTTCATACATATAAAGTCTTTATCTGGTGCCAGAAATACAGACACTGCTCTGAAAAAAATGTTTTAAGAATCAGCAAATCGAAGTTCATCTGCTGCTAATCACTATATACTTTGTCTACTTGTGTCTGAGGATTTTATGAAACTGTCCTGACAGCCCCTTTATTCTTCCATGTTGCTATGTCACTGCCTTCATCTTACTCTTGTGCCATGATTTAGGAAAGTCATTTTCAGCTTAGGAGGAAAGTAAGTAGGGGCAATTTAGAAGTGGGGACAATCTGCTGGGTTCCCCCCCCCCCACGACACACGTTCAAATCACTTTGGGATATTGTTGTTCTGGAGTTACTGGCTGCTTTGTATCTATGGGTCTCCATGCCACTGAACAGCTGACCAGGGAGGCAAGGGAACTGCAGAATAGAGGGCATGAACCTCATCACAAAAACAGACACTCAACAGGGATTGCATGGGGTGACAGGAGGGCTGTCCTGCAAATAATGCCTCTGGGCAGCTTGCTTTGAGTGCAGGACAGTTGATCCAAGGGTGGGGGAGATGCCCAGGAAAGCAGGAAAGCTTTGTGGTATAGACCTTCTCCTGGGTTGCAAATCAGTTGTCTTGTTAGCAAGTTTGAACCAAGGGTCTGGCCATCTGTCAAAGCCATCTGTCAATCACAACAATCTCATGATTGGCAAACAGTTTTCAACTGGCTGATGACCTCCAGAAAAGGTTAATAAGTTTAAAAGTATGAACCAATCGATTTGCATCCCGTGACTTGAACACTCAAAACCAGGGCACCATCCTTCAGCAGTAAGCTAGAGCTGAGCCTTATACAGTAAAGGCAGGATAGGCATCGACAATAGAAACAGCCTATTTTATCTTGATTTAGTACTCTGCCAGCTCAAGATGAAGACTATTTTAGGTGTGCCGGGGGGGGGGGGAAATCTCGCAAATAAAATTTTAATATAAGGGCAGATGATGAATCCATTTCCAAACAGTTTAATGGCTTAACATTTAAGACTTGCATCTTAAATTGTGCTTAGAATTCAAGCATGCATGCCCTCCATATAGCTTTCTTCAACATGAGCAGTCTGCAGACATGTGAACTTTAACTCCCAGAATTTCCTGAGAGCATAATCCCTGCAGTGCTAGGAACTTAAGTCTATGTATCAGGTTGGGGAAGATTGGTGTAGCTACTATTCTCTGAACTATCTGAAGCTCCCAAGTAGTCTTTAAAGGATTCTCCCCACGCAACAATTCAACACAGATCATCCCTGTGTCCAAATAACGACTACCGAAGGAAAAATGAAGCTAGTATTTCTGTTTTATTTAATTACAGGTGTTGCTAATGATTACTGCAGAACCAAGCACAAGGCCAAACCTAATAGCATCCCAAACTGCTTGTTTAGGTCAGTCATGAGGACATCTCCCCCCCCCCAATAAATTGTTTATATTCCTACTGGCCTCATTCCACATGAATTGGGTTCCCCTGTCTTGGTACTCCTCGCCATGATGTCAGATGATCCATAATGTCACCTAGTCTTGCAAGTCTTTGCTGCAGTACAAATGAGACCACATGCCAGATCATTCCTTCTTGTGACATGTTCCACTCATCTCTTCTTCTTTCTACAGCCTGGAAGCAAGCCATCAGTCTCAAGAAATCCGTGTTGGAGGAGATCGGATGGAAACAGGCAGCTAGCAATGAGGAAGCAGGGGAATGAGAAACTCTGAACAGGGATATTTTTGCATCAGGGTGGCTCCTCTCCAGTTAATTCCAACTTCTTAAGTGGAGCTATAGCTTCTCCCTCATTAGGCAGCAATTCTCTGTGCCCCTTTCATTTAGTACGTAAACTCTGTTGCAAAATGAGGAGACCACTATGAGAGACCGTGGTGTGATGGTTTTGGTTCAGACCAGAATGGTGACATCCAAGTTCAGGTCCATTCTCAACCATGCGAATGTGTAGGTGACTTTGAGCCAGTTACTCCCTCTTAGCCCAGCCAATTACCCACCATTACAGAACATCACAGTATGACTGGGATAAAATGGAGATCCCCATTTAACCTGCCTTGACTTTCTGAAGGAAAGGTGGCATATAAATCTAGTACATAAAATAAATAAGCTAGATGAGCCAAGAGAAAAAAAAAACCCCACAAATATTCTTCCTTCTCTTCACCACAGAAACTTCCATTCCAAGAGAGCAGTAGCGAGCTCCTGTTCCATTGTCTGTTTTTTTTCCTTTTGTGCAGGGAGGACTTTTGAGTGGATGGGGGGGGGAGAAAGTCTCTTCATAGATAAGACTACAGAATGACCAATTCTCTCCTCTCCCAATTTATATCATATTTTTCAAATCTTGGTTCTAACAACCTACAATACCTACTTGCACAGTGTATAGGAATACTTTTACCCAGTGCTTTTTTTGTAAAAAAAAAATAAAATAAAATAAAAAGTGCCGGAACTCACACACATCATACAACCTGTCTTGCCTACCCTACAAGTTTCCATCCAAAAAAGGTGCCGGAACTCCGTTCTGGGCGTTCTATGACAAAAAAAAGCCCTGCTTTTACCCATAAGTCCAATAACATGGGTTTCTCACCTTTGTATTGCTAGACCCATTGGAAAATCAAAGTTCTCCATGCCAGTCACCCTTTTAAAAAAAGCCAGAAGAGACTTTCTTTTTTTTCTCCTGGGTTCCTCCTGTTTAAGTAAAGGGGGAGAAATTATCACAACTCCAAGAAAGGACCCAGTTTGCAACAGTTACAATATAGCAGTTTGGTGAAAGTACTGTGAGTGATAGCAAGAACGGTCTATATGTGGATGCTGTTTTGGTCCTGTCTGACAGTGCCTCCAGAAATTAATCACTAAGTAAGAAAAGACCTTTATTCTGCTTTTGGCAAAAAGCAACCTTACCTTAAAGGCTAAAGAAATGGAATAATAATGAACAAGACACAAACCAACTTGAAATCTCCATTCTCTATTGTATATACCAGTGATGGCGAACCTTTAAGAGACTGAGTGCCCAAACGGCAACCCAAAACCCACTAATGCATCGTCGAGTGCCGGGTGGGTGTGTCCCATTGGCTGGGTGTGGCCAATTGGGTGGGCATGGCTGTGGTAACGGCAGACTAGGTGGGACTAAAAAGTTCAATCAATCAATTCCAAATTTGCAAGATCTTTTTTTTCCCGCAAGAAGTTGAAATTGACTGATTGAACCTTTTTTTTTTTTTGCACATGGCGGCGGAGCCTAAAGCGAAAACCCAGCTGAAGGCCTAGGACTGGGGCGACTGCACATGTGCCCACAGAGAGGGCTCTGAATGCTGCCTCTGGCACCCGTGCCATAGATTCGCCACTACTGGTGTAGGGTCTCCTGCTTGGCCAGGGGGTGGGTTGGATTAGATGACCTACAAGGTCCCTTCCAACTCTGATATTCTATTCTATTCTATTCTATTCTATTCTATTCTATTCTATTCTATTCTATTCTATTCTATTCTATTCTATTCTATTCTATTCTATTCTATTCTATTCTATTCTACTCTACTCTACTCTACTCTACTCTACTCTACTCTACTCTACTCTACTCTACTCTACTCTACTCAGCTTCCATTAATGGATTGGCTGCCCTTTACTCCTGTCTGTAAACTTCCATCACTCATATTGTCAACTCAACTTTAATGAAGGAATGGAACTTGATGAGCAGTTCCAGCAGATTGGAGACAATATCTGGCTCAATTCCCATTGTTCTGTGATGCTGAAAGAAGCAAACAATCATACCAAAAATATATCTAATCTCACTGATGAGCAGGAGCACCAGAAATTAAAGACAATACTGGATGCATTCAAAATGCTGCTTCTGCTGCTGGGCACTGGACAAACTTGCAAGAGGCAGATCAGCATACAAAGAGTTTTGGTTTCAAGCACTAGTTGTCTTTATCTTTAAACTGTTTTTAAATAATCCCTTTCAGCAGGACATAGCGCCTAGTTTGAGAGCACTGACATTCTTTTCCTTTAGAGCAGGGGTTCTCAACCTTGGCAACTTTAAGACTTGTGGACTTCAACTCCCAGAATTCCTCAGCCAGCTGGCTGAGGAATTCTGGGAGTTGAAGTCCACAAGTCTTAAAGTTGCCAAGGTTGAGAACCCCTGCTTTAGAGGGAGGGCAAATGCTACTGTTCAATCATAACTGGAATATAATTATGGTTTCTGTTTTGTTTTTATAGGTAGCTAATTCAGCCCCAGATAACATTTTGAAACCTGCCTTCAAAATGAATAACAAATTCTCTTGTCCAGACCACAGTGGTTATCTTTTTATATTTCTGTGATATCTCCAGATCCCAACATGTTATACGTATCAATGGAAGTGACCAAATGCTGTCTGTACATTATGGTACATATATATCTATAATGGCTAGAAATTTCAATAAAGCTATCAGCCCCTAGGAAATTAGGTGTTGGTAGCATTTCTAGAGTTTGTGAGAAAAATAACAATAATAATAACGTGACAGACCACCATACTGTAAAGGCCCCATCTGTTTAAACTTTCAAAGCAAAAACACACCAAGCGGGCTGGCATTACAATTGCCTTATTCATATTGCTTTGGTAGACTTGTTTTCATATTCCCAATGTAGCCTCCTAAAGATTGATTTAAAAGCATTACAGTTCTTGCCAATTTAATAATATCCTGTGGGTCAGCAAGTGAGGTGTAGTTGCCTTGCCTCATTGCCCCAATTTGTCCACAAGCACAAGAATTTTCACCTTATTTCTTTCGTGGAAGGGAACTGGAAGAGCAATATTAAGAAATGCTTGTCACTTATCTGATTTACTTCTTATGCAGGCCAAAAAAAGCTTCATAAGTGTTATTAATCAAACTGAAGGAGGCTTGAAAACAAAACACACATTAATAAAAGATCCCTGGAGGGGGAAAAAAACACAACTGACAGTTGACTAGAACTGTGACACAGTTCGCTACCCACAAGTAAAATAAGCTTTTCAACAACTGGTAGGCATAGTTAGTGAACAGACCTGTTCATCTATTGATCTAGAGATCTTCCATCAAACATCAGCAAAAGGAACCTATTCATTTTTTAAGGTACTTGGTAATAAATCACAGGGAAGCTATTCTTTTTCCTAAAATAAGTTTCTTACCCCATTAGGGAGACTGAATGCAGACAGAGCTTGCAAAAGCATTTGAATATTTAAGCAATGAGTAAAACCACATATACTGAAGATAACACTGTAGAAATGGGAGTATTTCGTAAGTTTTTTTTTTAATATATAAGGGATGATGGCAGCCAGGTAAAACGTGGCCTTTTGTTCCAAAATGATTTAATTCCTTTTAGTTAGAATTCAGTTTATAACTCTAAAACTTCCTTTGTACTTAACATCTTCCTCTATCCAAACATTTTTTTTTTTCGCTTCAGCCCTCCCACTGTTATTCCTCTTACTAAACTCTGGTTAACACCTTTTTTGACACTTATTATTTCTCAGCTTAACTCTTGGACTTCTATCACTTTTACTTCCTCTCTTCTCTTTACCCCTCTCCTTTTCCTTAATCACTTCTCTTGTTTCTTCCAATATCTTTCCTCAAGGGTTTGGTCTGAAAACCGTGCTCAGAAGACAGGAGGAGAGGATAGTATTGCCCCTTCTTCTCTTGAAGACCATCCCTACCCCTTCTCTGTCTTCACCTTTCTCCCAAGAGCCTCTAGGGCAGGGGTTCTCAACCTTGGCAACATTAAGACTTGTGGACTTCAACTCCCAGAATTCCTCAGCCAGCTTTGCTGAGTTGAAGTCCACAAGTCTTAAAGTTGCCAAGGTTGAGAACCCCTGCTCTAGGGAGACTTTCTTCTGTGAAAAAGCAGGATTCTTTCTTTTGCAGACCTCCTTTATCTCAGTCCAGTTCCTCCATGCTTCCTTTGGTGTCCTTGGTGTTTTCTGAGCTTGGTTGTTTGCAGAGGTTTCATTATCCATCGAGGTAACACCATCAGTACTAGGTAAGCACTAGGTAACAGCACTGATTGTGTTCCTGGTCAAGTAATGAAAGGTATGCAAATGAACAACCAAGCTCAGAGAGCACCAAGCTCCACAATTCAAACCTGAGCTAGATATTCCCTTCTATTGGTGTAGTTTCTCCCTTTTCTGTATTAATAGGCTCTGCATAACAAATAGGAAGCTGACTTGACTACAGCCCTCCCCCTCCCAAGCAAATCTTCGTCTCTTCCAGGTTCCGGAGACTTTCCATCTGTTGGATTTCTGGCTGCTGAAAGCTTTTCTGCTTTTGTCTCATCTACGCACACCTACAGTTCCAAAAGCAATTTCCCTTCCACAGCTCACCATTTTGTCCCTTTTCTCTTTAGTCTTCTGAACTTAGAGATGCTTGTATGAACTTTATGCCTTCTATTTTCCATTTCTTTTTTCCTTTTCTTTTTTTTTTCTTCTCATCAACCACGTCCAATTTGCCATGTTGATGCTCTTGTGGCTAACAGTTCTTTTTCTAGCCAATAAGGTTAGTACTCAACTCTCCCTATTTACGGTAGTTCTTCTCATCTCTGCTTCCTTCCTTTCTAAGAAGATGCTTTTTTACATGCTACTCTGTGGGTAGCACTAATGGATAACTTAATTAATTAATTAGGGAAGATGACCTTGGTGAGGGGAAGGCAAAGCTACCCTCTCTCAGAGAGATCATTAATTTGCATAAAATACCATTTTATAATATTGGGAGCAGCATATCTTTCGTCACCAAATTTTCAGCCAATAAAGCATTTTCATGTAGTTTACATATGCATCGCTCAGTTGGCAATAAATATATAAATATTGTCATCTCAATGTCTCTACAGAAAGGAAATGTTTATGAGGTAACCAGATTTGTAACAGTCCTCAGCTTTGTAGGTAGAAAGTATCACATTAGAAACAATCACCTAATGTCAAAGCACAAGCTAAAATTTAGATTTTCCGTTACATATCAGTCAAAGTCAAGACTGGCTTTCATTTTCAATAGTCAAAGTGGGCAACTGAGATTCAGCCCTATTAACAGACAAGAGGGAATCTGGAAAATGTTTCCAAAGTATTTGTGAATACAGTACTTTAACCACTACGCCATCACTAGCCTCCTTGTGATGCACCCCAGGAAATGTGACTTTGTCACAGCTAAACAGTCTACACATTCTGGCTGTTGGACCTCATGAGGATCTCCCAGCAAGAAGAAGCAGCATGAGTACCGAAAATAAAAACAACAGTTAATGCTGTATTGTGTTACGCCATATGAAATTAAAAAAATAAGAATTTGTGAATGGCATATTCAAAGTGAAGTTTCTCAAGTACAGGCTTTTCCAACAGGTGTTTAATTATTGACTGCTGGCTAGGAATTATGGGAAATCTCCACCCATCCAGAGGTCACCAAGTCAGGAGAGGATGCCATAATATTGGCAACAATGCTAAGAACAACAGTGGAGATCAGACAAGTGCAGTTGAAAAAAGATCTAGCATACATGAAAAGGTATCAGAAAATTCAAAACATTATTAAAACAGTGATCTTTATAAGAATAGGCTGGTAACAATGGCAGGAAAACTACATATTTTGGTTCTAACAAAATATGTATTTTCAAAGCTATTCAGCAAAAAACAATATTCATTATGGCAACAATTTCATAAAAGCATAAAAGTATTAGCTCTGTGTTTTAGATTACTTGTAATTTAGAATTCAGTATAAAGGAGGCAACAGAAAGTGAATGGAAATTGAGGCAGGGATAAACAAGTGAAAAATATCTATTTGCTTTTGTTATACATCCTGGAGACTGAGGCACTGGGCCAAAGATTTCACAGATCTGAAGAAAAACAACATTTTTTTCATCATTCAGGAGCTCTGGAAATACTGACTTTCCTTGTCAACCTTTTTTTTAAACCTCTCTGTTCCTCAATATTTAATTTTGATTGTTCCAGACATGGATGTATATTTTGACAAAATTAAAACACTTTTTATCATGTTTATAAAAAGGATTGTTGTTGCAAGTTTCTCAGAATCAACAAATGGGACAAAATATAAGTGTGATAGATGAAAGGAGGGAGGGAATAACATAGAGAACTGAATGTATGAAAATTATTTTAATGGGACAACATTTAAGTGTGATAGATGAAAGGAGGGAGGGAATAACACAGAGAAATGAATGCATGAAAATTATTTTAAAACATTTTGAAAAGAAATACATCTTAATAACAATATAGATGGTTTTCACAGTGGTGGATTTAAGATAAGGTTAGATCTGTTTGACTGTGAGGTCAAACTGTAATACTAGTTTTCTCCCAGCTGGAATTCTCTTCAAATCTCAGAATTAACAGAATCATAGAATAATAGAGTTGGAAGAGACCTTGGAGGTCTTCTAGTCCAACCCCCTGCTCTGGCAGGAAACTCTATACAACTGCAGACAAATGGTTGTCCAATCTCTTCTTAAAAACCTCCATTTTTGGAGCATCCACAACTTCTGGAGGCAAGTTGTTCCACTGATTAATTGTTCTAACAGTCAGGAAATTTCTCCTTAGTTCTAGGTTGCTTCTCTCCTTGATTAGTTTCCATCCGTTGCTTCTTGTCCTGCCTTCATATGCTTTGAGAATAGCTTGACTCCCTCTTCTTTGTGGTAGCTCCTGAGATATTGGAACACTGCCATCCTGTCACTGCTAGTATTTGCAATTTTGTCACTTTGTCAAAGAATGCAATAAGATTTGTCTGGCATGATCTGTTTAACAAACCCACGTTGGCTTCTGGTTATGACTTTGTTGCCTCTAGGTGTTCGCTGAGTCATTGCTTATTTTTTCCAGAATCTTCCTAGGTATTGAGGTCAGGCTGATAGGTCTCTATAGTTTCCTGGATCTATTTTTTTTTCTTCTTTTTTAAAGATGGGAACTACATCAGCTCTTTTCCAGTCCTCTGGTAGTTCCCCAGTGCTCCAGGATCTTTGAAAGATATAGTTCAGTGATTCTGAGATCACCTCAGAATTTATAGATTGCATCATAAATGTTTTGCTGGAAAAGATCTCAGTACAGGTAGTCCTTGACTTATGACCACAATTGAGCCCAAAATTTATATTCTTAAGTGAGACATCGTTAAGTGAGCTTTGCTCCATTTTACAACATTTCTTGCTAGAGTTGTTAAGTGAATTACTGCGGTTGATAAATTAGTAACCTGGTTGTTAAGTGTATCTGGCTTCCCCATTGACTTTGCTTATCAGAAGTTTGCAAAAGGTGATTACTTGACCCCAGGACACTGCAATGATTGTAAGTATAAAGCAGTTGCCAAGCGTCTGAATTTTGATCACATGATCATGGGGATGCTACAAAGGTCATAACTGAAAAATTGTCATACGTTACTTTTTTCAGTGCTGTTGTAACTTTGAATGGTCACTATATATGAACTATTGTAAGTCAAGGAGTACCTGTATAAGATGCTGCATCAGTGGATTTTTCCATTATGGCTGTAACTTAACTAAAATTTAAAAACTGGCTGGGGAGCAAGCTGATTATTTGTTTGCTTATAATTCAAATTTATAAGACCGGCCAACTTGTAACAACTCTAATTGACCTCTGACCTTTTCTATTCAAAATGCCAACAAACACATCAGAATTTGCTCTGTGGAGAAAAGATCTGGATAGCTATGACTATCCAGAGGGAGGAAAGATTTAACATTGAACAAAAGCAGCTAAAAAGAGCTGACGAATTTTTTAAATAAATACAAGGGGAAGAATTAAGTAATCCTTTCCATCTGTAAGATTGTTCCTAAGAATATACAGGCTTAAATCAAATAAACCAATAATCTAAGCCAATATAAAACAGTTTAATAGGACCAAAAGATTTTGCTGCACCATTAAAAGGTAAAGTCACCTGAAAGTCTAGCTCAATGTCTCAATGGAGAAGGAAAATACAATATGGAAATAATAGCCATTTCATTCTCCCATGATGTTTTTTCACCTTCACAACATGAACCAATCATAATTTTTGGAATTATCATCTGAGTACTAAATAGATCAAATTCTACTTAGCTTTTCAAGATCAGTCAAAGTTGGCTTGCTGTTGCCACCTTGCAAGGAGCTCTACCATTGCAAATAGTCCTTATTTAGCAACTACAATTAGTACAAGTGACTCTGTTATTAAGCAAAGTAGTCTTTTGGGGGGGGGAAATCACATGACCATGGCTGTGCTAATTTTGCTTCAACTTTCCTTTTCTTTATAGATTCAGAAGAATATGACTGTGTTGAAGGAAAAGTCTTCATCAGGGTCCAGTCCAAGCTGGGAATAAACAAGATGGTGACTGCTTTAGAAAGACGGTTGTAGTTTATTGAAGAGGAGAGCCAGACAGAAAGATGGCTCTGGAAGAAAAGAGAGAGCACATGTAGTAGGGAGTGGGTTTTATACCTTCTTGAGCTTTTGTTTGGAGTTGTTCCTGTGGCATGAACTTTGACCTGAGTCTGAGTGTGCCTTTTTGGTATTCTGATGGTGGTGGGTTAATCCTATTATGTCCCAAAGATCATATCCTGCTTCCCCAGGGCTGGGGCTGATGACTGTTGGATTTTTGGTGTGAGGGACTGTTGATCTAGGGATCTTTCTTCCTAATCCCTGTTTCCTGACTCCAATCTTTCTGACAAGATTATCACATCTGCATTTCTGCAGACCTGGTTTCTGTCTGGGGCAGAGAGAGTTGGGGACGGAGGTTCTGTCTTTTAAATCCTTTGGGGAAATATATTCTGCCTTTTTAATATTTCCCAAAATATTTCTTTCTCTGGATTCTTCCCACAACTGCAAAAAACTGGGTATGCCCAAATACTGGGGAAGGTTTATGAAATTCTGCTCATGCGGAAGGCTGGTAAAAGCACAAATCTCATAGTCCTTTTTCCCCACTCGGCACTGGGATAATTAGCAAGAAGACAACTGATGTTTGCATGTATATTCATTGGAAAGGAAGAGATTACCAGAGAGTAATCAGGCACACAATGGGGAATATACATCAAAAATAATGCATTAGCACTGACTGCTTGCCAGATGGGCTTGTAGCTTTCAGTCACAAGCAGTTTAGGAGCCAAACAAAAGTTTTCAGGATGAAACTGACTAAGGTCTTGTCAGTTTCAGATAACAGCAGGAGCTATTAAGGTCACAGAGTTGAGTTGTCAGCTCAAAGGGTGGGGGGATGAGTCAGGCACAGACAGGTATGTATTGGTCACAAAAGGTCTTTTTCATCACTGTTGTAACTGCAAACTGTCACTGTCTAAGGCAGTTGCTAAATGAGGACTACTTGTATTTTTTGTTAATTTCTCAAGAAAAAAACTATTCTGGTCATTTTTTAAATCACTTTACATTTCTGATTTATGTCGGAAATATCAGAAGAAATTAACCATTTTATTTTCAAGTATCAAACTGCAGAGGGGAGACACTATATTTAAACAGACAGTCCAAAATACAATGAGCAAGAATGCCATCTATTCTGGTCTACTTCCACACAGTGTACCAAATGGTCTTTGGAACAATCAGTCTGATGGATATACCAAATTTGATGGTTGTTACACTAAAGATATAATTATGCAAATGTGCTTATGTTTTAAGTAGTCTCGTGGATTTCAGTGAGTCTTATCTTCTCCATCTGGGCTGTATGAACCATCATCACCCAGGCAACGGAAAAGCTTTTCATAGACATAAAACCACCACCTGTAAAATACAGTTGGCAGACTGAATGATCCTGCATCATTTGGAAAATAATTAAATCTAAAAGTCAGCTGACTAACCAACACGGTACTCAGAATTAAGCAACATGCTGGTAACTGTTCCTCTAAAGCAGGGGTGTCAAATTGCCGGTTGCATCATATGGAGGCTGCACCTACCCCAGCTCCGGCAATGCAAAAAAAAAGTCATGATAAGCAAACCCAAGTGGAACAGGGAGATTTTATAAAGTGATAACACAACAAAAATGCAGAAAAGTTGTATTGCTAATTACAGATCAGATAATTTTCACACTATGTTGTTTTCTATCAGCCTCTAGCTCAAGACAAGCCCATTCTGTTGTTTGGTCTGCATATTATGCACATGTAAGAAAACAAAACGTATTCTTTCATAATCTCCTCATCTAACAATTATACCTAACTAAATAGGATGTTATTAAAGTTCTTTCTACAACAGCTGCAGTAAGTAGTTTATAATTGCTTGTGCAGAGAAAAAAGACTTGAAAGAGTTGGACAGTAAGGGACAAAATCTGACCTACAGGACTGTTATATACACATGGAGATTTGATCATATAATGGACAGAACTACCTCAATAATACTAATTGGAATGCCTCGGTTTGTTTCATCTACTGAAAAATAAGGTAACCTTTAATAATCTAGACTCTAGAATATTAGCATGACCATCACAGAAGCTGACTGATCAGCTGGAATTAAAATTCCAGTTCCAAGTACTGAATCATTTTACAACTTCAATTAGGACTACCATCTGTCCATCATGTTCATTTGATGGGACACTGCAATTGCTCTATTTTAGAATATCAAAGCCAAAATCCAAAAAGAAACCAAGGGTTTCATGTAAGAAGCTAGTCACAAACTTGTCATTCTGCTGCTAAGAAAACTATTTATGGAAATAAGGATGGAAATCTGCTTCAAGAACAGTGATTTGCATTTTGTTCCATAGATTTTTTTTACATAATCATTAAACAATAAAGCCCCACCTTTAATTATATTCACAGCTAAATCAGTTTGTTTAAGCTGAGTAAGACGCAACTGGTTGGATTCACATAACATACTAATCTAAGAACAGACAAACCACATTCTACTGTACAGCAATGTATGAACACATTCATAGTGTCACACACAAGTTTTCAGCTTCCTCAAAAAGCATTCTTCCAGAAACCAAATCTCTATATCTAACTTAAAAATAAATGTGAGTTTCCCATCTCTTGGGATTTCAGCCAAACACTAAAAACAGAAAAATAGAGTAAAAGAACCAATTCCATTATAACATGCCAGTATTACTGAAAACTGCTAGGCCTTGTTTATATTACACATATACATTTTTATGGTTCATAATTCCATCAATTGCTAAAGTAAATTTTAACAGATTATTAAGGGAGATAAATTCATCACAAGGAATAGCTTCTACAGGATATACTGAATAGCACAGCAGATTTATGGAAAATTCAGGGTTTTTTAATCAGAGACTTGATCAAAATGGATCAAATAAACTTAAAATAAAAAGGGAAACCTGACAAGCCTTTAATCTTCAGTATAACAGTATGCCCTATTGAAGGGGTGTCAAACTGCCAGCCCATGGGCCAGTTGCATCAT
Organism: Bothrops alternatus; assembly: GCA_034064705.1. NCBI lineage: Eukaryota > Metazoa > Chordata > Lepidosauria > Squamata > Viperidae > Bothrops > Bothrops alternatus. The sequence goes on from JARGCV010000248.1 coordinate 15,187,853, forward strand.
ACAGAGGCCACGCCCACCCCAGCTCCGGCAATGCAAAAAAAGTCACGATATGTTGTGACAAATCACGTGACACAGCGAGTTTGACACCCGTGCTCTAAAGCAACTGATAAACCCTAAACCAGTACATACTTCAGGCACACAATAAATGATTTGTTTACCTGGTCTGGTTTTCTTTGGGACTCTGGTGTAATTACTGTCATTCACTGTTTTCCTATATCTCCCTTCCCCAAGAAACTTTTTATATTAAGATATTTTTGCTTCATTAGTTTAACAAGGATATTTATCTTTCACATGTTCATGTGTAATGTTGCACGGTTGCCTCTTGTAATTTATGACTGGCACATTTGATTATTTTGTTCTTTCTAGGCTTTGGGCAAGAACTGTACCTGCACCTACTGTGAAATATTTTTTGGGACATTGATAAATGAACCCAAAAGAAAAGGTCTCTGTCTTCTAGCTAAAAAACAGGGCTGAAGACTTTTTTCCTATTCTGTTGAATAAACTTCCCTCAGTCACATGCATCAACTTTAGCTGAATGTAATTCAGTTCTTCCTTTATTGTATATTTTACTATAAATACCAGACCTGGAAATGATAAAACATGTGGGATCAGAAAAACAATGTCTTATTTTTAGCATAGTACAGTACAGTGACTTGATCTCAACCTTTGGGACATTTAAGATTTCTCTTAAAATTCTGCCCCTCTTAAATAAGGTTGAATTGTTCACCCCATCTTCTGATGGTCAGAAAAGCACTTCCTGATAAGTCCCACTACCATTCTCAGTTACCGGAGATGAAGCTATAAGAAAAAAAGATGCATTCATTCCCAGAGTAATTAGTGTGATCCAGTAACCCAATACTCTTTGTAACCCAATGTGAACAAGTCCAGAAGTGAAAGGGTAAACAGATATATTGTATGAGATATAACGTTGCCCAGATAACTGTTCTACTAGTGCCACCAGCAGTAATGCTGCTATTCATCAGAGTACCTATCACCCTTTCCATGAGTATGCTATCAAAAGAAAAGGGACTGCCTCTTGCTGGCTGTATGTACCAAGATTATGCATTTTCCAACCCACCTCATTGCAGGAAACTTGCCTTCCCTAATTTCTTGTTTTCCTAACTGGATTCACCTCTTGGCTAATCAACTAAGTTCCTCCCTGATACTCCTTCAGCCAGTCCCTCCCTGCAAAGTCATGTTGTTCAATCAGCTGCACCTTCTGGTGCACCAATCAGAAGAACGAAAATGGTTCTTCAAGAAGACAGAACTTAAGACTGAAGAAAGGACGTTTCTTTCATGAAATAGGAAGAAGTCTTAAGCTCTGTCTACTGTGGTTCTTTATAAACATCATCATTCAAATTATTCAGTTTTGATTTAGTCAATTTTCCCCATATCATCCATATTATTAGTATTACCTTTTCTTGCTGTGTTGGAATGTAGTCTGGATTCCCAGGAAGGGGGGGCTGCATTCCAGAGAACAAAGAGGCAGCGAAGCAATAGTCTGGTTGGGAGAAAGATGGTTAAGAAGGCTCCTCCCTAACAATTCTCAGAGGATACTTTTAGTGATGCAAATAGTTGCTTTAGTTTGTCAAGATTTCTGTCTATAGGTGAGAAACAATAAAAGAAGTAATAAATGCACAGAAGTAAATCCATGTGTCTTTCTTGGTTCTTGACCTGGCCTGGCCTGACACTTGCGTTTAGAATAGATAGAGTGCAAAATAGGTGGGAATTCTGTGTTTAAAAATGGTTTAGATGGATTACAGTAACACAAATATCAGAAGATTAATAATGCGTTATATGGCATGAAGTCATTGCTGGATCACTATTATCATAATAACCTATATTAATGGATTACTTGGATTATTGAAAGGTAAGTGGCATTCACACTTCAAAGGCACCGCAAGCAAAATACTTCTTTTCAGAACCAGAATCCCAGAAAAAATGGATGCTTAAATGGGATAATGTACTGCTCCAATAATACTAGACTCTGAGCAGTTTACCTTATTCTGTAAATAAGGTAAAATGTACATCATGTGAAAGTTGAGGAACAATTTAAAAACTCCATTAAATAAACCCCAACTATAAGAAGGTGCAAAATTTATACCTCAACGTCCTGCTGAAAAACATCCTTTTTTGAACCTGGTAGGATTGGGGCCCTACTAATAAAAACAAGCAGCATAAATTTCTGGAAAAGGCTACACAAATAGTCTTCTATTATTCCTACACAATGCATTAAATTAGATAAACAATCAAAAGAACAAAATAGTCCCCCAAATCCTATTTCTCAAGGATTATTTCTTTAGAAATTGAGTTCATGCCCAAAATTATATGATTAGAAATCTGAAAGATTTACAGGGACAGCCTTCAATTTCAACAATAAGAAAGACATCACTATAAGTTCTAATAAATAAAATTAGATGTCAACTTAGAAAGGAATATGGGAAGAAGGACACTGTAATTTTAAATATCTGTGATATTATAAAACGTTATAAGGGATTGCTGGCTTGGCATTTCTCAGTACATTTCAGGAGTATAACTATGCCTTCCCTTTTTTAATTTCTTTCGCCTATGGACCATTTTACATATCTTGTCAATTTCAAAATGGGAAAAGTCATACATCACAATTCTAAAAGTTAACCATTATCAAATAAATAAACCCTTCTAGAAAGTATTAATTTCTGTTATGTTTTGGAAGTGTGAAAAGGAAGAAGGGATCTTTTATTATGAAAAAAGAAACAAATCTAGGTACAAATCCATACAGCAATGCAAAAAAAAATACGGATTAATATTATGAAAAAACCAGAATTATTCCTACTAGGTTTTATCAACAAGAAATTGGAAAAGAAATATGGGAAATTAAAATTGTATACACTAACTGTGGCAATATTATTGTTTGCAAAAAAATTTGTAAAAATGATAAAATGCATACCATGGAAGAATGGATTATTAAATTAACTGAACTTGCAGAAATGGCAAAGCTGCCCAGTTTGGTCAAAGGAAAAAAAAGACTATTTTAAAAGACTGGAATCCATATATGAACTTTTTGATGAAAGAAGAGAAAAATGAATAAATGATTTGGGTATTAAAAATGAGACAAAGAGCTTGGAGAAAAAATTAAGGTAATTACTTGACAGAAAGCAGGGCAGAAGGCACAACTGTATGATTTTTTTTATTTTTTTCTCTTTTTCAATTTCTTGTTTCTGCATTTATTTTCTCTCTTTGTTCCTATTTGCATATTTTAGTGTGTATATTTGTGTGTGTGTGTGTGTGTAAAAATTCCTTTTTCACCTCTATGGGTAGTATATGTCTTCCTCAATCTTGAGTCCTCTGTGTCTATGGTGATTCTCAATCATCCAGGTCATGGTTGTCAAAAGGCAACTGGACTATCCTTGTTTTTTCTCTTGAAGACATTTTACTTCTCATCCAGGAAGCATCTTCAGTTCTGACTGAATGGTGGAATGGAAAGATTTATATTAGGGTTCTCTACTAGAGGCTTGGGAGTTTGAGGATTCTGCACATATATCTTCTGTTATATTTTTTTTAAAAAAAAAATCAATTCCTTGATTTGAACTAAGCCAAAAAAAGGTAACTCTTTCTTATCCATTTATCTCTATAAATATTTTAAAATCTTTTAGCTTTTGATGAGCTCTTCAATTTCAGTCTGTTTGTTGTTTGCTTTTTTTAATTGCTATTTGCTTTTATCTGTTTAATTTAGCCATAGGGCAACTCATACATAAACCAAATATTTTAACCTCTTATGCTCACGGAAATCCTCCTAGGGACATTTTGTTGATTTTTCTCTACAATTCTAAATTCATCTAATCTTATCTACTCTTTTATTTAATTTCATGGGATTTACAACTAAGTAAAAATACCGGTACATCAGTATTGCTGCCTCCACAGAAACTCCAAATGCTTCTTTTTCCCAGGATAATCCTGGAAATCACTATCTTTAGAAAACCTTGGGGGAAGTACGTCATAAAATCCCCACATGCTTTGTATTTTTGGTATAGTTGATCCAAATCCGGATTGATCAAGTAAATCCTACTTCTGACCTTAAGAAGTACATTTTGGTAGTTATACACACCACAATAAAGTTATCATTCTTGTCAGGCTTCATCCAAGCAGGATCTAAGAATTTCTGATGAATAATATTTACTGAAAAAAAATTGGGAAGTCATAACTAAAGTGTTGTGATTAAAGAGTAAGTCCTACAAAATGTGGTTCAACCTTCTTCCATTATTTTATCCTTCCCTGCCTGACATAACCAAATGCTTAACCCCTACTTGGAGCAGATTGATTTGTTTCCATCTGTCTTAATATGCAACTATGCAACGCACGTGGGTTTGGTAGCACAGCAGGCTACTTCTGCTGATTGCTGGCTGCCTGCAGTTCGGCAGTTCGATTCTCACTGGCTTAAGGTTGACTCAACCTTCCATCCTTCCGAGGTTGGTAAAATGAGGACCCAGATTGTTGGGGGCAATAAGCTGACTCTGTAAACCACTTAAAGAGGGCTATAAAGCACTGTGAAGCGGTATATAAGTCTAAGTGCTATTGATATTCACCTGTTCAGCCAAGGGAATTCCCTTTACATTGTTAAGCATTAGCATATCAGAGCAAAATTAGTCAGGTTCATAGTTTTGTAGATCATGTGATCCACCCCTCCCAAATTCTCATTTAGGACAATAATTTTATTAGGAAAGCCTCCCTTAAGTAACAATCAACTCTGCATACTGGTATGTACATATTGTTACCCTACCAGCCTGAAATTTCCTAGCACTCTCCCCATTTCAGTATTATTCTAAACCCTAAGTTTTTAATATATGTATTTTTAACCTCAATTAACAATCAGCATTTTGTAGCCAAATTTCAGCAGATCAGTTAGCTGATTCTGCCCAGCAAGATAGACAGAAAATAGCTTACAATTATTTTGGCCAACAGGACCACCTTTACTTACTTCCTCATAGTAGATGTTCTCCATATTTGATTTTCCATCACATGTTCACTTAAAAAAAATCCTTAATATCGCAGTTTCCTGTGCTTCTGTTACGCACACTGGCATTATCAATACAGGGCCCTTCCGTTTGGCCCGTCTTCTGCCCCAAGGGTTTTCACGAAGGTCCTAGCGGTATTGGCAGCCCATCTTCGGTTGATACGGGTGCACGTACAGTGTTACCTGGACGACATCCTTGTACAGTCCAGGTCCCTCCAGTCAGCAAGGTCAGACCTGTCGACCACCATTCAGACCCTTCAGGATCACGGCTTTTCAGTAAATTTCAGGAAAAGCCACATAAACCCCACAAAACGGCTCCACCATCTAGGAGCCCTGATAGACTCCGACCTTTGCAGGGTCTATCTCTCTCAGGAGCGATGGATGAGCATCCGGAAATTAGTATCCCAGATTCGGGGAGCGAGGTCAGTTCCTCTGGTCCAGCTGTCCCAGCTCCTGGGAAAGATGGTATCTTGCATGGGTATAGTCCCGTGGGCAAGACTGCATTCCAGGAGCCTCTAGTGGTTCCTTCTCCCTTTTCAGAAGCGGAACCTCAGTGCCTCCACCAGGAAGGTTCAGGTTCCACCCCACATACTCTCATCCCTCCAGTGGTGGACTTCCGCAGCCATGCCCAAGGGGACCATCTTCAAGGAACCCCTCAGGCTAGTCTTGACCACAGATGCCAGTCTGTTCGGTTGGGGGGCTCACCTCCAGAACCAATTGGCCCAGGGGCGATGGTCCAGGGCGGACCTCCAACAAAACATGAACTGGCTGGAACTCAGGGCGATTCATTTGGCTCTCCTTCACTTCTCCTCCCTAGTGTCGGGAAAACACGTGTTGATCCTGACGGACAATGTGGCAGCCAAGACTCACGTCAAAAACAGGGAGGGACACATTCCTAGGCTCTCCTGCAGGAGGCCATGGAACTAGGATTGTGGGAAGAGGCCAAATTGGGCTCAATCAGAGCAGAACACATTTCGGGGGAGGCAAACTGTCAGGCAGATTCCCTCAGCAGGGCAACTGTGGACCACTCGTAGTGGTGCCTGGACCCGAGCCTGTTCGAGATGATCGTGAGCAGGTTCGGCAGGCCTTGCCTGGACCTGTTTGCCTCCCCATCCAATGCCCAGCTCCCAAGATTCTTCACCAGATATCCGACAAGGGGGCCGAGGAGACGGATGCCCTTCGGTGCAAATGGCAGGAGGGTCTGCTTTACGCCTTCCCTCCCCTTCCGCTGTTACAGGCTGATAGTGGAACAGGCGGAAGTAATATTGGTTGCTCCATATTGGCCTTGACGCCCGTGGTTTGCAGACCTGGTGGATCTGTCCCTGTCTCCTCCATGGAGGTTTCCTCCGGACCGAGTAGCTCTCAACCAGAGGGAGCTCCAGCATCCAGACCCTCAGTGGCTTCAATTAGCCACCTGGCACTTGAATGGGAGAGTCTAGCTAAGCAGGCCTATTCCTCAGGGGTGATCTCTATGATCCAGGCCTCTAGACGCCCCTCAACGAATCAGATCTATGACGCCACGTGGATAAATTTCTGCCAGTGGTGCATCTCACACAAATTGGACCCTCTTTCAGTTACAGTCCCAAATATTTTAGATTATCTGCTGGAGGGCATTTCCAAGGGCTTGTCCACTAACACCATCCACAGGCTTGTCCATGGTCCTCACCTGTGACAATCTGGGTCCTCTTTCACAACACCCAGCTATCTCCGCCTTTCTTAAAGGGGTGGCCAATTCTGGTCCTCCCACAGTACATAGATACCCATCTTGGGATTTACCTACTATGTTGCAGGCCTTAACCACCGCTCCTTTTGAGCCTCTCCAGTCTTGCTCTCTACATTTTCTCTCCTTAAAGGTTGCCTTTTTAGTTGCAATCACTTCGGCCAGGAGGATTTCTGAATTGGCCGCCCTCTCAGTCAGAGATGATCTCTGTACCTTCCATGAGGACAGAGTGGTCCTTAGATTAGACCCCTCTTTTATTCCCAAGGTGAACACTGGTTTTCATAGGTCATTGGATTTAATTTTGCCAAGTTTCTGTCCAAATCCTTCTCACCGTCTAGAACGCCAGTGGCACAAGCTAGACGTACGCAGGGCTCTACGTCTTTACATCAAGCGTACTTCGACCTTTCGCAAGTCGGAGGCCTTGTTTGTCTCCTTTCAGCCCTCTGCCATGGGCAGGAAGGTCTCTTCTTCCACCATTGGCAGGTGGATCAGGGCTTGCATTGCTAGGGCCTACTCGGCCCAGTCACTTCCGGTCCCGGCTCGTATCACAGCTCACTCCATGCGCAGCGCAGCGACCTCTGCGGCTTGGTCTACCCAGGCTTCTGTGGAGGAGATTTGCAGGGCGGCATCTTGGTCGTCTCCATCATCTTTTATTACACACTATAAGATCGATAGGTTTGCCACGGCGGACGCCGCATTTGGCAGACGGGTTCTTCAACAGGTTGTTTCCTCTAGGGAGACACCAGCCTAGACCTTCCCTCCCTTAGGGACACGGGGGGCTTTGGAATGTCCCAATCAAGTGGATTCTACATCCACCATGCTGGAGAAGGGGCGTTGTCTTACCTGAATGCCTTTTCTCAGCATGGTGGTGTAGAATCCACACACACACACACACACACACACACCGTGGATTGGTGTCTAGGCTTGTGTATTGTCATTTTTTTGTATTTTTGGAGTCATTGCGTCAGACTTTGTCAGGATCCTTCGCCTCGTCAAAACTGGGAAGACACACCCAAAGGGAGGCGTGACTAAAGCTCTGACTTAGTCTCTCTGAGCAGGAAGGTTGAAATAACCCAATCAGTGGATTCTACACCACCATGCTGAGAAAAGACGTTCAGGTAAGACAACACCCCTTCTATTAAATCTTCACACAAAATTCCCAAAGAATGGGAAACTTTATTTGAGTGAGGGGGTCTAGAGCAAAGCTTCCAAAAATAAGGTGAAGTTGGGAGAACAGACACACACTGTACAACAACCTTAAGGCTGAACTAGATCTTTTCTGGCATTTCCACCATTGGACTGTTGACAACGTTTCAGGTGAATAATAGGGTTCTTGTATTCTAGTAGACTTTCATTCATCATGGAAATTTTCATGAACTTTTCAGGGAGGGAAGATATAGTGGGATGGATATGCTTGTTCTACTCACTTTCACTTTCTACATTAGCCAACAAATTATAACCCTTTGCTATTTAAATGTGGAACAGCACCAATGTTCTTTTAGAGTTAAAGTTGCACTTATAAATGTCCATGTAATCATTAGGACTTCAGTTTGAACTCCTTATTTTACTTTATTTTTTCAGCTAGTAGTTCAAGATGGAAATCAAGTTGGTCATTTCACCTCCAGAATTTTATTTCCAGGCCAAAAAAGGCTTCACTACCTTATTTGAAGCAAGGCTAGGAAAAACACTAGCAAGCTGCTCCAGCTTTTTAGTAACTTTGAATGCCTCAGAGGACAAATAGACTGGTATTTGTCCAGAAGGGACTCTAGTTCCCCTGAAGACTTCTGTTGACTGCAAGATTGGGAAAGAATATAATATAAATGTCCTGCTGCTCTCTCAATCTCTTTTGCACATTGCCTCAAGCATCTAATTTGGTAGGTAGGCAATTAAGACTTTTAAAAAAATGTACGTTCTTATACCGGTAACCAGAAATATTTGTCATGATCCTGAATCTCTGTTCTCTTCCCCACCCCCTTTTATTTAATCCACCTTTGCTTCTGCATTCCTCATCTCATCACTCTTAGCCTTGCACTCATGCCTCAAGTCAGATGAAATACAATAAATCTTAGAAATTTGATGACATTTTAGATCATATCTTCATGTAATAGGTTTTCCATGTAAGCCAGGATTTTCAGCTGATCTTTCAAGTGAAAAATCCTTAAGCCAGGCAGTTTTAAAATGTTATTAAAATGAGAAATGTACCATTTCTAGTGCTGAATGTAAAGGAAATAAAATTCATTTTTGTAGTGCAAATAGATCCATCTGTTTTAAGAACTGCAGTACGAAGTAACAGTTACGAGCACTAAATATTAATGCTGCCTGATCTGCAGTCCTTGAATAAATAGCCATTCAAGTTAGAATTCCTATGTGTGACACAAGCTAATAGGCAATTGATAAGATTATGTTAAATCACTATTTTATATTTTGACCTTACATGTTAAAGTAATTACACTGATAAGCTAGCTAGTTGATTGATGCACACTATATATCTACACAAAGTCAGCCAGTTATTTTCAAAGAGTTACTCCCAGATAGCTAGATATCAGTTATAGCTATTGAATAGCTAAACTTTTTTTTTGGGCAAGAATTATAATAAATTATTGGGGATCTTTTGTGGTATTGTATTATTAGACTGTATTCAAATATATACATTACACCTCATTCATTCTCCATACACACCTAAGCCATCTTGCTTGTTGGTCAAATAGGATGAAAGGGACGAAGGAATCTAGGAAAAGTGTCCTAAAGTAGATCTTTGTGATACAGTGAATTTTATATCTGTATTACATCCAATCAGAAGAAGCTCTGCTCTGCTTCTAGGCCATCATCTACCCAATCAAGGCTAAGTCCATCATGTTTAATTGTTCAATCAATATTGTGTTTCTCATATATATCATGTATTCATGGCTATGTCATCTTTGTTCACATTCTATTTTGTTTTGATGTACTTCATCTTGTTTGGTTTTACAAGGTTTTAACCAGTTGTCTGATTTTCATTACTCCCTTATCAAAGTTGGACAAAGTCCCAAACATTATTAAATACTACCTGGCATTAAAACCCAAGGATATAAAATGATATCAGGATAACATGATATTGATTATAATTTAGTCAGAACTGTCCAGTCAGAATCAAAAATCTCAGTCTCGTCTACCATTCTTTTAAAATCCACTTTACCCTTTTGACCTACAAATCCTTAAAATAATATCTGTATATGATTTGGATGTATGTTCTGTATGCAGATTATATTACCCCCAATGTATACGTTTTTGAAATGGTGTTTTCTACTAACTCTCCCTTCCCCAAATCATCACAAAGAAGATACCAGATGCTTCAAGGGAAGTTTAAATCAAAAGTCAACCATGGATCAGAATCTAATCCTTTTCTGGCTTGCAGCATGCTACACTAAGGATAATAAAATTCTAAATTTCTCTAACATATAACATGTTCATTAGAGCACAAACCTGGAAGACCTCCCACCTACCAGCCATTTTGAAACCCACCCTTATTGACAAACGAGTCCCTAACACAAAGAATGACACCAGACCCACACTCATGAAAACCACACAGGATGTCACCACCACACATCCACGCAAAAAGCAAATCCAAACCCACACCGATGATGAGGCACGACCACAAACCAGAAGCCAGACCACAGCTGCATCATTAGCCACTTTAAACCCCTCCAATCCATACATGAAGCAACTGACACCCACCATGAAGATGAGGCATGACCACGAACGCGAAGCCAAACAGCTATGCAGCTCACCATCTCTAATCCCCCTGCAACTCAGACTAACCTGAGCGCAACAAAGCCCCCACTCAAACAGAACACTCCCCCAGCCAATCAGAGCACAGCCAACCCCCCAGCCAATCAGAGCACAGCCAAGCCCCTAACCAATCAGAACACACCTCCACCCAATCAGAACACAGCCAAGCTCCCAGCCAATCAGTTCAAACCCCCACTGGCAGTTAAAAGGAAGAAACAGCTACGATCACACATTGCTCCTAGAAGCACGAAGCCAAAAGCACCAGCCTGAAGATGACGAATGGGACTTCATCGAAACGTCACCAAGACACTTCAAATTCTACGCGGGAGAAAACCCGAATAACCAAAGACCTACATACAAACACCAACGAAAACCTCAAACTATATATATATCAGACATAGAAAGATTTCTGTCATGCTTATCTGGTCTTGTGCTATGTTATAGCTCTAAAATAAATGCCCTCCATCAAACCAGGTGCTGATTTTCAAATATCATCAACTCTATTCTAAGATTCTTGTGGCACATACTTTTCAACTAACAAATGCTATGGATATTTCCACATGATGAGCCCTAAAGTAACTTTATGTAGAACTTAGTCTGGAAAAAACACATTGTCAAGTGAGTAATACAACTTTTGTTCTGTCAGGTTCACTCCTCTAACCCTGACATTCATAGAAAACAAGAGAGATGTGGGGGGAGGGTTGGAGAAAAGAAAAAATATTACATGTGCCCTCTCTCAGGTGAAATTCTACAACACTGAATATGGAGAATCAGAACACAAATTATTATGAGCAATGAAAGACATTTTTGACTGCAAAATTATTTGTCACATGGTATCAATATTTCCTTACGTCGATTATATAGTTATGTCTGGAAGGTAGAATATGCAAATAATTTCTTCTCAGAGTTTCAATCAAATGATGACATACTTTTCTCAGATCAAAATTTGTGTCCACCTGAGATATGAACCATTATCTAATTTTGTAGAGATTAAGAAAGATTACCTTTATAGAGATATACAAGCTTCAAAACAAAGGAAAAACATATATTAAGTTCATGACAAAAATAAGTAGAAATAAATAGGAGACATTTGTGCCAATTTATCTCCTGAATGCTGAGAGGCTGCCACTGTTCCTGGCTTCCTGATCAAGAAGCAACAGTGCATGGCTCTGAGTACAGGCACACTAATGGTTAACTAGCAGACTATCCCATTCAAGTTCTTTCTTTTCCTTTTAGGAGGAGGCTGGATGTGATTTTTCAGTCCCTGGAAAATAAGAGAAGGGCCTAACTGAAAAGATGGAGAGCAGCTGAGAAGGATTTCTTAGGTGATCAAATCTACAACTTCATTTCTCCCCACAGAGGCCTTCTCTTTTTCTATGGCCTGTATAATCAAGCTAACTTTTACATTTCCCGCTACTAAAACTCCCCACAAAAAATACACTCCACCAAGTAAGTAAACATATGAAAGTTGGAGGGAAAACAAAAACAAAAACTGCAGTAAGATTTCCAACTTCCCACAGTAGAGTACGAAGCTGAACAAGTGTTTGTTGCTAGGGAGATAAAAAGAAATCCTCTGGGCAAAATAGAAAGTGCCCCAAAGAAGTCAGGTGAGGTGAATTCTGTTCTGAGCAGTGTCTCCTGCACAGAAATGATACACAAAGAAACATATTCTGATGTCAAGAGAAAACAAGACTTCACACCATCCTATCATCTCGCCGAGCATACAAAAAAAATCACCACTCACTCCAACTGGGTGTCAGAGTTACTGAAAAGAATTAGCATTGGTTCTTAGATATCCAACATGGAACAGCTTGAACAAAGCTCTTAGACCAGAACTTTGCTGCAGACTATCATGATACAAGACACGTCTAGATAAGAAACTTTATTGCACACTAGGATAGAGTCATTTAAAACAGTTGGCTGCTTTCTTTTAATATGAAGTTGCAATTCTCCTTATACCTACACTCGTTTAATTCTGGCATGCTCCTGTCTTTCCCATGGTTTAACACAGTTTTTGCTTTGTGGTTTTGGCCTTGAACCTGGAAAATTGTTGGTTCTTAACATTCCCGTTATCTCCTCCCTGAGAAATTGGGCTCTCAATTTCCACACAATCAAAAAACATAAACAAATAAAACGATAATGTTATCCAGTCTTTGACTTTATACAAAGTGTTCTGCTCTTGAAATGAACAAGCCTGAAACTTTTTTCTGATGGAGTAGTCCATATTCAGAAATCCACAGCAACCATCATTTTAGTGAGGAATCATAAAGACCTGACCTTTGAAAGAAGAAACCAAAGGGGGTGGCTCTTGCAGGTACATTTTGCCCAAATGATTAATTTTGACCGTATCTAAGACCTATTTATTCAAAGGGCTGATTTCTACAGGCTTTTTGCCAAATTGTCTTTTCCAGATCAAAGAGTGACCTTGACACCCTTTGACTGAATTGGTACACAATATCCAGAATTTCCATTCCCAGAATTGTGGAAATAGAAGTTTCAAGACTTCTACAACAGCCCAAGCTGGAGACTTCCATATATGTACCATTCTAACAAAATGGAAAATGGCTTTAAAAAAAACAAACTACTCTTCAGCCCTTGCTAGAAAAGACCAGTCTCAAGAAAACGAACTGTCTTAAGAATATCCATTCACCATCAATCCCATTCATCAAAGTAGCCTCTGAATGCAATATATCAGAAGACAGTTCACTTGTGACTTTATTAAGAACAAAGAATATTTCCTTTTCTTTTAGGGAAGACAGATTTACTTCAGAGTTCATTTAGAACAAAGAATATTTCTTTTTCTCTAGCCTGCAGTGCTGCATTAGGCTTTTCTTTGAAACTGCCATCCTTTGTCAAAGCAACAGCCAGCTAAATCTAAATGGAAATGTCATTTAAACATTGACAACTCAAAAGAAATGGGAACTTGAAAGTGTCTAGTTCTGGGTCTCAGAGCTGCCGTCAGACGATTGATGAAGCCACCATTCACTTTTGGACCTCCCTAAACAAGGTGGTAGTCAAGCAATAGCAATGCAGAAGTGAGAATGGAAACTTAATTGGGTGCCGGGCCACTCAAGAGTGCAGAACATTTTTGCCAATGGAAGTCCATTGCTAAGCAGAACTGGATCTTGAGAGAACCCCAGTGGGAGACTGTTTAGGAATTGTTATTTCGTTCTCATGGAAGGAAGTATGCAGAATACATTTAACAGCTGTAAGATAATCATTAGGGCCCTCTATGGAGAAAAGGTGACAGTAAAAAAAAATGCAAGGAACACAATAACATCCTCAAATGCAAGTTATTTTGCTGCAAACAGAAATGGAGTCCTTGAAAAGTCAGAAAACTTTTAAGTCTAAAAAACCACCTGGTAGACAAGAAAAAACCCTCTCCTTAAAAACAGTAGTACCCCTATCACTCTTAGCTGATTTTTTATTCTATCCTAGCTTATGTTTCTATGGTGAGATACGTGTTTTGATGTTTTAGGGGAGTTTTATCTTTTTAAGAAATGGAAACACAGGAACAATTGTTTATTTGGAAACTAACGGGAGAAGATGTTTTGAAATGATGCTCCCCATTTGCTCAGCAATGGCACTTCCAAGAAAGGGGCAGGTCTTCTATATCCGCCAGGCTACTGGTAATCTGATGTGCCCAGGGCTTCCTCCAACTTTGACTGCTGAAAATCAACAGCGTGAATTCTCTCCATGTTCAGGCAACTGTAGCCTTAAAGCTTAATGCAGTATGAAAAAACAGAAAAATGCTAATGATATCTTTTTAAAAATAGAAAAATGGAACCATGGTGTATTGTGTGGTCTTGCCACATATCATCAGTCTTCCACAAGCTCACCAAAATATTACTTGGAGCTCCGGTCATGCAAAGAAGAATCTAACCCCAATATATGGATGGATGGATGGACGGACAATTGGGTAACTTCAAGTCTGCGTTGACTCCTGGCAACTGCCTGGACTAGTCTCCACAATTTTCTTGGCAAGGTTTTTCAGAAATAGTTTGTCCTAGCCTTCTTCCTAGGGCTGAGAGAGAATGACTGGCCTAAGTTGGCTTTATACCTAAAGTGGGACTAGAACTTAGTCTCCCAGTTGCTAACCTGATGCTTTAACCACTGTACCAAACTGGCTCTTGAGTAAAAGATATTTTCATATTTACTTTAGAATTATAAATTCTATTATGTTCAGTTACATAATTTGTTAAATTAGACAGCAAAGAAATTACGTTCATATGATTGTAACATTTTTATTAAAATTGAGAGTGAAAAAAGCAAAAAGGCATCAAGATAAGTAGAAGATAGGCAACACTGTACCTCTTGCCAAACACTCATCTTCATTGTGATTCATGCTGAAAATTTACAGCTAAGACTTGCTCAGAAAGCTGGGAAATAGCTTATCATTTCTAAGCAAAACTAAAGCCAATTAAATCTTCCTTCCCCCTTTCCCAAGCTTCAACACTTTCATTTTTAAAGTCACAATTTCTGATTAGGCAAGTGGCAAAATTGATGGATCTCCTGCTGTACCGGTAGCTTGAGGAATGGAGGTAATTCTCATCTCTGTTTTCTCTGACTTGTGCCTGCATTTGACATAAAGCATAAACTCTGCCAGCCTTTGGGGTGGGGGGGGGAATTCTTCTGAAATTGGAGTTCCCTTGAGATCTATCCAGCATGCCAGCTGCAGTAACCACATAGAATAGGATGACAAAGAGACCTCTTTCCCCTTCGCTTTGAAGAAGGTTGTGGCTGTTACTGCCAGCCAAATATTATTCCAGTGAAAAAGATTAGAGCTGGGGAGCTGTCTGGAAAGGCTTAGGGCAGTGGTGGCAAACCTATGGCACAGGTGCCAGAGGCGGCACTCAAAGCCCTCTCTGTGGGCATGCGCGCTGTCGCCCCAGTCCTAGGCCTTCAGCTGGGTTTTATAAAACCTTTTCGCTTTAGGCCTCCGCCACCGTGTGCAAAAAAAAAAAGGTTCAATGAATCAGTCAATTTCAACTTCTCGCGGGGAAAAAAAAGATCTCGCAAAGTTGGAATTGATTGATTGAACTTTTTAATCCCATCCAGTCTGCTGTTACCATCGCAGCCACGGCCACCCAATGGGCCACACCCAGCCAATGGGCCACACCCATCCGGCACCCGAGGATGCATAAGTGGGTTTTGGGTTGCAGTTTGGGCACTCAGTCTCTAAAAGGTTCGCCATCACTGGCTTAGAGTTCATTCACCGAGAGAACAAACAACAAAAATTGCTTCTCCAGCTCCACATTGACACAGGTCCTAAGAAGCAAAGTTGTTGTTTTTTCATTCCCAGTTCATTGCAAAAATGAAAGTGAAAGAAAAAAGAAAATTTTGCTTGCACATACATTCCAATCCACTTCGTTATTTGTATTCATTTTTCTGGCCATATAAACTAAAAATCCCCTTTGTCATGTGAAGGTAAATTTAAAAGGTGCCAAGCTGACTTTAAAGATCTGTGGCCCAGGAACCAGGAGATGTGGAGGCAGGGAGTCATAAATGGAGAAACAGGCTGCCCCAAGCACCACAGGGCTGCACAGTTGCTTTAAAACAGTGTAATTTTACATTTTCAAGTACACTGCAACTGAGCCAAAAATGAATCACTCAGCTTACAAACACAGCCAGTGTTGTGGGAACACAAAGTCCTGAAGCTGCTTTTAAACTTGCAAGGCGATCTCATGGGGAACTGTCTTTAAATTAAAATCTATACTCAAGAAACCAGGAACTGTCTTTAAAGCAAACAAATCTCCAGTTAGTTTTCAAGATTTTCAAAAGAACCACACCAGGAGTTTGAAGAGAATCTATCCATATTAACTTAGCATTATGGAAGCAGAAAGCTTCCATTTTGAGAACTTCAATATAATGTCCTTTAAACACATACATAGTTTGGAAAGCAAACATGAATTATAGTCTGACAAAACTTTACAAAAAACATGGTATTTCGCTGTTGCTAAGATGATCAATGGGATCGTCCATGAACAACCCAACAAAAAACAAAGAGACAACAATTTCATACACTCAGCTCCCAAGAGCCATTTTTGATGTCACTGCCAATAAATATTGTTTTAGTAAAAGTCTATTTCAGTAGAGGTATCAAGGTAAATGGAACTTACTTTACAAAATAACTTCCTTGAAGCATCATCTTCTCATTTAAATAGAGAATGCTGCTACCACAATTTGCATGGGTCAGCTTGGGAAAGTATAAAAAAAATGCCAGATACTTTTACACTCCGATTCCTTTTGCTAGACAAGCTTTAGCTCCCCAGTTGGGTCTTAGATATTACTTTAAAGCTATATTTGTAGTTGGTTTTTCTCTGATGGAGAAAATATTCAGAAGGTTGCAGAGGTTTGTGACTTTGGTTTGTCAGATGTTTTCCACTTTACACCCACATGGATAATTGAAATAAAATCTGATTTAAGATTCTAGGGATTTTCCATGCAATATCTGACCCACTGGCAATGAGAAAGCTTTGTCAGAAATAATATAGTAGTTGATTATAAAAATGTGCTAAGCTTTACTCTAAAACATTCTATAATGACTTAGGGATGCTAGGGAGACAGTAGCTAAATAACGCACATTAGTACAGCCAAATCATGCCCAGTAAAACAAAAGTTTCATTTGAATCTTAAAAAAATTATCATTACTTCAATCATTTTTCTGTGCCACCTAGTGAATTACTTACAAAACAAGCAAAGGAAAAAATAATTTGATAACTTGCACAATTTAAAATATTGTCTTCAAAAAAAAAAAAACCCAGCACAAAGGTATATCCTGGGAGACATTCTAAAGCTGCTGATCTTCTTTTCTCCAAGCTTTTTATCTGCCAAATATATGACTCCGAATGTCTCATCTAAGCAACTTTGAAAGTAGCTCAAAAGAAAACAACTTCTAGTGCCAGCTGAGGCTAACAAGCTAAACATTTCAAGGCAAACCTGTCAGAAAGGCAGGAACAGGAACACTGGACTGAAATGTTCATACAAAGACCAGAAAGGGTCTTGTAAGCCATCCTTGCGATTTGTAGGTAAAAGAAAACTGAGGGAGGAGAAGAGATGCAAAAGAACTTTGGCACCATGAAGAATTGAATTTCGTGCCCTGAAACTTGGAAACTATTTTTAAAAGTCAAAGGATGGAGTAAAGGGCAAGGAAATGCCATCTGCATTAAACGCAGGGAAGCTCAGATATAAAATAGATGTACACTGTAGAGTGGGGAATAAGTGCCCCTTTTGTGCAGGTCAGGTAAAGTTTCACTTAATCAAAAAAAACTGCAATATTATTTGTAAGCCTCCTTGTGTTGTAATGTTAAGGCAGCAGATCCCCCAGGAAAAGTGAGCAGGCAAAAAATCTCAATTGACTTGCCAGAAGTTATAGTTGCCAGGATAACTGTGCTAAGCCAATTGCGGCAAAACAACTGAGAGCCTTGTTTCCAGTAATGTTTTAATGAACTAATGTTTTAATATACTTTCGTTCAGAAAAATATCATAAACATATAAATATAAAAAACTGAACAGTGCACAAAATGAATATCATACATACAGGCTAGACACTGTTACACTTTCAAGATTGAAGTGTTAAATCTGCACAGAAATATTCCTTCCTTTCACTCATATCTCCCTTTTTCTCCAGAAACTCAAGATGGAACACAGTTTTTACCCCTCCTACCCATGTATTATCCTCATCTTTTCCCAAGCTGGCACCTTCCAGATAAGCTGAGATTCCAGTTCACGTGTTTCAGCTAGCATGGCTGATGTCCACAGCTGTATAGAGAATCCAGGAACTGCAGTTCCAGCATATCAGGAATGTATTCATCTGAAATTTTTAAATACTGTAAGTGAAGAACTCAGGTCAATGACAGATTGTAAAATCTGGAGTGAACAAAAAAAACTGATAAAAATAAAAGAGAAGTCTGGGGGACATACAGCTGAATTTCTAACTCCAGTTCTTCAGCCCCTCTTCCAAGATAGAGTCGGACCATGCTACCTTCTGGAACCCTTCAGTTGGCAAAGGTTTTTTTTTTCCAGAATATCTTTATTTTCTTAACTTTTTAAAATTTTCTCTGGGTTCTTGGCATGTTTATTTGAACTTGAAAATCAATTAGGAGTTTAACATTTTCACTGAATTGTAGACATTTTTTCATTATGCTTGAACGCTGTAAACAGTGAAGTATGAATGCTGAATGCTAGAAATGGCAATTAATACTGACTTGAATATACATTTTCTGATTTGTCAACTGATTATTCCTTAAATTGCTTCTGGTTCACTATTTATCATAAGTTTTGTCAGTTACTGCAGTTCTTCCTTTGAGTAATCATTTGATTCTTCATTTATGAATACATGGGACTTTGCTTTATGTTTTGGCTGCTTTTCTATGATTTACACCGTCCTGCCTTTTGTTTCTATATTTAAATGGACTTTCTCTCTTCATGTGAGTGGAGTGGAATGGAGCGGAGCAGAGCGGAGCGGAGCAGAGCAGAGCGGAGCGGAGCAGAGCAGAGCAGAATAGAATTTTGTAGTTCAGGGGTATCAAACTGCCGGTCTACGGGCCGGATGCAACATAGCAAAACCACACCCACCCCATTGCTGGCAATGGGAAAAAAAGTTACGATACGTCGCAACACATTACATGACGTTGTGAGTTTGACACCCCTGTTGTAGATCATCTAGTCCAACCCCCTGCCCAAACAGGATACCCTACACCATTTCTGACAGATGGCAGTCCAGTCTCTTCTTGAAATCTTCCAGTGATGAAGCTCCCACAACTTCTGAAGGCAATCTGCTCCATTGGTTGACTCTTCTCACTGTCAGAAAATTTCTCCTTATTTCTAGATTGAATATCTACTTGATCAGTTTCCATCTGTTATTCCTTGTCTGGCCTTCAGGTGCTTTTGGAAAACAGGCTGATCCCCTCCTTTCTATGACAGTCCCTCAAATATTGGAACACTGCTATCATGTCTCCCCTGGTCCTTCTTTTCACTAGACTAGCCATGCCCAGTTCTTGCAACCGTTCTTCATTCTGATTCAATGGTTATTTCCAACAACTTGTTGGACCAACCTAAGGAAAAAAAGACAAATGAACCTAACTTTCATCAGGCACTGGTTGGGGAAAAGCGGAATTGCATGAAGACGGAATGTCCCAAAGGTGCTTTTTCACTTGAGAACTGAAGAAGCTTCTTGGATGAAGCTTCTCATTTCCTTGAAACATCTTCAAGGAAAAACAAAGTCCAGTTGCCTTTTGCAAAAAGCACCTTTGGGACAACCATGATCTGGATGACCAAGAATCTCTTTAGAGGTAAAACTGAATGTATTCCAAAGAGTTTCATCATTGAGACACAATTCTATTTGGTTTTCCCAGGCTTAGTCGAGAGTCCATACTTGGGACTCTGAAAGACATTTGCTTTGCTGGCAATCATGATGTTCAAACTTTGAAAGATGCACTATTCATCTCAAAGCCTCCCTCTAAACAGTATAATAATGCTATGTAGCCAGAAATTCTTGATGGGACTGAGGGAGAACATGAGAAGAACTTGTCCCAAGTGGCAAAAAATAATGCATGCACAAAAGTATATATTTATCGTTTTATAGCACTGGGAACAAGGGCAGTGTGGTAGCTGGAGAGGTTGATAAGATCCTGATTCATGTTCCACCTGATCCAGGATTGTTCCAGACCAAAGAGTGTCCTTATCTTGTCAAAAACTTATTGGAAGAATAAGAAGGCCAGAAAGGAAACTTTAGATTTCCTCATAATGGTATACTTACACTCAGCAAATAAATACATACAGTAAATAAAACAATCACACATTCCTTCCTGTATCTGTGGATCTGCAAAGACAATTATCTACCACCCAATTTCTCAGTAAGTGAAAATGAATAGGTTAGCTACTAATTATTCAGTTTTCTGCCATATACAACTCTCTGCTCAGGGTTTTTTGCAGCCTTTGTGGCAGTTCATTTGATGCACAAGAAAGGTTTTATGCATTCCTTCCACACATCACCACCTCTTGAAACCTCAGAGGGAATTGCGTTGGTTTCATGCCTCGCATCTTATTGTTCTGTTCAAAAATTCAAAAAAAGGTAACATGTTAGTAGCTCAAGGCTGAGCCTAATACACTGTTCCATATCAATTGAAAATTCCTTGGTAAGGCAGTTATCAGAGATTATACATAACGTTTTACTGTATATTGTGATTTTTATAAATATGCTACACTATTTCTTAGGACATTG
This sequence comes from Bothrops alternatus, assembly GCA_034064705.1. Lineage (NCBI taxonomy): Eukaryota > Metazoa > Chordata > Lepidosauria > Squamata > Viperidae > Bothrops > Bothrops alternatus. The sequence goes on from JARGCV010000248.1 coordinate 15,208,559, forward strand.
GATATGGTTGACTCAGCACCCAGTCTATCTTATCTTCTCAAGGTATGCACAACTGTAAAAACCGGGTTCATTAAGGACCATATTCCATAGCTCCATGTATTGCATAATTCATGCTCCAAGAAGCACCCTATGAAATTAGGAAACTATAACACAGAGCATGTAGGACAACTCTGTCCACAAAACTCTCAGAAACATATTCATGCCAACATTTCTCTGCTAGCAAATTAACAAGATACCTTACTATCAAGTTGACATCCACTGCAGTAATTCTCTCTTGTTCCCTCTGAACTCAAACCATATTCAAGGGCTTCTATGGAAATGACTTGAGGAGGTTGCATTTATTGCAACCAGGTAATAATGAAGGTCAGCCTCTACTGAGTCTAAGCATCTAGCTGTGACTTTATGTGCATGAATATTCTAAGATGTGTACATTTGTCTAAAATGGCACAGGGTCTCCTGCTTGAGCAGGGGGTTGGAAAGAAGATCGCCAAGGTCCCTTCCAATTCTGTTATTCTGCTTGCAATCTATCTCTCAGGCTAGATTGCTGCTGATACCTGCACTGTGTTCATAGAATGGCCTTGCACAAACAAGCATCAGTCCCAGCTGAGCTGTTGGGGCAGAGCACCCACAGAAATGAAAAACTAAGGTGAGAAGCTATTGCTGCTTCAATGGTCACTCATGCCCCTTCCCAAGACTCTTCTCCAAATGTGAATACTGCATCTTGTCTGAACTGGGTAATATTAGTAATTTCCACCTTCCCTAATGCCTGTACAGAAGACACAGTTCTGAGCAACCAAGATTGTGCCATCAAAACAATCTTGCCAATCCAACTATTGCCGTTGCTGGCTAATGAAGCATATCAAATTCCAAAGCAATACACAGTCACCAAAGAGAAAAGCAATATATATCCCACTATCATTGTTTTTTTTTCCCCATTTCCTTCATGCTGAAAATGAGGGAGAAAATAGAGATTATAGTAATTCAAGGCATAAGCCCTGGGAGGGTTGAGGGAGACCTCGTTCCTGTTTTCTATTACTCCACACAACTACTGTGGCACCCAAAGTAAGAGTGTAAATCCATTTCCTCATCCATACTGTGAAGGCTACCTGGAAATCCCAATTCCAATAACCAGATTCTTCCAGCTGTTCCTGGCATTTCGACCTCTTTCTTCCAACTTCTGTTTCATCATTCTTGGCTTGCAAGGTATAAAGTTACTCTTAAACAAAACAATAACACAAGAAGGAATGCCCTAATTTTCACGGACTAAATATCTAAAGGAGCCCTGCCAAAGTGACTGGTTGCTGACCCCTCTCAGGATTCTTTTATAACAAGGCTTATTTCTTATGACTGGGGAGTTGTAAACAGGATTTCACAGTGCCTCAGGATGAGATTTTGACAATGCAGGTGGGGGGCCTGATGGGCAAAGAACCAGCAGTTCCTCCCCTCTCTTCTCACCTTAATCAAGTCTTTTATACTATAAGAGGGAAGGGCTTTTATGGAAATCCCAAACTGATAGGTCCTGTTACTATAAGACAGCAGTCCCCAACCTTTCCAGCTCTGCGGACCGGTAGCAGAGGGGGGGGGAGAGAAGGGATAGTTTGTGCATGTGCGCCACTTACACAATTGCAGCTTCACGCTTTCAGCCACCACTAAAGTGGCTTGGTTCCCAGCAGGCCATGGCCCAACACCGGGCTGCGGACCAGGGTTGGGGACCCCTGCTGTAAAAGACTGTATGTGATCTCACCTAAAAGGCCAAAGAGCAGAAGAATGGACATTGTCAGTAAGGATGCTAGTTCCTTCCAAAAGTCAGGCTATTAAGCTCTCACAATAAGTTTGGTTTTCAACTACTACTTTGCAGCTGAGTAATTAGAACATTGCTTTGTGATGTCTACAGTCTGGATACAGTTGTTGGTATCTCTTTAGTTCCCCAAATGTCCTTTTTGCTTATCAAAATGATCCCTTAACCTGCTTTTCTTAGTGAGGCTCTTGCTTTTCACTTGTGTCTTATGCTTATACAACACCCAGAGATATCAGGATAGCAGATGAGCATCTCTCTGAACCCCTCTCCAAATACAAGGAAACAATTTCTCAAGATTGGACAAAGTGTCAACTGCTTGCACATTTATAGCTTTGAAAACTGGACTATCTCTGCACATGGGGTCATGGAAAACTAGAAAAAAGTTGTCACCGAAAGATTCTGTGTTCAGATGAATTTGTGGCTCCCTCTTGTTGCCTATCCCAGTGTCTGCTAAGCAGAAGAGCCCTAATTTTCCTATCCTCCCTCAGCCTTTTACACAATTTTTGCAGACCTCCTGCAAAGTCTCCTTCCTCTCTCTCAGTGTCCTATGCTTCAAAACAGTATTGTGCTTGAACATTAGTGGTTGTTCTGGTCATTTTTTCATCATTTGGGGAACTGTGTGTACATAAAATGCTGCCTGAATAATTAACAAATTGCTCTATTATCATGTTTCTGCACATAAAACCACTGTCCATAAAAAGTCAAACATCCAAAATGCAGCAAATGCAATAATTGCAAATAAAATCACGAGCATTATAACAGACAGCACTGTGAATAAGCAAGATCTCAGTCAAATTATGCTTCAGTGATTAAAATACACTGATGGTTAAACTGACTGAATATAATGGCTGGAAGGAAAGAAGCTCTGGCAGATGATTCTTGTGAGCAAATCCCATCATGTAGGGGCTGCAGCTAGAAAAGAGCCTTGACCCAAACTTATCATCAATGTCTAAATGTTTACAACAATGGTGTGTGTGTATAAAATGACACTGATTTCATGCATCTAAAGCAGCGGTTCTCAACCTATTTCAGGTTGCGACCCCGACCTGCGCCGCACATGCGCGGCAGTCCGCATCGCGCATGCACGGCATGCGCACGATGGCCCGCATCGCGCATGCACGTTGCTGCCCCCTGCGCCGGCCGGGGGAAAAAATGGCGGACTGCGGCGTTTGGTGACCCCAGTTAAATGGTCGTTCGACCCCAAATGGGGTCACGACCCATAGGTTGAGAACCGCTGATCTAAAGCAAAACAGGTTTTGCAATCTCCCTATCTCTTCACAGTAAGAGCTGGGGGGAAACTGCAATCCTTCGGCAAGATCTGTTAAAATCTGTTAAAAAATTTTCCACTCTGCACCTCCTTATAGAAACCGGGAGCTCATCCCTATATGTACATATTGCCTCAATGCCCATTCCTCAAAAACCTGAAGATTCAACCTTGAACTGCCTGCAGACAGAAAAGGCTTTGCTTGAGCAGGTAGAGAGTTGTGGCTTTGGGGTTCAATGTCCAAAGTACCAACAGCGAGGAAATATTTCTGCAGTGTTGCCCTAAACTTAGTGTAATGTCCTTAGGCTCAGCTCAAATTATACATTAGATTGCTATATTTGTTTTTTTTTGGGGGGGGGGGGTTGTGCCAGAACTGCAGTAATTAGTTTTAGAGCTGTGGTCATTAAAGATAGTTACATTTCAAAAGGATACTTACAGACTAAGGCCTGATGTAAAGTTGTAAGATGGGTTCTCTGGTACACAGAGAGCCTCATTCTATGTTCTTTTAAGCAGGGGTGAGCAAGCTTAAGCTGCAGATTCTTTGGATTCCAATAGTCCATCTGCAAATAAGCACCTATACTGCAAAAGCTAAAAATGAGGGCACAGATTGCCCCTGAGCCTGTGATCAACAGCCAAACATGGCTTACAAGTCCTTCAGTAGGACAGTCCACATCAGCTCTTCCACAGTGTCTTCTTTGGAAGTGGAGAGGAGGGACAGAAAAGAAATGGAAACTTTTGCTGGTTCGACTGCAAGACATCCTGAGATCTACTAGAACAGGGGTAGGCAACCCAAAACACTCAAAGAGCCACTTGGACCCATTTCCCACCGAAAACAAAACACCAGGAGCCGCAAAACCCTTTTGATATCTAAAATGAAGATAACACTGCATATATCTTTTTTTACCTTTATTATAGGTGTGTGTGTGTGTGTGTGACTGTGTCTGTGTTTGTGTGTGTGTATGTATGTATGTATGTATGTATGTATGTATGTATGTGTGTGTGTACAGATAAAAAAGGATATATGCAGTGTTATCTTCATTTTAGATGTCAAAAGGATCTCTGTGTGTGTGTGTGTCTCTCTCTCCCTCCCTCTCTCTCTATCTGCCCTTGGTCTGCCAGTCCTCTTCCCCCACTCTCTTTCTTTCTCTCTCTCTCTTTCCTCTCCCTCCCTCTCTTTCTCTCCCCCCTCTCTCCCTCTCTCCTATCTGCTGCTCACCTGGCAAGCTGGCTTCAAGCTGTTCTCCAACAAGCTCAGGGGTGGGCAACCTCGGCTCTTTTATGACTCATGGACTTCAACTCCCAGAATTCCTGAGTCAGCATAGCTGGGCTAGCTAGCTCTCTCCTGCCCTTCCTGCTTCCTGCTTCCTGCAGAGATGCAGCAAAGGGAGGAGCTCCGCCCAATAAGCTTTTCAGCTCCTCAGAGAACACTGTGAGTGCACTCTCTTTTACACACACACACAAAAAAAACAGAGAGAGAGAGAGAGAGAGAGAGAGAGAGAGAGAGAGAGAGAGAGAGAGAGAGAGAGAGAGAGAGAGAGAGAGAGAGAGAGAGAGAGAAGCAGGGAAGCGCAATTACCTCTCTCTGTCTCTGTCTCTCTCTGCAAATGGCAGAGGAGGCTGGGAGCCACAGGGGAAGGCTCAAAGAGCCGTATGTGGCTCCGGAGCCGCAGGTTGCTGACCTGTGTACTAGAAGAACTTGTTTTCATCTACTCTAATACATGTACTTCTGATGGACAGTAAAATACCTCCTCATTCTCATGTTTCCTGCTTTCATCTCCATCCCTTTCAAGTTACAATGGCAGCACTAAAATAGGAGCCAATCCTTCCATACAGGCATATATTTCCACATTTACCAAAAGGACTAATGAATGAAACAAGGAACTTCATACTTCCTCATTTGTTTAACATAACAATCGGTTGATGTAGTTCTAACTGCAGTCTTAAAATGTCTATTACCTCATCTATTACCTCCAAAGCAATCAAGGTACAGAACTGGAGAAGAAAAAGGGTTTCATAAATACTGTACAGTCTTAACTTTAAAGTGAAACTGAAAATAATCAACAATAATAACAGCTGCACTTTTATTCAGGAATGCTCCAAATGTGCTTGGGTAACAGGTGGTCAACCAGCATGGACATTACTTCAGAAGGCCTTAGATTGGTGACTGGGCTATCAAACTCATTTCTAAGGCTATTTTCACTCAGAATAAATAGCCAGTATTCTATTATACTGAGCTATTCCAAATGGGTAAGTAGAATTCACTCTTATTCACAGGACAGCTTGGAATTATTCTTTATTATTATTTGCAGTGCACCATTTTAAAAAATTTCAACCAAATAGTTTTTCTTGCTTGCTTGCTTACTTGTTCTATTATCTGAACTGAATGTTTGGATAATGTAGACATATAACTGGATTTCAGGAAGGGAGTTTGTAAAAAGCTACTCCATTCCTCATTCCTAATCAAGCCATTAAACTTGTATTTATCATGTTAGAAATACAGCTAAGCAAACACATTTGCATCCTTGGCCCTCAAACTGGTATCTTATATATTCAACTGTATTAGGCTGTGTGGATGAGACTCTCCCAATTCATTGGAGAGGAAGAAAGGTGTCTTGCCCAACTAACATTCATAGCAACTGTTGATATGCCTCAGCTAATCATCACCTGCTCATTGAGAAAATAAATGATTTTTTTTGCACTCACACTGGCCATTCACATGCCTGAAAGCTCCAGTTAATTGCAGTATCTCAGAATATTTGAGTTGAAATTTGTACACTGATTTAATGCTTTTTTATAGTCAAATTTAGAGAATGTCTACTTTTTACGCTCAAATTCAGAGAACGTCCATTTATTCTGTTGTCAATAGGATGTGGGGGCAATCTGGCTGTGACATCTGCTACCCATTGACATTGGTTGATATGGCTGACATGGCTGGCTAGACAAGTGTCCCCTTCTTCCCTCACTGCTCCAAGTGCATCCCTCCTGAAGCTGCATGCTCAATGAAAGAGGATAACCATCCCAGACAGAAGGAGTGTACCAATCTTCAATCAAGGGTATTACAATAGCTGCACTCCCTTGCTAGAACCTTCAAACAAGCTCTGTTGTCATATTAAGACAGTTTTACCATCCAGACATTCTTTTGAGCACCAGCAGGGCTTTTTTTGTCATAGAACACCCAAAACAGAGTTCCAGCACCTTTTTGGGATGGAACCTTGTAGAGTAGGCAAGGCGGGTTGTATGACATGTGTGAGTTCCAGCACTTTTTTTTTTTTACAAAAAAAGCACTGAGCACCAGTATTAACAAATCTTTACAGAACGGGGAGGGGGGAATCTGAGGTAATAAAGACCTCATTTAGTTTCAACCTTTCCATACTTTCTGCTGTTTGAAATATCCAAAATAGACATTCAAAAACATTCCCACTCTCCTTGCAGGGATCCTCTAAATGTCAACAATTCTAATGGATGAAATCCCAGACTGTAGTATAAAGGCAGGCAAAGACTGGTTTATGATCTTATTTGTTTTTACTCTGTTATGCGTCATCCCCATAAATTTTCTGACTCTTTCCATGGAGTAATCTGTTAGGGTAACAGAGTTTCCAAACACAACCAAGCTTATGAGTCAGACTTCCCACTGGTTTCCAGTGTATAATCCCATTTTACAGCCACTATCTATACTTTCTAGGAGTCAATACAAGCCAGCAGAAAAAGCATGACATTTAAAATGGCACTCAAGAGTTGTAGCCTGATTTCACTTTACATGTTATTATGGGAAATTCCATCAGTTCATTTTGTTTACTAGGAGCTCCTGACTATGGAATCTCCTAAGCAATCAGATGGTAAACCAAGAAAATTTATATATGTCAAAGTGTCAAGTAGGTCAAAAGCAATGGGGAAGAAAGTAAGGACACTGGACCATACCATACATGCTTTGACTGTCCCACCATCTTAAAATTCTAGGTCAAAGCATTGCATTTCATTCCTGAAATCATACATCAACAAGTTTCTTTGATGGAGCTTTATTATTTTTAACTTTGATTAAAAAGAAAAGTTAATAAAACCCTAAAGTGAACTTGATTTCTGATTATGATACTGACAAATGCACATAGTTTTTCTTTGCACATACACAGGACGTTATTCAACCTAACCTAAATCCCTGGATTTTCCAAGTATGAACAGGTTTAGCTCTGTTGAGGTTTTTCAAATTCAGCGAAGTTAACAAGGTTCTGTCACCTGCTATAATGTGTATCTTTACAGATGGTAATAATGCTCCCTGTGTTAAGAATCTTACAAATTTGTTATCGGTAGCAGCAAGATTAGAAGTACTTAAGTACTGAGAAGGGGCGTTGTCTTACCTGAACGCCTTTTCTCAGCATGGTGGTGTAGAATCCACTTGATTGGGTTATTTCAGCCTTCCTGCTCAGAGAGACTAAGTCAGAGCTTTAGTCACGCATCCCTTTGGGTGTGTCTTCCCAGTTTTGACGAGGCGAAGGATCCTGACAAAGTCTGATGCAATGACTCCAAAATACAAAAAAAGTGACAATACGCAAGCCTAGACCTATATCCAAGGGAGGGTGTGGATTCTACACCACCATGCTGAGAAAAGGCGTTCAGGTAAGACAACGCCCCTTCTCCAGTATGGTGGATGTAGAATCCACTTGATTGGGACATACCAAAGCCCCCCATGTCCCTGAGGGAGGGAAGGTCTAGGCTGGTGTCTCCCTAGAGGAAACAACCTGTTGGAGAGCCCTTCTGCCAAATGCGGCGTCCGCCGCGGCAAACCTATCAATCTTATAGTGTGTAATAAAAGATGATGGAGACGACCAAGATGCCGCCCTGCAAATCTCCTCCACAGAAGCCTGGGTAGACCAGGCCACAGAGGTTGCTGCGCTGCGCGTGGAGTGAGCCGTGATACGAGCCGGGACCGGAAGTGACTGGGACGCGTACGCCCTAGCAATGCAAGCCCTGATCCATCTGCCAATGATGGAAAAAGAGACCTTCCTACCCATGGCGGACGGCTGAAAGGACACAAACAAGACATCCGACTTATGAAAGGTTGAAGTACACTTGATGTAAAGGCGCAGAGCCCTGCGCACATCTAGCTTATGCCACTGACGTTCGAGACGGTGAGAAGGATTTGGACAGAAACTAAACAAAATTAGGTCCAATGACCTGTGAAACCCGGTGTTCACCTTGGGAATAAAGGAGGGGTCTAATCTAAGGACCACCCTGTCCTCATGGAAGGTACAGAGATCATCTCTGACTGAGAGGGTGGCCAATTCCGAATCCTTCTGGCCAAAGTGATTGCAACTAAAAAGGCAACCTTCAAGGAGAGAAAATTCAGAGAGCAAGATTTGAGAGGCTCGAAAGGAACAGTGTTCAAGGCCTGCAACACAGTAGGTAAATCCCAAGATGGGTATCTATGTACTGTGGGAGGACCAGAATTGGCCGCCCCCTTAAGAAAAGCGGAGATAGCTGGATGGTGTGAGAGCAGACCCAAATTGTCACAGGTAAGAACAGTGGACAAGGCTGCAACCTGCCGACGGATGTTGTTAGTGGACAAGCCCTTGGAAATGCCCTCCAGCAGATAATCTAAAATATTAGGGACCATAACCGAAAGAGGATCAAATTTGTGTGAGACACACCACTGGCAGAAGTTCCTCCAAGTGGCGTCATATACCCGGTTCGTGGAAGGACGTCTAGAGGCCTGAATCATGGAGATCACCCCCAAGGAATAGGCCTGCCTGGCTAGACTCTCCCGCTCAAGTGCCAAGTGGCTAATTGAAGCCACTGGGGATCTGGGTGCTGGAGCTCCTCCTGGCTGAGAGCTACTCAGTCTGGAGGAAACCTCCACGGAGGAGACAGGGACAGATCCACCAGATCTGCAAACCACGGGCGTCGCAGCCAATAAGGAGCAACCAGTATTACTTCTGCCTGCTCCAGGATCAGCCTGCGGATGGTGGCCTGTAACAGCGGAAGAGGAGGGAAGGCATAAAGCAGACCCTCCGGCCACTTGCACCGGAGGGCGTCCATCCCCTCTGCCCCCCTTGTCGGATATCTGGTGTAGAATCTGGGGAGCTGGGCATTGGATGGGGAGGCAAACAGATCCAGGCATGGCCTGCCGAACCTGCTCGCAATCATCTTGAACAGCCTCGGATACAGGCGCCACTCTGAGTGGTCCACAGTCGCCCTGCTCAGGGAATCTGCCTGTCGGTTTGCCTCTCCCGAAATGTGTTCTGCTCTGATTGAGCTCAAGTTGGCCTCTGCCCAAAAACCTATTTCCATGGTCTCCTGCAGGAGAGCCCAGGAATGTGTCCCTCCCTGTTTGTTAACGTGAGCCTTGGCTGCCACATTGTCCGTCAGGACCAACACATGTTTCCCTGACACTAGGGAGGAGAAACAAAGGAGAGCCAAATGAATCGCCCTGAGTTCCAGCCAGTTTATGTTTTGTTTGAGGTCCACCCTAGACCACTGTCCCTGTGCCAGATGGTTCTAGAGGTGGGCCCCCCAGCCAAACAGACTGGCATCTGTGGTCAGGACGAGCCTGGAGGGCTCCTTGAAGATGGTACCCTTGGACATGGCTACGGAAGTCCACCACTGGAGGGATGAGAAAATGTGGGGTGGAACCTGGACCCTCCTGGTGGAGGCACTGAGGTTCCGCTTCTGGAAGGGGAGAAGGAACCACTGGAAGTTCCTCGAGTGCAGTCCTGCCCAAGGGACTATCCCCATGCAGGATACCATCTTTCCCAGGAGCTGTGACAGTTGGACCAGAGGAACCGTCCTTGCCCCCCGAATCTGCGATACTAATTTCCAGATGCTGACCCAGCGCTCCAGGGAGAGGTAGACCTTGCAAAGGTCAGAGTCTATCAGGGCTCCTATGTGAAGGAGGCTTTTTGTGGGGACTATGTGGCTTTTTTTGAAATTCACAGAAAAGCCGTGATCCTATATAACTTGAATGGTGGTAGCCAGGTCTGACCTCGCTAATTGGAGGGACCGGGACTGGACCAGGATGTCGTCCAGGTAGCACTGTACGCGCACCGGCTTCATCCGCAGGTGAGCCACCAACACTGCCAGGACCTTGGTGAAAACCCTTGGAGCCGAAGACAGGCCAAACGGAAGAGCCCTGTATTGATAATGCCGGTGTGCGTAACAAAAGCGCAGGAACCTGCGATGCTCCTGGGAAACTGGGATATGGAGGTAAGCCTCCGTGAGATCTATTGAGGAGAGAAACTCTCCCTTCCTGATGCCGGCCAGAATGGATTTTAGGGTCTGCATTTTGAACCTTCTGTAAACTAGAAACCGGTTCAGGCCTTTTAGGTCCAGTATCGCCCTCCATCCTCCTGATGATTTGGGGACCACGAACAGGATGGAGTAGAAACCTTTTCCAGTTTGATCCCCAGGGAGTGCCTCTATGGCCCTGATTTCTAGAAGGTGAGTGATGGCAGTGGTGACCAATCGTGCTTTTGAGGGGTTTCGCGATACCAGACAGAGTAGGAAGCGATCGTGGGGAAGCGACTGAAACTCGAGGGCCAGACCCCGTCTGATGGTGTCCCTGACCCAAGAGTCGGTGGTGGTCTGCTCCCAGACCTGGTAAAACTGTTCCAGTCGCCCCCCAATCAGAATGTTCCCTATAACGTCACTTGGAACGCCTATAGGGGTGACCTGAGCCTCTGAACGAACGTCTGGACTGTGACTGACCCCTGGCTCCACTGTTCGGGTGGTCCTGTTGTCGATCCTGCCTCTGGGGAAAGGATCGGGAGTTTCTGGGCCAATCCCAGGACTGCCCTGCCCGAAAGGGCTGTCGCCATTCCCAAGAGCCAGCAGGGCAGAAGGACTGCCTGCGGAACTCCTGCTGAGGCCGCCTGTCAGTCTTCTTGGAGGGGTGAACCATGACTTTACGCTTGTCCTTACCCTCGACCATGAAGAGATCAAGGATTGGGCCAAACAGATCCTTGCCGGCATACTTGGATGTAGAGAGACGCCATTTTGCCTTTAGGTCAGTCTTCCATTGCCTCAACCACAGTAGTCTGCGAGAGGCCACTGTGGCGGCTATGGATCTGGCCGAGCACTTGACCGAATGGAGAGACGCATCGGCCATGTACTGGGAGGCAGCCACTAGTTTAACTAGAGTCTGATGAACTCTGACCTGATCGGGGGGAACTGAGGCCTGAAGATCACGAAACCACATGATGGAAGCCCTGGCGAAAAAAGAGGCAGAAGTTGCGGCCTTTATGGCCAACCCTGAGACCTGATGAGCTCGTCTGAAGGAGAACTCGAACTTCTTGTCCTCCGCCTTCAGAGCCTCTGCTGTGTCGCCTGGGGAGGCGGAAGTAGAGAACAGAGAAATTAAAGGGGAATCTACCGAAGGACCCTCCAATAAGGCAGCAAAGGAAGGAGAAACATTATACAGTTTCTTTTCCATACTACTTTCCTTTGGAGTGGATGCCAGGGAGGACCACTGAGACTCCACTGCATCCCAAAAAACCAGAGGACAAGGAATCTGCTTTTGCTTGGTTACCTTTACTGCAAATAAAGGGTTAGCCTCCTGTGTGGCGGAGGTGGAAGGCCTCTCCTCCTGAACTGAAGTCAGGTTGGTAGTAGTACAGGCCTTCAGAAGAAGGGATTTGAATAGGGAGGGGTCAAATAGATCCGAGGTGGAGGCCTGTTCTGGTGCAGCCTCCTCATCCTCTGACATGGGCGTGTCAGCTATGGCCATGTCCACTGACTCCTCCTCCCCCAATTGAGAGGAGGATTCAGAGATATCTGAACCTGCACCTCCCGGCTGAGGAGGGGAACTGGGAGGAGGAGGCAATTGTTGAGAAGGGACTTGGGAGCTCCTAGAGGAGGACATGAATTGAACGAAGGCATGGTGCATGAATGCCTGAAATTGGCTCTGAGACCACATGTCCCCCTGGACCCTGGGATCAGTCCCAACCACCGTTGGGACATGAGCAACCTCAAGGCTCTGATGGAAAGAAGAGGATGAGGAGTGGGGAGGGCCTACCTGTTTGGTTGCCCCCAGAGGAGAACTAATCCAAGAGGCTTCTTGCACAGGTGCTAAGGGAGGCTCCAGGATGGAAGAATCCAGTGGGGTAGGGGGAACCGTTTCAGCCCCACTGGATAGGAGCCGCTGTGCCTTGGAGAATTCCCTCTCCAGTGCCTGATGTCTCCTCGAGGCCTCTCGCTCGGCTGTTTTAGAAGTCTCCTTAGTAGTCAAATGCTTGGTTTTGGCCTTTTTCTTCCCCCCTGCTTCCAATTCAGTGGATCTGTGCTTTGGCTGTGCAGGGGGTGCACCAGAGACTTGAGATGCCGAAGGCGAAGAGCTGTCTGCCATTGCAATCTAGATAGAGCCGGCAAAGGGTATCTAGAAGTGGGGGGAACCCAGGCACGCAGATCAAGGTCAGAGATGGAGCGCAACCGATCCTCACACTGAGCCTTGGCAAATGGCAGGACAGTCAGACAGCAGACTACTCCTGTCCGATTAGGCCAGGTGACTAAAGGCCACTACTAACAATAACAGATGGTCAAACAAATCCCCACTCCAAGGAACAGGTCTGAGGGCCTGTAACCAATACCAATCCACTAACAATACTGTAATAATAGGCTTAACAGATATAATCACATATATACGACTGCCCTGCTAGCCTCGGGCCTAGTAAGCAACCGGAATACTGGCCTAGCTGGCCTTAACCCACTGGAGATCAAAAGGCGTCCGCCTATACCACTCCAGCAGTTGACTGAAAATCCGAAGAAACAATCCCCCCGTTCAGACCTGTCAGCACAAGTCAAGGCAAATTGCAGGGATAGAATGCAGCCTAGTAGGCCTAAACTCTAGGCCCCAAAATGGCGTCCGCCTGTGGGCCTCCCAAAATGGCAACCGCCTGTCGGCCACGCGGTCAAAATGGCGGCCGCGACTCCTTGATCACCCCACAACGATCCTTAACGATGAAGGAAGGATTTGGGGCCTGAACCTGTAGAACGGAGTCGCCCACCTTTCCCCCCCCCCAGCAGCGAGGGAAACTTGCAGTTAGAGGCTCTGCCGAAATCCGGAGGAACGCCGTCAGCAGCCCTCGTGCCAGCTCCTCAGCAAGTAATCAGCGAGGAAAGTCGTAGTCAGCGAGGACCACGCTCACGTGAAGCCGCTCGGATCGGGTAATGAAGTACCCCAGAGTCTGGCTTGAAAGGCCTTGAAGGAGCCTGCAGGCCTGAAGGAGAAGGGGTGGGGTGGGGTAGAGCCCCTTCCAGAGCTCACGGAGCTCCGATCCTCAAGAAAAGGACCAAATCCTTACCTAGTGGCCAAAGGAAAAAACCCCCTATCAATTTTAGTAATTTGGAAAAAAATTTAGTCTAATAAAAAACCTAATTAGTTTATCTAAAAGGAAAAAAACCTCTGGAGCCAATACAACCTGCGTTCTGCTGAGCCTAAGACTAAGTCAAAAACTGGGAAGACACACCCAAAGGGAGGCATGACTAAAGCTCTGACTTAGTCTCTCTGAGCAGGAAGGCTAAAATAACCCAATCAAGTGGATTCTACATCCACCATGCTGGAGAATTGGTCAATCCACCAATATTTTAGGAGTTAAGAGACTAGAATTTAGGTCATTACATTATCGTAAAATTTAAACATATGTTACATGTGAATCATACAATCAGTTAATGTAAAGTTGGAAGGTATTTTGGAGATTATCTAGTCAAGTTCCTGCTTAGTGCAGGAATCCATCACTACATCATCCTCAACAGATGTTCAACTGCCCTCTGTTTAAACATATCTAGCGAAGGAAAAACTACCTCTTCCATAGGCACTTTTGTTCAGCTCTTACCATTTGGAGATATTCCCTAATCTCCGATCAAAATCTAATATCTCGTGAGTGAACTCCATTGTTTCGTGTCTTCTGGAACAAGTCTGAACAATTCCTATCTTTTACATGACAACTCTTCTGATAACTGAAGACAGCTCTCATGACTCCCTGCAATATTGAATTGCAGTATAGTCAAAGGAGAGCTCAAGAGAGACAGTTTTACAGAAATATGATTTCCTTTTATTTCCTTTTTCATGTAATAAAAATGTTTATACCCATCTCAACTTACAGTAATTTTTTAATAATAACCTTCTTTCAAATGGCTATAGGGTTGTGATTAATTGCAAACAATGATTATTATTATTTGAACCAAAATAAGGTAAAAATACTATAATGCAATATAAAGACATCATTTAATCAACTTCAACTACCATAATCTTTTTTCTGGAATCTTTTCTGATATCCAAATTGGGACAGCAGCCCTAGGTTTTCCTCTTAGCTTCTGAATATCAACCAGGGCTGGTCTCATTCAGAAACTAAGCAAATATAATACAAAAATGCTTAATATCTAAAATAACCTTTTGGAAGATGTTCTACTCTTTTAGCTTGGCTAATAGAGAAGGTGGTATCCATTAACAAGTTGGCCAAAATACCAGGCAGCTAATTTTTCTTTTCCCCATTAACACTTTTCAGAAAGTATCACTTAGTTTCAATAAAAAGGATAGCCCCATTTGGAGAGTTAAGAACAGATGCCCTGTGACTGATCCAAACTCTACTGATTTAAGGATCTTTTAGTACACCCTACAGGGTCCAAAATATGCAGTACATTTAAATAAACATCAGCTTGAAAGCAATTTATAATATGTCAACCTCACTTAGGCATAATCTAAGGGATCTGAGAACTATATGGAAAAATTTGAACTGAAACCTTATATGTTCTGCAGTATATAAACACAGTGAATTGGATTTCTAAGTCGATGTATGTATTTGGAGCAGAAGTAAAAGTAGAGAGAAACAAAAAAAATGACATCACTGTGGCACTGCTTGAGCAGGCAGAAGAGATGAATGAGGCCTTTCTGCATCAGATGACCAGTCTTTTGAAGAATCATGAGATAGTAATAATGGAAGATTTCAATTATCTTGACATCTGCTGGGAATATAACTCTGCCAAGAGTCAGAGGTCCAGCACATTCGTGTCCTCTCTTGTTGACAACTTCATCTGTCAGAAGATGGGGAAAAAGAAGAACGGAGGACTTGGTTGAATAAGTAAAAAGCTACCAGTATCTTGGGGGAAAGCAGTAGTTTCATTCCTGTATCCATGATACCCAGAGGAGGAGGAAATGAGAAGAGTCAAACCTGTACACTGGACTTCAGAAAAGAGGATTTTGATAATCTCCAGGAGAAGATGGGACACATTCAATGGCTTGAGTTCTTGAAGAAAGGAAGTTCCAGAAGGATAGAAAATTCTACAAAATGAAATACTAAAGACGTAGTCACGAACAAAAAGGAAAATTGAAGAAACAGATTTATGCAGACCCCTTTAAAATGCTGAACAGGAAAAGGGGGATATTTAGGAAACTGAAGGAGAGTCCATAACCAGAGAAGAATGCAAGTTAACTATGTTATAAAGTTCAGAACGAGTTGAAGCTTGAAAGAGATATTAAAGGAAAGTATTTTAAAAGTCCCCTGTGTACATTAAAAAGAAAAAAAGCCAAAGAATGTAGGGCCACTGTAGAAAAAAAAGTGGTAAACTAGTAGTGAGGTTTAATGAGGTTTGTAGTGAAAAGACAGGACTTCTGAACCCCTATTATATCTATCCGAACAGTTGTCGCTGGCCAGTATTAAAGTATTAAAGTTTATTGAAGGAGTTGGTTTATTTTCTATTGTTCCAAAAGGCAGAAACAGAAAAAATATGGGTTAAAATCACAAGGAAACAGGTCCAGGCTGAACACCAGAAAATGTTTCCTGAATGTATGAGACATCAACCAGTGAGAAAGGGTACCACATGAAGTTGTGAGAACTCCTATACTGGAGGTCTTCAGGCAGAGGCTGGATGGTCATCTTTCAAAGATGCTATAGTAAATGCGGAGTGGGAGGCTGGACAAAATGTCACCCCTAATAAAAGTTTCTTTTGAGACAATGCCTGTTTCAAGAGTTCTGCTTTCTTGGGTCCCTACAGATTCACTTGCAATGTGTCCTTCCCTATCAGCACAGCAGAAGCACCAGCTCTATCAGCACTCTCTCTACCAGCATTCCAGGGAGAGCCTATTAGCTCTTTTCAACCCAAAAGCTGGACTTAAAACAGAAATATTACACTGGGTTTGTGTCTAAAACCCAAAGGGAATCAAAACAAAGGTCCTGCATGAGCCCTGAAGTCCACTTGGCCATTCCCACAGCAGTGGCTGCCACAGCCATTTTCTAACTCACAGGACTGAGAGATGAGCAATTATGGAAAGGCTGGGCTAGGTCACTGCATTCCCTTGAGAAGCTGCCTGCTTGCTGGCATCAGAAAGCCAGACAAACAGGCTTTGTGCTACCTCAGCAAGCAACCTCTTCTGTTCATATTCATCAACCAAGCCCAATTTCTACTCCTTTGCTTTCACAAGAGAACTGTCTGGCTCTCTCCCTCCACAGACTTTTCATGTTTGCTTTTGCAAGCTCTACTTTGACCTGAGTTTTACACTCCTGCTTTTGGCTGTATCATGTATGACTGATCCAGTTATATGGACTCTGCTTACTGCTCTTTTAACTGAGGTTCTTTAATGCAGAGCTCCCCAACCTTTTGGGCACCAGGGACCGATTACGTGGAGAGAGATTTTTCCTTGGACCAGAGGGGGCGTGGTTTTGTGTGTTGCCTGCATCCTGTGGATGGGGCTTTCCTTGTTTGTGTGGACTGGTTGCTGGCATGCCGCGGCCCCGTACTGGTCCACAGACCGGGAGTTGGGGACCTCTGCTTTAATGCATTTAACTTACAGGTAGTCCCCCATTTAAGAACGAGTTCTGCTCTCAAGATCTGTCTTTAAGTCGAATTTATATGTAAGTTAGAACAGTATTAGTGCACCACTGTGTATTTAACTTGATTCATTGTGTATTTAGCTTGAAATTTGCTATGTTCTTAACTATGAGTTGCCCTTAAACCTGGGACTTACTGTATTTAGTTGACAAATCCTGATTTGGTTTTGGCAACAAAAAAAAAATTCAGAATGTAAGTGTTGGAAGTCACCATGTGATATTTTTGTTAAAAGCAAAGAGACAAAATAGAAATGCATTAACGAGATAACATCCTGAAAATATGTGCCTCTTTTCCAATTTAATTTCCTTTCCCAATTCTCCATTTTATTAATTTCTTTTGAAAAAGTTGATTCCCCTCCCAACAATATTCCTTCTGCTTCAGTCTTAAATCACCAAAATTCATTCTCATATAACACATTCAAAAGAAAAAGAATGTTGCTTTTTTTATTCGTATTTCCAACATCTTTCCTTTCATTGCCTTTCATCCCAAATTGCATTTACTCAATAAAATGTATTAATTAATCACTTCAAGGTAGCATTTTAAAGCCATCATTTCTTGATTAAGCTTGTAAACTTCAGGAAATGGTTATTTAGGAACAAATGAAGTTACATTACAAGTTGTCTTCAACTTATAAGCACTGGAATTTCCATTTCTAAGCGATGCAGTCGTTAAATGAATCACGTCCAATTTTATGACCTTTTTGCTTGCAGTCATTAAGTGAATTACAGCTGTCATTAAGTGAATCACATGATCGTTAAGCAAATCCAACTTTCCCTATTGACTCTGTTGGAAATCCCCTCGGAAGATCACAAATTGTAATCCAGTGACCGCAGGAACACTGTGACGGTTATGTGAGGACTAATCGTAAATCACTTTTTTCAGGGCCACTGTAACTTTGAACAGTCATTAAACAAATGGTTGTATGTCAAGGACCACCTGTACCCAAAATCAAACTCTTGGCCCATCTGTTCCAGTGGTATTAACTGTGTACTTCTTCACAATTTCTGGTAGATCTTTTCTTCCAGCCCTATCCAGAGATGCTATGATCAGGCCAGCAAATTTTTGCATACAATTCATAATTCAACCACAGACTACCTTTTCCTACCCCCATAGCCATAGGCTGCATGACTGGGTGGTTTTATTCAAATAATCATTATATTACCATGTACTGACTAATAAAAGCAAACAATTTTAGCAGTTATGTGTATAGCAACAGAGATATTCTACAGGGCTTTTCAACCGTTAGAAGTGAAGCAGTTTCTATTTTTCAAGGCAAAGGAAGACGAGCTCAACTAACATTGAAAGGTTATGGCAAAGGAACGACATCTCCTCCCTTTGAAGCATTGTCTTAGGCATTTTGTAGACTTCTGCCTTCTCGTTATTTAATTTTTGAATTTCATACCTTTCTGGCAATACTGTACTTTCTCACCTTTTTTTCTTCAAATGAAAGAACCTTGCAAATTTCACAAATCTATTGGCAACACCTTTCAACTGTTTCTATTTCACCCTCTCTGTATCAAATATATAGTGCCATAACACATTTTATGGGAAGCATGCAAAAATTAAAGGGGGGAGGCTTTGAACAGACTTGGCAGAACCACAGTTTGTAAGAAAACCCGTCAGCACTTTCTGAAATGCCAACCGACTACATTTATGCCCACAAGTCACCTCTTCCTTCTATATCTCTGCAAATTATATAATATAGATTGAATCTGATGTGTTCAAATAACAGAAGAAAAACAAGTAATCTGGTAGAAATCCAGTTTTATGCCATTTATGTTTTATATTCTGTTGCAATCACTTACAGTTAAAACATACAAACAGAATATTTTGGGTCTCATACTTTGTTGAAAGATAGAACTGAACATAAATATAGCACAAGTCAATTTGATGGTTTGCAGTTTAAACAATAAATAGTTTTGTCTTTAAAGCTATTCATTTTATGCAATAAAGAATACAGATATTCATCACATTTCACTACAAGAAAAACTACTCAAATGTCCATTTAAAATACTTTTGAATCTCTTTCTTGCTATTGATATGCATATGAAAGGCTGAAGTGTCTTTTAAAACATGCTTTCGGGGTATTAAACATTCATTCTTGGTCAGGCAGAAAGATGAAACTGCAATGAATCCAAACCATTATCATGTACTTTGAATCATTTATGAAAAAGGCTAACCAGTACAGAAAGTCCATATTTGGATCTCTCCCTTTATCTGTTTTTCCCCAAAGTCAAATGTCACTAGCCCAGTGGAAAAAAAGACTAGTAAATCTATGTCTAAAAATAGCTCGATGATAACTTCTCTCAATGCAATGTGCAAGCTCCTCCTTATTTTATCTACCTCCCCTCCATATTACTGATTGTTAGGCAGGTAATTTTTTTCACCAGCATAGATCTATACTTAATAGTAACCTCACTGACATATTGCCAAGGTGGAACATGCTAGTAACCTATCGGCAATCTGAAAAAGTAACTAAAGTTTCTACTGCAGGCCTCTGTCCCCTCACCCAAGTATTGTGGGACATTTGAAGGAGAGTAATTGATGGTGGCTTTGTTTTTTTCTGATGGTTGGTGACACCAAGGAAAAGGGGGGGAATCCACCAATCCCTGCCTTTGAATTGGCTGGTAGTGATGCTCTAAGGCAGGGGTCTTGAAACTTGGCCCTTTTATGACTTGTGGACTTCAGCTCCCAGAATTCCTCAGCCAGCATGCCTGGCTGAGGAATTCTTGGAGTTGAAGTCCACAAGTCATAAAAGGGCCAAGTTTCAAGACCCCTGCTCTAAGGAGACAACCATTTGTTTATTGAATTATTGAGGCAGATTAGAAATTGGCCACCAGGACAATAGAAACTACAACAGCTTACTTTTCCAGCATACTTTTCTACTGACTACAGGAAAAGAGGAATGCACATAAATACGGCCATGAACAAAAGCTCAGAGTCATGCAAAAAATGTAGCCAGAATTTACCAGAGACAGAGGAATTGGGAGAAACAAGTAACTTCAGAATGAGTGCAAAACAAAAAGAGTGGGCTGATCCCAAGAACAGAACAAAATAATACAAAATATAATTAATATAAAAGCACTTCCCTAGAACATGTTCTCCTGTTCCCCATGCTTCATGAAGAGAAAATGGTGAATATTTTTTAAGATCACAACGGCAAAATCGAACAATGCAGGAAAATACAGGGAAAAAATGCCATTGGGATTTAGTAAAACAGGAAAATAACTGGAGTTGATCCACACTCTCTAGAATAGATGCCATTTTTAAAAGCCAAGAGTCTATTACAATTATCAAAAGTCAGGGGACTAGAGAAAGGTTGGCAAGGGGACCCCAAAAGTCTTATGGGTTTGGAAGGTTAAGAATTTCATGTTGAACACTAATCGAAGGCACCGCTAGAACATAGCTATTACCAAAGGCTATGCAGAATCCCACCAACTCTTTCCTGTGCTAATATACTGTATACTTCTGTGAATTGGCAACTGCTAAGTCCTGTCTGGTTGGCCATGTCTTCCTTATCATTCAGTGAAGATCCAACTTGCCAATTCAGCATAAAGTGAAAGGTCTTTGTTGTGTGCTTCTCATTAAGAAAACCATGAAGAGTGATACTAGCTTCAGGCAGAATGATGCTGAATGTAAATTTCTTTAAGAGAAGGATTGTTTAGCCTGCCTATTTGATTGCTTTCTCTTATTTCATTCACTTATACTGAATTTACCAAGTTACAAATAGATGTTCAATCTAACATAGGAGCCCTGTTGGCACGGTGATTAAAGTGCGGTATTGCAGGCAAACTCTGGAGTTTGATCCTGACCGGCTTCCAAGGTCAGTAAAATGAGGGTCCAGATTGTTGGGGGCAATATGCAGAGAGTGGTATAAACAATGGTGGGATTCAGCCAGTTCGCATCAGTTCGGCAGAACCAGTAGCTAATTTTTTGTTGCCCAGGCCCAGAACGGACTTCCGGAAGTGGCATCCACATAGAGAACCGGTTGTTCATATATTTGAATCCCACCACTGGGTGTAAAACATTATCGAGTGTTATATAAGTCTAAATGCTATTGTTATTTTTAATTAAAACAGACTACCAATGCATGGAGGGGAGTGTCAATAAGACAAGATGGTGGCCACAATCACACAATTAAAGCCCCACCACTTTTTCATAGAATTCACATGTGTGGTGGAAAAAATAAAGGAACAGGGCTTCAAACATTGGCCATCATCTTGACCTTTTTGTACCCTTATATATATATGCCCCAGTCGATTTGTCTTCCACATCATTCAGCCTCATTCAAGTGCCTCAGTTATTTAAAGTCACACTGCCTGCTTAAAGGAAGGTTTTGGAAATGACAAATTGGATCCTGGATCCAGGCAGGAGTTTGGTTACATAACTAAGATCTCAGTTTCAGGTTATTCTTTATGTGTATTTTAAAGGGGCGTTGTCTTACCTGAACGCCTTTTCTCAGCATGGTGGTGTAGAATCCACTTGATTGGGTTATTTCAGCCTTCCTGCTCAGAGACACTAAGTCAGAGCTTTGGTCACGCCTCCCTCTGGGTGTGGCTCCCCAGTTTTGACGAAGGCGAAGGATCCTGACAAAGTCTGACGCAATGACTCCAAAAAAATACAAAGAAATAACAACACACAAGCCTAGAGACTTAAAGAGGGGAGGGTGTGGATTCTACACCACCATGCTGAGAAAAGGCGTTCAGGTAAGACAATGCCCCTTCTCCAGCATGGTGGATGTAGAATCCACTTGATTGGGACATACCAAAGCCCCCCATGTCCCTAAGGGAGGGAAGGTCTAGGATGGTGTTCCCCTAGAGGAAACAACCTGTTGAAGAACCCGTCTGCCAAACGCGGCATCCGCCGCAGCAAACCTGTCAATCTTTTTTTTTTAAATTACTCAACACAAGTTTTATTTAAATTATTTTGTTGTTGTTTTTTTTAATATAAAATTCTTTTATTAAAACAATCAACATTGGACATAAAAACATATTGTGCAGCAATCATCATGGCACCTGATATACAATACTAAGTGTTAGTCATTGAAAACGTCTGATTTAGTAAGCCTTTTTCCACCCTTCGCGTCTAGCCTCAACTATACTCCTGTTACACTTTGTTTGATTGGTGTTTCTCTTATCTGGTTCCATATTAATGTGATCAACATTAAACCAAAGATCCTATTGCTAAACAATCATCCTAGGATATAGCATACAACATTAGGTATTAATCTTTGTAAACATCTGTTTTAGTAAACGTTCTTTCCTCCTCCCTTCCCTCTTCAAGTATACTCCGAGTACCTTTTGTTTGGTTGGTGTTTCTCTTATATATGGTCTATCTACTGTGTCTAGTCTATTGCATATTGTTCGTTTGCGCTTCTGAATTGACTTCGTCCCATTACTAGTGCAATCTTTTATAGTCCCTAGCCAGAGATCCTGAGGTAAAAGTTTCATATCCTGAGGTAGAGATTCAGTCCGCTTTAACAGTATTAAAGCAAACAACATTAGTCCTAAGGTTATGTTAAGAGGCATTAGTTATAGAACATATACATTCAACATTGGGTGTTAGTTTTTGTAAACATTTGATTTGTTAACCCTTCTTCCCTCCTCCCATCGAGCCTCAGCTAAACGCCAGCTGCATTCTGTTTGATTGGTGTCTCTCTTGGATATAGTCTATCCACTGTTTCCAGTCCGTCAAAAATTGTTCATTGGAGCGATTTTTCAAGTATGCTGATATTTTCGCCATTTCCGCCAAATTTGTTACTTTCACAGTCCATTCTTCAATAGGCGGTATTTCCGGATTCTTCCAGTATTGTCCCACCAACAATCTTGCTGCTGTAATTAAGTTCAAAAATAAATTTGTCTCTGAGGTAGTGAAGTTCTTTGTGATCCCTAACAGAAAAGCCTGAGGTAGAAATTCTATACGCTTTTTGAAAATAGTTTGGAGTGTCCACCATATCTTCCTCCAGAATGCTTTGATTTTTCTGCATGTCCACCATATGTGAAAGTAAGTAGCCTCCCCGTCCCCGCACCTCCAGCATTTGGGCTGGGAGTCCGGGTAGATGAGTGATATTTTTTTCGGGTCTAGGTGCCATCTATAGAACATCTTGTAGAAGTTTTCCCTTAAGTGTTGCGATTTCGTGAATTCTACATTCCTCACCCAGATTTTCTCCCACGTATCCATGGCAATAGGGTGTCCGAAGTCTTGTGCCCACTTTATCATACAGTTCTTGACTAGCTCGGTTTCAGAGTCCATTTCTATCAGAATGCTGTACACTCGTTTGATGTGCATAATCCCTTGTTCTCTAATCTGTTTAATTAGATTCTCGTCGGTCTGGGAGAAGCCCTTCTTGTTGTCTTTACGCCACCTTGATTGTAGTTGTATATATGATAGCCAGGTACTTCCTATTCCTCTGTTTGCTAGCGTTGCTTGAGGTTTCAAGAGGAACCCGTTTTCTTCTCCCAGTATAAGTTCACTGTAGGGCACCACTTCTTGCCCTTGGGCTGTGTTCATATCCCCTGTTGCATGTCCAGGGATCGTCCAGATGGGAATCCTGTCGTGTAGGAGGTGCTTATATTTGTTCCAGACCCATAACAAAGGGATTCGTAGTGGGTTCTCCTTGAAGTTCCTATCTGCCTTTTTGTCGTATACTAAGTATGCGTGCCAGCCGAATAGTAGACCATGCCCCTCAACATTCAGAATTCTATCATTTGTCATGTTGATCCAGTCACTAACCGCCACCAACGTTGCTGCATAGTAGTATAGCTTTAAATTAGGCATTTTGAGTCCCCCTCTCTCCCTTGCATCTTGGATGATTTTTAGTTTCACCCTCGGTCTCTTGTCGTCCCAAATAAATCTGTTGATGCCCTTCTGCCAGTTGTCCAAGTCCGCATCCTTCTTGAGTATGGGTAGCATTTGAAAGAGAAATAAAAATCTGGGTAATACATTCATCTTTACTGTCGCTATCCTGCCGAGCAGGGACAGACGTAGTGATTTCCACCTTTCCAGGTCTGCTTGTATCTTATTCCACAGGACCTCGTAATTATTCTTGTATAATTTCGCATTTGTTGATTCTATCTCCACTCCTAAGTATTTGACTTTCTTGACTATTTCACAACCCGTTATTCTTTCCAAGTTCTGTCTTGCTTTGTTGTCTAGGTTTTTGACTAGCATCTTTGTTTTTGGTATATTTACTTTGAAGCCTGACACCCTACCGTAGTCCTCCATTATCTCCATCAATTTCTTTGCTGACTGTGCTGGTTGCGACATTGTCACCAGCAGGTCATCCGCAAAGGCACATAGTTTGTAGTCTTGCTGTTTAATCTGTATGCCCTGTACATCCTCTGCCACTCTTATTCTGTTCAGTAAAATTTCCAGTGTTAGGACAAATAGCAGGGGGGACAGCGGGCAGCCCTGTCTCGTGCCTCTCTCTATATTAAATGAGTCCGTTAAGTCTCCATTGACAATGATCTGACCTGTTTGTTTCTGGTAAATTGCCGTTATGGAGTTGAGAAACTGTACTCCCATTTTCATCTTTCGGATCAAGTTCGTCAGGAACGGCCAGTGCAGTCTGTCGAAAGCTTTTTCTGCATCCACAAACATAAGAGCGGCGGGTATCTGGTTGTGCTTTTGCAGGTATTCTATTATGTTCAGCAGCTGTCTGACGTTGGTTTTCATCTGGCGTCCTTGTATAAATCCCCTTTGGTCCGGGTGTATTGTTTTTTGTAGTACAGTCATTAGTCTATTGGCCAAAATTTTTGTGAAGATTTTGTAGTCTGTGTTTAGTAGTGAGATGGGCCTGTAGTTTGCGGGCTGTGTGTTGTCTTTCCCCTCCTTTGGGATTAATGAGATGTAGGCTGTTTTCCAGGATGGTGGGACCTGGCCTCCTTCTTGAATGTTGGCAAATAGTTTTCTGAGGGGTTCTAGCATCTCCTCTTGGAGGTGTTTGTAGTAGGTCGCTGTTATCCCATCCGTCCCGGGCGATTTTCCTGCTTTCAGTTGTGTGATCGCTGAGTGTATTTCCTCTTTTGTGATTAAGGCATTCAGGGCTTCTCTTTGCGTGTCGGTAATCGCCTGTATCTTTTCGTTTTGTAGGAACTCATCTATCTCTTTGTCTTGTATCTTATCCTCGGCATATAGTTCCGAGTAGAACTCCGTGAAGGCTTTCTTGATGGTTTTTTGTCGGAATTCTTCCTTGCCTTTGTATTCTATCTTTTCAATTATGCGGGATTTCTGTTTCTTTCTTATAATGTAGGCTAGCCAGCAGCCCGGTTTGTTGGCCTTGCAGAATGTCTTATGTTTTGCATATTGTATATTCCTTGCAACTTGGTCAGCCATCAACATGTCAAATTGCTTTCTTAAGATCTTGAGTCCTTCTTTGGTGACTTTGTCCTCTGGCCTTTTTATTAGTAGCCGCTCCCTTTTACTTATCTCATTTTCTAACTCTTTCCTTTTTTGTTCTTGTTTGCGACGGTGCCTGCTATTCATGGCTATGAGGATCCCACGCATGTACACCTTGCTGCCTTCCCAGATCGTTTCTATCGGTGTTTCGTTGTTCATATTTGTGTCGAAGAATTCCTTCATAGCTTTTTTGCATTCCGCCACATTGTCTTCGTGTCTAAACAAGCTTTCATTGATTCTCCAGGACCTCCTCTGTTTCGGGCCATGTCTTAATTCCATCCTCACAGGGTTGTGGTCTGTCAGTGTCTTGGGTAGGATTTTCACCGCGTTTAGACAAGTTAGCAAGTCACTAGAAGTTAATATAAAGTCGATTCTGGAGAAGGATTGATGTCTGCCAGAGAAGAAGGTGAATTCTTGTTCTTTGCCGTGCCTTTTCCTCCATACGTCTGTCAGTTCGAGGTCCTCCTTCATGTCAAAGAAGGATTTAGGCAACTTGAAGTGTTTTTGTGGGTTCAGTGCAGTTCTTTTTTTGTCTAGAGCAGTCTCTATGACCCCGTTCCAGTCGCCCATGATGATGTAAGATCTGTAGTTAAGTTGTGTTATTTTCTTGTGTAGCTTTTTGTAGAATTTGCCTTGTTACTGATTTGGTGCATATACGCCCATTACTAGAATCTTCTTGTCTTCTTGTGTTATTTCAATTGCCAGGTATCTACCTTGGGGGTCGGACTCTATTAGCTTGGCCATTACATGTTTCTTTACGTATATAACAATCCCTTTTTTTTTTCTTGGCGCCGCTGCCACAAAGTGCGCTCCTAGTTTGTAGTTGATCAGATATTTCTGGTCTGCTGTTCTGATGTGTGTTTCTTGTAGGCAGATTATATCGCTTTTAACTTGGTTCAGGTAGTGGAGAATTTTCCTTCTTTTCTGGGGGGAGTTCAGTCCGTTCACATTCCAAGTCAAATAATTAGTTGCCATCATCTGTTGCAGGATACTTTTGCGAGACCATTTCTGTTATTTCTCCAGTTGTCTTCTTTGGTCTCGTTCCCACGATATCCGGATTGTTGCTCATATTGGTTTGTGAGGTCTTGCCTTGCTGGTCTGTGTGTTTGGTAGTGAAGCCTGGTAGCCTGTCCTCTGTAGACTGTCCTGCCTCCGTGTTTTTGTTGCTCTCTGCTCTCTGCGCCCTCGCCCCTCGGGGTAGTCTATTCATTTCCTCTGCCACTGCCCCGATCTGTGCTTCTGCGCGGCTTGCTCGTTGGCCTCGATCCCTCCCACTTTCCAGTGGTCTATCTGCGTCTTCTCTCGCGGTGGGTTGAGGGCCTCCCGACTTCAGTTCCTTTTCGAGGAAGTCTTTGGCTTTCTGGACCAAGGTCAAGTAATGTCTCTTGTTTTTATAAGAAAGTGACACTCCTGTTGGGGTTTCCCACCGGTATTGCAGTGCACGCGATCTCAGTTCTGTGGTCAGGAATTTGTAGTTCTTTCTGTCTATCAGCATCACCTGGGGGATCTCTTTCAGAACCTTCACCTCCTGCTCCTCTATGTAGAATGCCTTGTTATAGGAAGTGGCAGAGATGTGGTTCCGGAACTTCTGTGTTGTGAAGTGGATGACCACATCCCTTGGTTGGTGCTTGTTCACTTCCCTCCAGGTGCCCACTCTGTAGATTTTTTCAACATGCCACTCAATCTCATTAGCGCTCGTGCCCAGGAATGTTGCCAGGGCCTCTACAAAGGTCCTGCGCAGTCTTCCCTTGGGTTCGTATGTTGTCACTTTCCACCCTCTGATCCTGATTGCAAATGCCATTTGCCAGAATTGTATCATGGTGGACTGGTCTTGAACCTCTCTTTTCACCTCTGCAAGCTGTCCCTCTACACGGTTTTCCACTTCCTTCATCATCTTTTCCGTATTCTCCCTTGTTTCTTGGAGGTTTTTATAATGTGTTTGCAATGCCTCCTTCATTTGTTCCAAGTCAGTGGCCGTCGCTTTGCGCTGTTCTTCCCACTTTTTCTCCAGGTCTCTACCTTGGTCCGCCAGCATCCTCTTCATGTCTTTGTATCTTTCCTCCGTCTTCCGTTCTGTTTCTAGGTGTCCTTTCTCCGTCTTCGCGCCCATTTCTGCCAATTTTCTATCCATGCCATCCATCCGTACCACCATCATCGCTATCGTCTCATTTAGTGTCTCAATCGTCTCTTTTAGTACTTGGATCATGCGTGCTGTTGCGGAGTCGTGGGTTGGCGTGTGGGTCTGAGGGCATGCAGTTGGGTGGGTGTGGGTGTGGTTGGGTGGGGTGTTCCCTGGCAGATTGGAGAGCTGGGTCGGAGAGGGTGCCGCTCCCTTCGGGTTTGGCATTTTGGTCTGTTTCGTCCGTTTGGCTGCCATTTTGGGCTTCTCCTCCTGTTGGCCTGTCCACTCTTAAAGCCACCCCTTGATGCAAAGAATTGTGGGGGAATTGTTCCTGTGCAAGTTCGTCAAGCTGCTAGGGTGGGTTGGATCAAATTCTTCTGTTACAAGTTAGCAAGTGTTCATGTCTCACAGTTAGTATTTTAACAGTAGAGTGGTAGTCCACTAGGGGGTGTAGCTTGTTTTCAATTAAGCTTTTCTGTACTGGCAAGGGTGGTACAAAGATGGGAGGATCTGTGGCTTGGGGTTTTTGAGGATGGCCTTTTTCTCAAGATGCAGTACAACACTAGGTTGTGGTCTGGTGATGATCCAGAAATCTGGTCCTTCCAAAAGGGGAGGGGAGGGGGTGCCTTCAGGGTTTAGGCAGTGAAGGGGTAGGAGCCTGTATTCTGGCAGCTCTATGTTCAGGGAGCCAGTTCAGTACCTTTGCCTTGGGTTCCTCTTCACTCCCCTCTGCCAGCCTGTTTCTTCTCTTTGCTCTTTTCTGGCTCCTTCTTGCCCCTCTTTCTCTACCTTCTTGCCCCGGTCACTTCCTCCTGTCTTCTGTCCCCCTGTGTTTACAGATCCCCTCTGCCTTTCCCTTTTTGCGGTCCAGGGTGCTTTCCAGCTTTCTTCTTCCTCCCACCTTCTTCCCTGGTAGGTCCTGCCCTCTGTTGGGTCTCTGGGGTTCCCTTTCTGGTGGGTCTGGGGCGCAGCGCGTGGGGCAACACTCACCAGTCCCTCTGCCTGGGTCTTCCCCCGCCGTCTGTTCCTTTGCCACCTCCTGTTCAATACTGCTCTCCGCAGGCTCTACTTGCCTCCTCCTTTGTTCTCCGGACCTGGCTCTCTCTTCTGGGGGTCTTTTCCGGATCGGCAAGCCCTCCCGGCGGCCTCCGCCAGTCGCGCCAGTGTCTGCTGCTGCCGCTGCTGCCTTCCTTTGTTCCCGCCGGCCTTCTCCGACTTCGGGGCTTCTCGGGGCCTCTCGGAGCCTCTCGGCCTCTTAGGGTTTGCCGGCTGGCCGGCAGGCCGCCGCCGGCTTCCTCGGCTCTGTCCGGTGCCTCTGTGGGACCCTCGGCAGCGATTTCCTCTTCGCTGGAATGTGCCGAGGGGTCCTCTTCGGGTGCGCCTACCTCTCCAGCGCACCCCTCCCGCCGGCTTCCTTTACCTTCAGGGCTTCTTCGGCCTCTTCAGGCCTACCGGCCGGCCGGCCACCACCGCCGGCTTCCGCGGCTTCGTTCGCCGCTTGTGGGGGACCCTCGGCGGCGCTTTCTTCTTCTCCTCGCTGTGCTGGGGTTCCCCTTCGGGTGCGCCTACCTCCCCGGCGCACCCCTCTCCCGGTAAGGTAGGATTTTTAAAAATTTTCTAAGCCCCGTTCCGGAGCTTTCCTAGAGAGGCTCCGGCCATCGTGACCAGAACCGGCCAAACCTGTCAATCTTATAGTGAGTGATGAAGGAAGATGGAGACGACCAAGATGCCGCCCTGCAAATCTCCTCCACATAAGCCTGGGTAGACCAGGCCACAGATGTCACTGCGCTGCATGTGGAGTGAGCCATGATACGGGCAGGGACTGGAAGTGAACGCCTTTTCTCAGCATGGTGGTGTAGAATCCACTTGATTGGGTTATTTCAGCCTTCCTGCTCAGAGACACTATGTCAGAGCTTTGGTCACGCCTCCCTCTGGGTGTGGCTCCCCAGTTTTAATGAAGGCGAAGGATCCTGACAAAGTCTGACGCAATGACTCCAAAAAAATACAAAGAAATAACAACACACAAGCCTAGAGACTTAAAGAGGGGAGGGTGTGGATTCTACACCACCATGCTGAGAAAAGGCGTTCAGGTAAGACAATGCCCCTTCTCCAGCATGGTGGATGTAGAATCCACTTGACTGGGACATACCAAAGCCCCCCATGTCCCTAAGGGAGGGAAGGTCTAGGCTGATGTTCCCCTAGAGGAAACAACCTGTTGAAGAACCCGTCTGCCAAACGCGGCATCCGCCGCAGCAAACCTGTCAATCTTATAGTGAGTGATGAAGGAAGATGGAGACGACCAAGATGCCGCCCTGCAAATCTCCTCTACGGAAGCCTGGGTAGACCAGGCCACAGATGTCACTGCGCTGCGTGTGGAGTGAGCCATGATACGGGCAGGGACTGGAAGTGACTGAGAAACATAGGCCCTAGCAATGCAAGCCCTAATCCATCTACCAATGGTGGAAGAAGAAACCCTCTTGCCCATGGCTGAGGGCTGACAAGAGACAAACAAGGCCTCTGACTTGCGAAAGGACGAAGTACGCTTGATGTAGAGACGATGAGAAGGATTAGGACAGAAACTAGGTAGAACTAAATCCAATGATCTATGAAAACCAGTATTCACCTTGGGAATGAATGAGGGGTCTAATCTAAGGACCACCCTGTCCTCATGGAAAGTGCAGAGATAGTCTCTGACTGAAACGGGGAAATGGTTAAGGCCTGCAACACAGTAGGTAAATCCCAAGATGGATACCGATGTGCAGTAGGCCGCCCCTTTGAGAAAAGCGGAGATAGCTGGGTGATGAGAAAGCGGACTCTGGTTGTCACAGGTGAGAACTGTGGATAAAGCTGCCACCTTTCTACATATGGTGTTGGTGGACAAGCCCTTAGAAATGTCCTCCAGCGGATAATCCAAAATATTGGAAACAGTAACAGAAAGAGGGTCCAATTTGTGAGTGATGCACCACTGGCAGAAGTTTCTCCACATGGCATCATAAATTCGATTTGTCGAAGGGCGTCTAGAGGCCTGAATCATAGTGATCACGCCCGAAGAATAGGCCTGCTTAGCTAAACTCTCCCGCTCAAGTGCCAAGCGGCTAATTGAAGCCACTGAGGGTCTGGGTGCTGAAGATTCCCCTGGTTGAGAGCTACTCAGTCCGGAGGAAACCTCCACGGGGGTGAAAGCGACAGATCCACTAGGCCAGCAAACCACGGATGTCGCGGCCAATGTGAAGCAACCAATATTACTTCCGCATGCTCCAGAATCAGCTTGCGAATGGTAGCCTACAACAACGGAAGGGGAGGGAATGCATAAGGCAAGCCCTGCGGCCACTTGCACCGAAGGGCATCCATCCCCTCGGCCCCATGTCGGAAATCTGGTGAAGAACCTGGGAAGTTGAGCGTTGGACGGGGAGGCAAACAGATCCAGGCATGGCCTGCCAAACCTGTTCACGACCATGTCAAACAGCTTCATGTCCAGGCGCCACTCCGAGTGGTCCACTGTTGCCCTGCTCAGAGAGTCTGCCTGTCGATTTGCCTCCCCTGAAATGTGTTCTGCTCTGATTGAGCCCAGGTTGGACTCCGCCCACAGACCTAGCTTCAGGGCCTCCTGCAGGAGGGTCCAAGAATGTGTCCCTCCCTGTTTGTTGATGTGGGCCTTGGCTGTCACATTGTCAGGATCAACACATGTTTCCCTGACACTAGTGAGGAGAAATGAAGGAGAGCTAAATGGACCACCACCAATTTATATTTTGTTTGAGATCTGCCTGGGACCATCGTCCCTGGGCCAATTCATTCTGGAGGTAAGCACCCCAACCAAACAGACTGGCATCTGTGGTCAGGACGAGTCTGAGAGGCTCCTTGAAGATGGTACCCTTGGACATGGCTGCGGAAGCCCACCACTGGAGGGATGAGATTATGTGATGTGGAACCTGGACTCTCCTGGTGGAGGCGCTGAGGTTCCATTTTTGAAAAGGGAGAAGGAACCACTGGAGGCTCCTGGAATGCAGTCTTGCCCACTGGACTATTCCCATGCAAGATACCATCTTTCCCAGGAGCTGGGACAACTGGACCAGAGGAACCGTCCTTGCTCCCTGAATCTGGGATACTAATTTCCAGATGCTTACCCGTCGCTCCTGGGAGAGGTAGATCCTGCAGACGTCAGAATCTATCAGGGCTCATAGATGTAGGAGCTGTTTTGTGGGATTTGTGTGGCTTTTTCTGAAGTTTACAGAAAAGCCGTGATCCTGTAGGATTTGAATGGTGGTCGACAGATCTGACTTTGCTGACTGGAGAGACCGTGACTGCACTAGGATGTTGTCCAGGTAGCACTGCACGCGCACCGGCATCATCCAAAGGTGGGCTGCCAACACCGCTAGGACCTTCATGAAAACCCTTGGGGCCGAAGACAGACCAAACAGGAGAGCCCTGTATTGGTAATGCCGGTGTGCGTAACAGAAGCGTAGGAACCTGCGATGCTCCAGGGAAATTGGGATGTGGAGGTAAGCCTCCATGAGATCTATGGAGGAGAGAAAATCTCCCTTCCTGATGCTGGCCAGTATTGACTTTAGGGTCTGCATCTTGAACCTTCTGCATACTAGAAACCGGTTCAGACCTTTTAAGTCCAGTATTGCCCTCCATCCTCCTGATGATTTGGGGACCACGAACAGGATGGAGTAGAAACCTTTTCAAGTTTGATCCCTTGGGACTGCTTCTATGGCCCTGATCTTTAGGTGTTTGATGGCGGTGGTGACCAATTGTGCTTTTGTGGGTTTTCGCGATACTGGACACTGTAGGAAGCGATCGTGGGGAAGCGACTGAAACTCGAGGACCAGACCCCGTCTGATGGTGTCTCTGACCCAAGAGTCGGTGGTGGTCTGCTCCCAGACCTGGTAGAACTGTTCCAGGCACCCCCCTATCGGAAAGTCCCCCTTTGGCGTCATTTAGAGCGTCTATAGGGACAGCCTCCTGAACCTCTAAAGGGAAGCTTGGCCTGTGACTGACCCCTGGCTCCACTGTTCGGGCGGTCCTGTTGCCGATCCTGTCTCTGTGGAAAGGACCGTGAGCCTCTGGGCCAATCCCAGGACTGCCCTGCCCGAAAGGGCTGTCTCCATTCCCAAGAACCAGAGGGACTGAAGTTCTGTCTGCGGAACTCCTGTTGTGGCCGCCTGTCAGACCTCTTGGAGGGGTGCACCACGACCTTGCGTTTGTCCTTACCTTCGACCACATGGGGATCAAGGATTGGGCCAAACAGGTGTTTCCCGGCGTACTTGGCTGTGGAAAGGTGCCATTTGGCCTTTAGATCAGTTCTCCACTGCTTCAACCACAGTAGTCTACGAGAAGCCACTGTGGCGGCAATGGATCTGGCCGAACACTTGGCCGAATGAAGGGACGCATCAGTCATGTACTATGAGGCTGCCACTAGTTTGACGAGTGTCTGGTGTACTCTGACCTGATCAGGAGGAACCAATGTCTGAAGATCGCGAAGCCACATGATAGCTGCTGTCACGAACAATGAAGAAGATGTCACGGCCTTTATGGCCAACCCCGAGGCCTGATGAGCTCTTCTAAAGGAGAACTTGAACTTCTTGTCCTCCGCTTTTAGGGTCTCGGCCATGTTGCCTGGGATGGCAGAAGTAGAAAACAAAGAGATTAAGGGGGAATCAATAGTTGGAACCTCTAGTACAAAGGCGAATGAAGGAGAAACGTTATACAGTTTCTTTTCCATAGTGCTTTCCTTTGGAGTGGTGGCCAGAGAGGACCACTGGGTCTCAACCGCATCCCGGAAAACCAATGGGCAAGGAATTTGTTTTTGTTCCACAACCTTCACCGCAAATAAACGATTAGATTCCTGTTCAGCGGAGGTAGAAGGCTTCTCCTCCTGGACTGAAGTCAGGTTAGTAGTGTTGCAAGCCTTCAAAAGAAGGGATCTGAAGAGGGAGGGGTCAAACAAACCTGAGGTAGATGCCTGTTCGGGTACGGCCTCCTTGTCCTCTGACATGGGCATGTCAGCTATGCCCAGATCTACGGAGTCCCCCTCCCCTAATTGAGAGGAAGTTTCAGAAATATCTGAACCAGGCACCGTGACACATCCAGCCTGTGAAGGGGGACTGGTGGGGGGAGGCAATTGTTGGGGAGGAACTTGAGAACTCCTGGAGGACATAAATTGTAGAAAGGCATGGTGCATAAATGCCTGAAATTGACCCTGAGACCACATATCACCAGGTTCCCTGGAGGTAGCCCTAACCACCGTTGGAGCATGTACAGCTTCAGGACTCTGATGGATGGAAGAAGAAGAGGAGTGAGGAGGACCAACCTGTTCGGTTGCCCCGAGAGGAGAACTTATCCAAGTGGCTTCTTGCACAGGCACAAAAGGAGGCTCCAAGGTGGAAGTATCCAGTGGGGCAGGGGGAACCGCTTCAGCCCCACTGGATAGGAGCCGCTGTGCTTTGGAGAATTCCCTCTCCAGTGCCTGATGTCTCCTTGAGGCCCCTTGCTCAGCTGCTTTGGAAGTCTCCATGGTGGATAAGTGTTTGGTTTTGGCTTTTTTCTTCCCCCCTGCTTCCAATTCAGTAGATCTGCACTTTAACTGCGCAGGGGGTGCACCAGAGACTTGTGTTGCCTGGGGCGAAGAACTGTCTGCCATTGCAATCTAGATAGAGCCGGCCAAGGATATCTAGAGGTGGGGGGAACCCAAGTGCGCAGATCAAAGGTCAGAGATGGAGCGCAACCGATCCTCGCTCTGAACAATGTGCAAAGGCAGAGACAGTCAGACAGGTATGTAGCCCTGTCCGATTAGGCCCAGTGGCTAAAGGCCACAACTAGTGGAAACAGGTGGTCAGCCAATGAAAAAACTCCCCACTCCTAACAGAGGTTGTAAAACCTGAGTCTCAATAACAATCCAAATATAGGGGCCAACAATGAGGGGAACCTCACAGAAAGAGAAGTGAATTTTTGAAATATATATATATATATATATATATATATATATATATATATATATATATATATATATATATATATATATATATATATATATATATATATATATATATATATATATATATATATATATATATATATATATATATATATATATATATATATATATATATATATATATATATATATATATATATATATATATATATATGTTGTTTAAAATTGTTGACAAAGAAATAAGGGATTTCTGATATAGCTATTTCGAGTTTCTTAACTCTCTTCAGTCAGAACTCACCCTTCCGGGATTCGAACCTGGGCAGTCTGCATGCTAAGCAGATGCTTTAACCTATTGAGCCACAAGTTCTCTCCCGCTTTGTCAGTAGTCAGGGAGTAAGGATATGTGTCAAGTGTTTATTTTTTAGATTGCACCCTGTAAACCCAAATATGGGAGGAAGGAATCATTCTTTCCTTTTGCTTGTTTCAGCTCAACCCAGAGCCATCCTGCAAGCACAAATATATATATGTTGTTTAAAATTGTTGACAAAGAAATAAGGGATTTCTGATATAGCTATTTCGAGTTTCTTAACTCTCTTCAGTCAGAACTCACCCTTCCGGGATTCGAACCTGGGCAGTCTGCATGCTAAGCAGATGCTTTAACCTATTGAGCCACAAGTTCTCTCCCGCTTTGTCAGTAGTCAGGG
Source organism: Bothrops alternatus (assembly GCA_034064705.1). Lineage (NCBI taxonomy): Eukaryota > Metazoa > Chordata > Lepidosauria > Squamata > Viperidae > Bothrops > Bothrops alternatus. Next base: position 15,243,589 of record JARGCV010000248.1, read on the forward strand.
AGTAAGGATATGTGTCAAGTGTTTATTTTTTAGATTGCACCCTGTAAACCCAAATATGGGAGGAAGGAATCATTCTTAGCATGCAGACTGCCCAGGTTCGAATCCCGGAAGGGTGAGTTCTGACTGAAGAGAGTTAAGAAACTCGAAATAGCTATATCAGAAATCCCTTATTTCTTTGTCAACAATTTTAAACAACATATATATATTTGTGCTTGCAGGATGGCTCTGGGTTGAGCTGAAACAAGCAAAAGGAAAGAATGATTCCTTCCTCCCATATTTGGGTTTACAGGGTGCAATCTAAAAAATAAACACTTGACACATATCCTTACTCCCTGACTACTGACAAAGCGGGAGAGAACTTGTGGCTCAATAGGTTAAAGCATCTGCTTAGCATGCAGACTGCCCAGGTTCGAATCCCGGAAGGGTGAGTTCTGACTGAAGAGAGTTAAGAAACTCGAAATAGCTATATCAGAAATCCCTTATTTCTTTGTCAACAATTTTAAACAACATATATATATTTGTGCTTGCAGGATGGCTCTGGGTTGAGCTGAAACAAGCAAAAGGAAAGAATGATTCCTTCCTCCCATATTTGGGTTTACAGGGTGCAATCTAAAAAATAAACACTTGACACATATCCTTACTCCCTGACTACTGACAAAGCGGGAGAGAACTTGTGGCTCAATAGGTTAAAGCATCTGCTTAGCATGCAGACTGCCCAGGTTCGAATCCCGGAAGGGTGAGTTCTGACTGAAGAGAGTTAAGAAACTCGAAATAGCTATATCAGAAATCCCTTATTTCTTTGTCAACAATTTTAAACAACATATATATATTTGTGCTTGCAGGATGGCTCTGGGTTGAGCTGAAACAAGCAAAAGGAAAGAATGATTCCTTCCTCCCATATTTGGGTTTACAGGGTGCAATCTAAAAAATAAACACTTGACACATATCCTTACTCCCTGACTACTGACAAAGCGGGAGAGAACTTGTGGCTCAATAGGTTAAAGCATCTGCTTAGCATGCAGACTGCCCAGGTTCGAATCCCGGAAGGGTGAGTTCTGACTGAAGAGAGTTAAGAAACTCGAAATAGCTATATCAGAAATCCCTTATTTCTTTGTCAATAATTTTAAACAACATATATATATTTGTGCTTGCAGGATGGCTCTGGGTTGAGCTGAAACAAGCAAAAGGAAAGAATGATTCCTTCCTCCCATATTTGGGTTTACAGGGTGCAATCTAAAAAATAAACACTTTATATATATATATATATATATATATATATATATATATATATATATATATATATATATATATATATATATATATATATATATATATATATATATATATATATATATATATATATATATATATATATATAAATATATTAATAATATATATGTAAATTTAGTACCAACTCTATACAAACATCAATAAATACGCCCCCCCGATCGGACCTGTCACCACAGGCCAAGGCAATAAGCAAAATAAGAATTTTGGGCCTAGAAGGCCTCAACTAAGTATGGCTACAAAATGGCCGCCGCCTGTGAGCCTTTCAAAATGGCGACTGCCAGTAGACCATGTGGTCAAAATGGCAGCCACACCTCCCCGAACTGTTAACAACGACTCCAAGCCGGAGAAAACGAATGACTGAGGAATAAGAGCAGAGCCCAGAAAACTGTTCCTCCACCCCCTAAACACAGAGAACTTGTGTTTTGGCGAAAGCCTTCTATCGAAGTCCAGAAACTGAACGTTGATTATGAAGCTTCTATCAGGGGCCCGGGGGGGAGTAACGGAGCAACGGCAGCTACCCGCGATCATGGTCTGTGATCCGAATCGGCAAAGAAGGTTGGAAAGGCACCCCTCAAGGAGCCTGAATCCAATCGGGCCGAACAGGCCATGTGAGGGAATGGGCCCTGCAAGAGCTGAAAGGCTCTAACCTCAATGAGGGACAGAATCCTCAATAGTTCAGCCAAAACATCAAATCAATTTGGAAAAAAATTTAAAGTAATTTAGAGAAGAAATTCCAATTTAGATATAAAAAAACAAAAAAAACCTATCTGGAGTCAATTTCTTGCGATCCTGCTGAGCCTAAGACTAAGTCAAAACTGGGGAGCCACACCCAGAGGGAGGCGTGACCAAAGCTCTGACTTAGTCTCTCTGACCAGGAAGGCTGAAATAACCCAATCAAGTGGATTCTACATCCACCATGCTGGAGAACATTGTGTTTCCTTCACTCATATCTTATACAATGCAGTTAGCCATGATGTTTTAGTGTATGCACAGGCCTGTGAGGATACCCGGAAGACATCTGTGAAACTGACAGATGATCCCCTGGTTTTTAAGTTTCATCAGAGGAAAAAATGGTAGTATGATGAAAGGAAGGGTAGGGAAGCAAGATATTGTAGAATTGCCTCGAGCTCTCAAGGAACTATTAGTCTGCTGTAAATTAAACAGATAGAAAAGGTCTACTCCCACCTTAGCTGCGGCTGGGTGACAGATAGGAAAAGCACATCTTCTAAACAGTGATGAACACAATAATTGAACTGGAGAACAAAATCTTAAGTGATAATTAAGCCTTTTGTGTTCATGCGATTTCAGTCTGAGCTTTTCACTTGGTGTTAAGACATTCTGTAATCTCTTGCTTGAACTGGGGCATCTGCTTATTTGAGATATGACACATTTTCCCCCCTTACGGTCATTCCCTAACAATCTGTACATTAATTAAAGTACTTATTGTCTGTAGCTCTTTTCCACGGCTGCTGCTATAGCTCAATAAGAATACGGGAAGAAGTGGCAGTGGAGAAAGAGCCATTTTTAAAATGTTAATAACAAACCGGTTTGGAATTGGGATGATTTTTATCCCTATCAAATTTGAGAAAAGAAAATTTCAAGTAAAAGCAACCCAAGCCAAAAGGAAACTTCGGAAAGGGGGCTGGAGTGATCTAAACAAGGCCAGAATAAAAGATATGCAGCATTTCCCTCCTTTATGTGTTTATCCTGCAGAAAAACAATACATTTTTCTTTTGCTGAAGTCAATTGAGATCTTGCCAAGCTATATCCAGCTGAAGAAACTAATTAGAATAAATGCAGCAATGAAGAATTTCTGTCCTCACAAGAAATGAGTACCTCTTCACAGTTAGAAAGTATTTTACGTGCTCTGCAGTTTTATAAACATGTTTTAAACATTTGCTTTTCATTCAGATACTTGGTTTACTATTTAGACAGGCAATTGTTGACAAAAAAGGCTTTAAAATCCAATTCTTCAAGGATTAACATTTCCTTGAAATTTTCCACCAATATATTCATCTTGTAACTAAATTTCTGCCCTACTCAATTCATTTCTTTACACCATAAAGCATCCCATGTAGCCCAGAAGCACTAATCAGAACAATTATTCCATTATTACAGGTTACAATAAAGCTTTTATGTTAGTCTTACTGTAATTGCAACTGTCCTGTAAAGGCATTGTCGTCCATCGCTTGATTTAAGCAAAGCTTCTGAATGATGACTCTTAAACAAAGTGCTGCCATCATACAATTATGATCCAAATATACTGAGACTAGTAATTCGGATAGTTTGATATTCAGCTGTCAAAGTGAAATGTTTGGTTTATTAATTGAAAGGGTATTAACTGCACTTACTGGCAATGTTTATAGAGCTGAGAAAAACTATAACCCTTTCTTTGGTTGGCTTTTGCGACAGACAGGAAATAACACAGTACTTCTGTGCGTCAGATCTACTTAAAGACAGACACTGGGTTGATTTAAATCAGCTGTTTTATATTTAAATGGTACTACTACCCCCATCACCCCAATCTACAGTATAGCATCATTTCGAAAATATTTCTCTCCACTTTGAAACATATGTCTCCTTAAGAAGCATTTCTACCTTCTGGTTACTAACACTGAAATCATTGTACATTGGTTTGCAACTGAGCAGAGCCTTTATATCAGCTACCGGTAGGAGCATAATTCAAAGCCTTTGGATGTACAATTCTCCTGACTTTTGCCCCCATGTTTATTCCAAGGATAGACAAAACAGGCCTCACTGTTAAATGCATCCTTCTTCCACCTCTGCTCAAGGGGAAGAGGCTGAAATATTAAATTCTCTCTTCACTCCTAGTGCAAAGCAAGAAAGACCAATTTCCTGCCCTTAATATCATTCACGCTTTTCAAGGTCTGCATGTTAAATACAAAGACTCTCTTAATATCAGATTCAGTTTGCTCCCTACATTACTATCTGGTCCTCTCTGCTCCTGAAAAAGGATACTAAGCAAGACCTGAAGACAGTGGCAAGAGCAGCATTTCAAACTCCCCGCCTGCAAATTTCTCCAGACTTCCAATGGCGAATTGTACACTTCCCTTCAAAATAGATCTTTTGTGTGCATGAATCACTGGAAACTGGTAGAATGTTAATCTGCATATTGCTTTACATTTTAGCCATGGTGGCACAGTGGTTAGAATGGAATACTGCAGGCTAATTCTGCCAACTGCCAGCAGTTCAATTCTCACCAGCTCACAGTTGACTCAGCCTTCCATCCTTCCAAGGTCAGTAAAATGAGGACCCAGATTGTTGGGGGCAATGTGCTGACTCTGAAAACCGCTTAGAGAGGGCTGTAAAGCACTGTGAAGTGGTATATGCGTTTAAGTGCTATTGCTATTAGCAAGAGACAAGTCATCCTTTTGCTCCATGTCTCCATCCACCAATTCAATGGCAGTCAGAAAAAGCCATCTGCAGAAGCATCTTACAGAGGAGCCCTTAAAAACCAAAGGCCTTTTTTTTTTAATATTGGCAGCAGCATCTTGGGATACTCTTCACCAGATGGAAATTGAATTTGTAGTATGTAGCCAAAACAAATTTCTGACTACACAGATAACACCTTCACATTTCTCATCTTCCCCAACCTCAAGGTGTTTATCCAGGAGAGCAGTTCCTAGCATTACCAATCAATAGGCATTGTGCAACTATTCGATCTTTCCCTCTTTAATGGATTTCGGTGGTAAGAAGCAAGAAGCAAGAAGCAAGAAGCAGAGGAAAGAGAAAGAAGATTAGAAAATGAGACAAGCAATGCCCGGAAACTCCAATATCACCACATGAATCCAGCAAGCTAACTGCACCGGAAAAGTCTGATCAAGAGGCTTTCACTATGTATTTTCAAAATGTAGCATGGCTGCCAGTAAAAAAAAAAATACTTAAAAGCAGAAGTAAGCAGCATGGGACCTATGGGCTTCATTGTGTATCGTGGTATGCTTAGATTCTGTTAGTAAAAAATATGAGACAGTTTCATATCTTGCTTATTTCTAGCAATGTTTTTGGTTCTGCTAGAGATGGGGCATTTTCATTATGTTAGACAATCAGCCTCTAGAAAGAGGCTGGCTTTCCATTATGGTCCACCTTCAATAAAACTGAGGGTAGTCCTTTAGTATGAGGAAGACTCATCTATCAACCGCAGAAGATCCGGATATTTTTCTCCAATCATATTTTTGGACTGTATTTGAACATGTCCTGAAACCCAAAATTTCAAACATGCAGGTAGTAATTCATTTTGCTAGGTTGACTGCATTTATTTCATTTGCAATGCTATGTGTCTTTCTGTAATTGTTTCCTCCCCTTATCTTTCCAATAATTCCCTTTACCCAGCAAACTCCTTTTTATATCTAGAGATTGCTTTCACTGATTTAATAAAGAAATTTCTCATTTAAATCTTACCAGTGCAAGCTTCCATGTTTCAGGGATTGGCAACATGGTTGGCTAAGTTTTATTTGTTTATAAGATTTATGTGGCCACTTAATTTACCACAGTGATTCTGAATGACTTCCAACCTAAAGAAGCATGAAAATAAAAATAATATAAAATGTAACAGACCTTCAGAACATAAAAGGGGCGTTGTCTTACCTGAACGCCTTTTCTCAGCACGGAGATGGAGAATCCACCAATGGGTGTAGACTGTATTCCTGCCCAATCAGATCAAGTCAGCCAAAGTTGCCACGCCCGTCCTGGACCATAGAGATCCCAGTCTTGACGCAAACATAGCCATTGACTGACAGCAAGACATTGTGGCTCATCAAACTAAAACTAACCCTAGGCCTAAGTGACCTACCAGGGTGGGAGTGGATTCTCCATCTCCGTGCTGAGAAAAGGCGTTCAGGTAAGACAACGCCCCTTCTCCAGCACTGGAGATGGAGAATCCACCAATGGGACATACCAAAGCCTACTGTCCCTGAGGGTGAGTAGTAGACTGGTCTGGTGTGGCACTTTGACTTAAAACTTGTTGGAGAACTCTCCTACTGAAGGAAGCCTCCGCTGAGGCAAACCTATCAATTTTGTAATGTTGTATGAAAGGAGATGGTGAAGACCATGTAGCTGCCTTGCAAACGTCCTCTATGGACGCCTGGGTGGCCCATGCGGCAGAGGTGACTGCACTCCTTGTAGAGTGAGCCGTGATCCATTGAGGAGTCGGCAATGACTCAGCTTGGTATGCAATGCACCCCCGAATCCACCTGCCAATCGTGAAAGAGGAAACCTTCCGCCCCTTGGAGGAAGAATAGAAGGATACAAAGAGGGCTTCCGATTTGCGGAAAGCTACCGTCCGCAAAATATAGTATCTAAGTGCCCTGCGCACATCCAGGTTATGTCATTGCCGTTCCAGCGCATGTGTTGGGTTGGGGCAAAAATTTGGCAGTACTATTTCCTGGGACCTATGGAACAGAGAGTTGGCCTTTGGGATAAAGGTAGGGTCTAGTCGAAGGACCACGCGATCCTGATGGAAAATGCACAGGTCGTCCCTCATTGAAAGTGCTGCCAACTCAGAAATACGGCGTGCCGATGTGATTGCTACCAGAAATGCTACCTTATGGGACAGGTAGCGGATGTCGCAGGTTCTCAAGGGCTCAAAGGGAGACTTCGTAAGGGCCCTAAGGACCCTAGGCAGTTCCCATGACGGATATCTATGTACCGTAGGAGGCCTGGTATTAGAAGCCCCTTTAATGAATAAGCGAATCAAGAGGTGATGTCCCAGGGACCCTGTTGAATCACAGGTGAGAACCATGGAGAGAGCAGCAATTTGTGTGTGCAGCATGTTTGTAGCCAATCCCTTCTCCAGGCCCTGCAACAGATAGTCCAGGATATGGGGAATTGTGAGGTCAGAAAGAGACCGGTGACAACCTGAGCACCATGCCTGGAAATTTTTCCATGTGGCCTTATATATCCGGTTTGTGGAAGGGCAGCGTGAGGCCTGGATGACAGCGATGACTCCCGGTGAGCATAGCTCTTGCGTTAGGAGCGAGCGCTCAAGTGCCAAATGGCTAACTGGAGCCATTGGGGATCCGGATGAAGAATGGACCCCTGGCTGAGAGAGACCCATTCCGGAGGAATCTGCCAAGGGTCTGCTAGGTGAGAGATTCATCAGATCGGCAAACAAATGTCTCCTCGGCCAATAAGGTGCCACTAGGAGTATTTCCGCTTGCTCCCGAAGAAGCTTGCAGACTACCGCTGGGATAAGAGGTAGTGGAGGGAAGGCATAAAGTAGACCTTGTGGCCATGGGCTCCAAAGAGCATCCGTCTGTTCGGCCCCCTGAGATGGGAACCGAGAGAAGAATCGAGCCAGATGAGCATTGCTTGGGGACGCAAAGAGGTCCACGAGTGAGAGGCCGAAACAGTGGCATATCTCTCCGAAGACTCTCGGGTGAAGGTGCCACTCCAAGTGATCCACCGTGGCTCTGCTCAGAAGGTCGGCCTGGGTGTTCGCCACCCCAGAAATATGATCGGCCCTGATGGAGGCCAGATTATTTATTTATTTATTTATTTAATTAATTAATTAATTTCTATGCCGCCCTATTCCGGAGAACTCAGGGCGGCTCACAGCATGATAGAAATTACATTATATACATATAAAAAACCCTTAAGTTAAAAAAAAACCCTTAAGTTAAAAAAAAAAAGAAACCAATCATTCCACGAACATACACTGGCTAGGGGCAAGATGTTAGCTGCCCCAGGCCTGCCGGCAAAAGTGTGTTTTAAGCAATTTACGAAAGGCGGAGAGGGTGGGGGCGACACGGACTATGTTCTGCCCAAGAACCCAGTAGGAGCGACTCGGTCAGTAAAGCCCGAGATCTGGAGCCCCCTTGACGATTTACATGAGCCTTGGCGGCCACGGTGTCCATGAGGACCAATACGTGATGCCCCTTCACCAGGCTGTGGAAGTGGCGCAGGTCTAAATGTATGGCCCGTAGTTCCAGCCAATTTATGTTGTGGCGAAGGTCTGAGTGAGACCAATGGCCCTGAGCCCAATGTGACCTCAGGTGTGCCCCCCAGCTGAACAGGCTGGCATCGGTAGTTAGTATTATCCGATCTGGTTCCCTGAAATGTAGCCCTTTGAGCATGGCTGGGGATTGCCACCACCTGAGAGAACGCATCACCTGTGTTGGGAGACTCGTCTGTCATTGGGAAGCACTGAGGTTCTTCCTCTGAAAGGGAAGCATGAACCACTGTAGTTCCCTGGAGTGTAGCCGGGACCAGGGAACGATTGCGATGGTCGAAACCATCTTGCCTAACCGTTGGGAGAGACTGACCAATGTTACTGACCGACCCCTGTGTAATTTCATGATTGACTCTCTTATGCTGTTTCGGCATTCCTGTGATAAAGTACACCTTGCACTGTACCGTGTCTATGACGGCCCCAAGGTGCAACAGCCTGGTTGTGGGGGCCATGTGACTTTTGGGGAAATTTATGGAAAATCCGTGGTCTTGGAGCAACTTTATTACTAGTTTGAGGTCCGTCCTGGCGGACTGAATGGACGAGGACTGGATTAGTATGTCGTCCAGGTAACATTGGACTCTGACTGGTATCATTCGTAAATGAGCTGCCAGGACCGCCAGGATCTTGGTAAAGACCCTGGGAGCCGATGAGAGGCCGAACGGAAGCACCCTGTATTGGAAATGGCACCACTTGTATGCAAACCTTAGGAACCGGCTGTGGGCCAGAGAGATGGGGATATGAAGATAGGCTTCCGTAAGATTGATGGATGTCAGGAAGTCTCCTTTTCTCACGCTTCCCAAAATGGAGCGGAGTGTTTGCATTTTGAATTTGCGGTAAGCCAGATGAAAATTCAGACCTTTGAGATCCAAGATGGCTCTCCGTCCCCCTGATGCCTTTGGAACAACAAAGAGGATGGAATAAAATCCCCGACCCCTCTGGTCCACTGGTACTGGTTCTATGGCCCGTATACTTAACAGATGTTGAACAGCTTCCTTCATTAATCTCTGTTTTATTTGACTCCGTGGGTAGGGACAAGAAAGAAAACGGGACGGAGGATTGGAAATGAACTCTAGGAACAGACCATGACGAATGGTGTTTAGAACCCACACGTCTGTGGTGGTAGCCTTCCACTGGTGGGCAAAGAGGGAGATCCTGCCCCCTATGGGAGGAACCGCTAGAGAGTCACCTGGATCTCCCGGATGTCCGGCTGTTCCCTCGAAAGGGCCGCTTGCCCTGAAAGTGCTGCCTAGGCCTGTCTGTCTGTCTGTCTGTCGGGCTGTCGCTCTTGCCGGTCCTGTCTGGTCGGAAAGGAACATATATGTCGAGAGTAATTGTACTTAGCTCCCGTACGAAATGCTTGCTGCCTTTGGTAATAAGGAGCCCGTTTGTCCGCTTTCTTAATGAGGTGGTTAAGGACCTTGTGTTTATCCTTGTTCTCAGTTAAATAAGGATTCAACGCATCCCCAAACAACTTACCTCCCTGGTATGGGGTGGCCAAGAGACGCCATTTAGACTTGGCGCCTGCCTGCCAGTGCTTCAACCACAGCATCCGGCAACCAATTACGTTAGACGCCATAGCCCTGGAGGAAAACCTGGCAGCCTGGAGAGTGGCATCTGACGCTTACTTTGTGGCTGCCACCATCTTACTAAGATCCCGATGTGTGCGGATATCCTCCGCTGGAATACGGGCTTGGAGTTGTCTGAGCCAGCGGAGAGCAGACCTGTTGAAAAAGGAAGCTGAAGTGGCCGCCCTAATGGCCCATGCAGCAGCTTGGTGCGTCCTGCGATAGGTAAGTCCGCACTTATGATCCTCCGCTTTGAGGGCTTCCGAGACATCGCCAGGAATGGCAGTGGGAGAAACTAGGGGCCCGAATGGCTCATTCACCGCAGGCACTTCCAGTCCCTCCTCCAAGTCCTTAGCCACATTGTATAACTTCTTATCGGTAGTACCTGGAAGAGGAACTGAAACGGGAGAGGTCCATTGTTTCCTTATCGCATTAAAGAACATGGAAGGACAAGGGATGTGATGCTGAGTAGTCACCGGTTCGGTGAAGTTTGGATCCGCTTCCGATTCTGGGGAGACAGTGGTTGCTGATGCGGAAGGATCAGGACCTAAATGGGCTGTGGATGTGGCCTTGTAGAGCAATGTGACAAAGAAGGAAGGGTTGAAGAGATCACTGAAGGAGGGGGCCTCTGGGGAAGGCTCCTCCTCCTCAGACATTAGGATCTCTTGCTCGATGTCATGTGTCTGAAGGGAGGAGCCCTCAGAGCAGGTGGACCCAGATGGGGAAGATGGGGCATAGTAGGGCTGAGGTGCCGCTTGGCGCGTAGCTAGAGAGGGAACCATTCCTGAACCAGAAGCCTGAGCCCTGGCATCAAGAGCGCAGTCAACCGCCTGTGCTATCAAGAAGGCAAGGCGGTCCTCCGTAGGAAGAATGGTTTCACTTGGCCGGAGACCGGCTGCAGTAGGGGTGAATGTCCCCTCTGGGGCTCCGTGATAAGCCCTTGAAGTCGTGGGTTGGGAAACCAGAAGAATTGTGCCACTCGCACTGTGTGCAGGAGAATGAAATTACTCCCCTGTCGACCATATGCCCAGGGGAGAGGTTGGTGGTCCTAAAGGTAGGTCCAAGGCCAACCCCTCCACCTGGGAGGTCTCTATTCTGGCCTTCTTTTGAGCCTTGGAAAATTCCTTTTCCAGCGCTTGGTGTCTCCGGTTGGCCTGCTTTACTGACCTCTTTGAGGCCTTGGTGGTGGTTTTGTCCTTGCTTTTGGCTGCAGGCTTGTCTGTGCTCACCAGGCCGGGAGAAGTATGGCCCATTGATGCCGATGAGGATGGTAAAGTGCCCTTTGAGGTAGACATCGACTCCTCCATTCTCTGATACTACAGGAACACGAGGGGGGGCCTGAGATGCAGAGAGTATTATACACTGGATAAGGACAGACGCACTAATGGGGGTGCCTGGAACCCAGATAAATTCTGCGTGAATAAGAACAGATGCACGACAGGGGGCGCCTGGAACCCGGCTAGGGCTGTTGTGGATAAGAACAGACGCACTATGGGGGTACGTCTGGAATCCAGATAATTTGTTAATGAGAGACTGAGTTTCAATTTCAAGATGAGTCAGTGTGAACAAGGAAAGACCAGAAGACACCAAGCTTGAAAAGGCCAACATGTGTGCAGACAGGAGAGAAACTGCAATGATGAGAATTAGTGCAGGGAAGATCCAATTAGGAGCCCAACCTTGTCCAAAGAGGAGCCAGGGAACAATGTTCAACCAGAAATACTGTAATGTGGGAGTGCTGCCTGTTAAACAAGATGGTGGCCACCCCAAGATGGCGGCTGTTTCAACTACAGAGGACTTGAAGAGCTCCTCTTAATAACCTGGGTGAGTGCACCGACCCTAATAGTAACCCCTTCGTTAGACTAGAAGGCTATCCTGGCCCTCTTTTGGTGGTGAGGAGGAAGGAGCCCCTTCCTCCAATTGTTCCCTTTCGCAATGAGCGGTAACAGAGAAAACGCTGGGACCACAAGGTCCAAGATGGCGGCCGCCCGAAACTAACTTCTGAGCTTGCCCGGGCTGAAGCAATTTGGAGACAAAAAAACCTGCTGCGCATGACCAGCACCCCCCTTAGGGAAGATCCGCGCCTCTCGCCAGAGAAAAAAGGCTTCAGTTTGAATATTCGTCCCTTTTTTTGGTCGCTTACCAGCCGTTCTGTGGTAGCTGTTTGGCGCGCGCGCGCCTGCTACCAGACAGAAACATTTGGAGGGTCTGGGCTATCCAATTCAGAGAGAATTAACTGCCTAATGTTGCTTAAGCTGCAGCCACAGCTTCAAAAAGGACTTTAGTTTTCTCTAAATTTCTTAAAGGAATAAGGAAGGGAATTCACCCCCCCCACACACACACACCTGCTCAAATAAGGGATCGGAACTGCAGCGGCAGGCTCCGAGCTAAAACGGCTGGAGATTAATCGCCGATAGTCTAGCTGGCAATTATGTTTAGGGAAGGAGGGAAGGTTAGGTCCTTTTAGGACAGGTTCACTGGGAAAAGAGGGAGAAGGGTAAAAGAGGAGAAAAGGAAGGAGCCCCTTCCTGTATCCTCAGTCTTTGTCCTTTCCCCCCCCACTCAGGATTTTTTTTTTAAAAATTTGGTATTTTAATCATATTCCTGAATGTAGATCGAATTTGAGAATAAAAGCCAAATTTGGTGCTGGAAACAGCACTGCTAAACAACTGAGATTGAAAATCCACCAATGGAGGACTGTACCTGCCTAAGAGCCAAGTTGCACGTATGTCCTGGGCAAGATCAAGTCAAGACTGGGATCTCTATGGTCCAGGATGGGCGTGGCAACTTTGGCTGACTTGATCTGATTGGGCAGGAATACAGTCTACACCCATTGGTGGATTCTCCATCTCCAGTGCTGGAGAAAGAATGGGATAGCAAAAGAATAACAGAAATAAGCATAAGAATAGAAGTAACAATGATAACAGGAGCAATTGAGGTCAACCAATACAAAGCTTGTTCGAGGGTCTTACATTCTAATCTATATGCACTCATCTCGCAGGAAAAGAGTCTAGTTTTTAGGGCTTTGTGGAAAGGTAGAAAGGTTGAGGTGGTCTGAACATCAGAGCGAATGATGTTCCATGAAAGTTGGACCATAAGAAAGGCTGAGCGACAAAGAATTGAGGCCTTTGAACTATGGTGCTGGAGAAGACTCCTGCAAGTCCCCTGGACTGCAAGGTGATCAAACCAGTCAGTCCTAGAGGAGATCAACCCTGACTGCTCTTTAGAAGGCCAGATCCTGAAGTTGAAACTCAAGTACTTTGGCCACCTAATGAGAAGGAAGGACTCACTGGAGAATGCCTAATGCTGGGAAAGATTGAGGGCAAGAGAAGAAGGGGACGATAGAGAATGAGGTGGCTGGATGGAGTCACTGAAGCAGTAGGCGTGAGCTTAAATGGACTCCAGAAGATGGTAGAGGAAGGCCTGGAGGAACGTTGTCCATGGGGTCGCGATGGGTTGGACACGACTTCACAACAACAACAAGGGAAACCAAAGCATGTCTACTTCGAAGGATTTCATAGAATGACCAGAGATAATGGGGAGGCAGATGGTTCTTGGGCTTTAGCAGAAAAAGCCAAAGTATCTCTTGTTCCAAACAAGACCAGGATATCGATAGAGGAAAATATGTGTAGCCTCAGAGTTAAAATGAGGACTTCTTGGTGCTCTCTGGGCTTGGTTGTTTTCTTGCAGACAATTCATTACCAGCACTGACAATGTTACCTAGTTTGGATAATGAAATGCAAGAAAACAACCAAGCTCAAGAAGCACCAAAGATCCTTCAGATTAGGATATGTTAAAAAGTTCAGCTTTATTACGGATAGTCAACTACTGGGAAACTCTTGGAAGGAAGAAGGGCTCAGTGGTGGTTTGAAACATCCTCTCACTCAACTACTGAGCTGCGGTACACATTTAATTTCTTTTCCACACTACACTGGCGTTCAAATTAAGCCCTTTCTATTACAGAGTGCAGAATTCCTGCACAAAAATAAATTAAAATTAGGAAAAAAAAGACACTAGCAAAGGGAGACGGAAGGCATTTTTATCAAAAGTTTTCTTTCCTTAAAGAATACATTCCCATCAGATTTAAAGTATATGTATTAGTTTTCAGGGTTTTTTTTTTTACAGATAAAACAGCCTATCCACCAACCAATCAATACCATTCAAATTCTGAAACTGTGAGCTGCTGGAGAGACTGCGTATGGCAGCTGAATGATCTCTAACCATTTCCACAGACTTTAAAACAGCGGTTCTCAACCTATGGGTTGCGACCCCATTTGGGGTCGAATGACCATTTCACGGGGGTCGCCAAACACCGCAGTCCGCCATTTTTTCCCCTTTTCCCCTCGGCCGGCGCAGGGGGCAGCACCGCGCATGCTCAGGGTAGCACCGCGCATGCGCGATGCAGGCTGTTATGCTGCGCATGCGCAATGTGGGGCGCCGCACCGCGCATGCATGATACAGGCAGTCACGCGCATGCCGCGTATGGGCGATGCGGGCCGTCATGCTGCGCATGCGCGATGCGGGCCGTTGTGATGTGCATGCATGATGCGGGCCGTTGCGCACATGCCGCGCATGCGCAATGTGGGCCGTCGCACCGTGCATGCGCAATGCGGGCCGTCGTGCCGTAAATGCGCAATGTGGGTCGTTGCACCGCACATGCGCAATGCAGGGCATCGCACGCACCGCGCATGCGCAATGTGGGCCGTCGCGCCACGTATGCGCGGTGCAGGTCGGGGTCGCGCATGCGCGGTGCAGGCCGGGGTGCGCGGCGCAGATCAGGGTCGCGGCCTGCAAAAGGTTGAGAACCGCTGCTTTAAAAGAAATCAAAAGCCATGCATGCAAAATTCCCTTTTTCGCCTAAAATATATTCACAAGTGCTGGCCTGGTCACAGCTTTCGTTAAGCAGATTATTGGCTAAAGGTTCAGGCTGGCCAATGAAATGGAGGCTGATATTTGAAGCTCTCCATCTTAAATTATTAAAAGCCACCAGAGCTTGGGGTAAATGGCATGCATTCCTGTCATTCTCCAGCAAAAACTATTTACTGCACAGAACAGAAGGTGTACAGAGGCTGATCTATACGGATAGAAAGAGATCAACTGAGGATGAAAGACACCTCTGGGAAGCCTAAGCACTGGATGTGGGGCAATGGATTTGTTCAGTAGCCCTCACTGTACATTTATAGATAAATCCCAATATTAAGAGCAAGATTGCAAATATCCACTGATCTTTCCCTACAAAGGAAGCAAACCCTCTTCCTGGAATTTGCAAAGATAATAACATCAGGAGCGTAGGTGGTTTAAAAAGAAGGATCAGCAGCAACAGGGACAGCCAGAGGATAGCAATAGGGCAGAAGACAGATGAAAAAAGAAAGCATGAGAATTTTAATATTTTGCCCTCTTTAGGCACTGTCAGAAAAACAGCAGGAGGAAAACACTCAATAGAAGTTAGAAGGTGTGCTTGCTTTTAAATGACACCTTCTTAAACCATTTTTATATTTGCAGCTTGGCCTCATTTGCTGCAAATTTCAGCTCTTTGTGGAATAAATATGGTGAGACATCAGATCCAGAATACAATGGAGGGGCAGTACTTATTGCACAACAGAAGAAAAAAAGTTGACACAAACTCGCCTCGACAGGACAAAGGTGACATGTACTGCAGTGACAATCCTGACCAAAGGTAGCATTAAAAATAAGTTATGGAGACCATGTGAGCTAAGCATGATTCAATATCCTAGTCTGCCATTTCACCCCATTAATGGAATGACTCAAGGTGATAGGAACATCACTAAAAAAACATTTTTTTTGTCCTCCTTGAGTCTCCTTCGTAGCAGATTTTTTTTAAATCCCATGACTGGAGGCTCACACCAACTCGTTTTGGCCTCTAATGGCAAAATATCTGCCACATCACTGGAGATACACTGGACTATCAGACGGTTCCAGTATCAGGGAATCGGGTTATTAAGTTGTAACAGCAATCAACAGGAAGATAACATGAAGGGATAAAAAACTTTGTGGGTCACTGAGGAATATCAGGAAAATTTTAAAATGGTACTTTTGTGCCAGCACAAATATGGAAGAGATTTTTCATTTCCTCTATACCAGCGGTTCTCAACCTATTTCAGGTTGCGACCCAGACCTGCGCCGCGCATGCGTGGCACGACGGTCCGCATCGCGCATGTGTGGCGCAACGGTCTGCATCGCGCATGCGTGGCGCAACGGTTTTCATCGCGCATGCGCGGTGCGCCCGCAACGGCCTGCATCGCGCATGCGCGGCGTGCGCACAACGGCCCGCATTACACATGCACAGCGTGACATCCCACATCACGCATGCGCGGTGCGACCCCGCGCATGCGCGGTGCTGCCCCCTGCACCGGCCGAGAGGAAAAGGGGAAAAAATGGCGGTCTGCGGTGTTTGGCGACCCCCGTGAAATGGTCGTTCGACCCCAAATGGGGTCGCAACCCATAGGTTGAGAACAGCTACTCTATACAGTATATGACAAATATTCCTTGCGAACGCCATAGATAGCTAACAGAAAAGCAAAGGTAGCATTCAAAAAACAAATCTTGGACCAAACTAGTGTCTTATTCAGAAGATATCTGCAACTTTCACTGCCTCTTAACGGAAAAAAAGGAAAAATGTATTGTTTGTGTGTCTAATCCTTCACTGTTATCAGCCTTTTGTCAGGGAAGAGGCTCTCAATTTTTATAAAACTTTTTAAAAATCATATAATCTTCTGATTAGAATATTATTTTATTATTCCTACTCTCCACAGGAAAGCATCACCGTAGCTGCTATTGGATGAGAAAAAGAAGATGATGCCCTTAACGAACTGCTCCCTGATGCGCTAGGCCAAATGATTTAATCAGGCACTCCATGCCCACCAGAATTCAAACATGCTGCACATACCATCATTTTACTATGCACAGAAAGACGGCATGATGACGGCACAAACTATCTAAAGACCAGAAATGAAATGTTCAGCCTCTCGCTCGTAGCATTTAAAGGGTCTGTAGACATGCTGTTCCCAATCCGCTTTGCTTTGGAAATAAGCCTACTAAATTCAATTACCCTTACTCCTTAGTAACTCAATACCACTTTACAATGCCTTGGTAAGGCCACACTTGGAATACTGCATCCAGTTTTGGTCACCACGATGTAAAAAAGATGCTGAGACTCTAGAAAGAGTACAGAGAAGAGCAACAAAGATGATTAGGGGACTGGAGGCTAAAACATAAGGAACGGCTGCTGGAATTGTGTATGTCTAGTTTAATGAAGAGAAGGACGAGGGGGGACATGATAGCAGTGTTCCAATATCTCAGGGGCTGCCACAAAGAAGAGGGAGTCAAGCTATTCTCCAAAGCACCTGAAGGCAGGACAAGAAGCAACGGATGGAAACTAACCAAGGAGAGAAGCAACCTAGAACTAAGAAGAAACTTCCTGACAGTTAGAACAATTAGCCAGCGGAACAACCTGCCTCCAGAAGCAGTGAATGCTCCAACGCTGGAAGTTCTTAAGAAGAGACTGGACAGCCATTTGTCCGAAATGGTATAGGGTTACCTGCCTGAGCAGGGGATTGGACTAGATGACCTCCAAGGTCCCTTCCAACTTTATTATTATTATTATTATTATTATTATTATTATTATTATTATTATTATTATTTAGCAATGCAGTTTTCATGCTCCTGTTTACCAAATCCCCCAAACATCCTCAACCAAGTAGGATCCTGCACACTGCTCTCAGCTTCCCCCTCACTTGTTCTTCTTTGGTAATAGTCAAATCCTCGACTTACAACAGTTTGTTTAGTGACCGTTCAAAGTTACAACACCACTGAAATATGTGACTTATGACTGTTTTTCACAGTTACGACCTTTGCAGCATCGCCATGATCATATGATCCAAATTCAGATGCTTGGCAATGGGTTCACATTTATGACCGTTGCTGTGTCCCTTTGGTGACCTTCTGACAAGCAGAGTCAATGGGGAAGCCAGGTTCACTTAACAACTAGGTTACTAATTTATCAACTGCAGTGATTTACTTAACAATTGTGGCTAGAAGACTTGTAAAATGGGGCAAAATTCACTTAGCAAATGTCTCACTTAACAACAGAAATGTGGGGCTCAACTGCGGTCGTAAGTTGAGGATTACCTGTAAAGGGCACCTTACAACTTGTCTCCGATCACATTAGGAATAAGTTGATGGGCTAGAACAGAGGTCCCCAAACTTTTGGGCACCAGGGACCGGTTCTGTGGAGAGAGGTTTTTCCGCAGACCGGAGGGTGCGTGGTTTTGTGCGCTGCCTGCATCTAACAGATGGGGCTTTGCTTGTTTGTATGGCCCTATTGCTGGCATGCCATGGCCCGGTACTGGTTCACAGACCCGGGGGTTGGGTACCCCTGGCCTAGAACGTTAGGAGCAAGGCGGCTTAATTTCAGAAATCTTCTCCTGTGTTTTAATAACAAAATCTGCTACTTGTCCACCCCTTTCCTCCATATATTCACTGTTACTGTTTCACTTTTCTCCTGCCACAACTGTTAAGTAAGGCATTCCCAACTCCCTTCCACAGGTGGGAAGCAGGCAAATAGTTATGGTCTAGGAACTTTACAACCAGAAGTGGAAGAGAAGTTATTCAAATACATTTCAGACTATCATAAAGGCACCAGCGCTCCAATCATGCCAATGTGATAACGTAACATCAGCTTTCTTTCACTGATCACTTTAGGGTACCTTTAAGCGAACATCTCATCCAGCCAGGTGATTCTTCCTCACCTACAACCGTCATCCGATTCCCCGCTGCAAATAAGTTCCAGCAGAGGGACTTTTAATGAAAGACATCCGCAAGAGATACAAAAAAACCTAAAATCTTATTTTTACAAAGCTACGGACAGGCTTAAGGGCTTTTCTCTCTCTTTTTTTTTTTTTTTACCCATTAGAACATAATAGTTTCTACTCAAGCCTGAACACTGTAATAAAAAAAAATCTTTTGCCAAGTCATTACAGTGCATGCACAGTAGTTTCTTTAAGACCTAAAAGAGTCCATTTCTAAAAGAACACAACAAAAAGCAATTTGCTGTTCTACAAACTACCCTGCTGCAAAAAACGGAGAGCAATTTTAAGAGCAGGGCTTTAAGCATCAGACCCCTATGGTTACTGGATATGTAGAGCAATAGCTTCAGTATCTCTTGCGAGACCAAGCATGTCTCCTTAATGGATGCTTAAGGTGAGACAACCACCATGCTGAGCATAGTGTGTTATGGGGGGAGGGGGAGAGAGGGGGACTCAGAGATGCCCACTGCATTTGTCAAGGGAAACCACAATGTATGACACACGGGGATACTTATTTTGGGGGGCGGGAACAGCAGCTGTATAAAATGAGTCTCTCTTTTTCTTTGTGTGTGTGGGGGGGTGTTATTTTTACACACAAAATAAGTCAGCTTTAGACCAGACTCCTTTAATTTTCTCCCCTTTCCTTTGTATCCTCGCCTCGCCAAACCTTTAAGAAAGTTCAGAAGTTCAGGCAGAACTAATTTGAATGCCAAATATCTGGAAAAATAGGAAGGGAAAGCAAGCTCCGTGCAGAAAACAAAGAATTGGAATATATGATAATCTTAGCTATCAGGTATCCTAAGAGCTTTTGCCCTTTTCCCCATCACCCACTCCCACTTTTTTTCTCTATTTTCCAAACTTTTTCAGAAAGGGAAAAGCTGCTCGAAACAATTAGGGAGAACAGCGGCCATTGTATGCTTGCCAAGCAGGGAGTGGTATCCTCTCACCTTAAAAATTCAGAGCAGTTTTTACTTTTATATAAACACTTAAAAGATCAAGTGGTTCCCCCGCTTCCCATAAAAAGGTCAAGTGTTTTCCTCTTCTCCCCACAGGGAAAGCATATGGCTGTCACTCATTTTTTTTTTATCTGTTTGTACTTTTGTTTTGAGGAGAAAATCCCTATTGCAGGCTATGCTGGTGAAGGCTGTCATTTCAGAGACCACTTATTGCTCACAGGAATGCACTGAATCCATCACAAAAGCAGAGGATGGCAGCTGCACACCTCTGCCCATCTGTAAAATTCAGCCTCAGCCTACCTGCTGAACTTCTCCTTTAAGCAAAGAGAGCAGAACAGGGCTTGACACCTCTGCCCTTGCATGTGGGTGAGCCATACATATGGTTTTATAAATAGTAGCGCTCTTAGTATAAACATCAGCAAAGAGGGGAAAGAATGGCAAGTCATTCAAATAGGGAAAAAATAGGAACCTTGGATTAAATTGGTAGGCTTGATTCTACAACGATCATGCTACTGCATTTACTTCTAAAAAATCATGAAATGCCCCCTTAGGAAGGGGCCTTTTATAAAATATGTTGAGCGTTTATTTGTTTAAGCTTCTCAGAAAAAAAAATATTTCTTGGGCCATCTGCTGTTTAAAAAGGAAACCAGCTGATAGAGTTCTTCCTCTGTCTGGTTGATGCTAGTGGTTTTCCAAAAAAGTGAGTCCTCCTTCTTGGGAGCTAAAACAAGTAAGATTGTAATAGTCTACTTCAGAAACCAGGGTGGGTCAAATTGAGCATCCCACTGTCACTCTTGCTGTGAGAGGGAAGCATCTGTAGAGTGACTGGGAGCTGATACTGCAGGACCTCACTTCTTCAGTCAGAGCTGATTCTCAAGTACAAGAAACATTTTCCAGGCAATAAAATTGGCACAGAAATAACTTTAGTTTCAAGACTAGCTTACACTTGAGGAATAGGGACAAGTTAGCTACTTGTTAGAATTTGATCTTTATTTGAATTACACTTGATGCTTGACTATTTATGTTATTTATGTTCTCTGGAATGCTCAATAAATTACATGTGTTTTCTTTTTCAATAGGAAACTTTTTAAAACATTTTTTTCTTTTTTTTCTTTTTTTTATTAACAAAATTTTTATTAATTTTTTAAAATTTTTACAAAAAAGACACATAATAATAGCTCAACCGAAAACTAACATGTACCACATTTTCCAAACAATTAATATAACTGCTCGGCACCCCCACCACCACATCCCCCTATCCCTAACCACCCCTCCTTCCTCTTACCATCTACCTACTTTCCTTCCTTCACTCCTCCTCTACTTCTCCACCCACCATCTCTACCCCCACTCTCTCCTCCTCTTACCAACTTCCTACTTACCTCTACCTTCACTCCTCCTTCACTCTTCCTCTTCTTCCCACCAGATGTGGTGCCAATAGGCCACCCGAGCAACCCCTTAATATATATTCTTACATATTCTTACATATCGCCAACCCCGATTACAGTTGAGAAAAACATAATGTATAAATTATGAATACCCTCCCACCCCCCCTCCCCGACTTCCCAAAGTGAATACAGGGTAAAAACACAAGAAAACCCACTAAACTACTTATTATATAAATCCAACATATAAATATTTAACTATATGCTAAATATAATTTCTTCAATTGATATTTCCCTTGTATATAATCTATCCATTTTTTCCAGTCCATCATAAATTTTTCATTTGAGTGATCCTTCAGATATGCGGATATCTTGGCCATTTCTGCCATATTTATAACTTTTAATGTCCATTCTTCAATAGATGGTAATTCAGACGTCTTCCAATATTGTCCCACCAGTAATCTTGCTGCAGTAATCAAGTTCAAAATCAACTTAGTCTCTATGGTGGTACAGTCTTTTATGATACCAAGCAAAAACAACTGTGGTGAAAATTCAATACGCTTTTTCAATATATTTTGAAGAATCCACCATATTTTTTATC
Organism: Bothrops alternatus; assembly: GCA_034064705.1. Taxonomy (NCBI): domain Eukaryota; kingdom Metazoa; phylum Chordata; class Lepidosauria; order Squamata; family Viperidae; genus Bothrops; species Bothrops alternatus. The sequence goes on from JARGCV010000248.1 coordinate 15,265,172, forward strand.
CAAAAAGCCTTGATTTTTTTACAAGTCCACCAAACATGAAAATAAGTAGCATCCATAGATTCACATCTCCAACACTTGGGTTGCATATCTGGGTACATAAATGATAATTTTTTCGGGTCTAAATGCCATCTATAAAACATTTTATACAAATTTTCTCTTAAATGTTGTGCTTGCGTAAATTTTACATTTTTCACCCATATCTTCTCCCATGTTTCCATCGTAATTGATTGTCCAAAATTATGTTCCCACTTAATCATGCAATCTTTAACTAATTCAGTTTCAGAATCAATTTCAATTAATGCATTATATAATCTTTTAATATGCATAGGTCTTTGATCTCTAACTTGTTTAATTAAATTATCGTCCTTTAAGGAGAAACCCATCTTAAAATCTTTTTGCCATCTAGTCTGTAATTGTACATGTGAATACCAATTATGAGCTATTCCTTCTTCCCTTAACCTATTTAATGGTTTCAATAACAAAGAATTTCCTTCTTTAATTAAGAGTTTCTCATAAGACACCACATCTTGAATTTGTTGTCTATTTATACTCTCTATTGCATGCCTGGGAACTGTCCAAAGAGGAATCTTTCCATTTAACTTGTAATAAAACTTTTTCCAGACATGCAACAGAGCATTTCTCAATAGATGCTCTTTAAAACTCCTATCCACCTTTTTGTCATAAACTAAATATGCATGCAAACCATACAATAACCCGTACCCTTCTATATTCAATATCCTATCCTTAGTTAAATTGATCCAATCACTTATTGCTACTAAAACTGCAGCATAATAATATAACTTAAAATTGGGCATTTTCAAACCACCTCTCTCCCTTGTATCTTGAATAATTTTTAATTTAACCCTTGGTTTCTTGCCATTCCAAATAAATCTATTGATACCTTTCTGCCACTCCTCTAAGTTCGCATCCTTTTTAAGTATTGGTAACATTTGAAATAAGAATAAAAATTTTGGCAATACGTTCATTTTTATTGCAGCTATCCTACCCAACATAGATAATTGTAATTTTTTCCATTTATCCAATTCTATTTGTATCTTGTTCCATAAAGATTCATAGTTATTCTTATATAATTTCCCATTAGAAGCTTCTATATAGATTCCTAAATATTTAACTTTCTTAACTATCACACAACCCGTTATTCTTTCCAAATCTTGTTTTGATTTGTCATCTAAATTTTTAACCAACATCTTTGTCTTAGATATATTTAATTTAAAGCCTGATACCCTTCCATAATTTTGAATAATCTCCATCAAACAAGGGAGACAGATGAAAACTAATGTTAGACAACTCATTAACATATTGGAATATTTGGATAAGCATATCCAAGTACCTGCAGTTCTTATGTTTTTGGATGCGGAGAAAGCTTTTGATAGACTGAATTGGTTATTTTTGAAAAGATTAATTGTTAAGATGGGAATGGGGGATCAGTTTATTAATTCTATATCAGCAGTTTACCAGAAACAAAAAGGTCAGATTATTGTGAATGGGCAATTAACAGATTTATTTAATATAGAGAAAGGTACTAGGCAGGGTTGTCCTTTATCCCCTTTATTGTTTGTTTTAACCTTAGAGGTTTTATTGAATAGGATTAGAGCTTCAGATGAATTAAAAGGTATACAAATTAGACAACATGATTATAGATTATGTGCTTTCGCTGATGATTTACTTGTGACATTGACTCAACCAATACAGTCGGCTCAGAGCTTGATGGAGATTATTAAAACATTTTTTTCCAAATTAAGGATCAAATCAGTATCATCTTGTAATCAATCCAAAGCCTTGCATATTCAATTAAGTTTTCCTTTCTGGAGATTCTGCTTGAATTGCTTTCTGTGGTTTGGATATATCATTATCTCCTGTGCCATTGGATACTTTATATACAATCACTTAAAGGAACAATTTGATTTATTTCTATTATCTTTCTTTTTTAACACAGATTAATATCTTTAATGTTTGTAAGACTGACAGTCAGCATGGCATAGTAGTTAAGATGCTGGATTAAGAGTAGGAAGATCCATGTCCTAGTCCCTCTTTATACCCTGAAATCAAGCTGGGTGACTTCCAGCTGGTCACTGTTTCTCAGTTCTAATCAGGCTCTGAAACAGACTGGTTGAAAAACAATTCCTTCATTGCATCACATACTGATATCTTCACTGTGTGAATCAGGCAGGTGAAATGAATAACGGGTGGACCCTACATGCAAATTGGACAAATGCTAGGAAAAATCAAAAGGGGCGTTGTCTTACCTGAACGCCTTTTCTCAGCATGGTGGTGTAGAATCCAGTGATTGGGTTATTTCAGCCTTCCTGCTCAGAGAGACTAAGTCAGAGGTTTAGTCACGCCTCCCTTTGGGTGTGTCTTCCCAGTTTTGACGAGGCGAAGGATCCTGACAAAGTCTGACGCAATGACTCCAAAATACAAGAAAATGACAATACGCAAGCCTAGACACCTATCCAAGGGAGGGTGTGGATTCTACACCACCATGCTGAGAAAAGGCGTTCAGGTAAGACAACGCCCCTTCTCCAGCATGGTGGATGTAGAATCCACTGATTGGGACATACCAAAGCCCCCCATGTCCCTAAGGGAGGGAAGGTCTAGGCTGGTGTCTCCCTAGAAAAACAACCTGTTGAAGAACCCGTCTGCCAAATGCGGCGTCCGCCACGGCAAACCTATCGATCTTATAGTGTGTAATGAAAGATGATGGAGACGACAAAGATGCCGCCCTGCAAATCTCCTCCACAGAGGCCTGGGTAGACCAGGCCGCAGAGGTCGCTGCGCTGCGCGTGGAGTGAGCTGTGATACGAGCCGGGACCGGAAGTGACTGGAATGCGTAGACCCTAGCAATACAAGCCCTGATCCACCTGCCAATGGTGGAAGAAGAGACCTTCCTGCCCATGGCAGAGGGCTGAAAGGACACAAACAAGGCCTCCGACTTGCGAAAGGTCGAAGTACGCTTGATGTAAAGACGCAGAGCCCTGCGCACATCTAGCTTGTGCCACTGACATTCCAGACGGTGAGAATGATTTGGACAGAAACTAGGCAAGATTAGATCCAGTGACCTGTGAAAACCGGTGTTCACTTTGGGAATAAAGGAGGGGTCTAATCTAAGGACCACCCTGTCTTCATGGAAGGTGCAGAGATCATCTCTGACTGAGAGGGCAGCCAATTCCGAGATCCTCCTGGCCGAAGTGATTGCAACTAAAAAGGCAACCTTCAAGGAGAGAAAATGCAGGGAGCAAGACTGGAGAGGCTCGAAAGGAGTGGTGGTTAAAGCCTGCAACACAGTAGGTAAATCCCAAGATGGGTATCTATGTACTGTGGGAGGACCAGAATTGGCCGCCCCTTTAAGAAAAGCAGAGATAGCTGGGTGGTGTGAGAGCGGACCCAAATTGTCACAGGTAAGAACCGTGGACAAGGCCGCAACCTGCCTACGGATGGTGTTAGTGGACAAGCCCCTGGAAATGCCCTCCAGCAGATAATCTATAATATTGGGGACTGTAACCGAAAGAGGGTCCAATTTGTGTGAGACACACCACTGGCAGAAGTTTCTCCACGTGGCATCATAGATCCGGTTAGTCGAAGGACATCTAGAGGCCTGAATCATGGAGATCACCCCGGAGGAATAGGCCTGCTTAGCTAGACTCTCCCGCTCAAGTGCCAAGCGGCTAATTGAAGCCACTGAGGGTCTGGGTGTTGGAGCTCCTCCTGGCTGAGAGCTACTCGGTCCAGAGGAAGCCTCCATGGAGGAGACAGGGATAGATCCACCAGGTCTGCAAACCACGGTCGTCGCAGCCAATATGGAGCAACCAATATTACTTCCGCCTGCTCCAGGATCAGCCTGCGAATGGTGGCCTGCAACAGCGGAAGAGGAGGGAAGGCATAGAGCAGACCCTCTGGCCACTTGCACTGGAGAGCGTCCATCCCCTCGGCCCCCCTTGCCGGAAATCTGGTGAAGAATCTGGGGAGCTGGGTATTGGACGGGGAGGCAAACAGATCCACGCATGGCCTGCCGAACCTGCTCGCGATCATCTCAAACAGACTCGGGTCCAGGCGCCACTCCGAGTGGTCCACAGTCGCCCTGCTCAAGGAATCTGCCTGTCGGTTTGCCTCTCCCGAAATGTGCTCTGCTCTGATTGAGCCCAAGTTGCCTTCCGCCCACAAACCTAGTTCCATGGCCTCCTGCAGGAGAGCCCAGAAATGTGTCCCTCCCTGTTTGTTGACGTGAGCCTTGGCTGCCACGTCGTCCATCAGGATCAACACGTGCTTCCCTGACACTAGGGAGGAGAAGTGAAGGAGAGCCAAATGAATCTCCCTGAGTTCCAGCCAGTTTATGTTTTGTTGGAGGTCCACCCTGGACCAGCGCCCCTGTGCCAATTGGTTCTGGAGGTGAGCCCCCCAGCCGAACAGACTGGCATCTGTGATCAGGACGAGCCTGAGGGGCTCCTTGAAGACATTGGACATTGCCTCGGAGGTCCACCACCGGAGGGAAGAGAGCGTATGGGGTGGAACCTGGACCTTCCTGGTGGAGGCGCTGAGGTTCCGCTTCTGGAATGGGAGAAGGAACCACTGAAGGTTCCTTGAATGTAATCTTGCCCACGGGACTATGCCCATGCAAGATACCATCTTCCCCTGGAGCTGGGACAGCTGGACCAGAGGAACCGTCCTCGCTCCCCGAATCTGGGATACTAAATTCCAAACACTCAGTCGTCGCTCCTGGGAGAGATAGACCCTGCAAAGGTCGGAATCTATCAGGGCTCCTAGATGGAGGATCCGTTTTGTGGGGATTGTGTGGCTTTTCCTGAAATTTACTGAAAAGCCGTGATCCTGAAGGATCTGAATGGTGGTCGACAGATCTAACTTTGCTGACTGGAGGGACCTGGACTGTACAAGGATGTCATCCAGGTAGCACTGTACACGCACCGGTATCATCCGCAGGTGGGCTGCCAATACCGCTAAGACCTTCGTGAAAATCCTTGGGGCCGAAGACAGACCAAACGGAAGGGCCCTGTATTGATAATGCTGGTGTGCATAATAGAAGCGCAGGAACCTGTGGTGCTCCCGGGAGATTGGGATGTGGAGATAGGCCTCTGTAAGATCTATGAAGGACAGGAAATCTCCCTTCCTAATACCGGCCAGTATTGACTTTAGGGTCTGCATCTTGAACCTTCTGTATACTATGAACCAGTTCAGACCCTTTAAGTCAAGTATCGCCCTCCATCCTCCTGATGCCTTGGGGACCACGAACAGGATGGAGTAGAAACCTGTTCCAATCTGATCCCCTGGGACTGCCTCTATGGCCTTTATTTCCAGGAGGTGTTTGATGGCGGTAGTGACCAATCGTGCTTTCGAGGGGTTCCGTGATACTGGGCACTGTAGGAAGTGATCGTGTGGGAGGGATTGAAACTCGAACGCCAGACCCCGTCTGATGCTGTCTCTGACCCAAGAGTCGGTCAGACTCCCAGACCTGGTAAAACTGTTCCAGGCATCCCCCTATCGGAAAGTCCCCTGTGGGGTCACTTGAAAGGAACGTTTGGCCTGTGACTGACCCGTCTCTGGTATTCGGGCGGTCCTGTTGCCGATCCTGTCTCTGAGGAAAAGACCATGAGCCTCTGGGCCAATCCCAGAACTGCCCTGTCCAAAAGGGCTGTCGCCACTCCCAAGAACTAGAGGGACGAAAGGTCTGCCTGCAGAACTCCTGCTGTGGCCGCCTGTCAGACTTCTTGGAGGGGTGTACCAGAACCTTGCGCTTGTCCTTGCCCTCAACTACATGTGGATCGAGAATAGGGCCAAACAGATCTTTGCCAGCGTACTTGGCTGTGGAGAGACGCCATTTGGCCTTGAGATCCGTTCTCGACTGCTTCAACCATAGTAGCCTACGAGAGGCCACTGTGGCGACAATAGATCTGGCCGAGCACTTGGCCAAATAGAGAGAGGTGTCAGCCATGTATTGTGAGGCTGCCACCAGTTTGACAAGTGTCTGGTGTACTCTGACCTGATCAGGTGGGACAAGGGTCTGAAGGTCTCGGAGCATCATGATGGCCGCTCTGGCGAAGAATGAAGCAGACGTTGCATCCTTTATGGCCAGCCCCGAGGCCTGATGAGCTCTTCTGAAGGAGAACTCAAACGTCTTGTCCTCCGCCTTCAGAGCCTCTGCCATGTCGCCTGTGACGGCGGAAGTAGAAAACAAGGAAATTAATGGGGAATCAACAGTTGGAACCTCCAGTATGGAAGGAAATGAAGGAGACATATTGTACAGTTTCTTTTCCATACTGCTTTCTTTCGGGGTGGTGGCCAGGGATGACCACTGGGTCTCAACTGCATCCCGAAAAACAAATGGGCAAGGAATCTGTTTTAGGTCCACAACCTTCACCGCAAATAAAGGATTGGACTCCTGATCTGCAGAGGTAGAAGGCTTTTCCTCCTGAACTGAAGTCAGGTTAGTAGTAGTACAGGCCTTCAGAAGAAGGGATTTGAAGAGGGATGGATCAAAGAGACCCGAGGTAGATGCCTGTTCTGGTGTTGCCTCCTCATCCTCTGACATGGGAGTGTCAGCTATGGCCAAATCCACGGACTCCCCCTCTATTTGAGAGGAAGATTCGGAGATATCTGAACCCGGCGCCGTGGCCCGTCCCAGCAGAGAAGAGGGACTTGGGGGGGAGGCAAATGATGGGAAGGAACCTGCGAACCCCTGGAGGAGGACATGAACTGAACAAAGGCATGGTGCATGAATGCCTGAAATTGGCTCTGAGACCACATGTCCCCCTGGTCCCTGGGAGTAGCCCCAACCACCGCTGGAGCATAAACAACTTCGGGACTCTGATGTATTGAGGAGGGGCAGGAGTGAGAGGGACCTGCTGTTTGGTTGCCCCCGGAGGAGGACTAATCCAAGTGGCTTCTTGCAGAGGCGCAAAAGGTGGCTCCAGGATAGAGGTATCCAGTGGGGCGGGGGGAACCGGTTCAGCCCCCCTGGATAGGAGCCGCTGTGCTTTGGAGAATTCCTTCTCCAGTGTCTGGTGCCTCCTCGAGGCCTCTCGCTCGGCTATTTTGGAAGTCTCTTTAGTAGACAAATGCTTGGTTTTGGCCTTTTTCTTCCCCCCTGCTTCCAATTCACTAGATCTGAACTTTGACTGCGCAGGGGGTGCACCAGAGGCTTGTGTTGCCTGGGGCGAGTAGCTGTCTGCCATTGCAACTAGGTAGGGCCTGACAAGGATACCTAGGAAAAAGGGGAGAATCCAAAGACGCAGATCAAAACAGTCAGAGATGGAACGCAACCGTTCCTCACACTGAAAAGGAGATGCAAAGGCAGAGCAGTCGAACAGGCCTGTAGTCCTGCCCGATTAGGCCTGGTGGCTAAAGGCCACTACTATCAATAACAGGCAGTCAAAGGAAAACAACCCCTCACTCCAAAATAGGGCCGTGGGCCTGTAAGCAATATCGAGCCCTGTATTTATGTATGACAAACTTCTTTATTATTATTATTATTATTATTATTATTATTATTATTATTATTATTATTATTATTATTATTTTCTTAAAGGAAACAGTAAATCCCCTGACTAAATATATGATTTGTCTCCGTTCAGGCCTGCCAACGCAGCCCCGGACAACCACTAGAACTCTGGCCTAGCCGGCACCGATCATCGTAGAGGTTAAAATGGCGTCCGCCTAAAAACCTCACAAACCGCTGAAAAAACAATCAAGCAAGTATTCCCCCCGCTCGGACCTGCCAACACAGGTCAAGGCGACAATGCTCCCAAAGAGCGGCCTAGCGGGCCTGACGACTCTCAAACCAAAATGGTGGCCGGAAAAGGGAGTCTGCAATGGCGACCACCTGACAACCACGCGGTCAAAATGGCAGCCGTGACTCCCCGTATCTCCTAAAATGAAGGAGACAAGCGAAGAAGGAGAAACGCGGCAACCGCGAAGGCTAGGGCTCCCCGCTTTCCCCCCCCATCCTGGAACTTGCGTTTCGAAGAACAGGGAAGTCCTGGATCCGACGCTTGAGCCTCGTGGCGCCTGGTCCTGGGATCGTAATGCGCCCGGCTGAGTAAGGCAGCTCACCGTTCCCGGGAGCTGCAAAAGCGGGTAAGAAGCGACCCGAGGGTCCTACTTCTAGGGAGGCCCAAGGCCTCGAAGGAGGGAACGAGCCCTGCCGGAGCCCAAGAGGCTCTGGACACAAAGAAGGACAAAGTCCTTTAGAGACCAGCCAAAAAAACCCAACAACAGTCTAGGAATTTAGAAATTTAGTAAATTTTAGAAAAAGCCAAATTGAACAAATTAAAGGGAAAAAATCCTATGGAGCCAATAAACCTGCGTGCTGCTGAGCCTAAGACTAAGTCAAAACTGGGAAGACACACCCAAAGGGAGGCGTGATTAAAGCTCTGACTTAGTCTCTCTGAGCAGGAAGGCTGAAATAACCCAGTCAGTGGATTCTACATCCACCATGCTGGAGAACATCTAACACCTGTAAGATTGAGCTATCTCAAAGGGAAGGGGGATATGCTAACTCTAGTCACGTGCTTATGTTACAGGTCTAGGAGGTAGTAGCCCTACAAATGTTTATCATATTTCTCCTTCTATTTGCCAGTAAGACAAATAGGATCCCTAACTGTCCCACATGCCAGGGTTATGGGATGGAGATATCAGGTACAAGCATCCCCATAAAACAGGGCTGTCAAACTGCCAGCCCGTGAGCCGGTTGCATCATACGGACGCCGCACCCATCCCAGCTCTGGCAATGCGAAAAAAGTTGTGATATGTCGAGACACGTCACGTGATGCGGCGAGTTTGACATTTGTGCCTTAGAAGATAAAAAGATGTCATTAGTATCCCTACCAAGAACTAAGCTTTTGTGCATCATAGCTTGCTTCATCTGATAAATAGAGTGCTAGAGTGAGGGCTTAAATTGAGTTGAGCCAGGGAGAAAGGAGAAGACAGGTTGATTGTGCACATATAGGTCAGACAGGAGACAGATTACCAGGACCTCATCAATCAACATAATAATGTATATAAAAAAACCCTCAGACAGCAAAGTAGGTGTAAACTCAGAGGATTTCTGGGCAGGAGTTTTCAGACCTTCGACCTTTTGCTCTACCAGCTCAGTTCTGCTTTTACAAATATATTGAAGGTTTTGTAAAAAAAAAGAAAAGAAAAAAGAACCAGGTTTCTCCATTTTAATGTATCTAGCTACACGCTAGGTATTATTATTATTCAACCATTTAATTGCCCTGGTTTCCCTGTGAAAATTGTCCGTTGGGGAAAAAAAGTGCTGGAAAATGTCTTATTAAAGATTCACACAAAATCTCTGGACTGAACAACAATTCTGAGGTTAGAGGTGGAAAGAAGAGGCAAACTTTTTTTTAAAAAAAAAATCCCAGAATAATCAATCTGAAGAGCACCTTTTAGTCCACTGAGTTCAATGCCCTACTCATTGCACAAATCCAAATTAAAGGATCCCAGACAGATTTATGTCTAGCCTCTATTTGAATGCATCCAATAAAAAAATTACCAATCTCCTCTCTGGATCACTTGGTCGACTGTCAAATTGCACAATTATAAAGTTTTTTTCCTAACATTCAGTTGGAATCTGCCTTACTATAGCTTATATACATTAGTCTATGTCAGGGGTAGGCAACCTTGGCTCTTTTATGACTCGTGGACTTCAACTCCCAGAATTCCTGAGTCATAAAAGAGCCAAGGTTGCCTACCTTGGTCTATGTCCTGCACTCTAGAATGTTTCACCTTTTTCTAGGTGACATTATTTCAAGTATTTGAAGATTGCTCTCAGATCTTCCCTCAATTGTCTTGTTTCAAGGCTACACACATCTTTCAATCTTTCCTCCTAGGTTTCCATTTCTAGTCCCCTGATCACCTGCGCTAACTCTCTGTAAACCTGCTCTAAATTCTTCAAATCTTCCTCAAAATGTAATACCCAGAACTGGATGCGGTACTTGAGATAGGAGGCTGACCAAATATTAATCCAATAGTTTTCTTTCTCTTCCTAACACTCTTATAGATTAGATTTTCCTCCAGATCCAGTGGTTTACAGCTCTCATAATTTCAAACCTGCTAACCATGGGAATCAGTTTAACACAACTGGAAGGCACTAGATTGCCGTAGACAGAAATAGACATCATTTTTTCCCCAATTTGAATCTAATGAAAGCTTTGCTGCTAACACTACAGCTAGGGCAGAACATCAGCCTTATACGAGGCCAGTCTTACATTCCTAGCATGTATCACTCCAAAGGTAAGACTATAGATTTTCATAAGCACCTGTATTCTCTCTGTAAAAAAAATACAATAGAAAGGCTCAACTAGTTTCTTTTCATTAACCCCAAGGAGAGCTTAGTGGCAAGATGAGATTGCAACATAAGGAGGTAAAAAAAAAAAATGCTAGCATTCAGTGTCTTGATTTATTGACTAAAACTACAGAGAGATATCTTGTCTTCTTCATGAATCAGTAAAAATTATGGTCCTAATTAGACAGCGATATATGGTGATGTAACAGTAGTTCTTCCATGGTAAAGAGCCTGTCAGGCAACACAATATAATTTAGCCAAAGTGGAATCAAAATGGTAGCTTTGATTTAAAACAAAGACCAAACATTTCCATAATAGCTGTCTTCAAGAAGACTCCAGAGTTGGTATGGAGATTTTATTTTTACCTCCTGCATTAGAAAAAAAATCAAGCTTTATAGATTCCTTTGTACCTTTGAAATATGTATCCTAAAATATAGTTTTAAGCTTTGTATCTGATTGCAAGTTATCACAAAATAAAATTACAATCCATTTCACTACTCTCCATTTCTGCTCCTCAGTCAGCATGAAGCATCCAAAGTGGGACGCATAATAAACTATTAAGAAATAGTGTTGTTATCTCACCATACATTCAAATATTAGCTTTAGCACAGTCCCGGAATTTATGAATTTGCCCTGGAGTAATTACATTGCACATCTGGAATTAAAGACCAGGGTTCCCAAGTGAGGGATACTTTACTAACCAAACATGACTTCCAGCACAGTCTTAAGAGAAAGAAGAAAATTAATTCTGGGATATATGACAACTCTCTTGGGGACAACAAGGGTGTCTGGGTAATTATGCCCCCTATGTATTCCAGCTGGGTCCAGCAGGAATATTAATTGAAACATGAGCTTCTGTCCCCACTTGCTTCTCCCAAGGAGTAGAATTGCTAGCTAAAACTAATGCCAGTTTCTCCTTTTTTCAGGCTGGCTGGCCTGGGGACAGCAATGCAACAGTTGGAGAGGCAATAACTGGCTGTTTTATTCCAGACAGAGAAGGACAGAGACCAGTTGTTATGACCCACAATCAGTGATAGGCTGGAGCTGGTTCGCACTGGCTCATGACAGTCAATTGTTAAATGTTCTGGAATTTTGTGAGCTGGTTGACAGCAGAGGTGAGCTTCCATGTGCAGTGCACCCATCAGCTGTTGTGCAGCTAGTAACACAGTACAGGCAATGGAATTGACAGAAGCAGTTCTTAAACATTTAGAAGAACCCATTGACCACAATACACTGGTAGCCCTTAGCTGGCTATCAAAACGTATTTGTTTATTAATCTAGCTTATACAGCCACCTGTCTCAAAAGGAGTGACTCTGGGCGCTGTACAATAGTCAATAAAAAGTATACATATATAAAAACAGATATTTAAAACTAGAAAAATCAGCATTCAAAATGGAGATGATTAAAACTAAAAATACTTATAACAGTTTGTTTAGTGACTGTTCAAAGTTACAGCACTGAAAAATGTGACTTATGACCGTTTTTCACACAACTTTTGCAGCATTCCCCATGATCGTGTGATCAAAATTCAGATGCTTGACAACTGGTTCACACCTATGATTGTTGCTGTGTCCCAAGGTCATGTGATCACCTTTTTTGACCTTCTGACAAGCAAAGGGGAAGCGAGATTCACTTAACAACTGGGTTACTAACTTATCAACTGCAGTGATTCACTTAACAACTGTGACAAGGAAAGTCATAAAACAGGGCAAAACTCATTTAACAAATGTCTCAGCAACAGAAATTTTGGGCTCAATTTTGGTCGTAAGTCAAAAACTACCTATATATGCAAACCCCAAGCAGACAGAGTCAAGTACATCCCCCTCATCAGTGGAGCCATTTAAGCAAGTTTTCGATTCTCTGGGATGACCAGACCTAATGGCATAACCAGATCTTGAGGGACTTCTGGAACGTCAAACGGGATGGAGCTGATTTAATGTCCAGAGTAGAATGTTCCAATAGGCCGGTGCCACAGCAGAGAAAGTCCATCCCCTGGGTCCCTGGTTGGTTGATATCTATTGCATGTCCTGTCTGCTGAATCTAGTGGGTAAACTGAGAGGCAGTCCCTCAGGACTTTATAAAGGACTTTAAAGATTAAAACCAGCACAAAACCTAGGACCAGGAAGCAAAATGGCAACCAGTGCGGTTCGTGGAACAGAGGTGTAAAATATGTGCTGTCTTAGGAGAAACACATAACTCCCTGCCCTGCTGCATTCTGCACCAGCTAAAGCTTCCAAATTCAAGAGCACCTTATGTAAAGCACATTACTATAGTCCAGGGGTCTTCAAACTTGATCCTTTTATGACTTGTGGACTTCAACTCCCAGAATTCCTCAGCCAGCATGCCTGGCTGAGGAATTCTGGGAGTTGAAGTCCACAAGTCATAAAAGGGCCAAGTTTGAAGACCCCTGGACTATAGTCCAATCTGGAGTTGACTAGGGCATGAGTGACTGTAAGCAGAGCACAGCAAAAGGGCAGATAACAAGCAAGATTCCCTCCAAACTGCACCCCTTCTGTTTCAGGCAGAGGCTGTTGGGGAAGAAAACTAGAAATGAATGGGAATTGTCCAGAGTCCCTTTTTAAGTTGGAATTAGCAGGATGCAAGGTTCTCTAGGTAAGAAGTTGGCAAAAGTGTAACATCTGTTCCAAAAGTAGTCTTTTCTCTCTTAATGTGCAAGTTTAAGTCTTGCTTTATGGTCCTGGGCATTTAGATTTTCTGTATATGCTCAAAAAGTCTGTGCCTTTATTCAAGCCTAAATCCCCTTACAGCACAGTTTCTCTAAATTAGGACGAGACCAAAGCTATCTTGCATCTCAGAAAATCTAAATTGTCCCTTAGAGTTTTCTTTGAAGGTCCTTTGAAGTCTCATTTTGTGAGTGGAAAAACTCTAGATTGTGTCTTCTGATCTGATGAATGTTTGGCACATGTGACTACTTAAAATAAAATAAAAAAATTTTAAAGACCTAATTTTGTTTCTATCTTGTAAAGTAGTCTTAAACTCAAATGAGGAGAGTTTTGTTTAGGTACATGCCTTAGTTCTCTCTACAAGCACAAGAGGTGGCGCTAGAGAAAATCATTTCATTTTTATCAGCTTTTTGTATAGTTACTTGTCATTATGGCACACTGTCTATGGCAACAGCCCCCCAACCTTTCGGCACCAGGGACCGGTTCTATGGAGAGAGGGTTTTCCATGGACTGGAGGCAGTGTTTCTTGGCATGCTGCAGACTGGTGCCGGTCCATGGATCGGGGATTGGTCTCCCACACCGGGAAGCAAGGAAGATACCTGGTACACATGTATCCTGAAAAATGAGTAGTATAGCAGATACATCAGGGAAGGAAGATGGGGCCAAGATGTGTAGAATCAGAAGGTGTAATGGTATGTGCGAATGACCTTGGGAGACAGGACAAGGAGCTGCAGGCTGGGCAACCAGCATGCAGAAGTATCTCAGTCCACAGAAGGAGGGAGGGCATGGGAAATGTTTCAGAAGGGACCATCCCTAGTATTCTAAAGCAGAGGTCCCCAACCTTTTTGGCACCAAGGTCCGGTTACGTGGAGAGAGGTTTTTCTGCAGACTGGAGGGGTTTTGTGGTTTTGTGTGCTGCCTGCATCCCGCAGATGGGGCTTTGCTTGTTTGTGCAGACCGGTTGCTGGCATGCCACGTCCTGGTACTGGTCCATGGACTGGGGATTAGGGACCCCTGTTCTAAAGAGTAAACATAAAGGAGGGGAGAAACACCTTCAGTCTTGCAAGATTTTCTTTTTTATTAAGTGACATTATAAAATAAAAATACATGAAAAACAAAAGTTAGCGAACTAAGAGGAAGAAAGAGTGAAGTGCAAAGACAGAAAAAGAAATAATGACGTCCTATATTTTAGTGCAGTAAAATACAAAAAGAAAGTCAACTTTTGCTTTACATTTCACAACATTTCAAATTACATCTAAAATAACAAAGTCATTCTAATCATCAAACAAAGTTTCATTGTTTTCAGTTTCCAGCAAAAAGTCCAGGAGAGGTTTACAAGTAGAAACAAAACGAGCTAAGTTCTCCTCTTTCATTAAAACAGTTTCTGCATCTCCTCTGTCTCCATCATCTTTACCATCCACTCTTCCATTGTGGGAATTAGTCTTTCCCTCTTTGTGCATATAAGATTCTCACTGCTGTCAACGTACGTAACAACAAAGTTCCCAGTATTGCAAGATTCTCTTAATATAACCTTGCAATCAACACAGAGCTAATACTCCTTACTGTACTCCTTGTCTGGACTACGTCACAGAGCTAACAGTTTCTGAGAAAGGAGACCTCAGAATTATCACCTCTTAGGAGCTCGACACTGCCACTACAGCTACACGCCACTAGATGGGGCCATAACCAATCAAGTAAGCCAGGCAGCTATCCAGAAGACAGTGGTTAGCCCAGGTTGCTAGAAGTCTAGCCAGAGGTAGCTTTGATGAAACCAAAGCTGTCTGTGAGCATCATAAAACCTATATATCACAGCTGGAGTTTCTTGGAGAGCGGATAGAATGTGGAAGAGAATAGGTTAGAAATGAAGACAATGGCTGGTTATTCCCTGACCCTTTACTAAATGACTTTTGTCAGGGAATAACGGGAGTAGCAAAGCTACAGTCTGCTTGTTTGTGTAACCTTCTGCAGGGGCTTCTTTATTTATGCTATTTATATACACTGCCTTCAACAGAACTAGTTCCCCAGTGTTTTCTTTAATTAAAATATCAAAACAATATGCTCAAGTACAATCAAGAGAAGAGTATAGGCCAACAATTTGCCTAAAACAGACTGAAATAGAAGTAGATTGATTAGATAGGGATGTTTTTAATTCCTAAAAGGCCCTCCCTAGGCTTATCACATGTCTGCCCTCTTTTAAGAAAGAAGCAGAGAAAAATCTGTAAGTTGATGAGCTGAGAGAGCTGACAGATTGATACTGGAGAAGTTTCCTGCAGGGTTTTAAGACATTTAAGGCTTCAGGTCTAACAGGTAAACAAAGCTCTTTTAATCCATCTGAGATACAATCCAAATAAAATGTACTAGTCAAAACCCTTTTGGCCCTGTTCTCAATCAACTGATGCTTCCAGGTAATCTTTAAAACACCTCTACAGATAGAACAGTTGCAGTAATCCAATAAAGATGTTAAGACATGGATATAAATGAACAAGTTCCCTGTCTATGGTGAGGCTACAAGAGACAACGCTATAGAAATCCAGGAAAGAGCAAATTACTATCTGGATCATTCTGGGGCAGTGCAGCAGCCATCAAAAGCAATTCAAATACCACACTTGTCTGAATCCAGAAATCATCTGCCTTAATACTTCCTTTTCATTCACTAGGATTGAGCCTTCATGGGTTGGGTGATTCATCCTTTCCCCAATTTCATCCAAGAAACTAGAGAAGTGAGTTTCTAACATACTAATGCTATCTCCTGTAACCACGAGTGTACTATTAAAAGCACTGGGGGGAGAGGGCTCTCAAGAACTGAGCCAACAAGCAAGTTCTGATTTTTATTTTACCAAATAGTCATCTTTATATCTAATGATACTGCTGATTACACCAATTCTCCCCCCCCCCATTTATTTGAGATATCCCAAATGGACTTTCAATTTTTCCAAAGCAATGGCTTTCTAGCGGGCAAAACTGAGGATCGCTTTGCTACCCCAGGCAGACTATAAATTTGTGAACATTACTGGACTTGGATATATAGAACCTACTCTGCCAGTATTGTAACTATTAATGAATTAGCTTTCATTTTTATTTTATTTTTGTCTAAAGTTACTTTATAGGATGATTACTCTTTCCATAATACCAAGAGAAGTCAACTACGGTACACACTTGTAATTAAAATGTTTAAAAGTGGCTCCAATCCCTGGCCCAATTAAAGTTTTTAAGTTTAGCTATTTACACTGTGTTTTTGAGTTGTGTATTTTCTCTTCCAACAGTGGAACACATTTCTACATTTAGAAGATACAAAACTAGCCTTCGAGACAACAACACACCTACTCCAAACAGTAGCAAAACTGCCCTTAGAGATTGGTAACATACTGACTCCAATCCCCCCCACCCCCGGTCTTTCAGAAGAAATGGGAATTTGTGTATTCTACTGACAACCTTTATATTGTCACTTCTGTACAACTGTTTCAATGGAAACATTCACAGATTCACTTGCATTCACTTTCAAAATAAATATAAACAGGAGAAAGGGATCATTAAAATTGCTTTCCCAGGTATGAATTTATTCTAACTTTACTCCATTTATAATTTAAGTGGTGCCACCAAGTGTGCCAGGCAAGATACAATCATAAATTTGCTTTAAAATATATACTGTTAAGCATTCACTGTTCTGCATCCTCTGTAAAATGCTGTAAAATGGGGCTTTAAAAACAGTTTCTTTTTAAATCTAGCCATAAGTAAAACCTTCTTCCTTAGCATGTATATTTTTAGCATATATCCATATCTTGCCTGTAAGCCGAATTCTAGAAGATCCTAATTGTAACATCATTCATATTACACCAAGGTGCCTCATATAACTTAGAAAGGCACAAACAGATTTGATATGCACAGGGCCCTGCCTACAACTTACTATATAGCTTTAAGTACATAAGCAAATTGCAAGTCAGCCTGGATGACAGCCAGCTCATCTGCGCTTGCCATTATGACATTTGTATTTTGTTCTCTGCAAATCCTTGGTTACTAAGTCACAATTGTTTGTTTCTTCAGAGGATCAGAACAGCCAAGATAGAAATAGGAAGAATGTACAAAAAAACCTGCAATAAACCAAGTATCCTCATTCTTCAGGGAATATGACATCTACACACAAAAATGAGCACACACGTACAATATGAGCCAGCCAAAATCCAATATCACCTAGCCAATGTTCACCAAAGTTTATTTTTTCCCTGAAATAATTGTCTTAAAATCACAGTGCTTAAGAATTCTGTCCTACATATTTAAGGATTTTAATCAAAATATTATTTATTTCTCACTTTCAAGGCTACAAAGCCATCAGCAACACCATAATTTATTTGTTTTGCAAGTTTAAATCAAGTGGTTCAGCCTATTCTACCCCATTAAGGATTGCAAACAGTTCTTGGTTAAGTGTGCAAAAACAATCTTTCCTGGATACAAGAATCAGACAACACAATGAACTTTCCTAAAAAAATGTATATCTGTATAGTACAGATAGTATAGAATATAGTACATATATTCTAGGCCAGTGATAACGAACCTTTTAGAGACCCGAGTGCCCAAACTGCAACTCCAAACCCACTTATGTATCGTCAGATGCCGGGTGGGCATGGCCCATTGGGTGGGTGTGGCCAATTGAGTGGGCATGGTCCAGTAGGTGCGCGTGGCTGCAGTGCTAACGGCAGACTGGGTGGGACTAAAAAGTTCAATCAATTCCAATTTTGCGAGATCTTTTTTTTTCCTGCGAGAAGTTAAAATTGATTGATTGATTGAACCTTTTTTTTTTTTTGCACACAGCAGCGGAGGCCTAAAGCACAAAGGTTTTATAAAGCCCAGCTGAAAGCCTAGGACTGGGGCGACAGTGTGCGTGCCCACAGATCCCCTGTGGCACGCGTCCCATAGGTTTGCCACCACAGTTCTAGGCTCTCAGCATAAATATGTTTTAAGAAGCTCAAGTGCATTGCTTGTGGCTCCTCCAGTGGTGCACAGATTTGAGTCCTTGCTGAAGCAAAGTTCTTTTGACGCTCTTCCTTATTTAGATACTAGTTTAGCAAATGTGACAGACAGACAGACTTGGCAAACCTTACAACTTTTTTGCTGTGTGCAAATAGGACAAGGATAGGTAAAAAGAAACTTGAGAGTTGGTCATAAGTTTGAGAAGCCCAAATCCATGAGAAAGACTTCAACTCCAAATTCGTCCTTAGTGAATACGACGAATATATTTTTTGTGGTACCTGACATACTATGGAAATGCTTCATTTTTCAGATTCTCCCACATTTTTTCTTCAATTCTGTGGCAACACCTGGACCTTTAGCAATAATTTCAGTTTCAAGATTTAGCTAAAAATAGTCCAATCCAATGTTGGATTTCTTCCAAGAAATCTAATAATGATCATGGATCCTTGGACAATTTTGTTTAGAACATCAATAGACCATAATGCCTGCTGTGAGAAGGATGAACTCAAAGGACTCAATAAAGCATGAACCATCTGAGTTTCTGTGGTCTGATTCAATTCTTCCTCAATTTTAAAAGAGAATTTGGCATGTAGATATTAAAAATCTAATTGTATTTTTTTTACAAGGGCATGGATAGAATTTGTGTTGATGCCAAAATGACAGGGAGAGAAGGCTGATGTCATTTAATTACTGTAGTCAACATCTTGCAGGCCAGCAGGAAAATACACCATACAGCTGGAATATATTTCCAAGCTACATTTAACTTCAGACTCTCATCACATCGTACAGCTATCACACAGATTCTGAGTGTGCTGGGTAGATAATTAGGTGGAAACATATTCATTATCCATGAAACACTGATCAACAGTTGAGAGGAAAACTGGAAAAAAAAGGGTAGAATTGAAAATGGATTGCTAAAGGGTGGAAAATTCACATCAAATTTATATTCTAGTTTAGGTGAGAGAAACATATTGCTCTATAAGAGAGTTTTATAAATACAGATAATCCTAGTCTCTCCAACTTCTGAGGACATATCCCATTTGAGAATGTTCCAATATCTAAGGAAGGGGTGTCAAACTGCCAGCCTGCAGGCCGGATGCATCATAGCGAAACCACGCCCACCCCACTGCCGGCAATGGTAAAAAAGTTGCGATATGTCACGGCATGTCTCGTGATGTTGCGAGTTTGACAGCCCTGATCTCAGGGGCTGCCACAAAGAAGAGGGGGGTCAACCTTTTCTCCAAAGCACCTGAAGGCAGGACAAGAAGCAATGGATGGAAACTAATCAAGGAAAGAACCAACCTAGAACAAAGGATAAATTTCCTGATAGTTAGAACAATTAATCAGTGGAACAACCTGCCTCCAGAATTTGTGAGTGCTCCAACACTGGAGGTTTTTAAGAAGACACTGGACAGCCATTTGTCTGAAATGGTATAGAGTTTCCTGTCTGAGCAGGAGGTTAGACTAGATGACCTCCAAGGTCCCTTCCAACTCTGTTATTCTGAGAGCATATTGCTGATGTCCAAGGAAATGTTTGGCCAAGAGAACTTGCTTTTTCACAAAGGGCTGCCAGAGCAATTAGACTTTAAGTATTATTTTTTGATGCTATTGTTTTCTATTAAAAACATACCTAATTTAGAGAATTGTTCTGCAGTGAGAAAGTGAACAGATTCAAATGTTTTACTAAGTATTTAGCACAGTTCCCAGTAGCTTCTGGCTTTCCTTTCCCAGCTCTCAAGAAGAAAACGGATCGGTGTCATATTTTTTTCAAGTGCACCCAAGCCCTTGACGTAATCTAATGAAAACATTTCTCAAGGAGAGCCATGAAAACTTTCAATCTAATGGCTTCTGGTTTGTGATCGTGGCGCCGGCAGAAGTGTTTAGAGAGCGCGCTCTCTCCGTCTGGTTTCCCTTCATCGGAAGACCCTGGAAAGGGTCAAAATTTGCCCTGGAGGGGTGACCACCGCTGAGGAGGACCTTGACAGATCGTGGAAGGGCGGTAGCCCTTCTGTTTGATCCGAGGCAGCTCCTTTGGACTGACGAAGAAACAATCGGCCATTAACATGGCCAATCACTAAGCCATTCCAGCCAAAAGCCAAAAGCACTACCAAGCACAATGAAAGCAACATGGAATAATTTCTTTCTTGCTTCCCAAATACTTTCCTGTAAAAGCCTTTGGAAATTCTTTTTTCTCCCTTCTTAATTTGGTGGCTTCTGCCTACTCTGGGAATATAAAGCTATGGAAAACAAAACAAAAAAAAGAACAAATAAACTAAACAACTAAATAATTGGACTTGTAATTTTTGGATATCTGGGGTCCCAAAAGGTTTCTATTCCTACAGAGACCTATTATCTTACCTATCTGTTAAGCTGGAAAAAAAAGAATATTTCTTTTTTTTTAAACGGGATAAAAGCCTAACTTGAGTTTGGGAAAAGATTTTACATGTTACCGGGGACATCTTTTGGCGAAATTTGGTACAGCAAGTGAATTTTTTTTCTGACTAGGAGACCTGTGAGACTAAGATTTGTCCTTGACACTATCAAAGAAAGATAAGAACTTGAAACAGCTGGGTGGTGAAAACAACTCTCTATAGTGGAGGTGAACATTGATTGACTTTTATCAAAAATAGCCTCCACTAAAGGACTATCTGTAAACACTACAGAAATGGAGGAATACTACCCACAACTCAACTACAAATTTATACTTGAAAAAAATCCTAGAGGCTACTGAGCCAATGAATTCCAGATTGAAAGATAAAGGTGCCGCCTTAAAGCTACAAAATGCAGCCCAGATTTCAACTGATGAACTTACAACTCAAAAGGCAACAAAAAAGGAATTAACACTAAAGTGGACTTTAAAGAATACCAGCTACAACGTACTCAGAACCCTGATAACCAAACCTTGATTTCAACTAAAAAATCCGCAATTCTAACAACAGAAACTGAAGAAAGCAACACTAAGATGGAAGGTGCTGAAGACCTACATACACAGCACATTGAGAATTTAGATAACCCAGACAACCAAACAACAACTACAACATTGAATATGACTTTTTATTTAAATCAGCTGAAACTGGAAGAAGAAGAAGACCAGTCTGAACTGATGACAAATATACTAAGCCAAATATGGAGACTCAAATTATTAGGCCAACAATCTAATGACTATAAAGGGACCAGCTTCCTTGAAAAATTGATAACTGGATGGTCTCCCTTGATTCAAATGACATGTGTAGGAATGAAGGGAGATCCACCTGAGGATTTAAAGGCACTGCTATGGAAGCCTGTTTGGCACAAAAGGAAAGCCAGAGTTAGACTTTAAAAAATGGGATTTTTTTATGTGACCTTTAATGGAAGAAGCCAAAATTTCATTTAATGGGCTAAGGAGATTTTAAAAGACATTAACTGATTTAATATTTAGGATTTAGACTTATAAGGAAAATAAAAACTAGTTACTAAAATAATAGTTTTGAATTATAATATAGAAGATGGATTGAAACGATCAAGGTTATTTTATTAGTAAGCGATGATATTAGGATGAGAAATAGAATACGATTGTGAAATAAAGTAAGAACTTATCTGAGTAAATAATAAGTGTATCTTAGATATGATAACTATTTTGTAATGAACTAAGGGAACTGTGGGCTATCCGAAACCTAAATACTATGGACATTAAGCTAACTGGAATACTGTAACTGAAATTAGATAAAAGTTAAAAACAGGACATGGAGGCTTATAAGTCAAAAGATATTGATAAATGTTTTAACCAATTGAGTTATAACTAGCAATGTATTAATTTGAATGTGATACAATAACCAAGGGAAACAGAGAGGAAATTTTTGATGATGTAAACTGACATAAGTATGGATAAGCTTGTTATTGGACTATGGATTACCCGATCACCATGTTGCTTCCTTAATATTTGGAGCTTTGTAAAATTGGAAAATTAATAAAACTTGTTGCATCTGCAGTTGGCTTGAAATGCAACAGAGTTTTATACTGTAAACTCACAAATATGGACACTACTAATAACATTTGAATGCTGGCTTTCAAAAACATCTTCACGTCTGTGACAATTTTACATGCTTACTAACCCATATTTGCTTATTAACCAAGACAATATAGTGAGTTCATTGAATTTGTTAAGCTAAACTATAATATAACAAATTCTATGGAAGCTTAGTGCTTGGCACCACCTGTGAAATATAACAGGTAGAAATATTAGATATGGTCACCATCTTAAGGTGTGTGTGTGTGTGTGTGTGTGTGTGTGTGTGTGTGTGTGTGTGTGTGTGTGTGTGTGTGTAAAAGTGAGATAAAAAATCTAACAATAGTGTAAGAAATGACCAGGCTGAGCCCGAGGGAGAGATCAAACACATCATAAGTCTTGAGTCCCTTCTAAGTCCAGCCCACCTTGAATGCCTCTCTTATCTCCCGTGCATTTCTCTTAACAGTCAGTTGGCCGGATTCTTGTAGAGAGCTTCATACTCATTTGAACTGCCTGAATCTCCTGATTTCCCATGTGCTGGACAAATAGTAATAATAATGTTTGTCAATACATATTAAACTGAAACATTTCCAGTAGAGGGAACTACCTAAAAGGACATATTCTGGACTGTCACCACTTTATGCCATTTCCCAGTAAAATCAATTCCTCTTTCTAAGCAGAAGGTGGCAATGCTCAATGGAAAGATGACATAGTTCAGGGGTGTCAAACTCAATTTCATTGAGGGTTGCCCTTGGGGGACTGGGTGGGTGTCGCCAGAGTGGGTGCGGCCTACTGGGTGGGTGTGGATGGAGTGGGTGTGGCCTACTGGGTGGGCATGGCCAGGTCTACATCATTCGTGTCAAGGATGCCTGTGGGGGGCTGGGCAGGAGTGAGACAGATCTGAGGGTCTCTGGCAGAAGGGGTGGGACTGAGGCAAGCGCCAAGGCATGGTCCATTTCTTCATTCCTCACAAAGGGTGACACCTCCCCAGCATGCACCCAGGGGGCAGGGCCAACACAGCAGGGGCTGGTTCCCCACTTTTTCTAGATGGCCTTGTGGAGCTAAGACTGAATGCGTTTCATCATAGATGGCCACCACAAAATTGTACATTGGCTCCCAGCCAGCCTGGTCCAGGGCCAAGGCAGTGGGGGCCGTTCCCTCGCTGTTTCTAGGATGGCTTCGCGGGCCACATGAAACCACTTTGCAGGCCGCATCCGGCCCCCGGGCTTTGTGTTTGACATGTCTGATATGTCTGACATAGTTGGTGCATGATAGGCTGGGCTGATTCTTCCCTTCTTAGCCTGCCTAATATTGAAAAACTAAATCAATAGTAGCAATTAACAAGGTGTAAAATAAACAGCTTGGCACCTGCCAAGTTCTCCTTCCTCCTTGGAACAAGCCAAGGGCTTTGCACCGCTTTCCAAATTAGCAATAGACAGTATGTATGAATTTATTCCGCAGCTGTTCTTCATCGCATCCTACATAACAAGCTTACCAAACTCCGGCAAACTGCTAAATACTAAATTTAATGAAAGCAGGCCGTATGAATTTCAAAATTGCTAGCCAGGCTCCTAACCTTAATTCTGGTCTGCTTCAGCCATTTCTAGATTTGCTTCATCAGACACAGAAACAGAACATAGACAAGATCTTTCATAGAAGTTTCCTTTGATTCTGGAAATGACTTCAAGTTAATACAGGCTTCTGGCAGCAATGTTTTCAAAAGATCTTGTGGCTCCTGCTGCTTTCCATATCCCACACACTGTTATGGAGGCTCCCGAACTCTCCGAGCAGATTTTCAGGAGAGGACAAGCATTGTCAGCTAAAATGTTTCTCCAGGCACAGTTCCAGTTACTGGAGACACTCTATAAGTGACATTCCACCCCTAAAAACTGAACATTCAGGCCAGTACTTTTAAATTATTTGACAGTTATATATGACACACCATTATTCAGAGACATAGACATGTAATTTTGATCCCCCTTTATCCCAGACCAAGAAGTTCTCAAAATCATGACAAAAGGAAGTTATTAACATATATATCGAATTGATAGCATCTGTTAAAATGTCTTTCTTTAAAAAGTGATTGTCTACTTGAAGCTTGAACAGTGGTATCTGAAAGTATGGCGTGAAGAGACATACCAGAGACACTACATTTATTAGTTTGATAATACCTATTTTACCCCATCTTTCTCTATCTTACTTTTTTTATTCCAAGTTCCTAACGTTAGATATTAAAAGGTAGACAGAAGCACATTTCCCTTGGCATTGTAAACAAATCTTTTCATGCATTTTGGTATCTTTGGCTAAGAGAAAATACAAGCAGTTGGGAGGAAGGTTTAGGGATGGCTGTCAAAAAGAGGCACACAAATTTTGGCCCTTTGCTTTCCAGCTCAGCTAAAGAGGCACAACAAGGAAGGGGAAAATGGTCAGAAAGCTCCCTTAAGGCTCTGTCTGCAGCAGGAGAAATTTCACTGTCCTACAATGCACCTTTGCAAATTGTTTTCAACATTGAAAAGCAACACACAACGGTGCAACAGTGTCAATTTTAATTAACACTTTTTTCCTTTCTCAGTATAATCTTCAAATCCGGAAGAGTTCGTACTTCACTGTAGGGACCTCTGCATGTTGTTTGTCTTTTCCTCCCCCCCTACTTTATTAAACAATAAGGACAGATTGGTTAAGTATTTCCCTGCATAAGCCCCCGGATTCTTAAAATAATAAATTTTGCCATGGTTGTTAAGTGAATCATGTGGTCATTAAGCAAATCCAACTTCCTCCATTGACTTTGCTTGTTAGAAGCAAACTGGGAAGGTTACAAAAGGTGATCACATGACTCTGGGACACTGCAACCATTATAAATATATACTGGTTGCCAAGCATCCCAAATTTTGGTCATTTGACTGAAGGGATGCTACAATGGTTGCAACTGTATGAATCAGTTGTAAGTTCACCTTTTTCAGTGTTGTTACTTCAAACGGTCGTTAAATGTGTGGTTGTAAGTTGCGGATTACCTATACGCAGAAAGCATTTCACTTGTTTCTAATTCAGAAGGCTAACTATGGGTAGGAGACACTATGCATCTCCTCAGCAGTTACAGGAAAACATGAGCTGGATGATGCTATAACTGCACTCACACATACCTTGTGGGCTTCTCATAAGCCTCTGGCTGGTCTCTGCAGGAAGCAATTCCTGAACTAGAGAAACTTCCATCTGACATCTCTATATGTTCTTATGCCTGCTATTTTTCATCTAGAGCAGCGGTTCTCAACCTTTTCCGGGGCTCGACCCCGGCCCGCATCGCGCATGCACGGCAGGGCGCATCGCGCATGCGCGGCGCGACGGCCCGCATCGCAAAGGGGAAAAAAATGGCCGACCCAAAAAAAATGGCGGACTGCGGTGTTTGGCGACCCCCGTGAAATGGCCGTTCGACCCCAAATGGGGTCGCGACCCACAGGTTGAGAACCGCTGATCTAGAGAGGGAAATTCAAACAGCAGGCCAGAGTTATGTTGCTACATAAAGACATAAGCACGGGTAGTCCTCAACTTACAACAATTCATTTAATGACCGTTCAAAGTTACACTGAAAAAAGTGGCTTAGGACCAGTGGTGGGATTCAAATATGTGAACAACCGGTTCTCTGTGTGGCTGCCGCTTCCGGAAGTCCATTCTGGGCCTGGGCAACAAAAAATTAACTACCAGTTCTGCCGAAGTGGTGCAAACTGGCTGAATCCCACCACTGCTTACAACCTTTGTAGCATTCCCGTGATCATGTGATCAAAATTCAGATGCTTGGCAACTGGTTCATACTTATGACCGTTGCAGTGTTCCAGGGTCATGTGATCCCCTTTTGCAACCTTCTGACAAACAGTCAATGGGGAAGCCAGATTCACCTAACAATCAGGTGGCTAATTTATCAGCTGCATTGATTCACTTAACAACTGGGGCTGTAAAATGGGGCAAAACTCACTTAACAAATGTCTCACTTGACCACAGACATTTGGAGCTCAATTGTGATCGTAAGTCGAGGACTAGTTGTATATGCCCTTCCTCTACACAGACAGGGAACAAATGCATCCGCCCAACCTAATAGATATTCCATTTCTTCCAACTGCCAACAAGGGGAGCAAAAAAAGAAGAAGAAGAAAACAGGAAAGGTTCCTGGCCACAATTTCACATGAATCGTGCAGAGTGTAGCTTGTTGGAGCACCCACATATCATCTGTTGTTAACTCCTCAAAGCAGTGAGTCTTGTTCTCAGAATCACGCAGAAGCCCTCTAAAGCAAGAGCAGTATCCCAGGAAAAGACATATTTAGTTTCAAAGATTGCTGATAGATGCTCCAAAATATCTTTCTCCCTTTGAACCCAAAGGCCTAAGATAGCCCCACTTTGCATTCTCTGGGAGATGAACTTGGTCATGATTTTGTAACTCCCCATTCCATGTACAAACAGAGGAACACCCCCATTTCACTATCACTACGCAAAGGCTTTGTATAAAGTGCGCTGCCATCTTGGCAAAGAAAAGGGGTTGCGAAAGAGAAATAGCACACTTAAAAAGCTGAAATTATTTTATATTCTTAATAATTCTCCTTTTGCTTCTCTTTCTGATTTGTGCCCTATCTGTCTTCCACTTTTCAAGACCCCACCCCCCCACCCTTGGACAGCAAAGCATCTGGATACTTTTCCTTGATACTGGAAAGTCTAAACATCTTGGCTACTTCATGATCCCAAAATTTAATTATTCAGTGACATTGCCACTGTTTTCACAGCAGGAAGTTTATCCAACTTGGATGCAGTGGCAAAAATGCAGTATTTATGGGTTATTGTTGTTCTTTTTAAAAAATGCTACTTCCAGCTTGCAACTCCAGGTTTATTGGAAATTGAAAGATGATCTCCAAGACCAAAGCAATAAAACTGATACAAGAATGCCAGAAATGCAAAGAGTAGATCAAAACTTTGAAAGAATGAAAATAGTGCAAACAGAACACTTAGTCCCACAGGACAACTGCTTTCCAAGGACCTAAGATTACTGGATCTTGGAGTCCTAGTGGACAATCACTTAAATATGAGCCAGCAGTGCGCTACAACTGCTAAAAAAGCCAACACACTGCTAGGTTGCATTAACAGAGGGATAGAATCAAGATCACATGAAGTGTTAATACCACTTTACAACACCTTGTTCAGGCCACACTTGGAATACTGCATCCAGTTTTGGTCACCATGATGTAAAAAAGATGTTGAGATTCTAGAAAGAGTGCAGAGAAGAGCAACAAAGATGATTAGGGGACTGGAGGCTAAAACATATAAGGAATGGTTGCTGGAATTGGATATGTCTAGTTTAATGAAGAAAAGGACGAGGGGGGACATGATAGCAGTGTTCCAATATCTCAGGGGTTGCCACAAAGAAGAGGGAGTCAAGCTATTCTCCAAAGCACCTGAAGGCAGGACAAGAAGCAACGGGTGGAAACTAACCAAAGAGAGAAGCAACCTAGAACTAAGGAGAAACTTCCTGACAGAACAATTAATCAGTGGAACAACCTGCCTCCAGAAGCTGTGACTGCTCCAACACTGGAAGTTTTTAAGAAGAGACTGGACAGCCATTTGTCTGAAATGGTATAGGGTTTCCTGCCTGAGCAAGGAGTTGGACTACATGAGCTCTAAGATCCCTTCCAACTTTATATTATTATTATTATTATTATTATTATTATTATTATTATTATTATTATTATTATTATTATTAAACAATCTGATGGCACATACTCAATCCATGTATTAAATTTATATGCCACCCAACTCTGGGAGTTTTACTATTATTAAAAATATTTGCACAGAAAAAAAAACAAGCACAAGATGGAATAAAGATGGCAAAGAAAAAAAAAACCTTGAAGGGAACAAGAGAAAGGAATTATCATGGTGAAAAACCCAGAAATATTTGAGAGAAACCTCATTCTTCAACACCAGTTGTTACATCAGAATATTATGATCTGATGGGAGTTAAGAAGCGTGTCTTTTCTGTGACATCCCTGGTCCTAGGGAACACTCTGCCCCTGAAGTTTGGTAGGCCTCTACATTTTTAGCCTTCCACAAGGATTAGAGGCTGGCACATTAGCACTGATTGGTGTCAGGTTTTAGTTGCTTTTAATGTTTCGTTTTACCTAGTTGAGTTTTGTAATTTTTAAAATAACTTTTTTTATTATTATTTTTGATTAGGAGCGGCCCAGAGTTAGTTGAAGGATAGATGGCTATATAAATGTTTTAAATATAATTAATTAATTAATTAAAATGGCAAGTAAGAAAGAGCTACATGTCATGTACCAAGTCTTCT
Source organism: Bothrops alternatus (assembly GCA_034064705.1). NCBI lineage: Eukaryota > Metazoa > Chordata > Lepidosauria > Squamata > Viperidae > Bothrops > Bothrops alternatus. The sequence goes on from JARGCV010000248.1 coordinate 15,293,450, forward strand.
CAAAAGATAACTCACAAACAGATTATTCAGTCATTTGAATCACTAACTTCACTGAGCTTGAGGCAGAAAAACACCCTCACTGGTTAGGAAATGTTCAGCTGACAGAAAAACCTATTTATTCAACCTGGCCTTCGCTTCAAAAGCACTGCATTAGCCTTAACCAAATCATCCTTACTGATGTGTAATCAGAAAAATTATATGCAAAAAAAAAAAAAGCAAGCATTTCAGGAAACCAATGATTTTACTTCAAATTACAGATTAGGAATCAACTTATTTCAGGCAAACATTACTGATAGTTTCATCAGCAAAACATACACTTTTCTGTGCAGCAACTGGAAATGTTCTGAATGACGCATTAACATTTTAAGTAAACAGAGTAAAATTAACTCTATTTCACACTCTACCCAGTTCAAATTGATCTGTAACTGTCTCATCAAATGAAGAACTGATAATTATATACCTACAGTCCCCATATTTTTCTTGGAAAAAACAAAGGACAAGTACAAAAAGGGGTAAATCAAAAAGATGTTTGTAAGGATTTTTTTAAAAAAATTAATTGCTTATGTTTACATAGGAAAACCAAGAAAATAAATAAATGGGGCGTTGTCTTACCTGAACGCCTTTTCTCAGCATGGTGGTGTAGAATCCACGTGATTAGGTTATTTCAGCCTTCCTGCTCAGAGAGACTAAGTCAGAGCTTTAGTCACGCCTCCCTTTGGGTGTGTCTTCCCAGTTTTGACGAGGCAAAGGATCCTGACAAAGTCTGACGCAACGACTCCAAAATACAAAAAAAAAATGACAATACGCAAGTCTAGAAACCTATCCAAGGGAGGGTGTGGATTCTACACCACCATGCTGAGAAAAGGCATTCAGGTAAGACAACGCCCCTTCTCCAGCATGGTGGATGAGAATCCACTTGATTGGGACATACCAAAGCCCCCCATGTCCCTAAGGGAGGGAAGGGTCTAGGCTGGTGTCTCCCTAGAGGAAACAACCTGTTGGAGAACCCGTCTGCCAAATGTGGCATCTGCCACAGCAAACCTATCAATCTTATAGTGTGTAATAAAAAATGATGGAGACGACCAAGATGCCGCCCTGCAAATCTCCTCCACAGAAGCCTGGGTAGAAAAGGCCGCAGAGGTCGCTGCGCTGCGCGTGGAGTGAGCCATGATACGAGCCGAGACCGGAAGGGACTGGGACACGTAGGCCCGAGCAATGCAAGCCCTGATCCACCTGCCAATGGTAGAAGAAGAGACCTTCCTGCCCATGGCAGAGGGTTGAAAGGATACAAATAAGGCCTCCGACCTGCGAAAGGATGAGGTATGCTTAATGTAAAGACACAGAGCCCTGCGGACATCTAGTTTGTTCCACTGGCGTTCTAGACAGTGAGAAGGATTTGGACAGAAACTTGGCAAAACTAAATCCAATGACCTATGAAAACCGGTGTTCATCTTGAGAATAAAGGAGGGGTTTAATCTAAGGACCACTCTGTCCTCATGGAAGGTACAGAGATCATCTCTGACTGAGAGGGCGGCCAATTACGAAATCCTTTTGGCCGAGTGATTACAACTAAAAAGGCAACCTTCAAGGAGAGAAAATGCAAAGAGCAAGACTGGAGGGGCTCGAAAGGAGCGGTAGTTAAGGCCTGCAACACAGTAGGTAAATCCCAAGATGGGTATCTATGCACTGTGGGAGGACCAGAATTGGCCGCCCCTTTAAGAAAAGTGGAGATAGCTGGGTGGTGTGAAAGTGGACCCAGATTGTCACAGGTGAGGATCGTGGACAAGGCCGCAACCTTCCTATGGATGGTATTCGTGGACAATCCCTTGGAAATGCCCTCCAGCAGATAATCTAAAATATTAGGGACTGTAACTGCAAGAGGGTCCAATTTAAGTGAGATGCACCACTGGCAGAAATTCCTCCACATGGCGTCATAGATCCGGTTCGTCGAGGGGCATCTAGAGGCCTGAATCATAGAGATCACCCCCGAGGAATAGGCCTGCCTGGCTAGACTCTCCCGCTCAAGTGCCAAGCGGCTAATTGAAGCCACTGGAGGTCTGGGTGCTGGAGCCCCCCCTGGCTGAGAGCTACTCGGTCCGGGGGAAACCTCCATGGAGGAGACAGGGACAGATCCACTAGATCTGCAAACCACGGGCGTCGCGGCCAATAAGGAGCAACCAGTATTACTTCCGCCTGCTCCAGGATCAGCCTGCGGATGGTGGCCTGTAACAGCGGAAGAGGAGGGAAGGCATAGAGCAGACCCTCCGGCCACTTGCACCGGAGAGCATCCGTCCCCTCTGCCCCCCTTGTCGGATATCTGGTGAAGAATCTAGGGAGCTGGGCATTGGACGGGGAGGCAAACGGATCCAGGCATGGCCTGCCGAACCTGCTCGCGATCATCTCGAACAGCCTTGGATCCAGGCGCCATTCCGAGTGGTCCACAGTCGCCCTGCTCAGGGAGTCTGTCTGTCGGTTTGCCTCTCCTGAAATGTGTTCTGCTCTGATTGAGCTCAAGTTGGCCTCTGCCCATAAACCTATTTCCATAGTCTCCTGCAGGAGAGCCCAGGAATGTGTCCCTCCCTGTTTGTTAACGTGAGCCTTGGCTGCCACATTGTCCGTCAGGATCAACATGTGTTTCCCTGACACTAGGGAGGAGAAATGAAGGAGAGCCAAATGAATCACCCTGAGTTCCAGCCAGTTTATGTTTTGTTTGAGGTCCACCTGGACCATCGCCCCTGTGCCAAATGGTTCTGGAGGTGGGGCCCCCAGCCGAACAGACTGGCATCAGTGGTCAGGATGAGCCTGGAGGGCTCCTTGAAGATGGTACCCTTGGACATGGCTGTGGAAGTCCACCACTGGAGGGATGAGAGAATGTGGGGTGGAACCTGGACCCTCCTGGTGGAGGCACTGAGGTTCCACTTCTGGAAGGGGAGAAGGAATCACTGGAGGTTCCTCGAGTGCAGTCTTGCCCAAGGGACTATCCCCATGCAGGATACCATCTTTCCCAGGAGCTGTGACAATTGGACCAGAGGAACTGTCCTTGCCCCCCGAATCTGGGATACTAATTTCCGGATGCTGACCCGGCGCTCCAGGGAGAGGTAGACCCTGCAAAGTTCGGAGTCTATCAGGGCTCCTAAATGAAGGAGCCGCTTTGTGGGGACTATGTGGCTTTTTTTGAAATTTACAGAAAAGCCGTGATCCTGTAGAACCTGAATGGTGGTAGCCAGGTCTGACCTCACTAATTGGAGGGACCGGGACTGGACCAGGATGTCGTCCAGGTAGCACTGTACGCGTACCGGCTTCATCCGCAGGTGAGCCGCCAACACTGCCAGGACCTTGGTGAAAACCCTTGGAGCTGAAGACACGCCAAACAGAAGATATTGATAATGCTGGTGTGCGTAACAGAAGCGCAGGAACCTGCGATGCTCCTGGGAAATTGGGATATGGAGGTAAGCCTCCGTGAGATCTATTGAGGAGAGAAAATCTCCCTTCCTGATGCCGGCCAGAATGGATTTTAGGGTCTGCATTTTGAACCTTCTGTAAACTAGAAACCGGTTCAGGCCTTTTAGGTCCAGTATCGCCCTCCATCCTCCTGATGATTTAGGGACCACGAACAGGATGGAGTAGAAACCTTTGTCAATTTGATCCCCAGGGACTGCCTCTATGGCCCTGATTTCTAGAAGGTGAGTGATGGCAGTGGTGACCAATTGTGCTTTTGAGGGGTTTCGCGAGACCGGACAGAGTAGGAAGCGATCACGGGGAAGCGACTGAAACTCGAGAGTCAGACCCCGTCTGATGGTGTCCCTGACCCAAGAGTCGGTGGTGGTCTGCTCCCAGACCTGGTAAAACTGTTCCAGTCAGCCTCCAATCGGAATGTTCCCTATGACGGTCACTTGGAACGCCTATAGGGACGACCTGAACCTCTGAAGGAACGTTTGGACTGTGACTGACCCCTGGCTCCACTGTTCGGGCGGTCCTGTTGTCGATCCTGCCTCTGGGGAAAGGATCGGGAGTTTCTGGGCCAATCCCAGGACTGCCCTGCCCGAAAGGGCTGTCGCCATTCCCAAGAGCCAGCAGAGCGGAAGGACTGCCTGTGGAACTCCTGCTGAGGCCGCCTGTCAGTCTTCTTGGAGGGGTGAACCATGATCTTACGCTTGTCCTTACCCTCGACCACGAAGGGATCCAGGATTGGGCCAAACAGATCCTTGCCAGCGTATTTGGCAGTGGAGAGATGCCATTTTGCCTTTAGGTCAGTTTTCCATTGCCTCAACCATTGTAGTCTGCGAGAGGCCACTGTGGCGGCAATGGATCTGGCCGAGCACTTGGCCGAATGGAGAGATGCATCGGCCATATACTGGGAGGCAGCCACTAGTTTAACTAGAGTCTGGTGAACTCTGACCTGATCGGGGGGAACTGAGGCCTGAAGGTCACGAAGCCACATGATGGCAGCCCTGGCGAAAAAGGAGGAAGAAGTTGCGGCCTTTATGGCCAACCCCGAGGCCTGATGAGCTCGTCTGAAGGAGAACTCGAACTTCTTGTCTTCCGCCTTGAGTGCCTCTGCTGTGTCGCCTGGGGAGGCGGAAGTAGAGAACAGAGAAATTAAAGGGGAATCCACCAATGGAACCTCCAATAAGGTAGCAAAGGAAGGAGAAACATTGTAGTTTCTTTTCCATACTACTTTCCTTTGGAGTGGATGCCAGGGAGGACCACTGAGACTCCACTGCATCCCGAAAAACCAGAGGACAAGGAATCTGCTTTTGCTCGGTTACCTTTACTGCAAATAAAGGGTTAGCCTCCTGTGTGGCGGAGGTAGAAGGCCTCTCCTCCTGAACTGAAGTCAGGTTGGTAGTAGTGCAGGCCTTCAGAAGAAGGGATTTGAACAGGGAGGGGTCAAATAGACCCGAGGTGGAGGCCTGTTCTGGTGCTGCCTCTTCATCCTCTGACATGGGCGTGTCAGCTACGGCCAGGTCCACTAACTCCTCCTCCCCCAATTGAGAGGAGGATTAAGAGATATCTGAACCTGCACCTCCCGGCTGAGGAGGGGAACTGGGAGGAGGAGGCAGTTGTTGAGAAGGAGCGTTGGCTTACCTGAACGCCTTTTCTCAGCATGATGATGAAGAATCCACCAATGGGTTATTTCAGTCCTCCTGCCCAATCAGACTAAGATGTCAAGTTGTCACACCCCCTCATTATCTGGTGCTTCAAGTTTCATCGACGGTGGAGCCAATGACAACCGATGGACGTGGTGACTCTCAAGCAGGTTTAAGAAAAATAAGAAAGGAACAAGAAACCAACTCGGCCCTAACTGACCGTGAAATAAGGGAGGGCGTGGATTCTTCATCATCATGCTGAGAAAAGGCGTTCAGGTAAGCCAACGCTCCTTCTCCAGCATGATGACTGAAGAATCCACCAATGGGACGTACCAAAGTCACCTGAGTCCCTACGGGCGGGGGTCAGTTGGAACCGAGTCCCCAGATGGTGTGACTACTTGTTGTAAAATGCGTCTGCCAAAGGCGGCATCGGCTGACACAAATTTATCCAAACGATAGTGCCGAATAAATGGAGAAGGCGAAGACCATGTCGCCGCCCTGCAAATGTCCTCAATGGACGCCTGGGTAGTCCACGCTGCAGTCGTTGCAGCATTGCGGGTCGAGTGAGCCGTCATATGAGCCAGAACTGGCAATCCGAGAGAATCATAAGCGCTAGCGATACAGACCCTGATCCACCTGCCAATTGTGGAAGCAGACACCTTTTGGCCCATGGAAGAAGGCTGAAAGGAGACGAAGAGGGCTTCCGACCTACGGAAGGCCATTGTGCGCTTGATATAGCATCGTAAGGCTCTTCTTACGTCCAGGCGATGCCACTGCCGTTCCAAGTCATGTGACGGACGTGGGCAGAAGTCCGGAAGGACGACCTCCTGTGCCCTGTGGAACACCGTATTAACCTTAGGAATAAAGGCAGGGTCCAATCTGAGGACAACCCTGTCCTCATGAAAGGTACACAGGTCCCTCCTGATTGACAAGGCCGCCAGTTCTGAAATGCGCCTGGCTGAGGTAACCACAATCAGAAAGGAAACCTTGAGTGAAAGGTGTCGTAATGAACAAGTCCTAAGAGGTTCAAACGGGGCTGAAGTTAGAGCCTGAAGAACCCGGGGAAGGTCCCAAGAAGGGTATCTATGAACCACCGGGGGTCTGCTGTTGGAGACACCCTTGATGAAGGATCTAATGGCAGGGTAACTATCCGAGGAATCCCAGGACAACACCGAAGAAAGGGCCGCTAACTGCCTGCAGATAGTATTTGGAGCCAACCCTTTCTTGACACCCTGCATTAAATAATCAAGGACCACGGGAATGGTTACACTTGAAAGACTCACGTGACGCTTGTCACACCAACGACAGAAATGTCTCCACGTGTGGTCGTAGATACGGTTGGTCGAAGGACGTCTGGCCACCTGGATCATATTGATCACTTCCGCTGAATATGACTCCCTGGACAGCGTGTGGCGTTCAAGTGCCAGGCGGTCAATTGAAGCCATTGGGGATCCGGGTGCAGAAGGACCCCCTGCGTCAACCGTACCTTGTTGTCTGGAATCCTCCACGGAGTGGAGGCAGAAAGACTTACCAGGTGCGCAAAGCATGGTCTCCTTGGCCAATGGGGAGCGATGAAGATGACCTCCGCCTGCTCCTCTAGAATCTTACGGATAACCGTGGGAAGTAGAGGCAACGGGGGAAAAGCATACAGAAGGCCTCACGGCCACCTGCTGCATAGGGCATCTGCCCCCTCCACTCCCTGTGATGGGAAGCGAGAGAAGAACCTGGGCAGCTGAGTGTTGTGCGGCGAGGCGAACAGATCCACCAGCGGGCGGCCAAAGCGGGCCAAGATTTCCTCGAAAATATCCGGGTGTAACTTCCACTCTGAGTGGTCCACTGTCGACCTGCTGAGAGAGTCTGCCTGCCGATTTGCCTCCCCCGAGATATGCTTGGCTTTGATGGAGAGCAGGTTTTTTTCTGTCCATGTGCCCAATGCTCGAGCCTCTGTCATGAGGGACTTGGACCGGGTACCCCCTTGCCGGTTCACATGGGCTTTCGCGGCTACGTTGTCCGTTAGGACTAGCACATGACGCCCCTTGACCAGAGCTTGGAAATGCCTTAAGGCCAAGTGTATCGCTCTGAGCTCCAACCAATTGATATTGTGGGTCAGATCGGATTGTGACCACCGACCCTGAGCTATCTGGTGTAAGAGGTGAGCTCGCCAACCGAAGAGGCTCACATCTGTGGTTACGCAAATGCGATCGGGTTCCTTGAACAGAGTGCCCCTGCGAATGGCTGAGGATCCCCACCAGCCCAGGGCCAGACGCACCTGACGGGGGACGCGCACCAGTTGGCTAGACGTGTTGGAATGCTGTCTCTGGTACGGCAGCATGAACCATTGCAGGGCCCGGGCATGTAGACGGGCCCATGAGACTATGGCTATGCATGAAATCAATTTCCCCAGGAGTTGGGACAGAGTGGCTAGAGACACCTTCCTGCTCCTGCATACCCTGAGCACCAGGTCCCTGATGCTCTGGACTCTGTCGTCCGACAAATACACGTGACAGGAGTCCGTGTCTATCACTGCACCTAGGTGTAACAGGCGGGTTGAAAGGGTTGTCTGACTTTTCTTGAAGTTGATCAGAAATCCGTGTTCCTGAAGGACTCTGAGAGTGAGAGCCAAATCTGATTGGGCCAGGCAGGGAGATGGAGACTGTATCAGAATGTCGTCCAGATAGCACTGGACCCTTATGGGGACTAGCCGCAGATGTGCTGCCAGTACCGCCAGGATCTTGGTAAAGACCCTGGGAGCTGATGAAACACCAAATGGAAGTGCCCTGTACTGGAAGTGGCAGTTCAGGTAGCAGAACCGTAGATACCTGCGATGTTCCGGGCAAATTGGAATATGAAGGTAAGCCTCCTTCAAATCTATTGACGTGAGGAAGTCCCCTCTCCTGATGCTGCCCAGAATAGAGTGCAGGGTCTGCATCTTGAACTTCCTGTATTGTAGGTGGAAGTTCAGCCCCTTGAGATCTAGGATAGCCCTCCATCCCCCCGAAGCTTTTGGGACTACAAATAGGATGGAGTAATAACCCAGCCCCACCTGAGTGAGGGGAACCTCCTCTATGGCTTTGATATTGAGGAGGTGATGAATGACGTCTTCCATGAGTCCTCTTTTTACGATGCTTCTCATAGTCGGACAGGACACAAAGTGGTCGGGGGGAGTAGACCTGAACTCGAGAGTCAGGCCCTGTTTTATCATGGCCAGAACCCAGGAGTCCGAGGTCGTGTTTTCCCATTGGTGGAAGAATAGAGCTAGTCTTCCGCCAATGGGAGGAGCTTCCTCCGAGTCACTTACCACGGCAGAAGGGGCGACCCCCTCTGCCGCGGAAGGAAGACTTATGCTGGGTCTGATATCTGGGCTTGTCCCTGTAGCTAGGCCTATCATAGGGATGCTCCGTCTTGGGGACTGAAGTTCGGAAGGACTGCCACTGTTCTGTAGAGGAACCAGTCCGAAAGGACTGACAGCGACCATAGGGAGTGAAACACCTGTTAAATTTCTTGGTGACATGAGAAATCACCTTTTGCTTTTGCTTATTGTCAATAAGGAAAGGCGTTAATGCATCACCAAAAAGCTTACCCCCAGTGAAGGGAGCCGTAGCAGCGCACCACTTATGCTTGCTTTCGGCCCTCCAATTTTTAAGCCAGAGCAGCCTCCAAGTAACTACAATGGAGGCTATGGTGCAGGCAGAATGTTTAGCTGAGAAGAGGGAAACATCAGCCATATATTCAGAGGTGGCTATGAGTTTGGTTAGGTCCTGGTGGATCCTAACCTCTTCCAGGGGAACCCTATCCTGCAGTTGTCTAAGCCAACTAATAGAGATCCTGGCAAAGAAGGAGGTGGCAGTAGCCGCCTTAGCAGCCCAAGCCGATGCCAAGTGGACCTTACGCAAGGAAAGGTCAGACTTTTTGTCTTCTGCCTTAAGGGTGTCGGAAACATTGGCTGGGAGGCTCGCTGTGGAGAAAAGCGGAGCCACTCATCTACCTTGGGTACCTCTAGTAGATCCGACAGGGTTTTAGCCATATCTACAATCTTCTTTTCTGATGCCGCCTGAGAAGGCTGAGCTGCCGGGGATTCCCACTGTCCTTGAATATTTTTCAGGAACAGAGCGGGGCATGGGATCTGGAGATGTTTCACCACCGGTTCAGCAAATAGTGGATCTGTGTCCTGATCTGAGGAAGGCTGGGGAGCAGGATCCACATCAGACTTAATCTTAACTGAAGAACAGGCCCTGTATAACAGGGAAGGGAAGACTGACGGATTGAAAAGTTCCGCCATTGGCTGGGGATCGTGAACAGGCTCCTCGCAATCAGACCAGCGATCCCAACCCTCGTCATAGTCCGAGCCCATTGAAGACTCAGAATCTGGAGAATGGGCCAGGGAAATCATACCTGAGCGATCCAACGCAGGTCTTGCGGTGATGGCCAGCGAGGAAGGACCTGGGACAGGTACCATCTGCTGTTGACCTGCAGAAGTCATGGCCTGTAACACCGCTCTGGAAATCAAGTTGTGGAGCTGGTCTGAAGAGTACGGCTCTAGCGGAGGCCGTAACCCCGCAGCCGTAGGAGTGAAGGCAACCACCGGCGCTGATGACGGGCCGGGCAATCCCAGATCCTCCCCAAACAGGGGAGTCCTACCTGACCACCGGTCTGAGCTGCGACCTGCTGAAGAATAGAAGAAGACCAGGGTCCCGAAGGAAGAAGATGAGCCCCCAACTCAGGTGTTGCGGGGACAGGGGGCATAGCACCATGGACTGGTGAAGATCTCTGTGCCCTTGAGAATTGCTTCTCTAGGGCCTTGTGCAACCGGTCGGCCTGTTTGTCGCTTGCCTTGCCAGCCTTTCTGCCGTACTTGGATTTGGACTTGGCTTTACCTCCAGGTGGTTCAGGGACCTGAACAGCTTGAGCAGCAACTTCGCCAGTTTCCAAAGGCTGAGGCTCAGTGGGTTCTGCCATGGTATTGAGAATGGTCCGGACGAGACTCCGAGACTAACTCTTTTCTGCAAGAGACGCGGTAGACCCCGCGCAGGGGACCGCACGTGGATTAGCGTAGACTGGATCACTGGAAAACCAGACTCACGCTGCGCGCTTACGTGCACGTCACCTAGGCCCAAGGAATTTGTCCACTTGGCCTGACGTCAAGGTGACGAAGTCACACGTGTCTCACATGTAGTGGCAATGGTCAGGATCTTGCAACCACCAGATGCAGAAAGGGCCAGAACCAGGTAAGCGGAGGTGAGCAGAAGCCAAGACCGGTGTTTCAGCAGCCCTTGCTCACTAAAATAATTATTCCCTCTAAGATAGCCAATCTGAAAAACAGAACTCACAAACAATCGCAGATCAAGGCAATGTGAAAGAAGCACAACCTAAACCCCAAATACCAAGCTGATAAATACCTATACTCCAGTTAAGGCCTACTGGATAGGTAAGTAGGCCTGGGAGCCTGAAGGGGATCCCAAAATGGCGACTGAGAGATCTGGGTGAAACTCGAGGGAATTGAGGCCAACAAAATGGCAACCGCTAGGAATCCAGAAGGGGTGGGGGTGGGGGGGAAGAAAGGATTTTAGCAGACAAGCAGATAAAGTGTTCAATACAATACAAAAACTGCTGCCTGTTAGCGAAGGGAACGCTCGAACAACACAGGCCTCTGCAATCCACACTTTAAAATGTCTGCGTTAATGGCGCAGCGCGCCTTCGCTACGCTGTTTTAAAAAGGGCTCCGTAGCCCTGCAGCAAGCGCCAAACTAAAGGGGAAGAGGGATCAGAGCCCTCCGAAGTGCACAGTAACGACCAGCACAGCAAGAACCCCCCCTTGAGCAGAAATAAATTCAAAATGGCGGCCGCAAGGCTTCTTGCCGGCTGAATTCAGCCAAGAGGGAGCCACGCAGCTGCAAAGCACGCAGCAGAGAAACCTCCCCCACTCACAAACTACGATTGCTCTCACAGCAGCCTGCTGAAATTTTGGGAGCAAAAACAACGAAATCCCTACCCTCCCAGAACCCAGGAAACGGAGAAAGGATTGAGCCTAGAAGCCTCGAAGAAAGAGGGAAGGCGAGGGGGGGATTAGTTATAACTCTACTCACTAAAACAGACAGGCAAATGGAGAGAGGAAAGGGAAAAAAAACAGCTAATTCTCCTAGATATCGGAAGAATCCACCAAAGAATTAACTCATCTAGTCCAACCTGCATCCAAGAAGAGAGAGAGTCAGTTCTCACGTCCTCATGGGCGAAGACTAAGATGAAAACTGGAAGCACCAGATAATGAGGGGGCGTGACAACTTGACATCTTAGTCTGATTGGGCAGGAGGACTGAAATAACCCATTGGTGGATTCTTCAGTTATCATGCTGGAGAAGGGACCTGGGAGCTCCTAGAGGAGGACATGAATTGAACAAAGGCGTGGTGCATAAATGCCTGAAATTGGCTCTGGGACCACATGTCCCCCTGGACCCTGGGATCAGTCCCAACCACCGTTGGGACATGAGCAACCTCAGGGGTCTGATGGATGGAAGAGGATGAGGAGTGGGGAGGGCCTACCTGTTCGGTTACCCCCAGAGGAGAACTAATCCAAGAGGCTTCTTGCACAGGTGCTAAAGGAGGCTCCGGGATGGAAGTATCCAGTGGGGCAGGGGGAACCGTTTCAGCCCCACTGGATAGGAGCCTCTGTGCCTTGGAGAATTTCCTCTCCAGTGCCTGATGTCTCCTCGAGGCCTCTCGCTCAGCTGTTTTAGAAGTCTCCTTAGTAGTCAAATGCTTGGGTTTGGCCTTTTTCTTCCCCCCTGCTTCCAATTCAGTAGATCTGCGCTTTGGCTGCGCAGGGGGTGCACCAGAGACTTGAGATGCCAAAGGCGAAGAGCTGTCTGCCATTGCAATCTAGATAGAGCCGGCAAAGGGTATCTAGAAGTGGGGGAACCCAGGCACGCAGATCAAGGTCAGAGATGGAGCGCAACCGATCCTCACACTGAGCCTTGGCAAATGGCAGGACAGTCAGACAGCATACTACTCCTGTCCGATTAGGCCAGGTGACTAAAGGCCACTGCTAACAATAACAGGTGGTCAAACAATTCCCCACTCCAAGGAATAGGTCTGGAGACCTGTAACCAGTACCAATCCACTAACAATTACTATAATAATAGGATTAACAGGTATAATCACATATATACGCCTGCCCTGTCAGCCATGGGCCTAGCGAGCAACAAGAAATCTGGCCTAGCCGGCCTTAACCCACTGGAGATCAAGAGGCGTCCACCTATAGCACTCCAACAGTTGACTGTAAATATGAATAAAACAGTCCCTCCGTTCAGACTTGTCAGCACAAGTCAAGGCAAACTGCAGGGATAGAATGCGGCCTAGTAGGCCTAAACTTTAGGCCCCAAAATGGCATCCGCCTGTGGGCCTCCCAAAATGGCGACCGCCTGTCGGCCATGCGGTCAAAATGGCGGCCGCGACTCCCGGATCACCCCACAACGATCAGTAACAACGAAGGAAGGATTTGGGGCCGGGTCTGGAGAATGGAGCCGCCCACTTTCCCCCCCCCCCAGCAGCAAGAGAGACTTGCGGTTAGAAGACTCTGCCGAAAATCTGGAGGAACGCCGTCAGCAGCCCTCGTGCCAGCTCCTCAGCAAGTGGATCGGCAAGGGAAAATCGGTGGGCAGCGAAGACCGCGCTCGCGTGAAGCCGCTCAGTTCGGGTATTGTAGTACCCGAGAGTCCGTCTTGAAAGGCCTTGAAGGAACCTAAAGGCCGGAAAGAGGGGAGGGGGTGGGGTAGAGCCCTTTCAGAGCTCACGGAGCTCCGATCCTCAAGGGAAAAGGACCAAGTCCTTACCTGGTGGCCAAAGCTTAAAAACCCCTATCAATTTTAGTAATTTGGAAAAAAAATATCATAGAAAAACCTAATTAGTCGATCTAAAGGGGAAAAAACTCTGGAGCCAATACGTTCTGCTGAGCCTAAGACTAAGCCAAAACTGGGAAGACACACCCAAAGGGAGGCGGGACTAAAGCTCTGACTTAGTCTCTCTGAGCAGGAAGGCTGAAATAACCCAATTAAGTAGATTCTACATCCACCATGCTGGAGAATAATTAAATCAATCGAAAGGGCAGCTTTCTGAAATAAAAGGCTGTCCTTTATAATAAAAGATGTATGGTCACTAGATAGCATCGCTGAATACAATATAAGATCCATGAAACATATTGTATTCTGTAAGAACAGCTCAAGATTATAAAGATCAGGAAGCCATCACTTTGTCAAAGTGTCAAGAGAAGGCCAAGAACACATGAAACCGCTCTAACTCATTATGGACATTGTCAATGAACACTCTTGCACTACAGAAGCAATAAAACACATGAGTGGCTTTTGCAGAAATCAGTTAATAGATGCGATGATAAATGCATTTAAAATGCCCCCAGTTACCTCACAGAAATGCCACCAAAACACAAGCTCACTTATATCTTCTCTATCCTCACTCATACATATATGGAGTAATTGCGAGCACCACTAAGAAGAGTTATATCTGATTCCTTTTCAACTGCCAGTCAGACCAGCAAATGGAGGCGCCCCAAAGCACACAACCTTGTGTTCATGCCACCCCATTTCATATGCTACAGAAATCCCTACTTTTTAAAGGCCTGCAGCAATCTGAAGTGCCACAGAACTCCGAGACCTTATATAGGTAATCCTTGACTTACAACAGTTCATTTAGTGATCGTTTGAAGTTACAACGGCACTGAAAAAAGTGATTTATGGCCATTTTTCACACTTATGACAGTTGCAGCATCCCCAGGGTCATGTGATTTACATTTGGATGCTTGACAACTGCTTCATATTTATGATGGTTGCAGTGTCCCAAGGTCATGTGATCACCTTTTGCGACCTTCTGACAAGCAAAGTCAATGGAGGAAGCCAGATTCACTTAAAAACCGTGTTACTAACTTAACCACTGCAGTGATTCACTTAACAAATGTCGCAAGAAACGTCGTAAAATGGGGCAAAACTCACTTAACAATTTTTTCACTTAGCAACATAAATTCTGGGCTCAAGTGTATTGTCCACCTCAGAGTAGCAGGGCATACAGATAGTCCTCATTTAATAACCTGTCACTTAGCAGCCATTCAAAATTACGACAGAACTTCCCTTGGCTACTTACACCCAGATTCAAAGTTGCCCCCTCCCCGCAATCACATGATTACATTTTGTGCACTTGCAAATGGACCTACATTTACTGTCATTTGCAGCATCCTGTAGGTCACAAGGCTAAAATTTATGATGGGGTGTTTTTTTGCCAAAAACCCACTGGGGACAATGGGTTTGCTTAATGACCAGAGTGTTCACTTTACAACCACTGCAACAAAGGTTGTAAACTTGGATTCAGTCACATGGTGACCTGCTTAATAATCTGCACAATTTACAATCATAATTCCAGTCATACGTTGAGGACTACCTATATGCAAATTGATCAGACACTGAAAGATGTATTTACTGAGAAGGCTCATTACTTGCAGCAATTCAGCTTCTGAATACTCTGGGTGGATGGAACTGCCTCCCCAATATATTCAGCAGGCCGTATTTCCAAGCAAACACGCATATGATCCAACTGTCACAATACCAATATAATTCTTGACAAGTAACTATTAAAATACTGATTTATGTCAAATATTATTGCTGCATTACAGTACAAGGTTATAAGTACACCGTTAGGAGCTGTTGCTTTTTTCCCTTGATCAACATGAGCAAGCTTATTATAGTTTTGTCAGATACTCTTCATAAGTCATCCGAGACTAAACCAAAGAACGAATACCCGTGGATAAGTATAAATGGATTTAGAATCCAATACTGTATCAAACTAGAATTTCAGATATTAGAAGGCAGGACAGGGATTTGAATCTCACAAGTAGCACTGTGGTTTTATTGCACCATAACATAAATTGATCTTTCAAGGAGCAATTTTTAGATGTCCAGTCAGTTATATTTTACAAAAGAAAGGTGCAGAGGTGTCTGTAATTGAAGTTTGGGCAGAGGAGGGAGAACTGTGAGTGGTGACAGAGCAAAGCTTAAGGTACAGCTGATCTCTTATGATGCAAGAATCATAATTATAAATCAGGTTGCTTCTATTATATGCTATCTATAATACACAGTAAGCGGGCAAGTACAATATTACAAGTTCTAGAATATGTTTTACAGCAGTTCCAATGTAGGGCCACTTTAGTGCACAAAAACAATACACAAACTTTCAAATTCTCCAGCAAACAAGCAAGCAAACGCTGGGGGGAGGGGAAGAGGGAAGATGCTTCTTATTTTTATTCATTCCAACCCCAATGGATGTGGGATAAATATGACGAAAGGTGGCTCAGGATTCCCTCCATCTGTCTGTTTGTCTATCTATCAGCAGAACAATTCGCCAAACACAAAAGAGAAAGGGAGCAAAAATGGTATTGAAAGAAGAAAGGCTGAATTCAAACAGGGACTACATCTAGTTAGAGCAGCGGTTCTCAACCTGTAGGCCGCGACCTCATTTGGGGTCAAACGACCATTTCACGGGGGTCGCCAAACAACGCAGTCCGCCATTTTTTCCCCTTTTCCTTAGCTGTGCTACTCCCTCTTATTCTATTGGCTTTTGAAAGCCAATAGAATAGACTCTCTTGAATAGAGTCTAATTCTATTGGCTTTCAAAAGCCAACAGGGATTGTCCAGGCTGTCTCTGCCCTGCTGAGCCCGCCAAAAGTCCCAGTCTGCAAACGGTGCTGCAAGTTGTCTGCAGCAAAGGCGAGCTGTCTGGAAGTTTCCATCCCTCCCTGCTGAGCAACTACTAAAAATGTAAGTAAAAGAGGGCCAGGGGTGGGAGGTGGGAGGCCGGCGGGCGCAGGGAGGGTTGCTGGCGTGCGTGGGGCCCGGCGGGTGCCTTACCGCCCTTGGGCTGGGCCAGCTGGTGGCCCAGCCGGTGGTCGCCCTGCGCCATCGCTGCCCCTTGCCAGCTACGCCTCGGCTGGCGCAGGGGGCGGCACCACGCATGCGCGGCGCTCCCAGGCAGGGAAATAGTCCTCGACTTATGACCGGTTGGGTAGTCCTCGACTTATGACCGGTTGGGTAGTCCTCGACTTATGACCGGTTGGGTAGTCCTCGACTTACGGCCGGTTGGGTAGTCCTCGACTTACGACCGGTTGGGTAGTCCTCGACTTACGACCGGTTGGGGGTCGCGGCATTAAAAAGGTTGAGAACCACTGAGTTAGAGACTGCAGAGAAAAACATTCTAGGGGGGGGGAAATCCCCAATGAATCCCTGTAGGAGAATTGTGGACTTGCCCTTTGTAAACGTACCTGTCTGGTCAGGTGACCTTGGTAGAATTACTCTAAAAGGCTGGAAAGAATTCCAAAAATTACGTTCTACATTCATTCCCTAATTTGATTAGTATGCATATAAAGTACTCAAGACTTCCTAAGGTAAACAAAATGCACCACCCATGTCTCCAGCACTACAGCAAACCACCTTTTAATTCTGTTCTCACTCTTCTCACTACACACTTAGAATACAATATAAATATAGCTTTACAAGTAGTCCTTGACTTGCAACATTCATTTAATGACCATTCACAGTTACGACACGCTGGGGGAAAAAGACTTATGACTGGTCCTTGCACTTACGACTGTCGAATTGTGCCCGTGGTGATGTGATCACAATCTGGGCACTTGGAACCAGCTCACATTTACAATGGGTCACATTGACATTTTCAACCTTCCCCGCTGGCTTCTGATAAACAAAATCAAGGAAAGAAGTCAGATTCCTTTAATGACTGTGAGATTTGTTTAATAACCATGGTAAAAAGGATTGTAAAACCAAGCATGACTCACTTAATGACTGTGATGGATGTTCCAGTGTCAATTGTGGTTGTTTAATCAAAAACTACCTGTATATGTTACTGCGTAGTATTAAACTTCCTATACTTAATGGGACCTGCTCTCTAGTTAAGATTCCGTAGGATTACATGCTTAATAATACTTGTTTCTTTATATATTTTATTTTTAAAAAGATTCACGAACAATGTGGTATTTGCAAGACAGGTGCAGTCCTGCGAGAGAATTACTGTACTTGGGCTTGTGAATACTTCAATGCTAATGAACATGAACAGCAGTTGCTTTTATAATAAAGTGCCAATTCAATTCTCTCCTTTGAAAACTAAAGAAAATTACTGGCCTTGGGAAGGCAAAGATAAAAAAATACTTTCTTCATTAGCACTTAGATGTCATAAAAATCATTTCTCAACTATAGCATTTAACTTTTATACAAAAAAAAGAGGGTTTTCTTCCACCAATATAATTACCTGTATAAGAGCAAGGGAATCACATTTACAAACTACTGAAAATAAGGAAACAGTGAGTGGGCACAAGACTGCAGACATCCCAGCTGAAAACTCTGGAGGCTTTTGAAAATTAACAATTAACAATTGCTTGGGGGGGGGAGGATGCTTCACAGGTGAATTCAACTATTTTTGTAATCAAGTTTTCTTAGTGGTTGCACCCGTATTATAGACTGCCTTTCCTTGGCATTTAAGTTGGCTTCTCCCTGGCTCCTTTTATGAAGAATTTTAAAAAGTTATTTCTAGACTGAAACCTTCTCTTCTGGGAATGATTTTAGGATGGCTGACCAGGATTTTAAAATTGTAGCTGTGGATTTTGTGTGTGTGTGTGTATTTCTTGCTTTTACCTGTGTTAACCTGTTAACCTATGACCCCATTGGCTCCTTGTTTCAGAGATATTTCTTTACCAAAACAGAATGACCACAGGTGGGCAAAAAATCAGTGGGAACAGGAGAAACTTCTGATTTCCTGTAGGCTTCCCCAGCAAGTTTCCTTGATAGTGAGCATCATAAATCTTCCTTCCTTCCTTTCCTCCCTCTTCCTTCCTTTCTCTTTTCTTCCCTCCCTCTTCCTTTCTTCCCTTCCTCACTGCCTTCCCTCCTTTCTCCTCTGCGCCTTCCTTTCTTCTTACCTTTCTTCCTTCTCTTCCTCCTTTTTCCTGTTCCTCCCTCCTTCCCTCCCTCCCTTCTAACAGGCAAGTAAATGGCTGTTGCTGGATGGAGGAGGGATCAAGGGAGTGCAGTGTGAGCACAGAGGGATGTGGGACTTGTGGGAAACTATGAGGGAATGTTGATAGCAATAGCAATAGCACTTAGACTTATATATGGCTTCATAGTGCTTTACAGCCCCTCTCTAAGTGGTTTACAGAGTCAGCATATTGTCCACCCCCCCCCCCGACAATCTGGGTCCGAAGGATGGAAGGCTGAGTCAATCTTGAGCCGGTGAGACTCGAACTGCCAAACTGCTGACAGTCAGCAGTCAACAGAATTAGCCTGCAGTGCTGTGTTCTAACCAATGCGCCACTATGGCTCTTTTAAACCACCATGGCTTTTTGCTGCTCTCTGCAGCAACCCAGCAGCACTGAAGCAGCCACAACTTTCTAAAATTTTATCCCATGGGAGTCAGGGGGTCTCAGCATTCTGTAAGTTTATTTGACATATCTTGGTTGAAAATATTTGCCCTAAGATGGATCATTTCGCCCAGTCAAAGGTTACAGACGTGAGAATTTTGTTAGTGTATAGATAATGCACTGTGATGTTTTATCGCATTTTAGCATGTTAGAATTTTATTTATGATGTTGGATTTATACTGTTTATACAGAGACCGGTTTGTCTCGGGAGCCTGCAAGGACATAAATATAATAAAAAAATTAATATTTTTTTCCTTCTGCTTGCCTCATATTTATTCAATGTGTTTCCTCTTTTTTCTATTTTCTACCAAATTCAACAGTTACTCCCTTTTCTTACCTCATCTCTATCCTTTTTTGGCTGCTTTCTTGCGCTGGATAAAGGAAGGGGGTCCATGTCTATAGTATTTCTGTGATGAAAGTAGTTTGTGCACAAATAAAAAAATGAGTAGCCTATGAAGATAAAAGATCAATTAATAATATATCTTATTTTGTGGACAATTAATTTAGTTATTAATTCAACTATTTATTCTGGTCTGGATTCTGTCATGAATATATGTATACATACATATACATACCATAATGTACACATGGATCACACACATTTATGCAAGGGAGAGAAATTTCCAGAACATCTTTTTGCTAGATCTGGCAATCCTAGATTGACATAAATTGTATCTCAAGTAGAGATACTGTGCATCAGGTCAATGATCTATGTTTTATTTTTTTAAAAAATAATCATGAAAAATGCATTAACCTAAATTGTGCATGAAGGAGCAATTATTTATACATAGGGCAGTATAATGATTAGAACAGGTCTCATGTCAGGATCAAGGGAAATTTCATTTTCGGGAAAAGCCAGCACTTTAAAATATAAAAGTCTTGCAAAGCTATCACGGATAATAACAAGGAGAACAAACATGAACATTTTCTCCCTAATTCTATTACAAGAAAAAACTAATTCCACAAAATCAACAAGCTGAAACAGCTTCAAACCCATAAAGAACACATGGTCTAATAATCTGTCCCAGGAATCTACCATTTTGACTTGCCTATTCCATTCTCCCCATATAGCCAACATTCCTGATATGCCACCCTGTCCCTCATTTTGGCTACTATCCAGCTGTTCTTTTCCAAAATATCCAGGATCAATTCTCCCATGCAATGCAGCATCAAAACAACCTAAGACACCCCATCAGCAATACCAGAAAGGAGAATGTGACAGACCAGGGGATGCTGTTGGCTATTGCCTCAAAAAGATGATGAGATACTGAAGGCACTTCTATATGACCCAATAGATAGACATACAACCAAATTAATATTGTAAACCTCAGATATAATATTCTCTGATGGTTCCAAATTTTACTACCTTCATGGCTTGCTTGTAGGAATGAAAGCAAGAGAGATTGGGCTTCTATTGAATCAAAACAGAGCTCTTTTTAAAGTTCAAACTCTTCATAACTGCAACATATCTTTGCAAAGTACAAAACAGGCCACCAGTCTCAATTCCAGACACTCATGGAAAGGCCTTCATCAACACATGAAGCTCTTCTACTTTTCCCCAACAAGTCTATTCACTTACACAATTTTTTTTGGCAGGGAGAAGGTGTACATAGGATATGCATGTGTGCTCCAAAATTACTTCCATTTTCAGGCACATTTGCTTCCCATTTGGATCCTGATTCTTGCAAAGAACGAGTGCAGAGATAGTATGAATGGCAAGCAGTGTCAATGGACTAAAGATACACAATCCCCATAAATCACCTGAGTTTGTGGATCCCTGAGCATTTTTAGACCAATTTCCTATTGAGCAGCAAATACCGTAACTTAAATCAAATATCACACACTCTCAGATTCTACAGCTGTTAAGTTTCATTTTCACTCACACGGGATATTTCATCTTATATCCAGTGGTGGGATTCAGCCAGTTCGTACCAGTTCGGCAGAACCGGTAGCTAATTTTTTGTTGCCCAGGCCCAGAATGAGCTTCTAGAACAGCGGTTCTCAACCTATAGGTCGCGACCCCATTTGGGGTCGAACGACCATTTTGCGGGGGTCGCCAGACACCGCGGTCCGCCATTTTTTTTCCGGCGCGCGCACGCCGCGCATGCACAGTTCGGCCCATCACGGTCCGCTATTTTGTTTGTGTGTGTGTGTGTGTGTGTGTGTGTGTGTGTGTTTCATCGCGCGCGCGTCGCGCATGCGCGGTTCAGGCTGTCGTGCACGCGCCACGCATGCGCGGATCGGCCCGTTGCGGTCCGCCATTTTGTTTTTTTTGTTTGTTTTTTCGTCGTGCGCGTCGCGCATGTGCGGTTCGGCCCGTCGCACACGTGCCACGCATGCGCGGATTGGCCCGTCGCGGTCCGCCATTTTGTGTTTTTTTGTGTTTTTTTTTCAGCGCGCGCGCCGCGAATGCACAGATCAGCCTGTTGCGCGCATGCGCATGCACGCACACGCGCGCTCGGGGTCGCACCGCGCATGGGCGGCGCAAGTGGGGTCTCAACCTGAAAAAGGTTGAGAACCACTGTTCTAGAAGCAGCATCCACACAGAGAAGGGTCGTTGTCTTACCTGAACGCCTTTTCTCAGCATGGTGGTGTAGAATCCACTGATTGAGAACTGGTTGTTCACATATTTGAATCCCACCACTGCTTATATCCATCTTCTGGGGATAAGAATAATAGAAACCCCTGAATGGAGATGATTACAATGTTGTCTATTACATGAGGCTACAAAAGTACACGAAAAGTAACTCTTCATAGCATACACTTGGACAGAAATAAAGATAACATCTGTCATAGCCTGTTAAAAACCAGAGCAAACATTCTTAATACTCCTTCTTCCGCTATTTTCCCCATAACAACAACCCTGTGAGGTGGGTTGGGCTAAAGGAGTGATTGCTCCAAGGTTGGCCAGATGGTTTTCATGACTATGGCAGAACTAGAATTCACCATCTCCTGGTTTCTAGCCGGGTGCCTAGTAAAATTAATAGAAATTGCCTAGTAAGACTGGGGAAAATGCTCAGTCTCAGTGTATTATATTTCCCAGTGTTTCAGTTTATTTAGTTTTAAAAAAGATGAAATTCCGTATCCCACAAAAAAATATAATAGAAAAATTAAATGTCTCCTGTTTTGTGAACGTAGTACAAATGTCATAAAAATGTGTCTTAAATATCTTAGTCTTTAAAAGGCATATATGAGAAATCATTATTTACAGACATTTGCCCCAGGTACTGCAGAACCTTTTATCAATACAATAGCCCAACATTAACTGGACTGACTAGACATAAGAAAATGGCTCAAGACTGGCATATCCAAGTCTTGCATGTTAATGACTGCACATTTTTACCTACAAACAACATGCATAATTGTTAAGAACTCATCTTAAAGAGACATTCACCGAATGTGAAACTAATTTGAATGCTTGTCTAAAATACATGTTAAAATCTTACGTTTGCATGGTCCTGCTCTCTTTAAAAGTGGGCCTACCCTCTTAGAAGTCACACCAGCGAGTCACACAGAGAATAACGTTGAAATCTGCAACAAAATCCAAACCCTTCCCCATCTGGATGCTATCTAGTTTTCATCCTCCTAACTGCTGGATCTGCAAAGGTGAAAAAGGAACATTTCTTCTAAACTACTGCTAAGAGAGGAAAGAGAGAACTCAAAAGATATCAGACTCTACAGAAAAGTCACTACCTTGCAAATACAGATGCTACAGGTAGTCCTCAACTTACAACTTACAACCATAACAAAGCCCAGAATTTCAGTCGTATGTTATGCCAGTCATTAAGCAGGTCATCATATCATTGACCCGATTTATGACTTTTTTTTTGTAGCAGTCATTAAACAAACCCATTGTGGGATACTGCAAACGGCCGTAAATGTGGGCTGGTGGCTGAGTGCCCAAAATGGAATCGTGTGACTACAGGAAGGGGAGTCAGAACTTCATGAAAATGTAAGCTGAATAAAAACTAGAGAAGTTATCTAACCCTCTCTGCTTTAAGAATGTCTCATGTAGTACTCTAAATAACAATATAAATTTTATCATCGGTAAAAAAGCTGCAACTTGTAGGTCCTCCGAGGTTAATAAAGCATAGTTGCATATGCAGGTTTATGCAAGACCCACTTATAGTCTAGTTCTAGAAATGACTTTATTCAAAAGTCATCTCTCTTCAGTTTAATGGTGCTTACTAGCAAAAAGAAAATTTTAATCTAATGTCATACAAAGTGAAATTGCATCAGAATGGGGCTGGCTACGGTTATATCTGCATGACTTTTTCCTTCAGTTCCTATTTCTTTGGAAGCGACAACTACTGAACATCTGTAGTTCCTGCACACATCTTCCGTTGAGCTTATTTTCCCCCTGGTTTATTCCTAATGCACATTTCATGCTGAGATAAGCATTACAACTATTCCATGAATAAAGGATTACAACAGAAAAGGCTGCATTTTGAAAGAAGATGAGGCACTGTACCTAACTCCATTCAGGATGGCAGAAATAGCTGCCAGATCCTACATCTGAGTGTGCTGTGTCACTGTAACAAGCACAGTTCTTAGTCTACTCTAAAGAATTTTTTTTAATTCTGTCAATCACAACCAGATCTGATGTAAATCAAGCTACTGCTCGTCAAAAGAAAACTCAAATTCTGTAATAAGGGAGTGCAATGAACACGGAACATCACAGTCATTTGATGGTGAAGATATGTAGTAGGATTTATTTAGGTTGTGGTCATTCCATGCACTGAGCCATACAATTAGTCAAGTACACTTTGGGCTAGTATTTTGTGTGAATCCAGGCAGTACTGTTAGTTTATGGTTCACGGTATATCCATGCAACCCCCAAAAATGGATTAAGTAAACGATGGTTTTGCTCAACCCTTTTGGGGTTGGCATGTCAAAAATTCAGAAAATCCCTAACTTGTCACACATACTCCCCCAAACAAGACAGAAACAATTTTCTATTTCCCTTCCATCTAGGCCACCCCAAATAGTAGCACTCAGTTCAGCAGCAGCACTGAGGCTGGGCGTCGACTTCAAAAGTCTAGGCCAGGAGTAGGCAACCTTGGCTCTTTTATGACTCGTGGACTTCAACTCCCAGCATGGCTGGCTCAGGAATTCTGGGAGTTGAAGTCCACGAGTCATAAAACTGAGTCATAAAACATACTGGGGGAGTATGTATGACAAGTTAGGGATTTTCTGAATTTCTGAGTCATAAAAGAGCCAAGGTTGCCGACCCCTGGTCTAGGCCTTGACTTCAGCCCTAGTGCCACTGCTGGCTGCTATTTAAAAAAAATCCACCTCATGCCATTCTCCAAAGCACATGAGCCTTGGAGAATGGTTCGACTGCTCCACAGCTTTACAGTTCAGCGTTCCCCAAGATCTGCTGTGTACTGCTTATATCAAGGACATGTTCTCTTTCTGTTGAAAAGGCCACTGCAGCCTCTCTGATGTGCTCCAGGTTGCCCAAGGCCTTCGTTCTTGACGCAGCTGTGTAGAATGCTCTATTCTTCTGCAGCCTCTACAGCCCAAAAAAAAAAAATGGGGAAAGCACACCAAATTCACATGTGATTTTAGGAGGCTAGAGGCCACAAACTGATTTTTGCACATTGTCCAAAGCCTCCCCCCCAAAAAAAAAATCACTCAAAAACGGACTACAGATAGCCCTCGGCTTACAGCACTTGGTTTAATGACTGTTCAAAGTTACAACTTATGACCGTTTTTCACACCACGTTTGCAGCATCCCCATGAACGTGTGATCAAAATTCAGATGCTTGACAACTGGTTCACACCTATGATTGTTGCTGTGTCCCAAGGTCATGTGATCACCTTTTTTGACCTTCTGACAAGCAAAGTCAATGGGGAAGCCAGATTCACTTAACAACTGGGTTACTACCGGTAGCTTATCAACTGCAATTATTCCCTTAACAACTGTGACACAAATAAATGGGGCAAAACTCACTTAACAAATGTCTCACTTAACAACAGACATTTTGGGCTTAATTGTGGTCGTACATCAAGGACTATCTATATGCTTTTGAGAATATTATTGCTAGTGAATGCTGGCATGTCATCCAAAATATGGCATTTTACCTTTGACACTTGTATCATAGGTCTGCCATCCATCACTGGTTTAGTTAAACAAGGCAAGCAACTATGAAAACAGTGACCCAACATACCATGATTTTTGTTTATGTGCACAATTTCCAAGAAGCCATTTGCCACTCCAAATCTGTGAAATATTAATGTACTTTCAATGTATATTCCTCCAGTCTATAAAATTCACTAGACAAACAAGCAAATAGCACCCATATAATTTGTAATCTTTTCTAAATACCAGCATGCTAACTATTTCAATCATAATTATCTAAGATACCCAACGAGAAAAGATAAAATAACTCAACAAGTAGGGTCTTTTCAAATCAACTTCGCGAAATTGATAGGTAAAAGAATTAAATACCTCAGATAGTTAAACGGCAGATATTTTTCAACTGTGAACTGCAGACTATCAATTAGCATTTTCTAAGCAAAACATTTAGCCCTTCACTTCCTTTTTTCCCCCAGAACAGTATTTTACTTATACCTTATTATCAAACAACCTAACAAGATCTTAACTTTATTGATCAATGGTCCTCATAACACTGATACAGTTTATTAATTTTTTAAAAAATACTTATTTGCAAGATGTATGATTGTCATAATAAAGTATTTGATTTTGAGAATGATGAGGGCATTAGCTGAAAACATTGAAATATGAGTGTATACTTTTTTTTACTTATAGAACTAAAAAGTTGATTAAGTCTCTTCTGAGACCACCATAATTTTCAAGTAGACTGCAGAAAGGGTGAAACAGAAATGCTGGCACAGGAATTTTTGTTATTTGCAAAAACATGAGGAAAAAAATTCACAATACTGGCAACATCCATAAATCAGTGGGAGAACACTTAAATTTACCCAAACATTCTGTTCCTAAATTGTATGTTGTCATTGCCCACAACTAGATTTGAAAAGTAAATCTCTAACATAAAGTAGCTAAATTAGAACTATTTTTGTTTAAACACAGAGTTAAGAGTTGAATGTAGACAATTTCTTGTCTTAATAAGTATATTCATGTGATGAAATGTGCACCTGCAGCAGCTGGGGAGGAGTATTTTGCCACTCAGAGTCTTCACAGAAAGAGGTCCAGATTAAGTAACTGCTCACGTCCTCAGCTGGATGGGGAAAGGGGTAACCACATCCTAAAGTCTCTCAGGATAGATCTAGTAGATTAGAAAGTTATAGCCTTAATTTGGAAATATTCTGTCCATTAGGTGTAAGCAAATAAAAGAATGAACTTAATTGGACCTCACTGTCTCTTCTCTGAGACCTCACTGTCTCTTCTTTTCTCTTCCAACCATTGTTTCTTGTCTTGCCCTCTGGTGCTTTGGAGAATAGTTTGACGCCCTCTTCTTTGTGGCAGCCCCTCAAATTCATTAACACAGAAAAATTGAAATAGTTCTAATCACATAACGTAGAGTTGCACAATGGGGTGTACCTATTCCAGCCAACCAAATCCCTTTCCAAGATAGTTTGCCTGGTTCTTGTTTCATAAGAAACATTCAGCATTCTGTGGCAACAAAGCATTAGCTCTATGCTCAGTGGGCTATTTTGTCCCTTATCTATATGAACCGAAGTGGTGCAGTGGTTAGAATGCAGTATTGCAGGCTAACTCAGTGCTCACTTCAGGAGTTCGATCCTGACTGGCTCAGCCTTCCATCCTTCCGAAGTCAGTAAAATGAGGATCCAGATTGTTGGGAGCAATATGCTGACTCTGTGAACCACTTAGAGAGGGCTGTAAAGCACTATGAAGAGGTATATAAGTCTAAGTGCTATTGCTATATTGTTCTCTAAAATCTTATCTATTTCTACAAGGTCCAGGAAGAATAGGGATAGGGATAGGGATAGGGATAGGGATAGGGATAGAATCTGGAAGGGACCTTGGAGATCTTCTAGTCCAGCCCTCTGCTCGAGCAGGAGAACCTATACCATTTCAGACAAATGACTGTCTAGTGTCTTCTTAAAGAGATTTTTAAAAAGAGGCTAGATAGTCACTTGTCTGAAATGGTATAAGTTCTCCTGCTTGAACAGGGGGCTGGACTAGATCTCTAAGGTCCCTTCCAGCTCTATTCTATTCTAAAAACCTCCAGTGATGGAGCGCCCATGATTTCTGAAGGCAAGCTGTAATTGTCCCCACTGTTAGGAAGTTTCTCCTTAATTCCAGGTTGCTTCTCTCTTTGGTCAGTTTCCAACCATTGTTTCTTGTCTTGCCCTCTGGTGCTTTGGAGAATAGTTTGATGCCCACTTCTTTGTGGCAGCCCCTCAAATAATCTCAATACTCTCAAATATGTCAAATATTCAAATGATTCCCCAGAGTTCTTATGCCTCTCTCATGCAATGACATCCCTATTTTGCTTACACTGAGATCAATATTGTGAGAATCAGAATCAATGATACATTTATATTTGTCATACAACATCTTCCTGTTACCGTACTTTTAATTTACATATTAATTAACAACTTCATATGGCACACATACAGTAAGAGGTCAAAGTTAAAGTACTGAACGTTAGGCCTGAGTATGTTTCAAAAATGTTTAGAAGATATATTTTGGAATGTATGAAAGCAAGGTAACTGCTTGTGTTACGCAATTTATAAAGCAGTCACATTAATTTTCAGATTAACAAAGAAAGGTGATAAAAGTGTTATTCAATATTCAACAATTAAAACATATTAAGACTGACTAACTCAATCCAAAAGAGGCAAGGTAAAACTTTTACAGATTCTAAAGTGTAGCCCAAGTGCCACAGAAAGCAAAGAATTTCAAGAATATGTGTAAAGTCCCACATGGGTAGCAAACAAAGGAAACAAGTTCATATTACTTTCAAGAAGGCATGTGTAATGTTAAACTGTGATAAAAAATAATCTTGGAAACTCCAAGAGTAAAGTATTAGGCAGAACCATATAGTAGTGAATTCATTAAAATGAAATAATTGTCTAATGTTGCTTCCCACTACTTTCACAACCCAGCTGTGCTGTCTCTTCTCCCCAAAATTGTGCTTTTCTTCCATTTTCTTTCCACAGTTTCTCACAATATACCACTATAGAGAAGTCCCCTTTCTAGATTACTGTTAGATTATAATACATCACTTTGCTCTATGTAATTTATTTAAAGAGGGAACAGGACATTTTCTTCTCCCCAAGTAACTTACTGTTAAAATGAAGTAATCATTGTAGATTATCTGAAAATCTGATAATAAAACAAGATATTTCCTTCTGCTTAATTTTCCTTCTGGGGAAGAAGGAGGAATAATTTAAAATTCATTTTCCTTTGAATAACTATGTCAACCACACATGAATGTGATCCCACTAAATAATGATTGCTTTGATCTATCTGTCAACTTAGCATCTACTTTAAATATACAAAAATATGTGGTATCACAACTGTATGATCTTGAATCTAACCGTAATAACAGAGGTGTCTGAAACTAGGAATCCTGCTGGAACAGACCAAAAACATAGTATAGTATCCTATTTTTCTACAATAGCTAACTTCCAGAACTTTGGAAGTTTTTATCATACCCACAGAAAAAAAAAGATTGGCATGCTATTAGATTTTCTGTTCTCCAACAGGTCATAACTAGCATCAGTTCCATAAAATAAAACAGAAGACAAGACATGGGAGAACATTACGGTTGGAGACTGTCATGAAGGTTCTTCAGACTTGCAGCTCTTCCTTTCCTTGCAGTGAAGGAGGTCAATAGGGATATTGGGAAAGAGTCTATTCTTCAATTTCCCAATAGACTGAATCAAATTTGCTAAAAAAATTAGTTCTGTGGGCTTTTCTTCCAACACTGAGCAACAGTTGTAAAGGCCAACCACAGAATCTAGAAAAAGGCAGCTACCAGAGCATTCCTCCTCACATCTATCAAAGACCCTGGTGACTTTGAATTGAAACATGCACAACTCTATTAGCTGTGGTAGTGTGAAGATGAATCCAAAGATCCCCAAAAGATCATAGGTTACCTATTACAAAACCATCAAAAAACTTCCATCCTTCAACCTGTCCAAAACATCTCTTTGGTAGCCTTACAAGTTGTAGGGAAGAGCTCCCTCATGCCCTCTTTCTCAAACAGACTTTGATTCCATTCTGACATTCAAAGAACCCCTGTAACCTTTCTTTTAGCATTTGCCTAAAAGTGCAGATACAGCTTGAAGAAGGGCAGTGACATACCTGCAGACTTAAGATCCCATGTATTTTTCAAATCTTCTCCTCTCCCCTATGACTTATAACTCCACCAGTTCCAACTTTGTCCCTGGACACAGTCCTCCTAAAGGTGTAAGATTCTGTTCTAAACACGTGTGAATAACTCCCAGCCTTTGGAAGGAATCTCTCTAGACTAGAGCCTCTTCAGCACATCTGGCCCAGAGAGAAGCAAACCAAAATTATGCTAGATTAAGTCAAATGAGCCACACCCACTTCCTTCAGCCAAACTCACAAGAGCAGAAAAGTTCTAGTCTTGTGACATAAACAACGGTCCGCACTGTAGAGAAACCTATTCATTGGATTACAGGACCACGGAGTAAGCTATACAGCAATCGGCCCTTCCTCCGTTTATTTTCACGTGCTTAGCACACACATACATACACACACGCGGCCTCTTAAGTTTACACGGGGCGATCTTAGATCAGCTCCCGTTCTGAAATGCCTCATAAAATTTCTGCGAAGCGAAAAGGAGGCCGAATCTCGCCGAAATGCTTGGAAGGAAGAGCAGCGCATATGTATGTCTTTCGATGTGCAACCTTAACCAGAAGAGCAACGTCCAACTGATCAAACGAGACTTGCTTCTCTGTAAGCGATCCGCGGATTTCCACCAGGCGTTTGCTGAACA
The DNA here is from genome assembly GCA_034064705.1 of Bothrops alternatus. Classification (NCBI taxonomy): domain Eukaryota; kingdom Metazoa; phylum Chordata; class Lepidosauria; order Squamata; family Viperidae; genus Bothrops; species Bothrops alternatus. The sequence goes on from JARGCV010000248.1 coordinate 15,322,938, forward strand.
GGTTTGCTCGCCTTCCCCAATCTAAACGTCTCCCCTCAAAGGCCGTACATCCTTCTCGGGGTGTAAACCCACTGATGACCCCACCACCACCACTACCCCCGTGGGGTTACGTCTTAAGAAAGGTGCACGGAAAGAAACCGGGATGTACCAACCAGAAACAGCGGCCGATTTGCCTCCTCAAAAGCCGAGGCGCGGAAGCTCTCCCCTCAAGAGGCTGGAGAAATTAAACCAGCTCCCGGGGAAAAAAACAGAAACCTATACTGGGCAAGTTTTCGCGTGACATTAAAATAGTCGCCGGCTCTATTAACTTAACATTCCGAAGGAAAGAAAGAAAATTCCTTCTTTCGGAAACGAAAAACGATGAGCAAGAAGAGCCGGCGCAGCCAAGGAAATGGAAAATCCCTGCTTTCTCCTCAACTCGGTCTCCCAAGTTAAAATAAGGAAGGTTTGGTATTATTTTACTAGCACCAGGTTTCCATTTAAGAGTTCTCTCTCGATATTTAAAAACACACCGCGTGAGATCGCAATCACCGCTCCTGCATCTTTTCCCCCGCGCATGCAAACACGTACGAAACAGCGCAAATCTCTATTAACTCGAGCGGTTTGGGGCAAATGCGAGAAGAAATCGCTCTTCGGCAGCAGCGAAATAAACCAACCGGCCTCCTACGTAAGATAACAGTAGTAGACCGACAACGGCGGCGAGCAGCGTTTTCTAACCGCTGCCTCCCCTCCGCTTATTTTTTTTTTTTAGTATAAAATTGCTCCCGTCAACAAGGCGGGAGGGGAAACTTAGCACGGCTCAGTTGCAACACTACCAGTTGCGCTCTCCAGTTTGCAGAGCAAATCAGCGGAGCGGGGAGACAGCTTTTCCATCCCCGGTCCGAACTCTCCGTCGGAGAAACTCTCGGCAGCAAGTGTCGTCCAAACAGCAACCGCGGCAACGGTAAAAGAAGCGAGGAAATACCTGCCGCCTCGCCGCTGCTTCCGACCCCAAGCCGCTGCCTAAAACTCGGCGCTCCGCAAGCCGAACGCACCAGCAGATACTCAGCGCGCCGCACACGAGAATCGCGAAGCGCTAGAGGAACGCAATTATCTTGAGCCAACCGCGGTGCCGTACCTCTTGGAACGTACCATTGGTGTTTTTTTTTTTCATCCTTAGGAGGGTCGATTTGGGTTAAAAAGAAAAAAACAACGGGTTTTTTTCCAGCTTTTCACAGATCACGCTGATATCTGTGGATACATGTCTCTATTTTTTTTAGTACTGCCCCGGGAAGCTAAAATACACTTAGGGAAGCCAGGAAATGTTCTTTCTCCCCTTTTGCGGAGTAGTAGCGCCCGCGATAGTGGGCGTGACCTTGCGAAAGCGTGGACCGGCGGCAGCTTCGTCGCCTGGGGTTGAACGGGAGGGAGCTGTTGGCGGGTTGGCGTGGCAGGTAACCTGAACGACCAGAGAGGAACTTGCCTTTGGCTTTTAAGCTTTGCAAATAGGACGTGGCGTGTCCTACATAGTCCAACCATCGGATGTTTTTCCCAATAAGGGCCGACACCAGTTTAATTGCAGCTCACATCCTTTCAGTTTGATTTTTATTGTGTTTTGTGTCTCTTTCTTCACAAAAGATACCTGATGAAGAAAAGGACGAATACTTGCTTCTGGAGTGCAATCGTGGTATTCAGAGGCTTTCCCACGACAGCGTTTTAACGGGGAGCAAGCCCCGTGCTTTATGGAGTTGCCAACTTCACACAAACGCACAGCGCTGAGTTAACACCAAACACCCCCCCCCCCATTAGAACCTATACAGTGTTTGGGGTTGTACGACATATTGCGCTTCATGCTGTTAAATTTTGGTCTACGGTGCTGTGGGGAGGTAACCTGCCTGATTAATTTATGATTCACTATAATGGTAGGTTACACTGAATAAATTATCATTAATTAGATGAGCAATATCATGCAAACAGCTGATCTGTAACAATTCCAATTTTTCCTTCTGGTTTCTTTTTTTCTAGAAATGATAAGTAATAGGGAAAAAACAGGGAAGGTTACAAATGGAGGATGACAACATTTTCACACGCCCCAAATGAAACTCGAAATGAACTAGCTGTCCAGAAAGAAGCCTTATCTCTAGAACAGACATGTCAAACACAAGGCTCAGGGGCCGGATGCGGCCCGCGAAGTGGTTTCATGCGGCCTGTGAAGCCATCCTGGAAACAGTGAGGGAACGGCCCCTGCTGCCTTGGCTCTGGCCCAGGCCAGCCAGGAGCCAATGTACAATGTGGTGGCCATCTTGGCACTTGCCCCAGTGGACCATGCCTTGGCACTTGCCCCGGTCCCACCCCCTTCTGCCAGAGACCCTCAGATCTGTCCCACTCCTGCCCACGGCCTCCATAGGCACCCTTGATGCGAATGATGTAGAACTGGCCATGCCCACCCAGTAGGCCACACCCACTCCATCCACACCCACCCAGTAGGCTGTACCCACTCTGGCCACACCCACCCGCCCCCTCCCCAGGGCAACCGCAATGCTGATGCGGCCCTCAATGAAATTGAGTTTGACATCCCTGCTCTAGAAGCACCACAAAGATGTCTTGTAGCTATTAGATCTTTTCTTAGTTTTTTTCCTACAATGAAAGAGTTGAAAAGAGTGATGAGAAAACACCGAATTACAGATAGGGATTGATACAGTCTGAGCCTCTATACAATTCCTCAAATTTTACATATGAAAAATCTAGAACCACTTCTATCAGATAAAACATTTATTGCAAAATGGTCCTTGCAGAATTTTATCAAATACCTAAAGAGCATCTTTCATTATATTCCGTTCATATTTCTCTTTTAATCTAAAAAAAACCAAATAAGGAAAGAACAGAAGCATGTTTTTTTTATTGACAATAATGTAAGCTCTCTGTCTGGAAGCATAAACTGATTAATAGAAAAAAAGGTGGAAAAACATCACATGAACCCTTGCAAAACATTTCATGAATGAAGCAGGATAAGTGTCAAAACAGTTTTAACAGTTTTCAGTTTCCAACTAGTTTCACTAATAGAAGTAGTTTTGTCATTTAACTCTGTCTTTTCTTCAGGACAGTACCCATTGGTAAGCTGATTCATTAATTATATTTGAGCACACAGACATCTTGCACCAGGTCATGCTGGTACACACTAATTCTAATTCCCTCTTCATCCCACAGATAGCTCAAATATTATAAAAATTGGTCAGAAGGACATTTATTGAGAAATGGTGTAAAAAATCCTGTTAAGATAATTGGGCGTCAGGCTGAAAAAACGTAATACATTTGTTAGTTACTAATAAAGGAGAATATTTGTAGCTCAGGGTTGAAATGAGGGCTCCTTGATGCTCTCTGAGCTTAGTTGTTTTCTTGCAGACGTTTCATTACCCAAACTAGGTAACATCATCAGTACCAGCACTGATATTACTTAGTCTGCAAGAAAACAGCCAAGCTCAGAGAGCACCAAGGACCCTTCACTTGTTGGTTACTCAGAGAGCTCTGTGGTTAAGCCAAAATTTAAACCTGAGTTCCCATAATATATTCAAGCTATAGTCAGTTAGCCCTTCTGAAAGGCAAAGAGAATGAGGTTGGCTCTTATCTCCGGTGGCAAGGTGTTCCAAAGGGCAGGAGCCATGGCAAAAAAAATGTTCTTCTCCTAAACCTGAAATTCCTTGACCAAAGGGGTGGCAGCAAGCCCCACCTGCCAGAAATATGTATATAAACATCTTTAAAAAAGAGATATATTCAGATGGGATTTTTTGCATATGTACTTGATCCTGCTTACCTGGGATTCCCAGACATCCCACTATTCAATCCACATTCACTTCAACAGTTATATCCTTAGTGCCCCTATCCAAGGAAATACATTTAGAGTTGGGTTATATAGGTAGTCCTTGACTTACAACCATTCATCTAATGAATGACCATTCAAAGTAACAATGGCACTGAAACAAGTGACTTACAACCAGTCCTCACACTTATGACCATTGCAGCATCTCCACAGTCATGTGATCAAAATTCAGACACTGAGCAACTGGTACATATTTACAATGGTTGCAGCATCCCAGGGTCATATGGTGCCCATTTGTGACTTTCCCACCGAGCTTTTGACAAGTCAATGGGGAAGCCAGAATTCCCTTAATGATCATGTGATTCACTTAACAATTGCAGTGACTCACATAATAACCATGGCAAAAAGGTCATAAAATTGGGTGTGAATCACTTAATACCCCCTTGCTTAGCAACAGAAATTCCAGTTCCAATGGTAGTCATAAGTCGAGAATTCCTTATATAGTTAATTCAGACAAATAATAGGCTGCAAATCAATTCAGTTCAACTGAAGTTAATTGCATTTAATTTCTATATATATCTTGTGCCTGGAGTTTAATTATGCTGTTTTGTTTATATTTTCATAGGTCAAAATGATTATACCTGTGAGATGCTTCACTTGTGGTAAAATAGTTGGAAATAAATGGGAGGCATATCTTGGCCTTTTGCAAGCAGAATATACAGAAGGGTATGCATTCCCGACTCCTATATTTTCATAACTATTTTATAAGATAAGCAACAATTGTATTAATATAACAATTTGGATTGGAATATAATATTTAAGTATATTATTTCCATGCCACTGAAAGCAAATGTTGCTAATGAGAAATGTTTGCTGGGGGCTTCGGTTGATTGCTTATACAGGATAAGCCATTGTTTAATTATTCCCTTGTAGTGTCCTGTTAGAAGTGTATTTCTGAGTAACATCTTAGTTTATTATATTACAAAACAGATCAAGTAACTGATTTTAAAATATTAATCTTGTTCCAGTAGCTCCTAATACTGATGTATTCTTTTTTTTAAAGAAAAAGCTTGCTTACTTTTGCAGTCATATAACACTGTTTTTCAATAATAGCAATTAAATGGCAGATTATGTTGAATCCCATTATTTACTATAAAAGCCTGAGAAATATTTCTTCCATTGACTGCTAGTATTTGGAAAGTATTGTCTATTATTCTCTTTTGTGCTATATTCACCATTTTCCTTATCTTGGTAGAATTGTCTCTGGTTGCACTTAATCATGCTGTGATAGCCATTGATTTTTCATTGCGAATACAGAATTGGAAACTGTGGATCTACAGCCTGAAATTAAATAGCATATTATTAAAACATTTGCATGATAAATACATCTGATTGAGTGTATGCCTAAATTCTCTTGCAATTTTTTGTATGATTTTAGATTGGCCAAGTGAGCATACAGTGCATAATTGAATTCCTCCTAGCAGCAGAATTGTCTGTAGTAACTGTTGTCTGACAATTTTCAGAACACTCAAAAATGTCAGATATTGTTAAAATAATGTATTGTAATAAAAAAGAGTCAGGTCACCTGAATAAGCTAGTTGTCCAGGGATGCAGAGATTCTGCCATATTTCAAAATGTCGCTTTTCACTTACATTGAATTTCTTCAAATAGCACTGACTAAAACCAATATTGAACAAAAGAACATAATCATTTCTGCTTAATTGTTTAGCTCCATATTATCAGATGTAGGGTTTTTAAAAGCTGGAGCATGGATTCATAAAAATTGGTATATGACAATTCTTTTGCAACACTCAGCTTTTCTGCAGTTTTGGTGAAAATTAATGTGTTTTTATGCACTTCTACTCAGAAATAAACTCCTTGGAGTTCAATAAAATCATCTCCATATAAGCTTTTATACAACTCTGCAATCTATGTATGCTGGAATTTTCATCAAAACACTAATAAAACAAATACAACAATTATAATACATCACTATTAAAATATGTAATGATCTATTTTTACTTTTTTGTTGTTGGAATAGATTTGAACATTGTGAAGAGGATTTCATTTGATGTGGAAATACGGAAATTGTTGTGGAAGCTACAGATTGCCATTTTGTGTTTATCATTTCTCTGCTTATATTTTTTAGCTTCCACTTAGTTGATCTGTGAGGGACTGCCATGTCAAACTGAATGTTAAATGCTCTAAATATTTTATGCGTACACACACATCCTTACCCAAATCATGAGCTGTACAGATAGTCCTCAATTTATGAACCATCCTCGAAGTTACGATCACGTGATTGCAGTTTGCACTTGGCAATCACCTCACATATATGACAATTACAATGTCTTGCAATCCTGTGATCACGATTTGTGACCTCAGCCAGCTTCTGACAATGAAAGTCAATTGGTGAAGCAGATTTTCACTTAATCACCATATGATTCTCCTAAAAACGGTGGTGATTCACTTAATCACGATGGTAAAAAATCAGGTTTGGTCACATGTTTAGTCACTTAATGCCCACATCACTTAATGACTTAAATTTTGATCCTAGTGGCTGTTGTAAGTCAAGGATTACTTGTAGTCTCTCATTTAGAATGTAATATTTCCTTACATATTAAAATATACAATAATAACACTTGAAAAATGCCAACTTTTCTCAGAATATTGCTATCCTTGTTAGTGCCTATGACTCTGCCATCTGAAAGATGCTAATTAGTCCCTATGGAAATCCTGGATTTATATAGAATAGAAACAAATGAAATATTTACCTGGAAGATCAGGATTAAGCCCAGATAAGCTGTTTCCACTAAATAGAGTATGGATGTCAAACTCACTGCGTCACATGACCTGTCGTGACTTTTTTTGCATTGCCGGAGCTAGGGTGGGCATGGCCTCCATATGATGCAACCGGCCCATGGGCCGGCGGTTTGACACCCCTGAAATAGAGGCTGAATAGCTATATCTGATCTCGAGGGTTGACAGAGCCTAATGAACAAGTATTCATCTAAAACCAACATACACTTTCCCATCCCTCCACCTGAATAATCCACTACACTCATTAGAATGATAAAATCAGAGTGATGCAATCAATCCACGATGATACAGCAAGGTCTGATAGTTGAAATCATTACAGAGCAAGGAGTTTCTCCCATACTGCATTTATACCACTGGGGGGGGGAAACTAAATGCTTTTTCTTGAGAGTGGCACTACGCTAATAACACCCAGCATTGCAACATGTGCCCTGAAATTAATTTGAATGAGTAGTTATTGGTTCAGTAAATTATTTTTGTGTTTCAATCCTGCCCTTTTTATAGAATGGGGATTCTTGCAGGCATATGCATAGACATGTGTTCATAGGCAGGTGTGTCTCTCACACAACGCACACAGTGATAGCATGAGGAGAGGATTTGTCACGGTTATTTTCAGGTAGAGTTGACAGTCATAGCTTGAAAAGGAGAGGAAGCTAGGAATTACAAAGGGTTCCTGTCTTTTTCTCATTGTTTACTCTTCTGTTTTAAAACAGGCTATTTTTATGTTCAGAGTCTTTCTTTGTATAAATACAATATTGTGCAGTTGGGAAGGAGAAAAAGAAGAAGTTTCTGAAAAGTGCTAGAAGCCAATGCTGCGTGTGACTTTTGTGATAGAAAATTTCTAAGCACTGGGGTGGAAAGAAAATAAGCAAATCATATATCTAAAAGTTCCCCACATTTTCTTTTTACATTTTCCTGCAGGGCAGAGGCCATCTTTTACATCTGTCTTGTTACGAAGATAAGATTTGAAGTAGTCAAAAGCATCTTTTTCCCCCAAACAAATTGCCTTGGTTCTTCGATCAAAACAGCAGTTCCTCTCACTAGACTATCAAGACACCAGATGTGATTTTAAGTGGGAATGCTCAAGGCAATCAAATCAGGCACATGTTTATGAGTAGCAAAATCTAAAAACTAGTAATTGATCCAAGTAGAATTAACAGAGCATTTATGAGGCAACTTCTTTCACAACTTTTTCCCCTAATGATCTCTGATTAGTTCTTAGTTGCACCATCCTCTGTTGCAGATGCTCACGTTCTCTTTTTCTCTCATTCTTGTTCCCTTTGTGGATGAGGCCTTGAATTTGTATTTATTTTGGGGGGATCTGATTTAAGCATGATGCTTTTCTTTAAAAAATACCATTGCTTTTGTTTGTTCCTAGTGATGCCTTGGATGCTTTGGGTCTGAAAAGATACTGTTGTCGCAGAATGCTGCTTGCCCACGTAGACCTGATTGAAAAGCTCCTGAACTATGCCCCACTGGAGAAATAAATATGAAGAATTTATGGTGCTACATGTACATGAACCAAAGTTTTTACAGTCCTCAGGCCAAACTGCTGGGATTAGAAATCAGATTAGTAATCTATGGGAAATTCCTTAGTCACTTAGCATCACCCCCCAAAAATGACTTAATAATGAATTCCACCTAGACAGTTGGGGACTGTGCTTTTAATTACAGCAGGGATTTTGTCAATTTCTAAGTATATTAGAATCTTTTCTATTTTCAAATATGGCAGTTTGAAAAAGAAAACAAATGTTGAGTTACAGTCAGCAGTTGTAATGAAGTTTTATTAAAAATATTTTGGTTAAACCAGTTCCCATCGTCTTATTCTAAATCTCATTCATGAATATATGGATTGCATTTCAGCCTCATTCAGATTGTTGACTTGGGCATTTACACATGATGATGAATCCCATTTCAGTGTTCTTCCACATTATTACATGATATCTTAAAAACTAATAATAATAATATGTGCTATGGGTTGTCAAATGAAAAATAAAAATAGGAAGGGCAGGGAGCCTCTTCAGAAGTGACCTTTGTATATACCAATAATTTCAGTATATATTTTGCCCTTGCAGGAAGTAATCTGTATCTGATTAATTAGATAATAGAATATTTTTAATTACATATGCCAGAATGTAAACCTGACAAATCCATTTTCTAGAGCTGTGGCAAACAGACAAAGGTAGAGAGAAAGTGGGCAGCTTAACTTTATGATGAGCAATTATCTTTCATGGAAATCATTACATCCAAGAAGGAATAGATTAACCAGATGCAAGTCGTAAGTAATCTATATAGATGTGTTTGTTATGCAAGTCAAAAAAATGGTTACATGCATGTTTTCACATTCTCTTGTTCGTGGATTCAATCTGGGTCAGTCACCGGGACCAGAGGTTTAGTCTTCCGAGTTTTGAGACTTGTACTGAAGCCCATCCTCAGGGAACTTTTCTCTCACCAGAACGTCTCTTGTTCATCCTTAATGTAATTCAGAAACTTTGTGTCTGTCAACTAAAAGATACTGCCTTCATGCTGAATATGTTTTTGACAGTTCTGGAGTTGGTTTTTAATCATTAGAGTTGAACTGGAAATCAGCACTCGTATTTTCTGTTTTGGAATCATTTGAGGGAACTTAGAAAATAAATATGTGCTCCTTGCCAAATAAATATAGAAGAAATTGTAAATTATTCAGCTTACGAACTGTAGAAAACAAAATACGCAATTAATTGAGTTAGAGGTAAAGATGTCTTCCTATTAGCCAGCAAAATACTTTTGGATGTTTTCAGTCATTTTGAGTACTGCTGTGGTGCAAGTACAATCCAAAACCATTTGGACTGTAGCTATCCAGGTCTGCTATAACAGCCTTGAGTTCCAACATAGCACAGTGCCATTTTAGAGATGGCAAACAGCTTAGAGCAGTGGTTCTCAACCTTCCTAATGCCGCAACCCTTTAACACAGTTCCTCATGTTGTGGTGACCCCCAACCCCCCCACCCAGCTGGCCGGGAGTTATCAAAAACTTGACCAAAAAAAAAAGAGGAAAAAATGGGAAAGTATAGGTAGTCCTCGACTTACAACAATTCACTCAGTGACTGTTTGAAGTTACAACAGCACTGAAAAAGCAAATTATGATCATTTTTCACACTTATGATTGTTGCAGCATCCCCAGGGTCATGTGATTTACATTCGGATGCTTGACAACTGATTCATACTTAAAACGTTCACAGTGTCTCAGGGTCACGTGATCAATGGCCAGGGGGCATGGCCAGCTGATCACTTAGGTTGCAGAGTGCCTGTGGGGGGGAATCTGTGGGTCTCTGTGATGGGATTGGGGTGGGTGCCTGCCTTCCCTCCCTTCTCTCCCCTTGTCCCTTCCTTTTCTTCCTTCACCTCCCTCTTAGTCTCTTCCACCTTCCCTCCCTCTCCCATTGTCCCTTCCTTCTTTTCTTCCTTTCCTTCACCTCCCTTAGTCTCTTCCTCCTTCCCTCCCTCTTTCCCATTGTCCCTTCCCTTCCTTTCCTTCACCTCCCTCTTAGTCTCTTCCTCCTTCCCTCTCTCTCTTCCATTGTCCCTTCCTTCTTTCCTTCCTTTCCTTCCCCTCCCTCTTAGTCTCTTCCTCCTTCCCTCCCTCACTCCCCTTGTCCCTTCTTTCCTTCCCTCTTTGTCCCTTCTTTCCTTCCCTCCCTTCCATTGTTCCTTCCTTCCCTCTCTCATTGTCCCTTCCTTCCCTCCCTCTTTGTCCCTTCCTTCCTCCCCCCTCCGTGCCCAGGAAGGGACAAGGGGAGGGGGATAGGTGCCAGCATGGCTGGGGGCTTTGCTGCAGGTGGCCATGGCGACATGGCAAACCTGCCTGTGCACAGGTAGAGGAGAGCTCTGCCCAGCTCACTTGCTCAGCTTCGCCAGAAGACATGTCGCTTGCTAAGTTAGCAGAAGCTCCAGGATCAGCGCCGGGCTACAGCTGGTTCACACTTCTGCTAAATTAGCAAGCAGCATGTTTTCTAGAAAAGCTCGAGCAAGTTTGCTGGGCAGGAGCCAAGGAGAGCAACTACAGCTGACCTGCGCTTCTGGGCTGCTCTGCAGAAGCGTGGATCAGCTGTAGAGGCTCGCACCGATCCAGGACAAGAGGGAAGGAAGGAAGGACAGAAGGGACAAGGGGAAAAAGAGAGGGAAGGAGGGACAAAGAGGGAGGCAAAGGAAAGGAAGGAAGGTAGGACAAAGAGGGAGGCGAAGGAAGGAAGGAAGGAAGGAAGGAAGGAAGGAAGGGACAATAAGAGAGGGAGGGAAGGAGGAAGAGACCAAGAGGGAGGGAAGGAAAGGAAGTTCCAGCCAGTAGAGGAACAGAAGAGCGCAAAGCCAAGGAGAAGAAGGTGGCGGTTTCCTCTCAAAAGGGGCTCCTTTTCTCCATCCCTTCCCTGGGTTTGTGGGGAATTTCTCATCACCAAGGCTGACAGGTGCTCCTTCAAGCCCGCCGTGAGCTTTCTTGCCCCCTTTGCTTCTCCCCCCCGCTTTCGTGAGAATTGTGGCGCCCTTGGGAAGCCGATTGTGCTTTGAAGCTTAGGAGAGGAGGAGGAGTTCCTCCTTCCCTCCCTCTCTCCCTGTCAAGCCCCGGTGGGCTCGACATGAACGGGCGGAGGAGGAGACGAGGACGGGTGGGGTGGCAAAGGAGACTGGTGGCCGTTGCCAGACCTCCCAGCTGACAAGCGCAAGTTCGGGGGTCACCAGCTGATGGGCGCAGGAGTTGGGTGCTGCGGCGGCCTTCCCTTCGCTGACCTGTGTGCACGAGAAGAAGTCAATCCGGTTGCTGCATAATGAGTCTCTGAGGAGGGCGGGGCCTTGCTCTGTGCCTGCGCTCTTCATGTGCCCCCTGCAGGGCACATTTGGTAGAGTTCATGCAGATTGGCGCCAAGCAGCGTATTTTCCACAAACAAGTGAGGTGGAGCGGAGGGGGGGAGGGAGAGAAGGCGGTTGACAAGCCCTACCTAAGACCATCGGAAATATGTGTTTTCCGATGGTCTTAGGCGACCCCTGTGAAAGGCTTCTGCGACCCCCAAAATGGTCGCGATCCACAGGTTGAGAACCACTGGCTTAGAGGAATTGGTATTTTATCAACTTACAGACATTATTCTATCTTTTTAAAAAATAATTACTAATATTTCCTGCAAGGACAGAATAACGTTTTCCTTTTTTATATTATCTTCAGCAAGCCCAGACCATGTAAGAAAAGTCATCTATTAAAAAATTAATAAATAAAACTAAAAATACAAGAAAAGCTTCCTTCTCTACATCAGGGATTAATAAAGCTTCTCTGGAATAATAGTAATAAGGATTCAATAAAAATGCCAAATCCAGTCTAAACATCTGGCTGACTACAACCAACCACAACATAATTCAATCCGTAAAGCCATCTAATACAAAATGTCTCAAGGCAATGTATAGCAGATGACAAACATTAAAAAAAACAAGTATCGTAATAACTGCAGAGCAGGGAAATATACAGAAAACATATCAAACCACGCAGGATCACCAAATGCCCATAACTTTCTAAACATGTCAGTTGTTAACCATCCCTTCAGCTTCACACTCCCTCAAAGTATCCAAATCCCCTTCATCTAATAATAAATAATAAACATATGCCAAAGGAAAACTGCTTCCACAAACCAATGGTGCATTACATTAAGGAGTATATGTACCTTGCTGAAACTAAGAAAATCAGTCTGGACAGTGCTTTGAGTTGGAAATAATCTAGCAAATCCATATATCATGTTTTGGTGGCATAAACATAACAAATGAGGTGACATTATTCCCAAGTGTGATATTAAAAGATTTGGAGAATGTCAGTTTCTTAGGCTCATCGTTATAATTCAAGAAATTATGCTTATGTAGCTTGTACCAAAATGACCAGCAAAGACAAGTGCATATTTAGTTACTTTGTCTAGCTATTTTCAGTTCCTTTTAGAACCCTATTTTTTTTCAAACACTCTGACTAGCTTTATCAATTTGCTTTTTTAAAAAAAAAAACTATTTTAGGAATATTTAAAAACTTCTAAGCATTATTCTCATGTCCTCCTTTCTTTACATGTTAACCTTCCTTTTTTTCATTTATTACTGGGGATGCAAAATATTGTTTTTTTATCCTCCAGTCTTTAGCCATTTAAAATGTTCTGTTATATTTTAAACCTCATGCTGAATCCTAAAGCAAAGGGCATTAAGTGATTAATTTTGGCATTTGTGTTTCATGGTTGGCTGGAGAGCTTATGTTTTTGTAAGCTTGTAAATTATTTAGGAAAATAGCTTTTTTAAAAAAAATAATAATAACATTCTGTTTCAGGCCTCACGCTTCTGGAATTTATCAAAGAAATTTACCATTCCTTTGCTTTTACCCCTCCACAGTTACATTTTTAGGATATAAAGTTCCACTAGTTCCAGGTGCTACAGTTGGGTTGTGTTTTTTTTTTCCAGAATCTCTGCCTTCCAGAAGAAAATCCTGGGTTATTCTCTACTTCAATCCAACATTTCACTGAGACAGCCTCCTCCCTTATGTCCCAGGTTATATTGCTAATACTGCACCAAAGAAAAACTACTCTTGACAACACCAGAAGGCATCAAGGCAGTTTAAGATGCTCTCTTGTGCCTACCGCATTAAAGCTGTAAGTGGGGCTGAAGAAAATAAGGTATAAGCAAATAAAAGGTATAAAGGTGAACGTAATCCTTTAGTCAAAGTGTAACACCTGATCCAGCACAGTGGGATATATTAGCAGTTCTCAAACATTAAATCTCAGGACCCCCCCTTTACATTGTTTAAAAACGAGTGAGGAAAGAACTTTGGTTTATTTGGACTATATCTATAAATATTTGTATTAGAAATTAAAACTAAGAATTTTTTAAATATTTATTTGGCTTCGTGGACCCCTGAAACGCCATTGGAGGCCCCTCCCCCAGGGTCCCCAGACCACACTCTGAGACCCACTGGGATAGACATGTGCATGTGCATGATATAGCTGTGAAACACGTAACTGCACCAGATGAAACGTTTGATTAATCACTATGTGTTTTGTTAACTATTCCTTGTTACAAAGATGAAAATTTGACCTGTAAAACTTAAATATGCAAATGGGAATTAAAAAGTATTTCCACTGCAGACATTAAGCAATAAAAGTAATTAGTACTGAAGACATGCTAATGTGCGTTTGCAGAGTTACAAGGATTTGTCAGGGAGCATGTACCACAGCTATTTATTTACCATTTCAACGTGATCATCAAGATTTTAAGTTTAAACTGGGAAAAGATCATTTTCCCCGTGTGTTAAATTTGCAGAGGGTATTTTACTATGGGTTTTGAAGATTCTTACCTTTTAGAGAGCAAATGCAGTACTACTGTAATAGAGGGAAATTTTGTCCTGTTGAAATGAAAAACCTAAGATTGATTCTGTCACATACAATCCCCCAAAGGGGTGTCCTTATTTTCCTTGCTTTCTTCAAAATTAAAGGGTAACCCCATTATTTCAAGGATAGTTCTATTGTTTTTGCTGCCACCAGAAAATCATTTCCATTTCTTTCATTTTTCTCCTACATTTATTTATAAATAGTTGAGGTAAAGTGACTAGGAAGAATGTGGGAAGGGTATAAGACCAGCACAGTTTGTGTTGTGTCCTCTCTCTCTCTCTCTCTCTCTCTCTCTCTCTCTCTCTCTCTCTCTCTCTCTCTCTCTCTCTCTCTCTCTCTCTCTCTCTCTCTCTCTCTCTCTCTCTCTCTCTCTGTGTGTGTGTGTGTGTGTGTGAAAGTGTGTGTAAGCTGCCCTCCTTGCCTTCTGCTATACTAAATATATACTTATCTGTCCTTTTGACAGATGGACTTTTTCTAGGGACTATGGCCTTCCGTCCAATCTGTCCTTCCACCCACACTTCCCAAATCCCTCTGTTCATAATTCCTCCAGAATATGAACTGGGAGGAGGTGCTCTGTATTGCCACACTTTGATGACAGTCATCATATATTTACACCTTGTGTTTAGCAAATATGCAACTTGTTTCTTTTTTGCCCAATGTGATGTGTAAATGATAAATCATGGATTTTCATTGTTATCGAATGATTGATACCCACACCAAACCAAAAACAAATGCACAGATCTACATACTTAGTCCTGTGTCTGTCAGTCTATTAGTTGGATCTCTAAACAATTCAGGAACAGGAGGTTCACTGTAGAGGAATTGTTCACAGTCTGGTCTCCTGATGTCTGAACTCCAGCTAGAAGAACAAATAACCAGTGAAAACAAATAACAATTAACAGTGGGAACAGTTAACCAGTGGAATGGCTTACAGTACCTCCAGAAGTTGTGGGTGCTCCATCACTGGAGGCTTTTAAGAATCTGGACAGCCACTTGTCTGAAATCGTATAGGATCTTCTGATTGAGTAGGGGATTGGACTACAACAGAGGTCCCCAATCCCCGGTCCATGGACCAGCACCAGGCCACGGCATGCCAGCAACCGGTCGCACAAAGAAGCAAAGCCCCATCCATGGTTTGCAGGCAGTACATGAAACCACACCCCCTCCAGTCAGTGGAAAAACCTCTCTCCACATAACCGGTCCCTGGTGCCCAAAAGATTGGGGACCTCTGGACTAGAAGACCTCCAAGGTCCTTTCCAACTCTTATTCTGTTAGAAATGAAAGCTGAAATGATGTTCCTGCAGGGGGTGAAACTGGGACAGTGACTGAATAGGTGAACAATGTTGTCTCATCAAGTTGTGCATCACACCAGGCACCATAGGTGTACATAACTGAGGAAAAAAAGATACTACCTGCAAGTTGTAAGACTATATTGTTAACAAACATGCATCTGATAAATTTAACCAGATTATACAGCTGCAAAAATTATTCTGCCTTCAAATACAATCTAATAGAGAAAAGCAGTCTCAGGAAGTACTCTGCGTTCTGACAGTGGCCTTCAGCAGGTCACCATCAATCTGTTGTACTTTACCTTGTCATTAATAGGAGGATAATATGGGATATGTTGCTCTAGTCAGGGGTAAGCATCCTTAACTCTTATGACTCGTGGACTTCAACTCCCAGAATTCCTGAGCCAGCCATGCTGGCTCAGGAATTCTGGGAGTTGAAGTCCACGAGTCATAAAAGAGCCAAGGTTGCCTACCCCTGCTTCTAGCCCCTTCCCCAAACTACCTGCAAGGAAAGCTGGAGTTAGAACTAGGGCATCCTACTATTACTGTCCCCTCAATGCTGAACCGTTCACTAAGGATCTCCATTTATTTTTTACACATGTTCTTCTTTCATCTTATGCTATTCTTATTCAGCTTCCAATTCATTTGAGTGCAAAATATTCATATTTCAAGCTTGCTCATTTTATCATACTCTTTCTTTCACTCAAGAAATGTACATTCATGCATTTGTTTCCCAATCATCTGCTGAAAGCAAACATCTGGTCTATACACCCCATGTTCAGCATAAAGTCCCGCTACATCTCTCAAGTTTTATTTTCTTGTATAGGATTCACTTCCCACAATACTGTAAAACTAATCCCCCACCAGTTTTTGCCTTCACTCAGGCCAATCTTTCCCTTTCTTCCATTTATCAGGCAGAGATGCAGTCTTCTACACCTGCATTTTTCACATTTTTCCAGTTGCACCATCTGCACCTGCAGCTTCAGCATTTTGCATCCTGCTCACAGCAGTGTTTGCTTCCTTTTCATCATTTCAATCCCATTCTTTGATACACCATTGCTATTTCCATAGAAATCTCCCTATAGCATTCTCTTACTTTGCCTACATTCTTGCATTGCCTGCATTCTTGCAACCATATCTCTCCTTTGTAGTATTTTGCCCTCATCCTCATTTTTGCAGCAATCACTGTTATCTATGAATTTTTTTCTTCTCCAGAGCTTTTTCACCTCATCATCCCCCTAAACATTATTTTTCATACTTCCTATTAACATACCTTCAAACACTTCTTGGCAGTCTGTTACATAATTATTTTCACTCTGCTCTGAACAGCTTACACATCTTCTTTCTTTATACATCCATTGTCCATTCATTGTTGAGAGAATAACCTGTCTTTGAATACTTCTTTTTAAAACAGTAGGTTTATACTTTCCTTTCCTATCTGCTTCCAATCTATTCTACTTCTTTTAATCTGATTTATTTTACTTTTGTTTTCTACATTCTTTCCCTCCCCCGTCCATTCTCCATATGTCCAACCCCCCCCCACACACCAAAAAAACAGAGCTCTGTCTCACGTTCAAAACCTCTCAATATTCTTATATTAGTCAATGCTTCTCTCACTTTTCTATCGTAAACAATCAAATGAATCATCTTTTTTGATTCATTCTTTGTCCATGTGTACATATGAGTAGATTTATGCTTAACTCACATATTCAAAGCCAACACAGATTTTCAAAGCAGATGCTCAGCAAATGGCCACATTTCTCACTCATTCTTGGGTCTCCAAATAACCTAATCCAGTGGTTCTCAACCTTTTTCAGGTTGAGACCCCACTTGCCCCGCCCATACGTGCCGCGACCCCGACCCGGGCACGCGCGCGCTGGGCCGATCCGCGCTTGCGCGGGGCGCACGCACCGAAAAAAAAATTTAAAAAACCAAAAAAAAACAAAAAAACCCAACAAAACAAAATGGTGGACCACGACGGGCGGATCCGCGCATGCACGGCATGTGCGTGACGGGCTGATTTGCGCATGTGCGGCGCGCGCGCGCCAAAAAAATTAAAAAAAATCAAAAAAATTTCAAAAAAACCACCCAAAATAGCGGACCGCGATGGGCAGATCCGCGCATGCATGGCACGCACACGCGATGGGCTGATCCGTGCATGCACGGCACGCGCATGCCAAAAAAAACTTTAAAAAATTTTAAAAAATTAAAACAAAACAAAACAAAATGGCGGACCGTGGTGTCCGGCGACCCCCGCGAAACGGTCATTCGACCCCAAATGGGGTCGCGACCCATAGGTTGAGAACCACTGACCTAATCGGTCTACTGTCTTACCTTTTCCAACCAGACATTCAAGTATTTCATTCACAAATCTGGCATACCTTTTCGTAAAATGTATCCCTGTTTTTAGCCATTATCACCATTTATTACAATATATCATGCAACAGTTGTCAACCTATAAATTTCTACTTTCATATGCGCCTATATAGCACTGAGTGGCAAAATCATATTTGCTTCATTTTTATATCTTTTGTTCATCATTAAATCCACACCTTAGTTTCCCTGCATGTGTTTATTGACTCCTCTCCACAAGATCAAACCAACATCATTCAGACTGCATCAAAGACCAAGGTGTTTGGTAGGAAAAATGAAGTGATAACTGCATTATACATAAAAAGTGGAAAACTAGAGAAAGTCAATGAAATTGTGTCCTTTTGTAGAAGATTCACTGAAACCAGGGGATAGATGGAGAAATTTAAAGATATGCAAATGCTTGTGGAAAAGTGATGGATAGTAGTTATAAGAATGAATAGTTGTCCAAAGAAGTGAAAGTGGTAGTGCATAAGAGCATGCTGCTTCCCACTTTATTATATGAAAATGAGAACTGGGTATGTCAAGAGGAAGTTGGAATAGGATATTTAAAGTGTGTGTGCTCAAACTGAATATAAAGAATGACCAATGTGTAAAAAATATTTTGAGCTAGGTTGGTCATGTCGAAAGAATGGGCGAGAACTCTAAATCACAAAACAATACATGAAGAAAGATAAATGGGTTTAAGAAGAAGAGAAAGACTGAGAAAGTCATGATCGAATGGACTTGATGAGTTCCTCAAAAAGAGAAGTTTAAAAAGCAAAGCATGAAATAGTGTTTGAATGTTAGGCAAGATGGAAGCAAGGATGGTTTCAAAGACAGAACGAGAGAGGATAGAGAGAGGTGCAGGTGTTGATATAATCTAGTTTATCGGAAATGTTACCATTTTGTTGCTAGCTCTGGTTACCTAGTTTTGGACCCAGGGGCAGTGATAAAATTTTTAAACATAGAAAGGGGAAAGTTCATTCATTCCCATTCCCATCCTTGAGCCTTTCCTCAAAAGGAGAAAAAGAAATGAGAACTTTTCTGAGTCCTTCACAATGATATCACCACCTTTTTGGGGGATACAATCTATGGCCCATTCTCTATACAAAAAAAAATTGAGTTTATTTCTTTTTCTTATTTCAAGCTTTTCATTTCCTGTGTTTACTATTCCTTACCTCAGGTATTCCTGGTCTTCCCAAGCCAAGAGAAGATGATGAGCCAATGAGGGTCTGTTGTGTTGAAGGCAGGCAGCCTCTCTTGCTGGCACTGGACTGAAGCATGCCTGGGATCCAGGCATCGGGATTCCTCCACAAGCTTTGCCTCTTAGTTAAAGCTTCTACAGGAGCCTCATAAGCTGCTGAACATTGTTCATGGTAGTCTGGCTAGGATTAAGGTTCTTACCTACTCCCCTTCCAAGGGCAGCTCTTCCTTGGCTTTTTCCTACTGTATGAAGCAACACTCTAGGTCCTGTGTTTAGTGTTCATTCTCGCTCTAGACCAGAGGTCCCCAACCTTTTGGGCACCAGGGACCAGTGCCATGAAGAAAGTTTTTTCCATGGACCGGAGAGTGTGTGGTTTTGTGTGCTGCCTGAATCCCGCGGGTGGGGCTTTGCTTGTTTGTGCAGACCGGTTTTTGGCATGCCACGCCCGGTACCGGTCCACGGACTGGGGGTTGGGGAACCCCTGCTCTAGACAATCCAAGTGTCTAGCCTGCTGCAAAAAATAAAAATCCTCACAACAACTGGCCTGTATGCTGGGTTCTCTGAGGCAGGCATGAAGGCTTAGTGCTGGGCCAGAGGGAGTTCACCCAAATTCATCCATTAGTTTAGGATAGGGCAATTTGAAAACTCTTGTCTTATTCTTCTGTTTGTCCTTGACATAATATTCCTTACTCTGGAAAGGGATGGCTGGATGTGTGTGTGTGTGTGTGTGTGTGTGCGCGCGCGCGCGGTGTGTATTCAAGAGCTTTAACATGATATTTAGAGTTTTACTATACTGTTTTTATTTTCTTTACTGTTATAACTGCTTTTAAGTGACCTACATGCCTTGTGGGAAGTTGTTTTCATAAAGAAAAATGATCCAGAAATTTTACAGATAAAACTGAATGTGTGAGAACTGATTCCTATAGTATTTCTAGCCAGCAGAAGGGGGAAAGGAGAGAAAGCAAGAAGAAAGCCAAAGCATCCCTGCCAATGAATGTGATTCTTGGGTTGTGGTTGCCATCTCCGTCCTGAAGAGATGCATTGGATACCCTGACTGTAAGCATCTAGATTTAATTGGACCACCACACATTATTTTGTCTTCTATCATTATATGCCAGTCACTCTAACCTCTCCTACTTAAATTAAGTATTTGCTGCTCCAAGGTTGAGGGTTGAGGCAGGAAAGAAATCATGGCAAGTATTTTATAGTTTCTGCTTTTATTCCTGGAAAACAAAGTGAAATAGAATTTACTGAGCATCCCCTCTATTCCTCTTGCAACAAGAACAAATAATTTGCTGAGTCTAAAATCACAGTATGCTGCATATATTGATTTTTTTTCTTTTTTACCGAAATGGAAATAATTTCTCAAAGCCGGGTTTGCCCTTGGATAGTTAAGCAGTTAGAATGTTCAAAATGCCTTAGATTGGGGTTGATTTACTCAGGAGTAGAGACAACTAGAAACCCATTGTTTCTCGACTATACTGGTTATTATTCCCAGAGCAATCTTAACCATCAAATCTGCTACCTGGAAGAGATTTCAGATAGTTCCCCACTTAATGGCCCTAATTGGACCAGCAATTCCATTGCTAAGCAAAGAAGTCACTGAGTGAGGAATTAACTGACCACAACTGTGCTTTTTGACTGGAAAGCGACAAGATTAATAAATTTCACACCTTCCACTTTTGTTCCCTTCCTAACCATTCCCCCACCCTTTGAAATGCTCAAGTGCCTGTCTTCTAGGGAAGAAATGGCAAACTGAAGACAGCTCTGTGAAAAATGGAACTGCTAATCATTGCAGAATGAAGAGACAGTGAATAGACCAGCTCTTCAATAACTCTTCTCTAGTCCTGGAGAGGACTTGAGATTGCCCACAAGTGCTCCATACAGTTGCTCCTCACAAGGACACTACAAGATAGTGCTCTCTGGCAGGTTTAGAGCTCCAGGAAATGAGAGAATAGCCACCTTGCTCAAAGTGTGATTGGCACTTTTATGGGTCCTTAGTTCACATTCTTCTTTTTGTAATCACTTTTAGAAATTGCTTGTTAAGTGCTCTTCAGTTATTAGGAACCTTTGAATGGACAGGTTTTACAGCATCTATGAATTTTCTTCTGTTCTTAACAAAAGAGGTTTTAAGTACAAGTTTGAAAGACATTTTTAAGAAACCAGGGGTTTGGGGGAGTAAACAGCAAAAAGGTGATTAAAACATTGATTTTTAAAAAATTACACATGGACTAAAGGTCCTGGTAAACTTGAAATAAGATTTTGGAAATTATAAGGAATCCTGCCCGTGGTGAAAAGCTTTTGGTTTGAATTCTTTAAAAAAAAAAGACTTTAAAAATTGGACACTAGAGGGAGCTAAACAGAACTAAAGCTTGCAATTGAAGGAGAAGAACATCGAAACCTTTACAAATAAAAATAATGAAGCAACGTCATTTAACAGTGGACATATTTTTATTTCAGACATATTGAAGGAGATTTTTGATCAATGGACCCAGAGGTTAATTCTAAGAATGTCTGCCTCTATCGATAGATTGTTTAAAAAGTGTTACGGAAAAGGAACAAGTTTTACCAGACAAGACTGAGACAGATCTAAAAGTGGATTTAAAAAGGGCAGCTGATATCTTAATAATTAAAAGGGATAATATAAATAACAAACCAAAAGAGTGAGTCAGATAATTTTGCCATATTGGATTTATAAAAACAGGCTTGTTAAAGCTTTGAAGAATTTTGTGAAATGAGACAAAAATATCACATTCTAGGACATTGTTTGAAGAGACTAAGATCAAGATTATTAAAAGTAAAATGAAGGAATACAAAGATGGCTAAGTTGATCAAAGTTAAAATAGATATATTGTTAATCTGGTAACCCTTAATGGACTCTTGCTAACATCAGGAAATGAAATGACAAAGTGTTAGGATTTATTCTTAGATAAGAGATGGGATATGAGAAGAGATCATTTGTTATATTTTAAGAAAAGATGATAAGTTATTAAAATTGTTTATATTTGTTGAATTTGAGGGGAAGTCATTTCTTTATATATTGTTCTTTTTCTTTTTTGCACCTTCTATTTTTTGGTTGTTTATTGTATTCGTTTCCATTATTCTATCCAGCTTATGGTACTCTTTAAAAATTTTTCTCTCCAATCTCTCCACTCTGAAAGGGAAGGGAGAAAAAAAAAGCAAGCAATTTCTGTAAGCAAGCTCTCTTTTGTCTGACCCTTTCTTACTGCCAGCAAAATCACTTTGCTTTTGATATGTAGCAGGGAACCTTCTTATTCTCTTGCAATCCCATCTTCTGCAATCTCTCTGTTCTTCTAGGTGGGGGACAAAAAAAGCAAAAAAAGCCTTTTATGGCAATGGACCAGGATACTTGCGGGACCGTCTTCTGCCTCATGAATCCCAGCGACCGGTTAGGGCACATAGGGTTGGCCTCCTACGGGTCCCGTCTGTTAGGCAATGTCATCTGGCAGGGCCCAGGGCTAGGGTCTTCTCCGTTGCTGCCTCAGCCCTCAGGAACCAGCTTCCCTCAGAGGTTCGTACTGCTTCCTCCCTCCTAGCTTTCCGGAAATTGTTAAAGACGCACTTATGCCGACAGGCTTGGGGCGTATGAGCTGTGCTCCGCCCCTGGGCCTAGGAATGTCCCTCCATCAGCGAATATGAGTTGACTGTGCTTGTATGTTGTATGAATGTGATTAATTTTATTGTTATAATTGTATTGCATTGTTTGTAAGCCGCCCTGGGTCCTAGGAGAAGGGTTGCATATAAGTTCGAGTACTAATAATAATAATAATAATAATAATAATAATAATAATAATAATAATAATAATAATAATAATAATAATAATAATAATAATAATAATAATAATACTAAAAACACAGGTCAGGCACAGGGCAATGCATATTGACTGCAATAGCAATCGCACTTAGATTTATATACTTCTTAGTGCTTCACAGCATTCTAATAGCAATCACATGATTAAAGGATGCTGTGAAGGTTGTAAATGGCCCCAAAATTATTTTTCAGAACCATTGTAACTTTGAAAAGTCATTGAACAAGTGGTCATAAGCAAGGACTATCTGTATGGCAAAGAAGCACTCATGTTGGGATAGAAACTATCTTAGCAGCTCTGCTATTTGTCTGCCAACTTGAATGCTGGCAATAAAATGGGATGCCCTTGTGATAGATGGAGGCGGTCTTAGTTCCAAAACTTTTTCCAGTTTGTAGCTGGCACAAACGTTTTCCCTACTATTGAAATGAAAACAAAACTGCTAGAGAGAAAGAAAAGTAAAATTGCCTCCAAGCCAGTGTGACTTGGCAGACTGAGAAGCTGCAGACAAGCTGCTACTTTATCCTTCCACCCTTTTGTAGGATTGGTCTGATAGTCCCAACAAGTTAATAATGACCAATTTAATTCCACCAGTTTCCAAGGGAAATCTTGGAAAATGCAAGATTTATTTCATCTGGCTACAAGCCTATGTTGAATTAGGAGGGCATGATTACATTTGCTTCCATCTGTTAAATGTTATTAGCTATTTAGGGCAAAGGCAGTTTGAGGGTCCTTTCATATGCTACATTTAAAGAAAGTGAAGAAACCTAAGAATAGTCTTGAGAGAATGAGGATGACTGCTTACCAAGCAGATTCAGATGGCAAATTAAATATGAAAAAAAGTTCAAACCTGAAACCAAAATGATAGCCTTTCAATTGCTCCAACTTCTCCTCAACTTGGTGTTTCCAGATATAGATTACAAATCCAGAATTGCCAGATAGTGAAATGGAAGCTAGGATATCTTGGCTACCTAATAAGGGGACATGAGATATTTCAGACCCACGTCATTGCTGCTATTAGAAAAGTAGAAAAGTTATCAGTGTGATAAGGTCAAGACAAACAATAGATTGAACTGTGAGAGTTTTTGTGGGCAAGGAGGAGAGAATGTAACTAAAAGATACCTAGGTTGCCAATAACCTATGATCCTATATTCCTGGGATTCCATTGTACTATACAAAAGATGGAAAAAAGTAAGCCTCTTTCATGTTTATTCCACATCACAGGTGATGGTAATGATAGAGAGTGAAGAGATTTGTGATTGAACACTCCTTCATGCTAAAAAATTCTCTGCACGTAGAAAAATGCCAAGCCATGGACCACAGAAGGCTAGGCTAGACCTTGTTCCCAACAGAGGGAGATGGGTTTCAGTCAGCCTCCTTTTGCAGTCTGAAGAAATGAGCTTTGGAAATATAAGGGCTGGATTCACATCTTGGTTTGCTGGTTTGTTTTTAAAAGGAATAAACGACATACTTCTGTTGCTGGAAAAATAAGGATGGATGGACATGGGAAGTTGTTTTACAAGTTTTAATGCTAATTAATAAGAGTGCCATCCTACACCAGAATGCTGTAGGAAACAAGTACCTTGGGGATATTTGGGAGATAAAAACCTTCCTTAAAATGTGTATGATTTACAAGCCTTCCACTCTAAAAGTGCTGTCTGGTATCTTGTTGGCAGCCCACTGTTGTGTCCTGAGCCTGCAAAAGCAGGCTTGGGACATTGCATTGGTCCCGGGCATTCCAAAAGCTGCCCGGGACCAGACAGAGCAGCAGCGCCAGCCCTGTGCACATGCGCAAGGCACGAAAACGCTCTGTTCCTATTGGCTGACGTCCGGGTTTTTGGCCATATAAAAAGGCCTGCATGCCTTTTGCTTTTGCTTGGTTGTTGTAGAAGGAGAATAAAGTGTTTGTTCAGCATCATCATGTGTCTTCATCATTTGCACACCAACGAAGTACACAACACCCACCATAAAACACCTCAAGCCACGTGGTTTCCTGAGTGTATTAGCAAAAACTTCCAAGCAGTGGGTTTTGGTTTTTTCCCCCGACCAATGTGCACCAGGAGAGAGCAGTGCAATAATGATCAGTCTGACTGAACATCCCCTACTTCCAAATTACCAATAAATGTCAGCAGAAGGACAGAAGATGCTTAGATTATATAGGAAAGATGATTAAAGGGGAGCACTGCTAATAAGATAGGTAAGAAAAAGCAGCAAACTGAAAGATGAGCATTGCAAGCTCCTGTGGTTTCTCAGGCTGTGTGCTGCAGAGCCCAATACTAATCAGAGGGCTTTTTTTTTTTTGTTAAACAATCAAGCATTATGCTGAAGACCAAGAACCAATGGATTGGTAGCTTTGCAAGGACTTGGGGATTCTCCTTTTTTAGCTCTGATGACTTCTTGCAGCTGGCCCGGCTTCAGCTGAACACATCTCACAGCTGCAGTTCCCCAGAAGCAATTTGGCATATCTCTAAAACAAGACACAATGAAGCATCTACTACCGGTAACACAAGCCTTCCCTTTGAAGGAGAGGAAATAATATAATCTAAAGCTTTGGGGAAAAGAAATCACAATCTGGGTCAAGAGATTAGGCATCTATTTGGAGTTGGAGCCGCTCCCAGGCATCAATTTGGCTCTTCTGCAAAATCTGAAAGGGTATGTGCTGATGTAGTAGCTCTTAGCCACTGCTTGACTATGATGTCCACAGCTCTTTTACACAGAATAATTACAAATAAAAGCAGTTTTAAAATTGTGCATGTGTATGTATGTGCTACATAAAATAGTATCCAGAGGCCTTATTCTACAGTGAAAATAATTCTGGAAGCCATTGGTGCAAGTCCGTGTGGTATAGCAGTTAAGGTGTTAGACTAGACTAGAGTGAGGGGACCCAGATCTTTCCCCAACCCAGAAGATCATTGGGCAGCTCTGGACTAGTCACTCCATCTCAGCTATCAACCTTTCAAAGAGTTATTGCTATGGAGAAATTAGGAGGAGGAAGTACTGCCTTTTGCTCCTGTACAAAGAAGAAGAAAAAAGAAGGGAGAAGGGAAGAGAAGAAAAAAGAAAAAGCTGGAAGACACTTGGAGGTTTTCTAGTCCAACCCCCTGCTTAAGCAGGAGACCCTATACCAGTTTAGACAAGTGGCTGTCTAGACCAGGGGTCTTCACACTTGACCCTTTTATGACTTGTGGACTTCAACTCCCAGAATTCCTCAGCCAGGCACACTGGCTGAGGAATTCTGGGAGTTGAAGTCCACAAGTCATAAAAGGGCCAAGTCTGAAGACTCCTGGTCTAGACAGTCTCTTCTTAAAAACCTCCAGTGACAGAGCAACCACAACTTCTGAAAACAAGCTGTTAATTGTTCTATTAGAAAATTTAACTTTAGCTCTAGGTTACGTCTCTCCTTGATTAGTTTCCATCCATTGTATAAATCAAATATGTAAATTTATTTTAATTAAGGATATTGGGAAAAGGTAGCCTCTAACACAGTGTTTCTCAACCTTGACAATTTTAAGGCACGTGGACTTCAACTCCCAGAATTCCACAGCCAGCAATGCTGGCTGTGGAATTCTGGGAGTTGAAGTCCACGTGCCTTAAAATTGTCAAGGTTGAGAAACATAACTGCCTTCATGTAAAAAAAAACAAAACCCTGTAGCCTGTCCCATTATTGCTGTTAACATATTTTGTTTTGTTCTTTTCTAATATACATAGAACAATTAAGCATGATGCTCAACACAGGCATCTCCAACCAGATGTATTTTAAAACACACCAGGAATCCTTCCCATAGATCTTTTCATTTGAATCTCAGGGGAGCCATCTATAAGCGGGAGCCAGACTTTAGCCCATGTTGTGGATGTGGCTTCCATGGCAAACTGGCTCAGGCTGAATACACATTCCCATGAGGAAGAGGCAATTCTCTCTGTCATGTATACAAAAGCACTTTCTTTTCTGGGACCTAGAGAAAAACTGTAGATATTGCAAACTCAGAAGCAGAATGCCAGGGGCTATGAACTAGGGTTCACTAACAGAGATTAAAGTTGTTCTCCCCAACAGCCTTAATATTAACCTCAGGAAAATGGGAAGTTTAGGAAAAGTAAAGCAGATCAACAGAGGTTTCCAATAATATCTTCGAAGAAACTGGTAATGCATCAAGCCACATGTTTGCATTAGATATTTATTTATTTATTTATTTATTTATTTATTTATTTATTTATTTATTTATTTATTTATTTATTTATTTATTTATTTATTTATTTATTTATTTATTTATTTATTCGAACTTATATGCCGCCCTTCTCCTAAGACCCAGGGCAGCTTACAAAAAACAATACAATAAAAATTATAACAATAAAATTAATCACATTCATACAACATACAAGCACAGTCAACTCATATTTGCTGATGGAGGGACATTCCTAGGCCCAGGGGCAGAGCACAGCTCATACGCCCCAAGCCTGTCTGCATAAATGTGTCTTCAACAGTTTCCGGAAGGCCAGGAGGGAGGAGGCAGTACGAACCTCTGAGGGAAGCTGGTTCCAGAGGGCTGGGGCAGCAACGGAGAAGGCCCTGGCCCTAGGCCCCGCCAGATGGCATTGCCTAACAGACGGGACCCGTAGGAGGCCAACCCTATGTGCCCTAACCGGTCGCTGGGATTGTATGTGTATGTGTGTGTTTCTGAGTTAAGTCTAATTGGTTTCATTTCTCTGTACAGATAGTTCTCGACTTATGACCACAACTGAGCCCAAAATTTCTGTGGCTAAGTGAGACGTTTGTTAAGTGAGCTTTGCCACCATTTTACGACCTTTCTTGCCACAATTGTTAAGTGAATCCCTGAAGTTGTTAAGTTGGTAACCCGGCTGTTAAGTGAATCTGACTTCCCCATTGATTTTGCTTGTCATAAGGTTGCAAAAGGTGATCACATGACCTTGGGGCACAGCAACACCCGTAAGTATGAACCAGTTGCCAAACATCTGAATTTTGATCACATGATCCTGGGGATGCTACCAAGGTCATAAATGTGAAAAATGGTCATAAGTCATTATCAGTGCTGTTATGACTTTGAACGGTCACTAAATGAATTGTAAGTAACTGTACAAGTGAGAAAAATTGGGTCTATCAGTTTTCAATCAAAGCACAAGTTTTATATAAGATCTACTGGACTCCCCCCCCCCAAAAATATATATATTGTGTCTTTTTAAAAAAAACACCAACAACTCTCCAGTATTTTGTAAACGGTTTCTAGCGTTCTACAAAAAAAAAACCAAAAAAAAAAAAAACCAAGCCTTTTGTCACAGACCTTCACCAATGGGATTGGGGAGTATGCCATTTGAGAAGATACGTGGTAGGAATAGGAATAACCTCTAAACAGGAGCCAGATCCAGCATATGATGATCCAGAGGGGTCCAGGAAGAGGGGATTACAGTAGTGACTTCCACCCAACAGGCCAAGCTGTTATGATACAGGCTTCCAAGGTACTGATGGGGCTACCCTTGAAGAGTGTTCGGAGACTACAATTAGTGCAAAATGCAGCTACGCGAGCAGTTGTGGGCCTTCCTCGTTGTGCCCACATTTCATCAACTCTCCGCATGCTGCATTGGTTGCCTATTGGTCTCCGAGCCCAATTCAAGGTGTTGGCTATTACCTATAAAGCCCTTCATGGCATGGGACCAGGATACTTACGGGACCGTCTTCTGCCACATACTTCCCTTCGACCGGTGAGAGTGCACAGGGTCGGCCTCCTCCGGGTCCCGTCAGCGAAACAATGTCGTCTGGCGGGCCCTAGGGGGAGGGCCTTCTCTGTTGTGGCGCCCACCCTCTGGAACCAACTACCTCCTGAAGTCCACGTTTCTCCGACTCTCCCGGCCTTCCGAAAGAATTTAAAAACCTACTTCTGCCGGCAGGCCTGGGGATGATTGTTGATTGTGGTGTGACTGAGGAGTATGTGTGGGGTTTATTTTTAATGTGTTTTTTTTCGGATTTATATTGAATTGTTTATTTGTATGGTGTGAGCCGCTCTGAGTCTGTGGAGAGGAGCGGCATACAAATCCGAAAAATAAATAAATAAATAAATAAATAAATAAATAAATTAATTAATTAATAAATTAATAAATAAATAAATAAATAAATAAATAAAGATTTAATGTTGAGACAAGGACAAATACAAGCTCTTCAGATGACTGAGTCAGAAATCCCAATTCAATGTTGGGGTTACATATAATTTGCTTAGGGACCAATATAAACCTAATATTGTGGTTTGTTAATACCTTAATATTGCACATGCACAGCCAATGCAGTCTTATTCATTAAACCATGGTTAACGTTGTTGACACAGTGGGGTTTTCTTCTGACTCTGAAATGCCCAGATTTCTATTGTCTGACTTATTTTCCTTGTGCTACTCCTGTTTCTCTATGCTGCATGTACTCGTAATGCATTCAAAAGCAAGAAGTAGAGACATAATAGAAGGAAATTTTGTATTTATCCTCACTCCAGATTGGAACAGGAAACAAGAGCCTTAGTAAATTAGTGTGCTCCACTTTGTGGATAGAAATGAATAATACAGAAGTTTACAACTTTTTCCAAGACAAAAACAAAGCATAAAAACTTAACTAAAATAATTAAAATAACTATGGGTATTGCTCGGCGGCACCCCCCCACCACATCCCCCTCTTCCTTCCTCCCTACCTCTACTTCTATCTGCCCACCCTCTCTGCCTCCCTCTCTCTCCTCCCTCCTCATACCACCTCCCTACATCCCTCCAACCTTCACTCCTCATCTCCTCCCCTTCCAGATGTGGTGCTGAGGTGCCGCCCGAGCAACCCCTCTTTTGTCAAAAAATATATCGTTCTTATATAATACCAATACCATATTACAGTTGAATGCATTATAAACCCCCCCACCCCCCACCCCGACTTCTCGGTGTGAATACAGGGTAAAAACACAAGAAAACCCTCTAAACTACACCAAATTATTATGTAGATCCTATTAAAAATTTAACTATATTTTTCAATTTAACTATATGCTAAATACAATTTCTTAGATTGATATTTCCCTTGTATATACTCTATCCATTTTTTCCAATCCAACATATATTTTGCATTTGAATGATCTTTCAAATATGCAGATATTTTAGCCATTTCTGCCAAATTTATAACTTTTAAAGTCCATTCTTCGATAGATGGTAGTTCTGGCTTCTTCCAATATTGTCCCACCAACAGTCTTGCTGCTGTAATCAAGTTCAAAATTAAGTTCATCTCTATGGTGGTACAGTCTTTTATAATACCTAACAAAAACAACTGTGGTAAAAATTCAATACGTTTTTTCAAAATATTTTGCAGTATCCACCATATTTTTATCCAAAAAGCCTTGATTTTTCTACAAGTCCACCATACATGAAAATAAGTAGCATCCATAGATTCACATCTCCAACACTTAGGTTGTAAATCAGGGTATATACATGATATTTTTTTCGGATCTAAATGCCATCTATAAAACATTTTATAAAAATTTTCTCTTAAGTGTTGCGCTTGTGTAAATCTTACATTTTTCACCCAGATCCTCTCCCAAGTTTCCATCATGATTGGTTGTCCAAAATTTTGTCCCCACTTTATCATACAATCCTTAACTAATTCAGTTTCAGAATCAATTTCTATCAATACATTATATAATCTTTTAATATGCATAGACCTTTGGTCTCTAACTTGTTTAATTAAATTTTCATCTGTTTGGGATAAACCCGTCTTCAAGTCTTTTTTCCATCTAGTCTGCAATTGTAAATATGGAAACCAAGTATAAACTATTCCTTCTTCCCTTAACATATCCAAGGACTTCAATAATAACAAATTCCCTTCTTTAATTAGGAGTTTCTTGTAGGGCACCACATCTTGAACTTGTAGTCTAGTTATATTCTCTATTGCGTGTCTGGGAACTGTCCAGAGAGGAATCTTTTCATTTAATTTATACTGATACTTTTTCCAGACACGCAGCAGAGCACTTCTCAATAGGTGCTCCTTGAAACTCCTATCCACCTTTTTATCATAAACTAAGTATGCATGCCAACCATATAATAAACCGTACCCTTCAATATTCAATATTCTATCATTAGTTAAATTAACCCAGTCGCTTATCGCTACTAAAACAGCAGCATGATAGTATAACTTAAAATTGGGCATTTTCAAACCACCTCTTTCCCTTATATCCTGAATGATTTTTAATTTAACCCTTGGTTTCTTGCCATTCCAAATAAATCTATTAATACCCTTCTGCCACTCCTCCAAATTCGCATCCTTTTTAAGTATAGGTAACATTTGGAAAAGAAATAAAAATGTTGGCAATACATTCATTTTAACTGCCGCTATCCTGCCCAACATAGATAATTGTAATTTTTTCCATTTCTCAAGTTCTATTTGTATCTTTTTCCACAAAACTTCATAATTATTTTTATATAATTTCCCATTAGAGGCTTCAATATCAATTCCTAAATATTTAACCTTCTTAACTATCTCACAACCCGTTATTCTTTCCAAATCCTGTTTTGAATTAGTATCTAAATTTTTAACTAACATCTTTGTCTTAGATATATTTAATTTAAAGCCTGATACCCTACCATAATTTTTAATTATCTCCATCAATCTCTTAGCTGACTGTGTTGGTTGAGTCAATGTCACAAGCAAATCATCCGCAAAGGCACATAATCTATAGTCATGTTGTCTAATCTGAATACCCTTTAAATCATCTGCAGCTCTTATCCTATTCAATAAAACCTCCAAAGTTAAAACAAACAGCAAAGGGGATAATGGACATCCCCATCTAGTACCTTTCTCTATGTTAAATGAATCTGTTAAATCCCCATTAACAATAATCTGACCTGTTTGTTTCTGATAAATCGCCAATATAGAATTAATAAACTGATCCCCCATTCCCATCCTAACAATTAATTTTTTCAAAAACAACCAATTCAGTCTATCAAAGGCTTTTTCCGCATCCAAAAACATAAGAACAGCAGGCACCTGAATATGCGTCTCCAAATATTCAAGTATATTAATGAGTTGTCTAACATTAGTTTTCATCTGTCTGCCTTGTAAAAAACCAGTTTGGTTTGAATGAATTCTTTGTTGTCTTGGAAAAAGTTGTAAACTTTTGTATTCAGTTGAGTTGTTTTTAATTTGATTCTTTATTATATTTATGATTATAAAATTAATAAAAATTTCTTTAAAAAAAAAAGAAATGAATAATACGGTTTAGAAATAGTAGCTTCCAGGAATTCAAAGATTAGAAAGTTTTGATACTGTATGTCTGTGTCTGGCTTTTACAATAAGCTGTGGTCTGGTTAAATATTATTTATAGAATAAATCACAATTAACAAATTTTATGCAATGCTTTAAGTCGTCAGCTTTATAAACTATAAGAGCTGGATTTGTACAATATGTGAACCACAACATATGGTTTATGCAATATGAGAAATGGTTGCTTTGTCTATTACTTTACTGCTGAGGATGAGAAACACAGCAATAATCCAAAAATCAATCAACATTAGGGCTTAGTGTTGTATCTGAAGCTATGTGATCAGTCAAAACTGAAGGGACTGTTTGTGCATTTACTTTCTTCTTCGCTCTTTTCCTCTCAAAGGGAGTTCATGAGCATTTTATTTATTTATTTATTTATTTATTTATTTATTTATTTATTTATTTATTTATTTATTTATTTATTTATTTATTTATTTATTTATTTATTTATTTATTTATTTATTTGACTTATATGCCGCCCTTCTCCCCAGACTCAGGGCAGCTCACAGTAAAAATACAAGTACAAAAATATAAATCAATTAAAAAATAGTAATATACAATAAAAACTCTATAAATATTACCACTCATACAACATACAGTCCCAATCAGAGGCCTAGGGGCAGAGCGCAGCTCACACGCCCCAAACCTGTCTGCATAAATGTGTTTTTAAGAGTTTTCAGAAAGCTAGGAGGGAGGGAGCAGTACGAACCTCTGAGGGAAGTTGGTTCCAGAGGGCTGGGGCAGCAACAGAGAAGGCCCTAACCCTAGGTCCCGCCAGACGGCACTGTCTAACAGACGGGACCCGTAGGAGGCCAACCCTATGTGCCCTAACCGGTCGCTGGGATTCATGGGGCAGAAGACAGTCCCGCAAGTATCCTGGCCCATTGCCATATAGGGCTTTATAGGTCATAACCAACACTTTGAATTGTGTTCAGAGACCAATTGGTAGCCAGTGTAGCTCACGGAGGGCTGGAGTGATATGAGCATGTCTTGGGAGACCCAAGACGGCTCGCACGGCCGCATTCTGAACTACTTGAAGTCTCCGGACATTCTTCAAAGTTTGCCCCATGTAGAGAGCATTACATTTTATTAATTCTCCACCCTTGATAACCCCATAAGCACAGTCCCCCTCTGTACTCCATCATTGTAACAATTCCAGCCCCCATCCCACTTCCTCACTCCTAGTCTTGAGGGCCATGGCGGAGAAGGGCCCTTAACTTTTCTAACCTGACATTGGGGTAATGTAATAGAGTCCTCTTACAATTAGCATCCATCCCTCGCCAGGCCTTGCTTGTTTTCGCAGCCCTGTTACACTCGATAAGTGATGGCTGGGATGTTCTCCTAGCCCCCAAGAGCTTCAAATGCTACCGGTACTGTTCCAGCCATTCTTCTGGGGCTTTTTATTGCACTATCAGTCACCTTGACACTGCAACCAACAACTTCCTCACAGCAGGTTTTAGAAGCTGTTTTCTTGCCTGCGATCCATTCTCCCAGATAGTTAATCGTTTTCTCAGAAGCCAATGGGGGATGGCAGCTGGAATCTGCAGGACCTGGAACTTCTCTATTAAGGGAACTACCGGTAATTCATGTAGACAAAGAAGCTTCTCAGTTCAGACTCTGTTTTTTACAGAACCCCCATATCATGCAATATGACCTCACATGATATGACTTATTATTCTGTGTGAGTCAGGCTACAATGATTTATTCAACAAACTATGATTAAAAATATTCCTGGCTCAATGCCATAACGAAGCTGATGGAATTGTGCATTATTGTTGTGAATAAATTCAAGTATTCATAAAGACATTGTTAAAGACAGGGGAATGTAACAGAATAAACCCTTAGAAGCATAGAAATCGAATAAATAATAATAATATGATCTGTCAATCCCCGGCTGATCATTTTTCTCTTACGCTATGCTCTGTTGTGCAAATTAATGCTGCGTTTCTCAGTTTTGGATAATGTGTTGGTAATGAGCAGATTTATGCTGTCAGTGGAGCAAATTAGTAATTACATATTTTCACCATGCCAATGGCATCACCTGGCTACATTCAGGGGCAGTTGTGCTCATTGCCCCTCAAATCTTTGTAAATTCTCAAATATCCCTCATTTGCAAACCCAATCAATTTGCCTATTGTCTCAAATATCCCTAGTAATGTATTCCCAAGATAATGACTATCCTATTTAGCAACTATTTGAAGTTATGACAGCACAGAAAAAGCTGTCCCCATTTGGATGCTTTGCAACCAGCACTCATTTATGACCAATGCAGAGTCCTGCAGTTACCTGATCACCATTTGTGAGCTTCACAGCCAGCTTCTGACAAGCAAAGCCATTAAGAAAGCTGGCAGCGAAATCACAAATTGCTGTCACACAGTGTCTCACTTAATGACCATGTCACACAGCAACAGAGTTGCAGTCTCAGCTGTGGTCATTAAGGAGGAATTACCTGTAATTCAATGTGCTAGAAAACCAAGAAAATCCATCTAACTATAGACAGCTTTCATTAACTACTGTGCCATCTTGGGCAGCAGTAACTATAACCAATTGCTTGTGATAACTGTTGATCAATCCTGCATATTGGCTTGTAGAGAATTTTAGCCCAGGCCTTCTTAGCTTCAGAAATGTTGATAGGTTTCCACAATTCAGGTTCTTCCACAACATTTGTATAGGATTATGATCAGGACTTTCTTTGACTTAGTCATTCCAAACATTGACTATTTTTTGCTTTAACCATTCTTTGGTCATACAGCTTGTGTGTTTTCAATTGTTTTGCTACATGACTGGTTTTCTCTTGAACTTCATAAACAGATACCCTGGCAAGAATTGGGTGTCAGTTCTCATTTTAACATTGGTTCCAGCATCAGTCATTGCCATTGTGTTTTTCATTCATGGCATGAGTATGTTCTAAGCAAACTTTAATAGCTTTGGCAGGTGTTTTGTTTCTCCACTGATCAGTTATTATCACATTATGCTGCACAAATATAATTGGAGACAGATGAATTCTAACCTGATGCCTTTCAGAAAGTGTAGCTTATGTAAATGAAATGCCAAACAACCACACTAGGGTTGTGAAATAAGCAAGAGCTGTTCCTTAAAATTCAAAGTGTAATTAACGCTGAAGACCAGTCCCTCTAACAAGTTCTGCAGTCCAGGCTATTATTAACTTTACTTTTTCTAACTCCACTGTTTGCACAATAAATTCTACCTCCAGGAAAGATCTATTAAATTAAACCATTAAGCTAATAATGGCTTGAGTGCTTCACATTATTAGCAGGGAAGGCCCCTGGCTTAGGCCGGCATTAACTTTGTTTTTTTCTTATTGTCAGCTGAGTCAGAAAAATATCCTTTGGTTTCAGTCTTTGGTAACTGCAGCCTTAACAAATGGATCCACATCTCCATGGTGCATAATTTCCAGGACTATCATAATTAACATCTAGTGCTGAATTGTTGTTTTTTGAGCAAACTGAACCAATAACAAAATAATTATGGGGTTTTGTTTACTGCTGGAAGAAAATGGAGTTCAAGCATTCAAAAAGAATGGAAGGGGAAAGACAGGACTGGCAAAGAGGCATTTCATTGTTTTGCTTTATTTTGCTTTTGCTTTTAAGCCACAATATCCACTGGAAACAGTAATTCAATAACTTTAGGAAAAGTGTCCCAAAAAGAAACAACAACAATGTAATCACAGCTAGATAAAACAATTTAAAAAGGAAAATAAATCATTTCCCTAGCTTAGGATCATGTACAAAATCAGAGAGAAGGACTGTTTGAGAGTTAAAACAACTGGATGCAATTGGCATCCATTAAGAATAGCAGATGAGCTAGCCCAGTCAAACTCAAGTCAACTTACCAGCTGCAATACAAACATCTCTTTCACTGACCAGCTAGAATATAGGCACTCAAGTGCCTCTGAGCAGTTGTGCAAGAAGGATCCCTGACACAATCTACACAAATTAAAAGCTAGGCAAGCTGTTTTGTGACTTCCAGCAAAAGACTCCACCTCTACGTATACATTAAAAGTTTGTGAATCCTTTTCAGTTTTCAATATTTCGGCATACATTTGACCTAAAGCATGGTCTGTTCTCCAAACAAGTCCTAAAACTAGATAAAGAGAACTCAGTTAAACAAATGAATCAAAAACATTATACAAGCGGTCCTCACGTTAATGATGATACTGGCAACTCTGTCGCTAAGTGACACAGTCATGAAATGCAATGTTAAACGATTGTGCCAAGGTACAACAGCCATTGCAGCAGTTCTGATTGCCATTAAGTGAATGGTGCACAGTTTTAGGTGCTGCATCAAGCATAAGTCCACTAATTCAGCACTGTTCTAACTTTGAACAGTCACTGAACAAATGGTTGTAAAACCAGGACTACCTGTACTTGTTCATTGATTTATTGAGGGAAATGATCCAAAGCTACATATTTGTATGTGACAAAAGTATCTGAACCTTTGCTTTCATTAACTACTGTGCCATCTTGGGCAACAGTAACTATAACCAATTGTTTTTGATAACTGTTGATCAATCTTGCACATTGGCTTGGAGAGAATTTTAGCCCAGGCCTTCTTAGCTTCAGAAATGTTGATAGGCTATAATAATAACAATAATAAAGTTGGAAGGGACCTTGGAGGTCATCTAGCCCAACCCCCTGCTGAGGCAGGAAACCTTATACCATTTCAGACAAATGGCTGTTCAGTCTCTTCTTAAAAACTTCCAGTGTTGGAGCATTCACTGCTTCTGGAGGTAGGTTGTTCCAATGGTTAATTGTTCTAACTTGTTCAGGAAGTTTCTCCTTAGTTCTAGGTTACTTCTCTCCTTGATTAGTTTCCATCCGTTGCTTCTTGTCCTGTCTTCAGGCGCTTTGGAGAATAGCTTGACACCCCCTTCTTTGTGGCAGCCCCTGAGATATTGGAACACTGCTATCATGTCCCCCCTCATCCTTCTCCTCATTAAACTAGACATACCCAATTCCAGCAACCATTCCTTATATGCTTTAGCCTCCAGTCCCCTAATCATCTTTGTTGCTCTTCTCTGTACTCTTTCTAGAGTCTCAACATCTTTTTTACATCGTGGTGACCAAAACTGGATGCAGTATTCCAAGTGTGGCCTTACCAAGGGATTGTAAAATGGTATTAATACTTCACGTGATCTTGATTCTATCCCTCTGTTAATGCAGCCTAACACTGTGATAAGATGTTTCTATCTTATCAAGTAGTAGGTTGTGATCTACTTTATCAAATGCCTTATTGAAGTCCAAGTAAATTGTATCTACAGCATTCCTCTGGTCCACTAATTTTGTCACTTGGTCAAGGAATGCAAAGATTTGTCTGGCATGATCTGTTTTTGACAAACCCATGTTGGCTTTTAGTAATGACTTTGTTTGCCTCTAGGTGTTCGTTGATTTGTTGTTTGATTATCTTTTCCAGAATCTTCCCAGATATTGAGGTCAGGCTTCCACACTTCAGATTCTTCGACAAGATTTGTATAGGCTTATGATCAGGACTTTGACTTGGTCATTCCAAGACTAATTTTTGCTTTAACCATTCTTTGGTCATACAACTTGTGTGTTTTCAATTGTCTTGTTACATGACTGATTTTCTCTTGAGCTTCAGATCATGAACAGTTCTGGGTGACAGTTCTCATTTTAACATTGTTTCCAGCATTAATCATTGCCTCATCCAATGGCAGGTTCTATGGTGGCCACATGGCTCTGTTCTCAAAAGAAGAGAATAGTTAATAGCTTCGTGGCTATCTCACTCCACTGACCTGGCTGCGGTCTTCAATGATTGGCTTCCTAATTCAGTTAAGAATGGGTAAAACAGATTCTTCCCCCTCCATACCCAAACACATTCTCAAGTACACATGGAGATGTGCAGCAATAAGACAGTTGTATCACTTGATTTGAGACTTCATCCAACAGCTAAATGAGATTCTACCTGAGCCAACAATCTAAACAATCAATCCAGCATTTCAAGAAAATAATAGACCAAATAATTAAGATCACCTTTTGATAGCCTGGAAAACAGTCTCCCTGATCACAGAGGATCAGAACAATATCAGCTGGTCAAAGCTAAAAACTCTTTCTCTTTCTCTTTCTCTCATTCTCTTTCAGATGAAATGCTGGAATGGTATGATGGCCAAAGAACTCCAGGCTTTCTTCAATGATATTGATGCCTTTTAATTTGGTTACTAACTTGGTTGCAGCACAAAAACCACCTTAGTCGCCATGATGGATGGATGGGAAAAGGGCTAGGGGAAAGCTAATTCCCCTACAACTCCCAGCAACTTTCAACAATATTCATCATCGTATGCTCTAGGTCATATGCTCTCTGCATTGAGAAGGGAGATGCAATATTCTGGGGTTCCATTCATGCTTCAGGCAGAATTTCCCAAAAGGCAACTCTATAACCTAGTCCATAGAGTTTATTTGTTTTGTAGTAATGTGTTGTGTGAATCTAATCTCAATACCATCCAACAGATTGGCATAATAATAATAATAATAATAATAATAATAATAATAATAATAATAATAATAATAATAATAATAATAATAATAATAATAATAATAATAAAGTTGGAAGGGACCTTGGAGGTCATCTAGTCCAACCCCCTGCTCAGGCAGGAAACCCTATACCATTTTGGACAAATGGGTGTCCAGTTTCTTCTTTAAAACTTCCAGTGTTGGAGCATTCACCGCTTCTGGAGGCAGGTTGTTGTTAATTGTTCTAACTGTCAGGAAGTTTCTGCTTAGTTCTAGGTTGCTTCTCTCTTTGGTTAGTTTCCATCTGTTGCTTCTTGTCCTGCCTTCAGGCGCTTTGGACAATAGCTTGACTTCCTCTTCTTTGTGGCAACCCCTGAGATATTGGAACCCTGGTATCATGTCCCCCCTCGTCCTTCTCTTCGTTAAACTAGACATACCCAATTCCAGCAGCCGTTCCTTATATGCTTTAGCCTCCAGTCCCCTAATCATCTTTGTTGCTCTTCTCTGTACTCTTTCTAGAGTCTCAACATCTTTTTTACATCGTGGTGACCAAAACTGGATACAGTATTCCAAGTGTGGCCTTACCAAGGCATTGTAAAGTAGTATTAATACTTCAGGTCAGTTTGATTCTATCCCTCTGTTAATGCAGCCTAATACTGTGTTGGCTTTTTTGGCAGCTGCAGCACACCGCTGGCTCATATTTAAATGATTCTCCACTAGGACTCCGAGATCCCTCTCACAGTTACTACTATTGAGCAAGATACCCCCTATACTATACCTGTGCATTTGGTTTTTCTTGCCTAAATGTAGAACCTTACTTTTTTCACCATTGAATTTCATTTTGTTAGATAGCGCCCGGTGTTCAAGTCTGTCCAGATCCTCCTGTATCCTAAGCCTCTCTTCTGGAGTGTTGGCTATTCCTGCCAGCTTGGTGTTGTCTGCAAATTTTATGAGTTACCCATCTATCCCCTCGTCCAGATCGTTGATGAAGATGTTGAAGAGCACTGGGCCCAGAACAGAGCCCTGGAGCACCCCACTACACACTTCCCTCCATGTAGATGCGGTTCCATTGAGGACCATTCGTTGAGTACGGCCAGTCAGCCAGCTACGGATCCATCTGGTGGTGATGCTGTCTAACCTGCATTTTTCTATCTTATCAAGTAGTAGGTTGTGGTCTACTTTGTCAAATGCCTTACTGAAGTCTAAGTAAATTATATCCACAGCATTCCTCTGGTCCAGTAATTTTGTCACTTGGTCAAAGAATGCAATAAGATTTGTCTGGCATGATCTGTTTTTGACAAACCCGTGTTGGCTTTTAGTAATGATTTTGTTTGCCTGTACGTGTTCGCTGATTCGTTGTTTGATTATCTTTTCCAGAATCTTCCCAGGTATTGAGGTCAGGCTGATAGGTCTGTAATTTCCTGGGTCCTTTTTTCCCCCTTTTTTTGAAGATGGGAACTACATCAGCTCTTTTCCAGTCCTCCGGTAGTTTCCCAGTGCTCCAGGATCTTTGAAAAATATAGTTAGTGGTTCTGAGATCACATCTGCCAGTTCCTTAAGAAACTTGGGGTGTAATCCATCTGGTACTGGCAATTTGAACTCGTCTAGGCTGGACAGGTGCTCACTTACCATTTTCTTGCCTATCTTAACTTGTATTTCTATTTTGTTTTTTATGACACTATTTTTGATAGGTTGGTCTGTTTTTTCCCTTTGTGTAAAGACAGATGCAAAAAAGGAGTTAAATAGTTCTGCTTTCTCCCTGTTGCTTGACACCTTCTTGCCACTTTCACCCACTAATGGACCAATCGTTTCCTTCACTTTTTTCTTGTTATTTACATGTTGAAAGAAGCTTTTTTGGTTATTTTTGACTTTGGTTGCAAGCCTTAGTTCATTTTGAGCCTTAGCTTTCCTCACTTCGTCTTTGCAGGCTCGGGCTATTTGCTGATATTTTGACTTAGTTATGTGTCCCTCTTTCCATTTTCTATACTTGTCCTTTTTATCTTTCAATTGATCAGAGAGTTCTTTATGCAGCCATGCTGGTTTCTTTTGAGAGCTGTTATTTTTCCTCTTTGTTGGTATTGTGCTAGACTGGGCCTTTATTATCTCACTTTTCAAAATTTCCCAAGCCTCTTGAGTTGTTTTCCCCTGGAGGATTCTCATCCATGGAATCCTTCCCAAACCCTCTTTAAGTTTATTGAAATTAGCTCTCTTGAAGTCCAAGACTCTAGTTTGACTGTGTTCTATTGCTTGTGCTTCCATAATGTTGAATTCCAATATTGCATGATCACTTCCTCCCAAGGTTCCTATGGGTTCAACACCTTCTATCATTTCATCTCTGTTAGTGAGGATTAGATCCAATATGGCTAATCCCCTAGTTCCCTTCTCTACTTTTGGGAGACAAAGTTGTCTGCTAGGTTTGTCAGGAATCTGTTTGATCTTCCACTTGGTGCAGAGTTTGTCTCCCAGTTGATGTCAGGGTAGTTAAAGTCCCCCATTACTATTGTGATGTGCTTCCTACATACCTTAGTTAGCTGACTAGCAAAAAGTTCATCTATTTCCAGTGTTTGATTGGGTGGCCTATAGTATACA
The DNA here is from genome assembly GCA_034064705.1 of Bothrops alternatus. Taxonomy (NCBI): domain Eukaryota; kingdom Metazoa; phylum Chordata; class Lepidosauria; order Squamata; family Viperidae; genus Bothrops; species Bothrops alternatus. The sequence continues at coordinate 15,363,955 of JARGCV010000248.1, forward strand.
CCTATGGCAATATCGTTTCCCCCCTCTTTGATATTGACCCATATGCATTCAGGACAGTTTTCATCATTGTTGTGCTCTATTTCAGTAGAGATGTAGTTATTTCTTATATAGAGAGCAACTCCACCTCCTCTTTTATTTGGTCTGTTTCTTTTAAATAATTTAAATCCCTCTAGCTGTGTGTTCCATTTGTGGGTTTCGTCCCACCATGTTTCTGTTATGGCAACAATATCATATCTGCCCTCATTAACCTGAATTTCTAGTTCACCCTATTTGCTGTTCATATTCTGTGCATTGGTGTATAGACATTTGAATCCTTTATGACCGACCCTGTGTTTACTTCCTACATAACCTGTGTGGTGCCTGAGTTCCCCTAATGTCTTACCACCTATTTGGTTAGTGTACTTTGTGTTGCACTCGCTATTAAGAGCTTGATTTTGCTTGACAGCAAGGTTTATGTTCTTGTCCACACACACATCTATGTTACATGCACTGATAGCCCTATAATGTTTAGATTGCCGGGAACAGGGATGTTCTTTATCAGTTAGCTCACTGTCCCCGCTGTTTAGTTTAAATATTCCTCCAGAAAATCTGTGAATTTATAGCCAAGTAACTTAGTCCCTTTCTTTGATGGATGCAAACCATCTCTTTTGTACATTTCTTCATTGGACCAGCTGCTGATATCGTGACTAATATATCCAGATATATACTCGTCTTGATCCTGTTATGTGGACGAAGTTTGACCCTGTAGCACCCGATGAAGTGGACAAGGCCATTGGAGCTGTGAGTTCCGCCACCTGTTTATTGGACCCGTGCCCCTCCTGGCTGGTTTCGGCCAGCAGGGAGGTGATGCGGGGCTGGGTTCAGGAGATTGTTAACGCCTCTTTGAGGGAGGGGTCCTTTCCGGCTCCCTGCAAGGAGGCAATTGTGTGCCCCCTCCTCAAGAAGCCTTCCCTGGACCCAGCTGTATTAAACAACTACCGTCCTGTCTCCAATTTTCCCTTTATAGAGAAGGTTGTTGAGAAGGTGGTGTCACTCCAGCTCCAATGGTCCTTGGATGAGGCCGATTATCTGGGCCCTCAACAGTCAGGATTCAGGCTCGGCTACTCCACGGAAACTGCTTTGGTCGCGCTGACGGATGATCTCTGGCGGGCCCGGGATAGGGGATTTTCCACTATCCTGGTGCTACTTGACCTCTCAGCGGCTTTCGATACCATTGACCATGGTATCCTTCTGCACCGACTGGAGGGGTTGGGGGTTGGGGGCACTGTTTTGCAGTGGTTCACCTCCTACCTCACTGGTCGGTCGCAGTCGATGTTGGCGGGGGTCAGAGGTCGACCCCTAGGTTCCTCCCTTGTGGGGTCCCTCAGGGATCGGTCCTCTCCCCTCTGCTGTTTAATATCTACATGAAACCGCTGGGTGAGATCATCCGACAACATGGGGTGAGATATCATCAGTATGCTGATGATACCCAGCTTTACATCTCCACTCTGTGTCATTTCAGTGAAGCAGCAGAAGTGATGTGCCAATGTCTGGAGTCTGTTAGGGTTTGGATGGGTGCCAACAGGCTCAAACTCAACCCCGACAAGACGGAGTGGCTATGGGTTCTGCCTCCCAAAGATAACTCAATCTATCCGTCCATCAGCCTGGGGGGGAGCTTTTGACCCCCTCAGAGATGGTCCGCAACTTGGGCATCCTCCTCGATCCACAGCTAAATTTGGAACATCATTTTTCGGCTGTGGCGAGGAGGACATTTGTCCAGGTTCGCCTGGTGCACCAGTTGCGGCCCTATTTGGACCGGGAGTCTCTTCTCACAGTCACTCATGCCCTTATCACCTCGAGGCTCGACTACTGCAATGCTCTCTACATGGGGCTACCTTTGAAAAACGTTCAGAGACTTCAGGTAATGCAGAATGCAGCCGCGCGAGCAGTGTTGGGCTTGCCCAGAAATGCCCACATTTCGGCATCACTCCGCGAGCTGCATTGGCTGCCAATTGGTCTCCGAATCCAATTCAAAGTGTTGGTTATGACCTATAAAGCCCTACATGGCATCGGACCAGGTTACTTACGGGACCGTCTGCTGCCCCATGAATCCCAGCGGCCGGTTAGGGCCCACAGAGTCGGCCTTCTCCAGGTCCCGTCAGCCAGACAGTGTTGCTTGGCGGGGCCTAGGGGAAGAGCCTTCTCTGTTGCGGCCCCAGCCCTCTGGAACCAACTCCCCCCGGAGATCCGTATCACCCCCACCCTCTCCGCCTTTCATAAACTGCTTAAAACACACCTCTGCCGGCAGGCCTGGGGCAGTTAACGTTTTGCCCCTAGCCAGTGTATGTTTGTGTGTATGTTTGTTGAATGATTGGTTTTCTTTTAACTTAGGGGTTTTTATATATGTATTTTAACTGGTGATTTCTATTTATGTTGTGAGCTGACCTGAGTTCTCCGGAATAGGGCGGCATAGAAGTCAAATCAAATAAATAAATAAATAAATCCAAAATCTTCTCCTTTACACCACTCCTTTAGCCACATATTGAATTGTGCTATACGCTGGCCTTTTCCATTTTGGTCCTTATACACTGGTAAGACCTCTGAAAAAATAAGCCTACAGCCTATTCTGCTAAGTTCCTGCCCCAGGCTCTGGAAGTCATTCTGCACAGTGAGTACATCTTTTTGGGACAGATCGTTAGTGCCAAGATGTACAATAGCCTCCACATCACAGTCCTTGCTGGCATTCTTGAATATTTTACAAATACATTTCTTGTCCCTACTGGCAGTAGCACCTGGAAGACACCTGACCTCATTCAAAACCTCTGTGTCCTTTCCGAAATTTACATCCCTTATAATTGAATCACCAACCAGAAGGTGGCTTCTCTTTTTGGGTGCCTTTCTGTTTTTGCATGACTGATGTGTAATATCTGATTCGCACTTCTCCCTGTCGAAAACAAGTTCTTCATCTCAGACCAAGATCCCCTGCTTATTTTTTTTTATTTTTTTTTTACTCAGGAAATGAATTTTTTTAATATATAAAATTCTTTTATTAAAACAATCAACATTGAACATAAAAACGTATTGTGCGGCAATCATCATGGCACCTGATATACAATACTAAGTATTAGTCATTGAAAACGTCTGAATTAGTAAGCCTTTTTCCACCCCTCGCGTCTAGCCTCAACTATACTCCTGTTACACTTTGTTTGATTGGTGTTTCTCTTATCTGGTTCCATATTAATGTGATCAACATTAAACCAAAGATCCTATTGCTAAACAAGTCATCACAAATACCTTTACCTGTCTCCTTAATATCCGTATTAAGGAGGGATAGCAAGCACTGAGAAGTTTAAATGCAAAAGATCCAATCAGCAAGGCCCCTGGCTGCTTTTGGAGCTGAATCCCCTCCCCACTCACAGTTATAGCAAGCACTGAGAAGTTTAAATTAAATAAACCATGGCTCAGGAAGATAAGTGAACATAGCTAGGATGCTTCATTTTGTTCTGGGTCTGATTGCATCTTTCTAGTCAAGTTCTCAGTGTTAGTTGCCATTTGTGACTACAGGCTCCCATCATCTCAAGCTATTGGGTCAACTATGACCTGTCCTGAGCAGACTAATCAGGCCAAGCTAATTCATAGTCTGCAGATTTCTAAAATGGATGCTTCTAGCAAGCTTTTACACGGGACAACTAAGTGGGACCAAACGGCGAGACGGCGTCATGCAATATTCCCGTTTGTGGACAATTTTTAAATGAGGCTGAAAATGTTGATGTAGTTTTTTTTGTTGTTTTTTTTTAAAGGAGAAAGAAATGAGCAGGCAGTGTAAATGAAGCAAAAATGAGAAGTTACATTGTTTCCTATCCTGACCATAGAGCTATGTGTTCACATATTTTGTATAATTGGTGACGATTTTATATTATTGCTACATTTCTCCATAATATGCTTCATTTGTTTTTATTTTGTCACGCTACATTTAATTTATTTGGACTATGCTCATGAGGTTGTTTTTTTTTACATTTTTAGTTTGCTCTAATTTGATTTTACATTTTCTTTTTTGTTATATTCTTTTCCTGGTTAGTTCATTTATGAACATTATTTCACATTGCTTGATGCATTTTTATTTGTAGTTATTATTTGATATATGCATTGCAAAGATATCATTTCTATTATTCACAGTTCCCCGAAGGAAAGTTTTTACTCAAAATGCATTGGATTGAGACTTGGAATGAAATATGTGTGCACTATACTCCTTTCTTTCCCCTGTCTAAACTGAGCTAAAATAAAAGTGACATCCAACACAGTGTGGAATCAAAGGAAGCGTATTTTGAAATATTTTACAATTCTATTCAGTTTTATCGCTAAAACAAGCAGGAAAGTCAAATATCTTGGAGCGAATACAAAGTAGTGTTATTCAGCCAATTCCATCTAGTTTGTGCAAATGGGCTGTTCGATGCCAAATGCTTCGCTTGCTTTTTTTTTTCCCTTTTCTTTTTCTCAATTTTCCCTCCTGCCTCCTTTTGTCCATGTTCCCCAGCCTTTCCTTATTCTAGGCAAGAATGCACAGCAATAAAGCAACCCCTGTGGGAGAAAAACCATGGGGGGGGCTCTCCCTCAGATTTGCACTTTCAGTGAGAGGGGGGCCACAGGGGGGTCAAGTAAGGGTGAAGGGAGGGAAAGAAAAATCAGGCCAATAAGCGAGAGAGGCCAGGGGGGGTTGGGGAAGGAGAGGGGGTTGTCATGTAGGAACTCCTGATGACTGTTGATGGGAAGAAGATCGATCTACGGGTCCTGAGTGTAAGAGCCAGCCATCAATAGTTTCAGCCCAAACTAGCAGATTGATAGACTGCCTGGGGAGAGCATATTTGTGTGCAACAGAGGATTCAGTGAAGTTGCCAGTGGCATTGGAGTCTACTACAGCCTGCTGTTTTATTTCTGGATCTGTCTGGGTCTGTAATGTAAGAGGAATAACTAAATGAAAGCAAGTTGTGCAACTGTCTGGCTCCACTTAATTTCTGGGTGTCCCAGCCTCTTAGTTTTTGAGACCTGGGTGGGCCTCTTTTCCTGAAAATCCAGACCTGGACTATTTAGAGCAAAATATCCTGTTACAAAATATCCCCCTTCTCTTCAGATCTGACACAAGTTTGATATAAGTCCAGGCTGATCAATGTGCCCATTCTGCGGCTCTCCCAGATATTAAACTGATTAGAAATCCTACTCAAGATTGGTCAGTGGGAAAATGTTCAGCTCGTACAGACATGAACAATTTTCCCTGAGCAAGAATGTAGCAACTGTGCCAATGAACCCATCATATTATCCAGCATGAAGGCAAATACTGGATATGGGAGGCCTTCTGAAGCAACTATCGCTGCTTGATGGGCAGGATACAGGAGATGCTGTTGACATAGGCTGTTATTTTTATCTCAAACTCTACCAATATTAGCAACTAATGTACCATTTGAACAATGGCAGAAAGATACTTCCAGATTTTTAGGGCAAGGTATGAAACCAATAATTAAATATAAACTGTTGCAAGATTTGTCACTTTTAAACTTCTCTTTCCCCTTGACCCCCGTCCACCTTCCTAGTCCTTTGTTGTTGTTATTTTATATTTGAAATTCAATAAAGTTGGTTGCTTAAAAAAATAAAAAGATATAGGCGATGCTGGTGGTGAAAAAAATCATCACTAGGGGATGGATGGATAATGGGACCATTTGACTCACAATTCGGTGCTGATACTGGAACAAGGTGTTAGTGATCTCAATGACAGTCAACGAGATTGAAGAAGGGTCTAGAATATATCTTAATTCTGAGTTGAGAAGATGCCTCCCATAGCATTGGAAGTAGTGAGACAGAAAAATTGCTGTCAAAGCTTCATGCCAGTCATGGCTATATAAAAATATGCTTTATAAAAATTATATTGTATGGAGCCAAGGATTTTTTTTTAACCTATGTTCATTTAAATTTAATGTTTTGACTTCTGAACAATGTTCTTTAAAGCAGCCTTCCCAACTGGCCCATTCCAGTTATGTTAGACTTCACTTTCCATAATCCTGCTTTGAGATTATGGAAGTCAAAATCCAGCACAAATGGAGAAATCAGGATAAGGGAAACTGTTCTGACCAGTTTTTTCCTTCACCTTCCAAAAGACAGTGGGAAGTTTTGGAAGGGTCTCCTGCCTCTTTTTCATGAGACATGAGTGCAAAGCAAGCTGCTTGCTGATTCTTTATGAAACATTCAGCATCTGAAGAGAATATCGTACAGATCACTACACAACTTGGCTGCAACCCCACAGGGTGTTTTTGCAGCTCCTCTGAAATATACTAAGACAAGATTGCTGGAACGAACTCCAGATTGATAGTGCTTTCAGCAATTCAGCTTTGGCTCAGCATGTTGTTCAGTCCAAACCTGTCTGTATGAATTTTTCCTTTAAATCTTGGTCTCAACTAATGCCAAGCTAAATCTATGATTTGGGAGTAAAGCGCTTTAGGAAAAGATCCAAAGCACCAGGTTTTCAGCTCTTGAAACTTTCTGAACCTCCTGGCTCAGAAGTTGCTCTCTCCCACAGAAGACAATCCCAAACTGTAGCTTGTAATTGAATTGTAGTTTGACAAATAATGTACCCCCTTGTAAGCAGTCTGTCTTCCTGTTCCCATTATACATCATTCTCTATCATGCTTTGCTGCCTTTGTGGTTTATAGGAGGATGTCGACTGCTAATCCTCAGGCTTTGTCTCTTTTGCTTATCCTTTTCAGCCTTTTGCTGCTGACTCTGGCATCAGTGCTCCAATGTAGATGTCTCATTTTTCTTGTGTCTGTTTGTCCTGCTTTTTGGAAGAGCATTTCCACGAAAACCGAGATGAGATACTGTTAAATGCAAAGGAATACTACTTATGTTGCCCCATAGCCTTAGAAATGTATGGGAAATGGGTCAGGTTTTTTTTAACCATGTCATATGCAAAATATTGGCAGTCATGCTATCTAGCTATGTAAATATGTTTGGGTTTGACAAGGCGTTTTTGCAAACAGTGTAGAAAAAGAAATGCAGTGGTACTTAGTCTTTTTAATTTATTTGTACAGCAACATCTTGAACATGAATGGAAAGCACCCAGTATCTGAAGACTATTGAAAATTTAGGAATTGAAGAAAACGATTTTGACCTGCTTCCTATACCTTACTAAATTAAGGCTTGTAGGTTCAGCTCCAATTGGCTGGGTTTACACGTGTAGCAAAAGCATGCATCGTGGTTTTTACAGGTAGTCCTCAACTTGCAAGCATTCATTTACCGACCATCTAAAGTTACAACAGCCCGAAAAAGGTGACTTCCAACTGGTCCTCACACTTATTACACTCGGAGCATCCCCATGATCATGTGATTAAAATTTGGACGCTTGGCAGCTGGCCTGTGTTTGTAAAGACTGCAGCATCCCCAGGGACATATGAACACATTTGTGACCTTCCCAGCCAGCTTCTGACAAGCAAAGTCGGTGGAGGCAGCCAGATTCACTTAATGACCAGGTGATTCCATTAGTAAATGAAGTGACAACCAGGGCAAAAAAAGATCATAAAATTGGGCATGGCTCATTTAGCAACTGCCTTGCTTAGGAACAAAAAATTCTGTTCTCAGCTGAGGTTGTAAGTCGAGGATTATCTGTAATGTGCAGTTTCTGGGTTCACACAATATGCCACACAGTGCATCATGGGTTCTTCCACTATGTAGACTCACCATTCTTTCATTTGCTCCAGTTTTGTTGATAATAGTTATGCTTGTATGATGTATGGAACTCCAAACTAGTCAACGATGTTTTAGCCTAGGTCAGGGATAGGCAACCTTGGCTCTTTTATGACTCGTGGACTTCAACTCCCAGAATTCCTGAGCCAGCGAGTCATAATAGAGCCAAGGTTGCCTACCCCTGGCCTAGGTGGTGGTGGCATGAGCCATGTTCCTGTGATTCAGATATATTGAACCATCACTAACCACACTTTAACTGAAAACATGTTTGGCTATTAGTGCATCCAGTGAATACAGTGCTGGTACATCATAAGAATCCTCAAAATTAAGTTAATAATCTCTTGATTTAGTTTGTCAAGGGTAATATGTGTGAATGGACTTGCTGACTGGACAATGATTCCCCTATTGTCAAGTAATTTCAGTGACAAACTGAGGGATGGACCTGAGATTCTTGAATCCTAAGATTCTAGGTTAGCATGTAATATTCAGCTATTTTTCCATATACGAAATTGACAACTTCTACTGGTAATTAGGAAAAGCATGGGTAGTTTATAGTGTCGTGAGCATTATGCAAAAATGCCCTGATAGGTTATAGGTGTTGAGGTAAAATTCCAGTTCCAAAAGACATATGAGCTGACTGGCTGTGGGACAACGCTTGATTATTATTATTATTATTTAGATAGAAAATATTGTTTTCCGATCTGAGCAATTGTAGTTCTCAGGCAACAGATGGACTAATTCTGACAAAGATGCCTGGATCTTCTGCAACAAATAACAAGACAGCAACATTGTGCAATAATGACATGGTTTGGGAAAACTGTAGCTCTGTTTCATTGTGTGCTGAAGATCAGATGGCAAGAAATGCACTACCCTTTTGAGAGAGTTTAAGTAGTCAGATTTTAATGACCTTCTGAAGATAGACCATTTACAAGTCTCTCCATAGATTTATTTCTACTGCAGATTCTAGAATCAAAGACAAGTTGAAAAAACTTGGCAGCAGTTGCAGAATTCTTGCACAAAATGTTTCAGCTACCAAACTACTCAAGCTTTTCCTTCCTTCCTTCCTTCCTTCCTTCCTTCCTTCCTTCCTTCCTTCCTTCCTTCCTTCCTTCCTTCCTTCTTCTCAAGCTTTTCCTTCCTTCCTTTCTTCCCTCCCTCCCTCCCTCCTTCCTTCCTTCCTTCCTTCCTTCCTTCCTTCTTCTTAAGCTTTTCCTTCCTTCTTTCCTTCTGATAAATGAGATATACAATTCCAGATCTTGCATTTAGCTCATAGTGGCCCCATAACAAGCCTTAACATTTTCTCAGGGTCTTAGAAATATTAGCAATTTGACTACCTATGCAGTATTGGAATTAGTCACTCCCTAAACCTCAAGACAACAGATTTCTTGTAAATAGAGCATTTTTTTTCAACCCATCTGAATAAATCTGCAGGTTTCCAGGAAGAGGAAAATCAGTGAACCTCTGTCCATTTCAGTTAAATGATCCTATTGCTAGGAAGGTCCTATTTAAATTGAAACATCTGCTTCTTATATTATGCATCAACTTGGGCACATTACCATGTTGGGTTTGCTTGTTTATTTTTCCGAAACCTATTCCTATCTCCTTTCGGCCCACTCAGGAAGCATCAGAGTCAGAAGAAGCTGCATTTTTCTCTATCAATTGTGACGGCACAGTAGACACAGCAGCTGTCGCCCATCAAGAAGCTCACTTAGCAGAGCTTCCATACCTGCCTCTAGAGACATCCATTTCATCATGCCTGCAGTGATTCTGGGCAAAGTTTCTGGGTAGCCTGGTGTTTGAGGAGCTTCAAGTTTGGGGTCACCATTCCTAACAAGTGGGTGTATTCTTCTAGTACTGGCAGGTCCTCCCAAGACCACATTTCATGTTTATTTACATGGGAAGTAAACAACTGCATTTGTTGCTTACTTCCCATGTACATTTTAATCCAATCCATGATAAGAATTAAACAAAACTACAGAGAGAATTTGCCACAATGCCAGAGACAACTTCCTCAAGCAATCTAGCAAATTTTAATCATTTTGCTTTGTTTTCAGAAAGCATCACTCTTCCAAGCAGCTTGTTGCAAAATAACAACTCTTTATATACCAGTGGTAAAACATGCGAGCCCAGCCATTGTATGCCAAGGAAGATCTTGCCAACAAATATCAGATTTTGCTGAAGCCTAAACCTCAACTATCCTGTGACAGCTCTGAGCATAGCAGTGGCATGTGGAGAAGTGGCCCTCCAGCACAACTCAGGTCACAGGGCTGTGTGTATTACAGGTGGGAAAATATTTTTTTTTTGAGCAACCAATATTTAACTGGGAACAGCTTGCCAAAACAGAATTTGAATTCAATATGCCTTGGGCAATCTGTCCCAGTCCACCATTATGCTACTAATAGCTACACTTTAAAACACTTACCATTTCTGAAATCCATGCAAAGGCAAGTCCACATGTATGTTACTTTTCAAGTCCAGCTCAAGAAGTTACTAGAGCATGTATGTCATTGGCTGTACTACTTTTTCCATCTCTCTACAATCTTTAGTGCAAACACTAATTGAGTGTAGGACATGAGGATGAAATTGTGGAAAAGAGCAGTATAAACTAAATTCAACCGTGCTAACAGGTAAATATGCTATTCAGATGCAATTTCAATGCTAGAAACTAAACTCAGAGAAGCTGCCAATCTTTCGGCTCTTCAGCATAAGCTTCAATTATTTTTATGCAAAATTAACCCTCAATTTCGCCAATTAGTGTAATGTCTATTTAGAATAGAATAGAATAGAATAGAATAGAATAGAATAGAATAGAATAGAATAGAATAGAATAGAATAGAATAGAATAGAATAGAATAGAATAGAATAGAATAGAATAGAATAGAATAGAATAGAGCTGGAAGGGACCTTGGAGGTCTTCTAGTCCAGCCCCTGACTAATCCTTGTATCTGTAACCCTTAACTGGGTGAAACAGTACATCATAGAATAACAATTTTTGAACTGAAGTACCTCAAATGGACTAACTTACAGAATGCATCCAAAATCTGGAAACCATGATTTCCACAAAATTGAAATCTGACAAAATTGTGGTTCTTTTAGTGCTGCTATGCTGCCATGCCATCTCTCAGAAGTTCAGTAGATGGAACCCATCCTATCCAGCCAAAGATTGGGTAGACAGGTCCCACCATCATATGCTGGAGAGCATCAGCTGTGGTCAAGCCAGCAGGAAGTGGGAAGCTGTTCCCATTCCCATTGCTTTTTTGCCCTTGATCATTCTGTTTCTCTGTTTAGGTAAGGAAATATCTCTGAAATGATGATCCAATGGATCATGTTTTATCTAGATAATTTTTAATCATTTAAGAACAGAATAATCTTTTCCTACAGATCCCAAAGCCTCATTAAAAATTAATATGGACTTCTCCACTGACACTCTGTCCATAGATTGTGCCTTAATAACACTTTTTGGGTAACCTGCTCTCTGTTTATGGTTGGGAGACAGGAAGGACAAGTTGACATTTTAGGGCAACATTTTGCAGATAACATTCCATGACTCAGTCCTGGCCTATTCTTGCAGGGGTAGGGTTGTCAAAGATGATTGGGATAGGGCTGGTGTAGGCAACCTTGGTTCTTTTATGACTTGTGGACTTCAACTCCCAGAATTCCTGAGCCAGCTGGCTCAGGAATTCTGGGAGTTGAAGTCCATGAGTCATAAAAGAGCCAAGGTTGCCTAACCCTGGGATAGGGGATTCCCTGGCATTTGTTTTGACTTGTGGATTTTGAGGAAGTAGATAATCTGTGGGATAAGCTTTGTCATTTGCATGCTGAACCCAAGAAATCTGGAACTGGATCCAAGAAATGGTCAATTTTTTTTTTAACAGGAGGGATTGGGTCATCCGTTTTGAAAGAAATAGTTATGCACTCCTTTCTGAAAAGTTCTTCTTTAGGTCTTCCAAATTGGGGCAATTATTAGCCACATGCCAACTTTCTATTTTTGGGGAAAGATTGCTGAGATAGTGGAGAGGTTCCAACTATAGACTGCCCTAGAGAAAGATGATTAACCACACTGTTTCAGTCAGGGTTCAATCCCTGGGCATTGGATGCAAACCACCTTAGTAACTTTAGTGGGTGACCCACATCATGTGGATATTGCTCATCTCCTCTTGATGGTGTTTGATACCGTCAACTGTTGTATACTTCTTCATTGCCTGGAAAATTGGATGTACTGTGTGACAGTGGTTCTACTCCTAGTGCCAATCAATCCTGAGACAAAGTTACCTGTCAGTTGCTCCAATGTGGGATACTGCAGAATACTTACTTCTTCTCTAACTAGTTAAGATTTATATATAACTAATAGGAAAGGTCTTCCATCACTTTGGAATGTGGTATCATCAAATATCTAGTTTTACATCACCATATGTGACTGAGGAAGAGTCAAGGCCTGGAATTTGGATGGTGTAAGGATCTGACTGGCAAGAAACAAGCTAAACTGTATCTTTGCAGATGAAGGCACTATTTACCGTATCAAAGGACCATAAGGGCATTCAGCCTCTTCCAGTATTAAGTATGGATATGGAGGCACTTCACCTAAAGAAATAGATGCATGGCTTGGGGTTCTCCTAACTCACAGCTGCTGTTAGATAGACTAGTGGAGGCCATGGATAGTGGAAGTTTGTGGATTTCTGCTAGTACAGTCTTTCTTGGGATATAATACCTTGTAAAATAGTTACACGTACTTTCATCTGTTAAGACATCTGCAATGCACTTTACATAGAGCTGTATTTGAAGGGTACTTGCAAACTGCAAATGATATAGAATGAAGCCATCTGTTTGCTGGCATATAAGCATCATGTAACACCGGTATTGCAGGCAATGTATCATTTGCCACTAAACTTCTGGGTAAAGTTTGATGTTCTGTATGATTTGGCCTCTGGGCATCCTTTGGGACTACTTACTCCGGAGGCAACCAAACAGTTCAATGTGGGTGGCCCAGAGAGAATCCTGTCTCAACTGAAATCATGTGTACCCCCACTGTTATGAACATTTTGTCTCCAGTGGTCTGAACAGTGCTGTTCTTTACCATCTTTTGGAAAGTGGTATATTTTTCTGTAGCACTTCTGATGGGTGATGCTTGGTTACAGTATGGTGCTTTGACATTGGGGAAGACATGTGCTTAACTGTTGCTTTTATGCATTTGCAAACCTCCACGAGTCCTTTGGTCAATGATACAGAAAAGTATCACATAAATTTTAAAAATTCAAATAACTATCACTCTCTTTTCTGGCAATATCAGCAAGCCACTAGGAGTCGATTCATAATATATAAATGAGTTGAACAACAGTACAATCAAGAGAGATCAGATAATTGCTATTGAAAGATTGAACTCATTATGAGAATGGGGGAGAGTTTACTCAAGAGCAGGCCTCAAGACCATCAGTTACCCAAGGCCTGATGTTCAGCTGGCTCCAGAGAAGCAAGAAATGTAGTCAAGCAGAAGTCAGTGAAGACATTGCTTCATCACAGACTATCAACTTCATTTTTTTTCTATCGTTAATGGCTAAGCAAAATCTAAACCAAAATATATAATCCAAAGTATATAAGTATATAAACCAAAATATACTTAATATAGATCTACCATGTGGGATGCAAACATCCAGACCACCATCAGGATATTAGTCCAGGTTTGGTAGGCCTAATAAATATGGTATATTCTAACAGGTGACACTAGCCAGTCAAAAACTGCAAGTTTAGAAAATCAAGACTCCTGTATGTCAATTGATAGGTTTCAAATCTTGGAAAAGACATTCACACATGAAAGTAAGTCTTGAATAATGCCCTGCCCTGAAAGAAGCCAATTTTTCAGAAGTAAACTGCATCTTGTGCTTAGCAATAGCAATAATATATCACTTCATAGTGATTTATAGCCCTCTCTAACTGGTTTACAGAGTCAGCATAATTGCCCCCAACAAGCTGGGTCCTCATTTTACCCACCTTGGAAGGATGGAAGGCTGTATCAACCTTGAACCAGTTGATAGAGCCTTCCATCCTTTCGAGGTTGGTACTGCTGGTAGATCGAACTGCTGGCAGTGGGCAGAGTTAGCCTGCAATACTGCAGTACTGCGTTCTAAGCAGCATTACAGCTCCCAGGAAAACACCTATCTGTTTTTCTCAGATATCAGCTATTTTATCAATCTCTCTGCCTGAATGGGTCTAGTGTTGCCCAATGCTGTGTATGGGGAAGTTATCCTGAGCCTATACGTTTGATCTTCTGGCCAAGGGACTTGACCTTCCTCCTCTCATTTAATGAGGAATCAGCAAAGTTTCCTCCAATGCACATACTGGCAGTACTTTAAGATATATTGCAGTGGGTAAAGAAAAATTTCCAGAGCAGCAGCTATAAAACATCAATAAAAGAGTGGCAGTGTAACAAATATGTATGTATTTATTTATTTATTTAAAATATAACTTTCTTCCTTTTGGAATGAGAGCTCTCCCCGGGCGGCTTTAAACAATCAACTGACAATATAAATAACAATAAACTTATATAGTGCTAAATTTAAAAATAAATAAGAAAGAGCAATAACACCAAAAGACAGCTCAATAAAAAGAAAAATGCTAACCCCCAATAAATCACTCTGACTAAATCCATTTTATAAATCCAGAGACTGAATATAAACTTATCTGAGAACATTCACCAGAAGAGAAATAAGTCTTGAGGTGCTTTGTAAAAAGCTTGATGTGATGGAGTCTGATGTGCCTCCACTGACAATCATGCCACGGGGTTACTGCAAAAACTGCTCTTTCTTGTGGGTGGCCTTCATCCAAAAAGAGCATAGGAACACAATTTTGGAAGCTGTTCTGGCCCAATATGGTAAACTAAAAAGTTTGCCATATTACACCACTCTGTTCTGTACACACCTCTGTGACTTACTGGCTGTGTTCACACAACCCATTAAACCTAGTTACTGAATTAACCTATTTTATAGATGTATACAATAAACTAAGGTGACCAACCGTCCTCCTTTAGGGAGGACAATCCTCCTTTTGTGAGTTCTGTCCTCCCTAGAAAAGTGTCCTCCTACATGTCCTCCTTTTCAATATTTGAAGACTAATCTGCAGGGCTTTTTTTCCCTCATAGAATGCTCAGAATGGTGTTCCGGCACCTTTTTTTGATGTTTTTTTTTCAACTTTTGCATGAGCCGTACTACTCCCACTATTGGCTTTCGAAAGCCAATAGGAATTGCTGCTGAGCGCGCCAAAACACCTGGCTGGCAAACTTTGCACATGCAAGTTGTCTGTATTATTGTTGCAATGAATAAAATGTTTCTTTTATTTACGATATTTTTTTCTTCAATTTATTTGTGTCCTCCTTTTCATTGTAAAAAAGTTGGTCACCTTAAATAAACTGAACAATGAACTAGCCAGACAGGCAGAGTTCACACAACTTACAAAGCCCCAGAAAAAAATAAAGCAAGATGAACCCTAGCCAAACCTTGGACATGTTTTATGAGCGTTTCCATGAAACATTTATCTGAACAGTGAAATTATGTCTAAATATAGCCATTTTGGAACCTAAGAACATTCACCCATTCCAGGTGCCAGGGTTAACTCTTTAAAATGTGGATAAGGGAGATCCTCAAAATATCTTGAGGTTGGCTGAAGCTAGCAGATTGTGCTGCTGAGCTGGGCGGCACAAATCCAAAAAGAAGCATGCCGCTGCCCAGCCCCCAGCCTGCCCGGTTTCAGCAGGCAGCAGGGCACTCTCCTCACAGCGCCAAGAGCTGAGCCAAGTAGCGCGAAACTGATGAGAAGTGCAATGCTGCCTAGCCCCCAGCCTGCTCAGTTTCAGCAGGCAGCAAGGTGCAAAGCTGGCAAGCTTCACGCCACCCAGCTCAACCTCTCGGTGCTGTGAGGAGAGCGTCCCGCTGCCTGCCGAAACCCCTCCCCCGGAGCCCATCAAGGCGGATATGTGAAGTAGGCGAGGGCCATGTGCTGGCCACTTCCAGGCGATGGTGTATTTCTTCATTCCTCAAGAAGGGTGACACCTCCCCAGCTACGTTTCTTGCCTGTTTTTCTCCCTCCCTCATCTCAAATATTTTCCCACCACTCTGTGCTTAGGAAGGAAGAAAGGAAAGAAGGAGAGGGAGGATATTAGGGAAGTCCTGCCTTAGTCCTGCCCTGCTGCTCTTTTACCATCCCCTTGCTCCCTCCTCCTGGCCTATCCTGGGGGTCTCCCATCCTATTACTAAGGAAGCTTTGGATACAAAGCTGGGTCTACTCCCATGGAGAGGAAATGGGTCTCCCTCTGACTTTGCCCTCATACCCATCATGAGCAACCTGGCTAAGGAGAGCAAGCACAGCAGCAGCAGCCTTGAGGAGGAGGTAAGTGCAGCTGGGTGCCCCCTTGGGGAAGTGGGGCTGGACTTGGTGCCGCGGGTGCTCGAGGGCCAGGCTGGGCGTTTGACCTCTGCTGCCCAGGGCTCCTCAATGAAATTGAGTTTGACACCCCTGTTCTAGTCCAATCACCTGCTCAAGTAGGAGACCCTATGCCAGTTTAGACAAATGGTTTTCCAGTCCCTTCTTTAAAACCTCCAGTGTTAGAGTAACCACAGCTTCTGAAGGCAAATTGTTCCTCTGCTTGATTGTTCTGTCAGGAAATGTCTCCTCTCTTTGTTCAGTTTCCAACCATTGCTTCTTGCCTTGCCTGCTGGTGCTTTGGAAAATAGGTTGACCCCCTCTTCTTTGTGGCAGCCCCTCATATATTGGAACACTGGTATCATGTCACCCCTAGTTCTTCTTTTCACTGGACTAAACATACCCAATTCCTGCAATTGTTCTTCATATGTTTTAGCCTTCAAACCCCAATCATCTTTGTCATTCTTCTCTGTACTCCTTCCAGAGTCTCAATATTCAGAAAAGGAGAACCTACAATTCTAATCACCAAACTCCAAACAGCCTACATGGTGAGAGATGTTGAGAGTTGTGGTTCTGCAGCAGGTACGGATCTCAGCTGTACAGCTGTGTAATCCAATCCCGTTTTTAAAGTTTGCATTGAATGGTAATGTAGACCAAGGATATTCAGATTGGGGATATGACTTTTAGGAGATCACAAGCAATTGGTGGGAATTGTTTTTTTTTTTTTTTCAAGCTGAACATACTCATGCAGGCAAAGTAGGGGACTGTCAAAACCAGTTGATTTGAGACTTGCCCACAAGCAGAGTTTAATAGGTGGTTAAACTCAATCACAGCAGGCTTGGCAAATTCCAGCATGGCCTAAAGCAGCATATCCATTGTCTTTGCCATGTTGGTGCATGTAATCCAAGATTAGAATTGTTAATTCATTCTTTTCTGTTTCTATCCTTTCAAAATGAAAATGGTTTTGCTGGATGGAGAAAAGGTAAAGCTGACCAAGCTACAGTTAATGCTTATAAAAGTAAGTCCAGGTCAAGCAAGTTTGAGGAAATTTACATATCTTTTGTTAAGTGGCATACATGCAGCCATAAACCCAATTAACCATTTATTTCACTGATGGGAAGGGTGAGTCATACAAATTCATTTACCATTTTAGGAAATCTCAGTTCCACAGCATTTGAGAATCTCTGCACTAACCTAAAATATGGTTATTAGTTTTGACTCAGCATGTTGTAGGAACTCAGCATGTCAGTTTAGGAAACAATAAACTATGATTTATGTAACGGATGAGTTGTTTTGAGTATATGCATCAACTGAAATAGCTAAAGATCAGCTCAACTCAGAAATTGAGTTTTGCTGTAATCCAGTCTGCCCTTAGTGTGAACTATGAACCCGGCTAATGAATATTCAGTTGCTAAACCCTGTCCATTTGCTACCATTGACTCTTCCACCATTTTAGTTTATTTGCTATATTTATATCCCACCCTTTCTCTAAGACCTCAAGGTAGCACATACAAAGATCTTTCGTTTTTATCTCCACAATACCAACCCTGTAAGGTAGGTTGAATGAACACAATCACTGCCTCCAGTGACCTAAAATTCCCATTTACATCCTCATTTGGGGCTAAATAGGATTTTCTTGGCCTAAGTCCAATGCCATCGTCACTATACCCTCATATATGCCCTATACTCTGTACCTCACCCATAAAGGCGAAGTACTCAAGGAATAAGCAAAGCTGTAGCAACTTTTTGTGAAGACTCTGTTATGTTTGCCAACCCTGGAATTGTGACAAATCATTCAAATGTTCTGTTTAAGAATATTGCCGTGCAACCAGAGAGCTGCTGACAGTCCATCAACAAATCAATTGCACTGAACGCCTCCACAACTGGCTGTGATATATGAGGCATAAGAAGCACCAGGTAAGTCTCAGGCTGGCTACCCTCTAAAATCTTCATTAGTGGTTTTAGAGACAAAAATACATTGCAGTATCGATCACCTTTGCTAATCAAAAAAGAAGGGCTTGCAAAAACAGCAAGTAAATGGAATCACTTAGAGATGGAAGGATCTCAGCCAAATGGAGGAGTTTAAATGGGATGAGATTAATTTAGAGGCCATAAATGCAAAGCACTCTATAATAGCACCCAGCATGGGGATGCATAATGGAAGAATATTCCCTTCACTTTAGCTAGCACAGAAGAGCGATTGGCTGGAAAATAAGAGCATCGGATGGGTCCTGGTACTAGTATATCAGTCCTCAGTGAAAGGAACATAAAATAGGTTAAAAAACAAGAATGGGCCACTTGGATTATGTACTAGTCTACTTTCTTGATAGGGCAGAGCAATTACATGTGCTTTCTGACTCTAAAATCTATGGATTTACCCAGAAACCCAGTAGATCTTATCCATCTTACCCTTCCTTCACTTCAGTTTTCAATCTGACCTTTCCTCAACTTCTCCCTGCTCTGAGCATGTATGGGGAGTTGCCACTGTTTATGTTGCAGCTGTTACCGGTAATAGCCCCCTGCAAATGCACAGTAGGGTTTGAAGAGCAGGAGATCAACAATACTAGGTTTGTTAATGCTTTTCTTTCTTTCTTTCTTTCTTTCTTTCTTTCTTTCTTTCTTTCTTTCTTTCTTTCTTTCTTTCTTTCTTTCTTTTAAAGGAATCACAGAGTTTTTCTTAATGCATTAAACTCTGAACCAGTTCATTGCCCCTTCTTTATAAGGTTGCATTCACACAACAGGCTTAATATTTTTCTCAACTATCCCAGTCTTTTGGGATTGTGCCTACAGTGAAATGTCTGAGTCCATAGAGTCCATAGAAGGATGGAAACATCAAACCTCTTCTACCAAAAGCTCTCTGGGTCTTCATACCCGAGTTCTACCTCCTGCTTTTGGGTAGCTGGCAGATAGTTCCTGCTGCCCTCACCCAAGCAGCATTTTATTTGACATCCTTTCCTTTCTCTGCTGGCACTATTGACTGACAGCCAACAAGATAGGAAGCTGGATGCCTGCTACAGTCTAGTGATATGAAAAATTAGATGAAACTTTGAGAAGTGAAGAATCCTTTCTTACCTATAGTTAAAGATGGCAACCATATCATAGTCCAAGTCAGGGCACAGGCTGAGAGCAGGAATCCAATGAACAAACAATAAACCCAAGAGAGAAGGAAAGAGGCAAACACCACAGAGCTAAGGCCTGAAAACTTGTTCCTAGAGTTTTCTCTCAGGGAGTGAGGCCAATAAATAAACTAAGCTGAGCCAACGCCCGAATACAAGTTTCTGCTTGGGATTAGATGGCTGGACTCCGGAGTCAGAAGTACAGGCAGGGAGCCCTGAGGGCTTGCTGATTCTACCTCAGCCAGAATGGAGTCATAGGGTTCTATATTACTGGGATCATCCCCTGCAAGACTGTTATTCCTAGATGCCCTGGGCTGTACTTTCTTCTCTTCATCAGAATACAAGTCCAGCAGAGCCACAAAATTCCCTCACATGTTGGCAAATAATAATAATAATGTGCCTGGAGACAGCAGAATAGACGAGAAAGAACTGGAGAAGATAACAAATTCAAAGACCTACAAATAGAAATAGAAAGACTGTGGCAAAAGCAAGCAAGTACCAATAGTACCGGTAATAGGCGCCTTGGGTGCAATCCCAAAACAACTGGAGCACCACTTGAACACCATTGGCATTGCCATTAGTCAATTGCAAAAGGCGGTCTTATTAGGAACTGCTTCCATCCTGCGACGATATCTGTAATAACATCAAACATCCACATCTGCCTATCCCAGGTCCTTGGTAAGGACTTGATAGGTAGACAAAATGCCAAATCCAGTCTGAACATCTGGCTGACTGTGCAATGATCCATAACAACAACAACAATAAAAATAAAAAATACAAAGACCTACAAATAGAAATAGAATGACTGTGGCAAAGGCAAGCAAGAGTAGTACCAATAGTAATAGGCGCCTTGGGTGCAATCTCAAAACAACCGGAGCACCACTTGAATACTATTGGCATTAACAAATTTGCCATTAGTCAATTGCAAAACGCAGCCTCACTAGGAACTGCTTCAAACTGCATAAACAAAAAAGTAATAGTTAAAGTCTAATTGCTCTGGCAGCCCTTTGTGAAAAAGCAAGTTCTCTTGGCCAAACATTTTCTTGGACATCGGCAATATGCTCTCAGAATAACAGAGTTGGAAGGGTCCCTGGAGGTCTTCTAGTCCAACCCCCTGCTCAGGCAGGAAACTCTATACCATTTCAGACAAATGGTTGTCCAATCTCTTCTTTTTTATATATATAAATATTTTTATTGAGTTTTATAAAGGTAATAAGGGGATAGGGTCAAAAAGGGTAAGACAACGGGAAACATACAAAAAGGTTAGACCAGGGAAAAGGGATAACACAAAAGTGGGATTAATCCCACAAAATAACATCGCTTCAGCAAGTCTACCAGTCCGGGTTTACATATTAAATCTTAATAACTACTCTATTATTAAACAACTTTCCATATAATCACGTAAATAACAAATTAGTCAATAAATCTTTCATTTCACTACTTAATAATGCTTAATATTAATTAATTATAATCACTTTAAAATAATAATATACTACATATTAATTATAGTTTACCATATTATTTAAGATCACAAATATACAAAGAGGAAGAAGAAGAAGAAGAAATAAGAACAAGTTCATACAAATAATCATGGAATATAAATACAAATTATCAATTTTCTCTTTAAATTTTATAACCTTTTCTCACTCTAGCGTGTTTCTAACCAATAATAAAATTTTCCCCATGTTTTAAAGTAAATTGTGTCTTCTTTCTCTTTCATTTCTAAAGTCAGTCTATCCATTTCTGCACATTCAAGTATTTTTGTTATTATAGCCTGGTCAGATGGTAAATTTTCATTTTTCCAAAATTGGGCAAATATTATTCTTGCGGCTGCCAGCACATGCAATGCTAAATACTCATTCTCTTTTCCATAATTCAAACCTAATATTCCTAACAAACAGAGTTCTGGTTTAAATTCTATCTGTATTTTAATCATCTCTTCTTGCCACATATGGATCTTAAACCAAAACTTTTTAATATTAGGACATATCCACCAGAGATGGTAATAAGTGCCTGGTTGTTGTTTACATTTCCAACACATATTTGATACATTTTTAAACATTTTCTCTAATCTAACTGGTGTCATGTGCCATCTATAAAACATTTTATATAAGTTTTCCTTATATGCAGCTGCTTTAGTAAATTTAATATTCCGGTCCCATAGTTTTTGCCAATCTTCTAAATCTATAGAATAACCAAAATTCTTTGCCCACACTATCATTGTTTCTTTCACTTGTTCTTCTTCCATCTTCCAGTTTAGCAGGAATTTATAAAATTTCTTAATCAGATTTTCATCTGTTTTCAAAAGTATTTTATCTAGTGATATCTGTTCTTTGTAAAATCCCATTATTTTACATCTTTTTCATATCTTGTTTGAATTTGCAAGTATGACCACCATGTTAAATCAATGTCAGTTTGTTGAAGTTCTTGCCTATCTTTAAGTTTTCCTTCTTTATCTAAAATGTCTTTATAGGCCACAAGTTTGTCATAGTTAATTAAATTGGGATATGCAAATGCTTCCATTGTGGAAAGCCACTCAGGTATTTTCATATAAATTTTCTTTTTAACTATCTCCCACTCTGAAAGTAATACATTCCTTATGGCATGAGTTTGGAAGTATTTATGTACTTTGTTTTTCTCGTAAGAAAGGAAAGCATGCCAACCCAGTTGCAAAATCATGTCCCTCTAAGTAAAGAAGTCATTTATTTCTCAGTGTGATCCATTCTTTAAGCCACAATAAAATAGTGGCTTGGTAATAAAGTCTCCAGTCTGGGAGCCCAAAGCCCCCTCTTTCTTTTGATTCTTGTAGCAGTTTAATTTTAATTCTTGCTTTTTTCCCTTGCCATATAAATCTCATTATTGTTGCATTTAAGTCATCAAAAAATTTCTGACTTAGTTTAACAGGAACCGTCTGAAATAAAAATAACAATTTGGGTAGGATATTTATCTTAATAGTCGCTATCCTTCCTAGTAATGATAATTGAAAGTTTTTCCACTTCTCCAAATCCATTTTTATTTGATTCAATAATCTTCCATAGTTATCTTCTTTTATTATTATACATTTTGATGTTAAATAAATACCTAAGCATTTAACTTTTTTAACAATCTGGAGATTTGTTTTTTCCACAAATTGAGCTTTCTGTTTTTCTGTTGAATTTCTTGTAAGTACTTTAGTCTTTTCCCTATTTATTTTCAACCCAGCCACTTCTCCAAATTTCTCTATTTTCTGCAATAATTTAGTGGCTGTTTCCAAAGGCTCCTCCAAAATAAAAACCAAATATCTGCAAAAGCTTGTAATTTACATTTCTGATCTTTTATCTCCAGTCCTTTGATCTCCCCATCTTGTCTAATATTCCTGGCCAACACTTCCAGTGTAAGAATAAATAACAAGGGAGACAGTGGACATCCCTGTCTTGTACCCTTCCTAATCTCAAAATTATCTGTATAGTCTCCATTTATAAGTATCTTTGCTGATTGTTCCTTGTAAATTTCTTGAATTGCATTTATAAAATTTTCACCAAAGTCCATCACTCGCAATTGATGAAACATAAATTGCCAGTTAAGATTATCAAAGCCTTTTTGTGCATCCAAAAATATCAATGCCATTTGTTTCCCCGGATGTTTTTCATAGTATTCTAACACATTTAAAATAATTCTTAAGTTATTCTGTATCTGTCTTTTAGGCAAAAAGCCATTTTGATCTGAATGAATAAATTCATTCAAAAATTTCTTCATTCTTTCCGCTATTATTGCTGTAAATATTTTGTAGTCCACATTTAATAGTGATATTGGCCTATTGTTTTTAATTTGTGTGAGATCAGTATCATCTTTGGGAATCAGAGAAATGTTAGCTTCTGTCCAGGATTTTGGTATTTTCATCCCCAAAAAAGTTTCATTACAAAGATCTTTCAGTATCGGACTTACTATATCTTGTAAAGCTACATAAAATTCCACTGGTAAACTATCAGGTCCCAGAGTTTTATCGGGTTTTTTTTTGTCTTTTTATAGCCTCAGTAATTCCCATCATTGTTATTTTCTCATTCAGCATATGTTGCATGTTCTCTGGTATCTTTGGAAGGTTAGCTTTTCTTAGGTATTCCTGTATTGCCTCCTTGAAACCACCTCCGCCTTATAAAGTGTCTCATAATAAGTTTTTTTTTCAATGTGTCATTATGACAATGTATTTCGCCTTTTGAGTCTTGCAAATTACTTATCAATTTTTTTCTCTTTCTTTTTTCAGTCTATATGCAAGCCATCTTCCTGGTTTATTGGCATTTTCAAAGAAATTCTGGTTTGAATATTTTATCTGTTGTGCCCTTGTTTCCATATCCAATAAATTTAGTTTGTGTTTTATTAATTCCATTTGTGCCTTAAGCTTCTTCTTTTGTGGATCATTTTGTAGCTCAAGTTCTAAATTCCTAAATTGTCCTTTCAAGTTAAGTTGTGTCTGTCTCTTTTCTTTATTCTTTTTAGCAAGGTAAGTTATAGCCAAGCCTCTAAAATACGTTTTCGCAGTGTCCCAAAGATTTTGAATTGAACTTTCTTCTTTTTTATTTATTTGAAAAAAGATTTCCATTTCTTTTGTTGCCCGTTGTAAAAATTCTTTTTCTTTTAATATTGATTTATTCAATGACCATCTTAATTTTTTCCTAGTCCCTTTCAAAGTCATTTTAATTGGATTATGATCAGCCCAAACATTGGGTTCAATTTCTACCTCTCGTATCATAATCTTTAAACCATATGAGGTCCATATCATGTCAATTCTTGACCAGGATTTATGCCTATTTGAATAAAATGTATATTGTCTTTTCTCTGGATTCATTTCTCTCCATATGTCTTGTATACACAATTCATCTTTCATCTTTAAAAAAGACTTAGGTAGGTTATTTCCTCCTTTTTTCCCTTGTTTATAGCTTTTATAATCCCGTATTGCGTCAACTATTACATTAAAGTCACCAAGTATGCAAAGATTTTGATAATTTAACTCCACTAATTTATCATATAATTGCTGAAAGAAATGATCTTGTTTCTCATTGGGAGCATATATTGCGACCATCAAAATTTGTTTTTGATCCCATGTAATTTCAACCATTAGTATTCTCCCTTTTTCGTCAAGATAAATTTGTTTTGGATTCATCTTTTCTTTTATATAAAATGCTATTCCTCTTTTCTTTTGCTGTGCTAAAAAGAAATAAAGTTTACCTATCTTTGGTTGTTCTAAAATTTTTGAATGCTGTCTTTTGATATCTGTCTCCTGAAGACAGATTATGTCCATTTTCAATTTTTGTAGTCTATTAAATATTTTACTCCTTTTTGATGGGGAGTTAAGACCATTTATGTTTATTGAAAAAATTCCAATCTCTTCCATAGTTTCAATTATATCTAGATCTCAATCTTCTAGGAGAAGTAATCTGTCTCTGATCTTTCGGTCTTATATCTTCCTCTGTTTGCGTCTTTTTTTGATTCTCCCTCCTCCGATTGTTTTGGTGCTCCTGCACTCATTGTCTCTTCTGTTTTCTTGGATTCGATATTGCCTTTTTCTAAAAAGGCTCCTTGGTTGTTAAAAAATTCCTCAGCTTGAGATGGAGTATCTATTCTATATCTTTTTGAGTCCCAGAAGATTAATAATCCCTCTGGGACCAGCCATCTAAAGTTCATTCCCCTATTAAAGAGTTTCCTCGTTAAAAATTGGTATTCTCTTCGGGCTTCTCTTATCCTTCTTGGAATCTGTTTAAGTACTACAAGTTCTTTATCTTTATATTTCAGTGGTTGATCTCTTGTTCCTCTCAAGATCTCATCCCGTATAGATCTTTTAAGAAATCTTACATGAACCTCCCTGGGAACTCTATTTCTTCTCGCATAGCTTGAATTCATTCTAAAAACCTGATCTATTTCTCTTTTCATTAGCTCCTTTTCCATTCCAAGCAATTCCGCTAATAATTCACTCATCAACTCCAACAAGTTCTCATCTTTCTCTTCTACAATATTTTGGAATCTTAGAAAGTGTGCAGCATTATCCATCTCCATCACAGTCAAGCTGTCCTCTAATCCCGCATTCGTTTGCGCCAATCTCTGATTTTCCTCTTGTAACGCTTCAATTTTCTGATCAACCACCACCACCTTAATTTCTATTTTTTGCATTCTATTTTGAATGTCTAGCATCGCCTGTTGAAAATTTTCCATTTTTTGATCCATTTTAAGAAGATCGATTTTCAAGTCTTCATGAGTTTTTTCCAAATCTTTTTTCAAATCGATATTTTTAGATTGAGCAGAAATTGCCTGGAGGATTGCTTGAATGTCAGATTGAGGGTCTTGTTGTAGAAAAGTGGTAATTGATTTCTGAATAGCTGGAGTTGTCGAATCTCTTCTTAAAAACCTCCAGTGTTGGAGCACCCACAAATTCTGGAGGCAAGTTGTTCCACTGATTAATTGTTCTAACTGTCAGGAAATTTATCCTTACTTCTAGGTTGGTTCTTTTCTTGATTAGTTTCCATCCATTGCTTCTTGTTCTGCCTTCAGGTGCTTTGGAGAAAAGGTTGACCTCCCTCTTCTTCGTGGCAGCCCCCGAGATCAGGGGTGTCAAACTCACAATATCATGTAACTTGTTGCAATGTATCGCAACTTTTTTGCCATTGCTGGCAATGGGGTGGGCGTGGTTTCGCTATGATGCATCCGGCCTGCAGGCCAGCAGTTTGATACCCATGCCTTAGATATTGGAACATTCTCAAATGGGATATGTTCCCTGGTCCTCAGAAGTTGGAGAGGCTAAGATTATCTGTATTTATAAAACTCTCTTATAGAGCAATATGTTTCTCTCACCTAAACTAGAATATAAATTTGATGTGAGTTTTCCACCCTTTAGCAATCCATTTTCAATTCTACCCTTTTTCTTTCAGTTTTCCTCTCAACTGTTGAACAATGTTTCATGGATAATGAATATGTTTCCACCTAATTATCTACCCAGCACACTCAGAATCTGTGTGATAGCTGTATGATGTGATGAGAGTCTGAAGTTAAATGTAACTTGGAAATATATTCCAGCTGTATGGTGTATTTTCCTGCTGGCCTGCAAGATGTTGACTACAGTAATTAAATGACATCAGCCTTCTCTCCCTGTCATTTTGGCATCAACACAAATTCTATCCATGCCCTTGTAAAAAAAATACAATTAGATTTTTAATATCTACATGCCAAATTCTCTTTTAAAATTGAGGAAGAATTGAATCAGACCACAGAAACTCAGATGGTTCATGCTTTATTGAGTCCTTTGAGTTCATCCTTCTCACAGCAGGTATTATGGTATATTGATGTTCTAAACAAAATTGTCCAAGGATCCAGGATCATTATTAGATTTCTTGGAATAAATCCAACATCGGATTGGACTATTTTTAGCTAAATCTTGAAACTGAAATTATTATCTTCTTTGTGGCAACCCCTGAGATATTGGAACATTGCTATCATGTCACCCCTAGTTCTTCTTTTCAATAAACTAGACATACCCTATTCCAGCAACCATTCTTTATATGTTTTAGCCTCCAGTCCCCTAATCGTCTTTGTTGCTCTTCTCTGTACTCTTTCTAGAGTCTCGACATCTTTTTTACATCATGGTGACCAAAACTGAATGCAGTATTCCAAGGGTGGCCTTATCAAGGTGTTATAAAGTGGTATTAACATTTCACGTGATCTTGATTCTATCCCTCTGTTAATGCAGCTTAGCACTGTGTTGTCTTTTTTGGCTGATGCAGCCCACTGCTGGCTCATATTTAAGTGATTCTCCACTAAGACTCTGAGATTCCTGTCACAATTACTGCTACTGAGCAAGGTAGCACCTATACTGTATGAAAGAGGGTGCTCCCACATGCTGGGCTGTCTTCCTAGTGATTAAAAAGTAAACCTGGGGCAAAGGGACTTGCTCCATCACTTTAATTTTAGCATATGGAATCATTTCAAGAAGTAACAAATAAAACTACAGGCCATGTAGTTTAGAAGTGTGCAGCCAGAGGATTTCACCCTTTCCTTGGGCAAGAGATCAATCTCACAAGAGATAAACAAAATCAAATAGAATTATAAAAAAGAGATAAAGTATAAAACTTGTATAATTATAAGCTTGTAAATGTTCATATTCAACATCATGAAAGAGAGTTACAGACATTCCTTGATCATGACCAGCAGGTAAATTAAAAAAATGGCCAGTAATAACTACATATACCTGATCTCAGCTTATACTGTAGAGCAAAAAGAACTTCAAAAATTCTAAAGACAAAAAAGACCAACTTTTCATTGATAAAGCAATATTTTAAAATGATGAAAGGCATAAAACAAACATTTTGATTAATTACAAAAAGCATTAGATTCACTACACAAGGGTGGATTAGAAGTATTTGGAATGTTTTGAAGTCAGTGGGAAAAATTAAAGTGCTTCTAAATAATGCAATGGAAAACGAAAACAACTTTGATGGCAATACAAAAAAATTTCAAGAAGTCAAAATCAGAGGACTTTTTTTTTAGAGATTCTTTGTCTCTATTGAACAAAATGTTCTTAGGCTATGAATCATCTAAGCAAGGGGCAAATGTTTTACATTTACTCTTCCTATATGATTTAAAACTATATGGAAAATCATCCGGAAAAATACATTTACTTTTAGATACAGTTAAAACCTTTAGTGATGACATCAAAATGGTATTTGGATTGAAAAAAAAATGTGCAATACTATCAATTAAAAAGAAAAAATTGAATACTTAGATGGAATACTAGCAAAATGCAAACACTGAAAATGGAGGGAAGTTTATGTATTTGGGTGCTTCAATATTTGTATACTTAAGTGAAAAAGAAAACCAGCACTGAATATGGAAGATGACTGTTTAAAGTTTTCAATCAAAGCTGAATGATGGTAATACAAAATCAAATAATGCAAAGTTGTCCTTGCCACATGCTGTACAACAGATATTGTTGACTGAATTCAGACGGAATTAAATGTTTTAGACGGCAAGACCCAAAATATATGATAATACATCATGCATTACTCCCCAAACCTGACATTACGTTGCACTGTGATCCTTAACATTCCAACCACTCCAGCAAGCAGCACTGATTTTTTGTTCCTATTTACCAAGGAAAATTGGTGCTTATTTGCTGCAGGTAAAGTAGACAGTGGAGGATGAAATCAGAGGTCTCAATGATTACATAAAAGCAAGCAAAAAGAGGATATTAAGTCTGCAAGGAAAATATCTTGAAAGTGGCAGAATCAGAGGTGACATAAAACACTGAACAGGTGCAAGAGTAAATGAAAAAATTAGAGAGATAAATCTTTACATGGTCAATATCTAAATGAAATTGAAGGCAATGTGAATAGTAACAAAACTTGGCAATAGCTTCAGACTGGCTCAGTCAAGAAAAAAAAGAGAAGGCTTAATATTTGCAACATAAGAACAAGTGCTAGCGGCAAGTGCCATAGAAAGAATGATTAGAAAAAGTGGAAACTATAGCAAATTAGATTATGCAAAGACAAGGGTGAAACTACTGACTATCTGATCAGTAGTTGTAGGAAAATCGCCTAGACACAAATGATCCTCGTTTGACACCTTCTCTACATGTCAGAATTTCCTCTGACAAAAATAGGGGTGAGGGTTGTTGTGTCCTGAGCCTGCAAAAGCAGGCTCGGGACGTTGCATTGGTCCCGGGCATTCCAAAAGCTGCCCGGGACCAGACAGAGCGGCGCCGGCCTTGTGCGCATGCGCAAGGCGTGAAAACGCTCTGTTCCTATTGGTTGACACTGTCCGGGTTTCTGGCCATATAAAAAGGCCTGCGTGCCTTTTGCTTTTGCTTGGTTGTTGTAGAAGGAGAATAAAGTGTTTGTTTATCATCACCATGTGTCTTCATCATTCGCACGCGAATGAAGGATTTAACAAGGTTTTTTTTGCCATTTTGAGGGAGGAAATGTGCTGAAACATTTGCTCTTTTTTTAAAAAAGGAAAGGTTTCCCAATTCCCAGAAAAAACAAAAGCAAAATTCCAGCCCCACCTATCACCCTACCCACTAAGTATCTCAGTGCAGCTCTTGCCTTAGCCACCAGATTTTGCTCCATATAGCAAATCAAGGTTTACAGACTGAGTGGGTTACACAATGTGCTAAACTATAAACAAACCACCTATTTTGACCTAGTGCACGGGTGTCAAACTCACCACGTCACATGATGTGTTGTGACGTATCACAATTTTTTTTGCATTGCTGGGGTGGGCGCAGCCTCCGCATGATGAAACCAGCCTGCGGGCTGGCAGTTTGACACCCCTGACTTAGTGCATTGGTACAGGTAATCGTCGACTTACAAC
The DNA here is from genome assembly GCA_034064705.1 of Bothrops alternatus. Lineage (NCBI taxonomy): Eukaryota > Metazoa > Chordata > Lepidosauria > Squamata > Viperidae > Bothrops > Bothrops alternatus. The sequence goes on from JARGCV010000248.1 coordinate 15,393,516, forward strand.
TGGTTACTTAGCAACTATTCAGAGTTACACTGGATCTATCTTGGAGCTACTTATAACCTGGATTCAAAGTTCTGACAATTGCACCCCTAGTGGTCAAATGACTGAACTTTTGGCATTTGGCAACCAGGCTGCTGCACTTATGGATAACAACAACAACAATAATAATAATAATAAGTTGGAAGGGACCTTGGAGGTCATCTAGCCCAACCCCCTGCTCAGACAGGAAACCCTATAATATTTCAAACAAATGGCTGTCCAGTCTCTTCTTAAAAACTTCTAATGTTAGAGCATTCACCGCTTCTGGAGGCAGGTTGTTCCACTGGTTAATTATTCTAACTGTCAGGAAGTTTCTCCTTAGTTCTAGGTTGCTTCTCTCTTTGGTTAGTTTCCATCCATTGCTTCCTGTCCTGCCTTCAGGTGCTTTGGAGAATAGCTTGACTCCCTCTTCTTTGTGGCAGCCCCTGAGATATTGGAACACTGCTATCATGTTCCCTCCTCGTCCTTCTCTTCATTAGACTAGATGAACCGGTGGTACGCATACCACTTGTGGTACATTAAGATACATTAAGGAATGCCGGAGCTGGGGTGGGCGTGGCTTCTGCGTGACTTATCCAACCCGTGGGCTGCACTACTTGAACAGTAACATTCTGGCACGCGTCAGAATTTTAACCATCTGTCTGAAAAAACACCATCTGAAGAAGAGATAATCAAGAAAATACTGGACGGTGCAGAAATGGATAGACTTATACTGAAGATTAAAGAAAAAGAAGACACAGAATACTTTCAAATATGGGATGTATTTTATCAATGGCTGGAAAAATGGGGTAGAGCTTGGGAATTTAATGTGTATTATTAAGTAAAACAAATGGACCCAGACAACACTTAGTTGTTTATTAAGCACTTATGAATTGTAAATGCAGAAAGCTAATAAAATATGGTATATATATTTTTAAAAAAGAATTTTAATCATCCTAAACCAGGGCTACGAATTCTTACAGGTCTTTCCTGTGGAAATGCAGCCTTGGTGGGAGCCAAAATCCAAAACATCTCAAGGGTGCCAGATTGCCTGTCTCTGTCACTATATAACAAACCCAACAGAAAGCTGTGCCTTGAGAAAAGTGCTTTCAGAAGTTGCTCAATCTGAACACTCCTCCTTAGCCTATTGTCCCAGAGACAGATGGGGATGTTCGTTTTAGTTCCCCTGAAAAAGAGGCAGCTGGTACAGAGGCCCTTTAAAGACAGCAAGACAAAATCCTCTCCCACAGCAAGGTGGTTGAGTGGCAAGAACCAAGAGGGGGGGGAGGGGAAGGGTTCTTTCCAAATTGGAGAGATCTTTATCTCCCTAGTCCAGGGGTTCTCAACCTTGGCAACTTTAAGACTTGTGGACTTCAACTCCCAGAATTCCTCAGCCAGCAAAGTTGAAGTCCACAAGTCTTAAAGTTGCCAAGGTTGAGAACCCCTGCCCTAGTCTAAATCAGTTCCTTGCTACCCCAAAGGTTTTTTCGTCTGGAATGCTAGCAAGTAGGCAGTGTGAAGCAGAGAACAGCTGCCTCTATTTGACCTGGTTATATATGCATTAGGCTGCAACAAAGGAAAGATGCTTTCCCTGCAGCAAATCAGAGGGATCTTGACATTCTTGGGAAGCTGAAAAACTCAGTAGGCCTGGATGGTCAGTTGCATATATATCTTGGGAATTAATCATCACTGTATGATTTTAATTCAATCAAGACAAAACCTCCCCATGTCTTTCCCTCTAACAGAAAAGACTTCTCTTTGGACTTGATAAATTAATTCCTGCCTGCCTGCCTGCCTTCATGCCTTTCTGTCCTTTCCTGCTTCAGACCAGGTCACTTTACAAGTAGTTCACTTTTCCTTCTCATTTGCCCCCTCCTCTCCCAGCCACATCCTCTTGGCTCTGTGATGGCCATCATCATTGTGATGATGTGGGTTCAGAACTGAAGATGTTTCTTGAATGAGAAGTGAAATGACTTCAAGGAAAAAACAGAGAAAGCCCAGTTGCCTTTTCAAAAGGCACCTTTGGGGTTCTCAGTGGGTAATGATTCTCACCTAAATTTTTTTAAAAAAAGGTAGGGTCTCTCATTTGACCACAAATAGCAGAAGAAGATAGAAGAAAACATTGGGGTTATCTTCAGTTTGAGCTACTAGGTAAGAAACAAATGAGATCAAGATTTTAAAAAAAGTATATGACAAATTATCATTTTGAAAAAGGACTATTTTCAGTCAAAATTGTCAAGTTATTCTGATGACAGTTCATTTTTATTCAATCCTTGTTGAAATAAGAGTCAGTATGACTGCCTGTATGGCGTAGAACAGTGTTTCTTAAAATGTGATCCTAACCCCCTAGACAGTGACTGATTCCCCAAGATCCTTTTAGAGGTCCTCAAAATCCAAATTATTTGCCTGCCTATGTTGAAAAATAATGCAATATTCAAATCCCATCAAACAGTTGTTAGAATTGGCCATGGCATTGAATTATATCTTTTATTTTTAAATATAGTAAATATTGATAAATATAACCCACCCAAACAAAACCTCTTTTGAGGTCCTCCAGAATTTTTAAAAGTGGGAAGAAGTCTTGAAAAATTACAAAAAAGTTGTAAAAACCTTGTTTTAGCTCAGAAGTGGGGAACTATGGCTCCTTTATCACTTGTTCACTTCAACTCCCAGAATTCCTCAACCAGCATGGCTGGCGCAGGAATTCTGGGAGCTGAAGTCCGCTAATCATAAAGGGACCATAGTTCTCCACCTTTGTTGTAGATGGTCAGTATTATGCACAGCAGCCTTCTGTTCTTGATGGTCTGTAATGTGCAGAGTTCAACTCCCAGAATTCTCAGCAATGGGGACAATGGAATTCTGGGAGTGGATATCTCCATGCATTTGGAAATTGCTCAGGTTGGGGACAATTGGTATAGTAGTTAGAGCCCTCAGAGATTGGAGAACAAAAAGCTTTAATTTGAACTCTATTGTACATCTATGTCACTCATTTACTACCTCTGAGTAAATTACTTGCTCTCTGACAAACTACCTCACCAGATTGTTGTGAGAATAGAATTGGGTGAAAGAACTATGCACACCACTTAAACTACTCAAGAAAAATCAGTAAATAAATATAATTAATAAAGGTCAGAGGGGTTTTCTTTCTCCCCTCAGGAGCAGCAAATGGTTTACATGGTAAAGTCTTTGGAGTTCTTTGAGACAAAAGAACATTTTACTCTTTTAATTGAAACCTGATGACAAATGTCTTTTATATGGTATTGAACAAGCACTCCAGTTGTCAGTACAGTGCAATGTACACCATCAGGAGTTTGGACATGAATCGCCCTTGGAGGCTTTTATTTCTTCTTTATGCTTCCAGATCTTTATACACTACATGTGAATGATGTGATCTTTAACATCAATGGCTTAATGAAATCCTGGCTCAGGAGGTTAGGAGTTACGTCCACATGAAAAACAGAAAGGCATTCTTATTGATGTATCCACGGAGGACCCCCTTGCTACCACTGAGCTGAGGAAAAGCAGAACAAAAACATTTTGAAATGTTATTGATCTTAGGTTTTCGTGAGGTTTCCAATCGTTATTTCTGTTTCCTATTGCCTGGGCTTTTAAATTTTGCAGAGAACAGAAGGCCTGTGATAGAAACGACCAACTTGAAAATGCTGAATAAATTCACTCATTTTCCTCTACTATCCAACTACAGCATTTTTGTCACTGGAAAATTGCTTCACGCTGTATAAAGCAGAGATTGATATCATAACTGCAGAGTGGAAACCTCAAGCTTCTACTGAATACCTTTGGGGCCTTTACTAAGGGCACATCTTGGGTTAGTCTCGCCCCATATTCCATGGATCGCTTTGCACTTATGCAATAAGAAGTTTCAAAACCGAGGAAGAATGCAAGGGCCCACCGATTACTTTTTTCATGCTTTGAAGTGAGCTTGTTCTTTCCTACTTCCATTAAGGCTTTTTCTTAAACAAAAACACTACAACAATACAACTCCTACGTTTACTAAGAAGCAAGTCCCATGTTGTGCCATGGGGTTTGTCTCCAGTGTGCTATAGGAATTTCGTCTTATTTTTTCAATATTTTTGGGCATTATGTATAAACTGTATATTTTTAAATATTGCATAACTTTCCCTCAAACTATGTCTCTCATTTAAAAATACCTATATAACATTAATAATTTTCTGGTGTGTCACTGAACTACTGCTACATTTGATGTTGTCGAAGTAGTTGAGACAAAAAAGTTGAGAACCAGAGAACTTCTGTGTTGCTGTTTAAATTACTAAATTAATTTTATTTGAAATCTCAAATTGCTCCAACCCAAGACAGCTTGATGTAATAGATGTCAGTCATAGGCAATATAGAAAAAAAATATGCAACAGATCAGCTTTTGACTGGAGCAATTACAGGAAGACCTTGTTTACTGACTACCTCATTTGACTGTTTTGAAGTTATGGTGATGATGAAAAAAATAATTTTGTGACCAACGTGTGCATTTCTGGCCTTCACAGCATCTATTACTTTATGTTTGCCACTACAGTCAATTTATATGCATTGTCCTATGCCTGACCCATTTTTGCTTCCCCCCGTTTGTTTCAATAAGCAATCTCTTCCTGAGCTATTTTTGTCTACATCACAGTGCTTCCCCAAAAGATAACCACAAGTTAACAAGCTCAGCTCTGCAACCTTAATTCACGGGTTGCCAGCTGCTACCTGTAACTGACAAGATTTCAATCACTTTCACATTTCTGCTTGGAGCTGCTAGTGCACGAGGCAATGAGTGCTCATTTCTATGTGCATTCTCCACTGTGTGCCTGTTTACTCTTTTATAATCCCTTCCTTTCCAATGCATGTAAATACAAACATGAATTCTCTTCTAACTAATTATCCCAGTGCTGGGGTGAGGATTCCAAAGGGTGGGAGAGCGAAAGGGCAGGGAAAAGGAAAGTTAAAGTATAGGCATGATCGCTTAGCAACTGATTTGCCGGTCCCAATTGTAATCACGGAACAATAATTCCCTGTATAGTCTAGAATGAAAGAGAGGCAAGACAATTTCATCCTTGTATTATCACTATAAAATAGAGGTGCACATCCCAAGTTGCAAGACCATGTACATCCTTTTAAAAAAAAACTTGGACTGGGTAGTCATCAAATTGTAATATTAATTTAAAAATTACTAAAAAATATTTTTTTATCCTCTTCTTTTTAAAAACAGCCCCCAAGCACCCCATTCAAAGCACAGACACAACTTTCAAGCTGGAAAGAACATTACATACCCCAGACAAACTCATGTTGATTCAAGGACAAATCTGTGTGGCTTTCTTGGGAACAATTTGCCATTTGCCAGGGAAGTAATTTGCCATTACCTTCTTCTAGCATTGCCAGTTCCGACTACATTTTTGGGGATTTTCTGATGATCTCCCATCCAAGGCCAACCTTTATGAGATCATCCAAGATCACCGGGTATTTAGACTTACCCATTGGTAACATTACAAATTAACTGCAGCAACAGATGGTTAGTCTCTGGTCCAGCACATAAAACTGGAACCTGACTTGCTCGAATGTTTACCGTATGAAAAATATTTTAATACAGATAATATTTCAGAAGATGAAATGAGCGGGATTTCTGAAATGCATGAGCAAGGGATAGCAGTAGAATCTGTTTTTATTAACTCAAAAGGCAATTATATTTGAGCTAAGGAGGGTCCTGGACAGGAGGAAAATTGAGAACTTCCCTTTTGCACAGTCTTCATCCTAGGAAGATGTATTGCTATTACTCTTCCATTGTATACGAGGTCAGTTCAGGATTACACAAGACAAATAAAGACACATTTAACTTTATAAATAAAGACATGTTTAACTTTATTGGCCAGCAACAGAAATCGCATTTAAGCATGGTTAATATATACATATATATTAAAAAAAGAAAAAAAAAGAGCAGGCACAGCTTACCAGTCAGCATATCTGGTCTGCTTATACCATGGCACTATTTGATTCCCAGAAAGAAGGGGAAAAGAAAGCCAGCCAATGTGCGTGTACATTTCAGTAGTCAAACATCATTTCAAGCTATCGTAGCAGTAGTTTAATTAATAACTCATTTCTCAAGGAACACACCATGTCGTATTCAGGAAATAATTCACCCCTAATTATAGAAATGAATTTCTGCCAATAATTTAAGACCTGTCAACCTTTACAGTGAGAATAGCTTCCCCACCCCTCCCGTGTGAACATTTACAAAAGGAAGATTTGTCTTCTCATCTTCCCATTTGCTTTCTGAACATTCATCTCTTGGACTCAAAACAACAACATGGAAGTCTCAGAACAGTGTGAGTTAATGTTAGGTATTTGCAGTAAAGAGAGAGAGATTTTAAAAAATACTTTTTTCCACCTTTCCTTTCTCTGAGAGAATGAATAGTGATTTTGCAGTGGGGTAGGGAATATACAAAGGTCCTGGCTGGAGAAAAAAAAAAGTCTCAGATCAAGTCACTTCCCTTGCTGCCAATTCTGTCAAAAGAACCAATAAGGGAAGAGATGGGGAAAATGGAGAATGCTTCTAACAGCTTCCAAGTAAACCAAGCAACAGTTTCCCTGCTAGGCTCCAAAGTATCACAGACCTAACAGGCAGTAGTCTGTTAACCAGAGATAGGCAATCTACCCCCTATGAATACTGTAGGGACTGCATCTCTCCAAAAAACCCAACTGGCATGGCTAATGGCCAGGGGTTGCAGGAACCACAATCCATAGCGAACACTTTTAAAAGCACACTCAAATGCCCATTGCTGTGGATGAGGGGCAAATGTGCATTAACTAAAAAATTTTATACTTGAAACACAAAATGGAAAGTAGGAAGGGACAAGAAATGTTCTAGCAATGGCTATGCCAATTGGACCCCGAAGAACTTTAAAGGATAGGCATCTTCTCTAGGAATTCTCCATGTGGATGAATTCTTGGGAAATCTAATAAATCCAGTGGTGGGAGCCAGTGCCTCCACGGTACCAGATGGAGTATTACTATGGCTGCAAAGAGGCAATGACCACTTTGCTGAACAATTTTTAAGGATCGCTATTTAGAAAAGACACCACCTACTCAACATTTTTCCCCCTAATGAATCCCACTCATAATGTAAGGTGAGCAAAGTTGTGGATCTCTTCCTATCAGGTCATGCCTAGCTGGTAAATGAGACTTTCATATCAATCTTCAAACTTGGTAATATATTTTTCCCCAATTAAAAGAGATGTCATTCTGGAAATGGAACTAATTCTACGAAGAGTTACTACTGCATTCCACAAAGTGGGATTATTTCAACAGCCTTCCTTGAGCAGGAAATCAAGTTTTTGATATATTTTTTTAAAAGTCCAAAAATTCTAATTGTGTGAACAAAATAATGTCTTTCAACACTTGGTTTGAGAAGCACAAAAGAATATTCTTCTCCAGGACAAAAATATTCCTCAAAGGGGGAAAAATGTGCAGAGAACCTTATTCATCCATCCCTGGGTAGCATCCTGTAGGAGATCAGGAGGAAAATTTCCCCAGTAGAAGTATCTATTGACAGATAGAGCTATTCTCTTGGGTAAGATATCATGAAAACCTCCAGAAAGATATTATATCTAGGAAAAGGAAGAAAGCATCTACTGCACGCACACAATGCTCAGTTGTCATATCTCAGAGCTCAAAGACCCTGATTGATGGTTTGGGAGAAGACTAAAGGTACCATGTCCTTGGGAGCTCTGAGGAACTCTTTCAGGTTGTGTGCTTGTAAAGAATTCAACCAGACTGCATTCTATAGCTCCATTATGTTGGAGTGGGGGGAAAAAATAACTTAGCTGAGCACTGAATTCCCTCCTTACTGACTCAAGGAGGACTATTATTTCTGGCAGAGACACTGGATGATCCTACAATGATGTTCCTTGAAGCAGCAAAGTCCTGGAAAGGTTGATAGTTCTGTGTTGATCAGGGTGATGGGCTGGAACGTGGAGGAATTGAACAGGTGGGCGATCCATGAGCTCTTAGTAAGGGTCTAACTTCAAGCTATTATACAGACAGCAAGTAAAGCACATCCCAAATATCTAGGAGACAAAGAGAATAGAGGTAAGTAAGAGGAGGGGCATGATATTAAGCCAGAACATCTGTGGCCCTATGCAATTTATGTGTTTTGTTTATATCCTGCCTTTATTACTTTTACAAATAACTCAAGGTGGTGAACATATGCATCAACACACTTTCTTCCTCCTATTTTCATAGCAACAGCAACACTGTAAGGTGTTGGGCTGAGAGAGAGTGATTAGCCCAAAGTCATCCAGCTGACTTTCATGGCTAAAGCAGGATTTGAACTGATAGCCTCCTGCTTTCTAGTCTGGTACCTTAACCACTAGACCAAACTGGCTCCTGGTTTTAGTGTTTCTTCGATTCCCAGAATGATACAGATTGCTGCAATTGTGTATGAATTTTGCTAAACTCTAGGATGGCAAATAAAGGCTTCAATGTTAACTCCCAGAATTTGCCAGCCAATGGCTTAATGGGGGTGCTGCTGGCTGGAGATGGTTAACAGGATAAGAAGATCTCACCTGTGCCATCGGTGTCTTGGTCTTAGCTCTTACAAACTTTTTTTTTCTCTTTATCTTTTTTATCATTTATAAGTTGCCCAGAGTCACTTTATCAGTGAGATGGATGACATAAACATTTAATAAATAAATTTTAAATCAAACTGTATTCTATAATCAGAAATGCTAAGGGTGCATTTAGGTGGACCTACAGGAAGGAGTTGGAGATTTTCTCTTGGTAAGTCATGGGGTAACTGAACAGGGTGGCAATGAGCTTTTAAGACAAATCAATATATTATACATAGGGACATTTCTTTCTATGGCAGCGGTTCTCAACCTGTGGGTCGTGACCCCATTTGGGGTCGAATGACCATTTCACGGGGGTAGCCAAACACCGCAGTCCGCCATTTTTTTGGTCGGCCATTTTTTCCCCTTTGCGATGCGGGCCGTCGCGCCGCGCATGCGCGATGCGGGCCCGCCATTTTTTTTTTGGTCGGCCATTTTTGGGGGGGGTCGGCCATTTTTTCCCCTTTGCGATGCGCCCCGTCGCACCGCGCATGCGCGATGCGGCGCGGGCCGGGGTCGAGCCCCGGAAAAGGTTGAGAACCGCTGTTCTATGGCCGTGTAAGAAAGCAAAACCTGGGTTACATCATAGTGCGCAGAACCTTTTTAACAAAAATTATCAAGTGAGCTGTACTGTTCTTAGAAGAATTGGGCTCTCTCCAGCGTTTTCACAGCATGCTTCCTCTTTTTATTACAAACAAAAAGCTAACACTCTCCAAAGTTATTTGAAATGTGCAGGGAGGAGGGAGATACCCAGTGATGTAAAACTACTAATTTCCCAGACACTGAATGTAATTGTCACAGTGGGTTACACCTCTGATGAGGGGAATTTGTAGAAGCTGTTCAAAAACCTCTCCCTTCCTCAGGGACTTTGCAAACTGATTTGTTGTTGTGCTACATTAACACCAGAGGGTGCTGTCTGACTGCTCTACAAATTTTCACATTTCTTGAAAAGGACACTGTCTAGCCTTCCCCCACACCCACTTGAAAAAGAAAAGAAATAGATTACTGGAACTTCCATTTACACATTTAGCAAAATGCAATGTAAAATAATTCAAAAACTCAAGTGTCTCTTTTTTGTCACTGAGCTCTAGACTGAAAAGCAGGTTCCAATCCACAAATAGGGCTGCTTGTATCATTTTTAACCCAGCATCCAAACAACATGAAATCACATGGCTATTCATACACAGTAGAAAACCTCTTTAGGCAGAGAAGCTTCTAGATAGCAAGAGAGTGTAGGTCTTCAGAGCCAGTTATGCTCCTTTAAATACTGCCTGATTTTTTTTTATTTTTTTTTTTTAAAAGTGGGGATAACATCTTTGCAGTGTTTGTTTATAGAGTCCTTTGCCCTGGAGGAACACACAGCCTCCAAGAGTAAATGACAGCCATAAATCTTCAGGATCCAGAAATACTCAATTTCAAAAAAGATACAAGGGTGAGAACATTCCAGTGCATATATAGTATAAAGTAAGATGAGGTTTCAGCTTAAACTATTTGCTGTTGTAAAAATATAAAGTTAAGTTCAGGTCAACACCTTTATGTATGACTGGCAGGGGTGGGGGGTGCTGCCTGGGTAAAGAAATAGAAAATAACAATTGTTTCAATATTTTAAAGATATTTTTGACAGGAATTTGTTTGTATTTACCTGCCAAATCATGATCTATCGTCTGTCTTGGTGCCAGGCTTTTTTAAAAAATGTTTTTAATGTGGTTAATTTTATAGTTTTATGATGGTTTTTATGTTATTTTCACTTTTGATTGGAACCACCCAGAGTTGGTATGTAAGATTGGGGGGAGGGGCGCAGTGACCATATAAATGTTTTAAATAAATAAATAAATGCCTGTGCTTCAGTATATTTTGCCCCCACAGACCCTAAAAACAAAAGTGGTAGCCATGATGGATGAAAACAACTTATTAACAGCATATACTGTTTTAGTTGAGATATATAGTGACTAAAAGCCACAATGAATCCTGAAGTTCATTTATTTAAAACATTTAAAATATTTATTTATTTAAAACATTTATATAGCTCCCCCATTATGTCCAACTCTGGGTGGCTCCAATCAAAAGTGAAAACATAAAAACCATAATAAAACTGTAAAATTAACACAACATCGCAGGTCTATAAGCTTTCTACCAGTTAATCTTGGTTTTAAGACACAGTTTGCATAAGAACTCTGAATTGACTGTCATTCTGAAGTTTTTTACTTAGGCTTCAAAAAAATACCTTTGAGAGAAATATAAGATCCCATGTTAGCTTCTCTTTGAAATTTTATTACATTCGTTAAAGAGAATGGCACTCTTGAGAAGTATTTTCTATTCAGATTTTTTTTCTAAGGCAGGGGAATAAACGAGATTTCCCTTTATTACCATGCAATCTTTAGCAAGGTTCTACTTTAATAAAATTTAAAAAAACCTCACCCCTACATCAATTAGGGGTAAGCTGGATCACTGGGCCTCTTACGGTACAAATTTAGGTTACAGCCTTCCAGTTACCAACCACCATGACAAAGTTGGCTTTCCAAGTGGCATGTCAAACTCAAAGCATGCATAATTCAGTCTTTGCTGGTTACATACCTGTACAAATGCAATGCTGAGTCCCACAGCTCCGATAATTATCAAGTGTTCCTGGATAAAGTTTCCCAGCTTTGTGATACAGCCACCCTGGGAATAAAACATTCAGATGATGTTACTTTTTATACCTATCTTAAGCTGGTTTTATCTTCCCATGCTGTACAATGTCACCTCCTTCAAGACACAAACATACAAATGGATGGAGTAAACATAGGCTGATACTTGTGGCAAAGCCGTCATCAGCTTGAGAATCATCCCCATCCATATTGTGGCACCCGTCTCCTGATAAGCTTTCTATAGAGCAGTGTTTCTCAACCTTGACAATTTTAAGGCATGTGGACTTCAACTCCCAGAATTCCACAGCCAGTCTGGGAGTTGAAGTCCACATGCCTTAAAATTGTCAAGGTTGAGAAACACTGCTATAGAGCCTTGTATGGAGTGGGTTTAAGGAGGATGGGTAGAGTCACCTTTCAACCAGGAGTAGAGGACACTCCTAACAAAGCCTGATACATAATCTGGGATCAGCCAAGCCTAGCTGTCATTTCTGGAAAATAATGCAGTTGATGTTTTGCTTGCTTCTCCTTCAGATCTGCCAAGTTCTTGCAACACAGAAAATTACCAGGATAAGTGGTTGCATAATCCAAGCATTTATTCTTTTTTTATAGACATATTCTTAATGTTCATTATTCATTTCACACCCAAGCACCCCAGTAAGTGACACAAGGATATGTCCCATGATTTTAAAATTGAGCCAGCAGGAAACATGCTGAGACAATCTAAAGTCAGATCCTTCACTGGCCATGAAGCTCCCAGATGCCCTCAAATCTACTGCCCATTTTGCCTCACATTTGTCACAATCTAGTTCTTGCAAAGATAAAAACAAGTGATTAAAAATAATGACAGGAGTCATGAATTGTCCCTTTCCACCTTTTCTTCCTTATCAATTGCCTCCCAGGGCTATATAACTGCAGCGGAATAAATTAAGTAGTATAACAGAGATCTCCCCCAAAGTAATCTTTCTCTGTTATGTTCTCAATCTCTTTGTGGCAGGTCAAATTCAAATACTGGCTGAAAGAAAATCTCATCAAGAGGAAATGGTTTGTTATTGTTTCTAAGTCTCTGGGAACATTGCTTCTTTTGTGGGTTGTGTGGAGTTCCCCTGTTGAGCATTCAGAGCAAAAATAATCAAGAGACTTGTGACAACTTAAAAATATCCCATTTTATTATTATCATCTAAACTTCCGTGAATTGGAAGAAGTGGTCTGCAATACATAAAAGCTTATACAATAATAAACTGGCTAGTCTTTAAAGTACCGCAGCCCTCTTAGTTATTTTTTTAAATTATACAGCAGCAATGATAGAAGGAAGGTTCACAATTTAGAAACAAAGACAAAAAGAGAGGAAAAAGATGCAGGGAAAAATATAGGGAAAATTCAGATAAATGTGAAGGAATTTTCCTTCAGAAGAGTCTCTTTCCCCAACATTTTGGATAAAGCTTAAAAAAAAAAAAAGTCCCCTGGATTCAGCAGTCAGCAATTATGCCCTGAGGCAGTGTTTGGTCTGCCTCTGCATGGCCAAAACAAGCTTAGTTGCAGAAGTTATTCATGTGCCTTCATGTCCCTTAATCCTACCCTGAGCCCCCACTGAAAGGGACTGCTTCATCATCATCATCCAGCAAAGTATCCTACAGGCTGAAAGCATCAACCAGCATGGTGGGAAAATGGAATTTTGCACTTAAATCAATTCTAAAGAATTGGAGTAGAAATGGGCACTTTAAAATATGTACTTCTCTGCACACTGAAAAGCTTATGTGCACAATAAAACATAGAAGAAAAATACTCTTTAGGGTGAGTTCAGTTCTGGGTATTCCCATTCGTTTTCTTAATTAAAAGAAGTAGGCTAGCACTGTTTTTTCCCAGAATCTTTCGCCTCAGTAGAGCCAGCCCTGACAAGGAATATAAGTATCTATTTGCTTATATGTTTACTTCTCTAGAACAACATAATCAAGATAAATACAGATAGTCCTCAACTTACAACCACAATTGAGCCCAACATTTATGTTGTTAAGAGACATTTAAGTGAGTTTTGCCCCATTTTACAACATTTCTTGCCACAGTTAAGTGAATCACTGCAGTTGATAAGTTACTCAGTTGTTAAGTGAATCTGGCTTCCCCATTGACTTTGCTTGTCAGAAGTTCACAAAAGGTGATGATCACATGACTTTGGGACATAGAAATGGTCATAAAAATGAACCAGTTGCCAATCAACTGAATTTTGATCACACGATCATAGGGATGCTACAAAGGTTGTAATTGTGAAAAATGGTTTTAAGTCACAGTTTTCAGTGCTATTATATCTTTGAATGGTCACTAAACACGAACTGTTGTAAAACAAGGACTACCTAGGTGTATTATGGTATAATTCTAGATTGAGGTTGTTATGATGTTCAAATGCATAATGACTAAGGTATGATTGGTCAAAGATCAATCAAAACAATCAAAGGTCTCATCAGTGTTTTCTTAACATAATGATAATAGGAGAGGTCCCTGGTTTGTTTGATTTCTTTTTGATTTTTTTTTTACCTCTTTGTAGATATTTGAAGGATGATCTCTTCTACCACATGTTTCAGTTATTGTCTTGCAGCAGCTGTCTGGGACCTTCCTTCCTTCCTTTTCAATTTTGTACCAATAGCTGTCACTCCAGTCTGTGTAATTATGACTGCCGCAGCACTTAAACTGGAAAACACAGGCAACGAGACATTATGAGAAAACCAAAATTGCATGAGGTATTGGGCCAAAATTACAAAATTACGTTTCCTGTCTTTGACAACACATCTTTCTAAGTATGCACAACTTGTGGCCATTTTTCATAAAAATGTCAGTACGCAACAACCCACCGGCCAGACAATAAAAAATAAAACTTTTTTCACTAAGCTTCTTGTTGCCGTTAAATAGTGCATCTCTTTCCACAAGAAGCAGTAAAATTCACTTTGTTTCTGGAAGCTTACAATGTCTCTTTTCAGTTTGGGAGCTAGAAAAATGTGTAACAGTACAGTTTAGGCATCAAATGTTTCTCAAGAAAGCGCCTTCTAAAAAAAACCTGCACTCAAGTCAGTCCTCTTCACTTGCTTTTGCAAATCCTCAGTTGTTCTATTAAAGATAGAACTGTTATTATTATAAAGCCTTGAAGTACCTGAGAGATCAAATTTTTGCCAGAGTCTCTCTACTTGTCCAACAAAATCAAGCAGGATGCTTATGCTGCAAATCCTATCAGCCAAATATTTACTGACAGGGAGTAGAAAAATGGCCTTTTTCCTCAGTGGCCCTGGCTCAATGTAACATCCTCACTTTGGAGATTAACCCCCCCCGTCCTGTTAGCCTTTTGTAAGGCCTTAAAAAACTGGCTATGTTCCCAAGCCTGGGATGTTGAATGTGTCAAGGGCTCCATTTCCTGGCTATATTGCTAACGGGCCAAAGATATTGCTCTTGTGTATCTTGAATTGGATGTTTTAAATGTTGTTTTAACCAGTTTTACTGTTTTTGTTTTAAAAAGTTTTTTGAATTTTTGTAATATATTTTCTGAACTGTAACTGCCCAGTGACTGAGAACGGTGGCCATAGAAATTAAACAAACAAACAAACAAGTAAACAGCATCTGAAAGAGAATGTAAGGAAAAAGCTGAACCACCCTCTGGCACTAAATGCTTCATCTTTGTAGAGCAGGGGTCTTCAAACTTGGCCCTTTTATGACTTGTGAACTTCAACTCCCAGAATTCCTCAGCTAGCATGCCTGGCTGAGGAATTCTGGGAGTTGTAAGTCCACAAATCATAAAAGGGCCAAGTTTGAAGACCCGTTGTATAGAGGAATACCTGGAGCTAATGAAGACTTGAACTTGATACAATTATATTAAGAGTCTCCTCTTAATTGGAAGATATTAGCACCTATTGTTTATAAACCCATTCTTGGTCACGCCACTTCTGCTTCGTATCCATGGGCCTATGCTGGCATCCACTGGTTTGTTCAATCAATAAACAAGCCACTTTAGTTTTTCTCACTATATCAAGCTACACCCCCTGCAAGTGGATGATATATCAGCTGGGTGTGGAAGAATCATTGCTGAAAAATGTAATTCCCTGTAAAGACATGGCATGTTCAAGCATTTCTGTTCAATTACGGTCAAAAGGAGTCTCTTCCCTTCCTTGTACAATCTTTTTCCATCTGATATGATTACACAGAAGTATCCCAAGTTTCCAGTTTGTGGCATGAATCCAAAACCCATATATGTATAATCTCTGAGCAAGCCCAGAGCAGCTTATTCCCTGTGCATTCATATCTCATGTATGTTGGGAAGTTTATTTAAATGCAACTGGATTTATTTCTGAACAGTCTTCTTCTTCTTCTTCTTCTTCTTCTTCTTCTTCTTCTTCTTCTTCTTCTTCTTCTTCTTCTTCTTCTTCTTCTTCTTCTTCTTCTTCTTCTTCTTCTTCTTCTTCTTCTTCTTCTTCTTCTTCTTCTTCTTCTTCTTCTTCTTCTTCCTCCTCCTCCTCCTCTTCCTCCTCCTCCTCCTCCTCCTCCTCCTCCTCCTATTATTATTATTATTATTATTATTATTATTATTATTATTATTATGTTGGAAGGGATCTTGGAAATCATCTAGTCCAACCCCCTGCTCAGGTAGGAAACCTATACCATTTCAGACAAATGGCTGTCCAGTCTCTTCTTAAAAACTTCCGGTGTTGGAGCATTCACCGCTTCTGGAGGCAGGTTGTTCCACTGGCTAATTGTTCTAACTGTCAGGAAGGATAGATGTTAGGATGATGTTCCTGTTTAGACTTGGTATACTGGTGGCTTACACCAACATACTTTCACAAGTGTTGAAATAAAATAGAGTGATCTTATAAACTGAAGAGTAGAAATATCCATTTTCCTATCAGCAGTTTCTAAAAATAAAAAGATGAGTAAAACTTCCCACCAGTTGGGAAAATGCCCTCAATCTTGTTCTTTTGAATGAAGTACTCAGTATGTTCCCAAATCATACACACTGTGCCTTAAAAGTGTCTAGCCATGTCCAATATGATCATCTAAATTCTAAAATAACCAGACATATTGATCTGAAGCCCTGCTGCACTGGTCAAAAGAAGATGAAGCACATCCTCTCCACTCTCTGAGAGAATTGTGCTCCTCTGTTAATTACATTTTATGCCATGCTTCTCTGTAACTGGAGATTAATAGCTTCAAGAAAAATACTTGACAATCAGGAAGTGATTTACCACGTTTACTCAACAAAGACCCGTCTGTTTTTCCAATTTTCTCATGCAACAGGATTATTAAATGGTTGAGGGTAGAAATAAGAACTGGAGAGGTATTCCGGTGACTTGATCATTAAATAGGACCAGCAGATTATTTTAACCAGTTACTTTTGTGGTTCTCCTTTGGGATCTGTTGTTCCATGCATGAGGCAAGACTACTAAAAATACACAGGCCTTGTTGGACCATGAAAAGTCAACACAGAATGAAAGAGGAAAGTTATCTACGTGTGATACATTTACAAGTGCCTTGCTCATATAAAAGATCATTCAAACACAGTTATTTGGTGGAAATGCAGCCCCCTTCAGATGTTACTTGCAGATAAGGGGTCCTAAAGCTATTTCTTTCCAAATATGCATCTACATTCTGGTTAGGCAAAAGCCCCCTCAATTGGCAGTAGTCAAGTCCACCAGCACTTTTTTCAGTAGTGTTGTTGGGTCTTCATTTGATTAATCTTTTCATCCACAGCTCTCTTGAAAGGAAGGACCACATTATGACTTCCATTCAGGGGAAATCCCCAGGGATCCAGGATGAGTGGAATCAATAATCTGGCCAAAAACAACTGCAGCTTAATTTTGAAAGTATCTGTATGGATAAAAATGGACCCAGAAAACATGCCTCAAAGATATCACAATCTGAAGATGGGGGAAAATGCGGTTTTATTTTTTGCCATGACTGATATATAAATAAAAATATAAACAAGTTCAGCTTCTTCCCCTAGATCTTAATCTGTACTAACTCGCATATCTCTTAAACATACCTCCTGTTGAAGTTTGTCCACCGCGTTAGTCACACTCTCTTCTCCTTCCTTCCTGTACTTTTTGATTATTGTGTTTCTCAGATTTTCCTTCAGCTCGTTGTTCAGCTATACGGAACAGGACATCAACAATGGGGACAGAAATAAGATACAGCAATATGGTTCTTCAACCCAGTTCCCTGTGTAACAATTGTTACCATCTATTCTGTGAGAAATTTCATGTAATTAAAAATGACTCCTGGGACTCGGGGCCCAGTTTGGCCAAATATAAATTTGGCAAACTGAGCTAGGTGGATAGCTTGAAATGCTGTGCAAACTGAATGCTCTAGAACAGGCTTCCTGAATAAGTTTCTGTCCAAAACCTGGACAGCAGTCCCCTCCATTCCCTACCCAATATGATCATCGGAGAAAGCTACTCAAGGTCTCCTCCAGCTTCTGAAGAAATGCTCATGGAATATGTCAATTTGTCCTGCTCGTTTCTTTTTTTAATATATTGCAGGACTGCTCTGATCTTTCCTGCACATCCTGCCTCATGCTTTGCAAACCAAATAAGACAAAGAACTTAGAGTCATAGTTCATTAGAACTCTAGAATTGAAAGAGTTTTAAGACCCAGTACTCTTGGTTGCCCGGATTTACTTTTAGAAGAATATTGTGGGCACTGAGAGTTACAATCACTTATTCAAATGATCCCCAACTGAAAGAAAACACTACCCTATATATTGGAAGCAAAGAATGGCTTCATCTAATGGAGGACCAGTAACTCATCAAGTTGTTAATAGCCACTGCTAATGTGAGAAGTTGCACAAGATCCGTAATTTTTATTAACCCTATCAGCCAAGTTCATTTAATTATAGTCAAATGCCCAATCTACAACTTTGCTGTCTAAACTAATACACTGTCATGCAGGCATTTGAGGAAAGGAGGGTATCTGGAAAAAAGCCAAGGTCAATATTGTGCACCATCAACCCAGCAATAAGCCTTAAACTCCACTTGTCCAATCAGGTAGCATATCATCTTGGCTATGTCCAAATCACCTTTTTATTTGGAAACCAAGGGTTGTGAAGTTTTAGAGCAGAATAATCAAGAAAAAATGCCAAACAGAACAGCTTAACAATATTAGAACATTTTAAAAGCCCCTCCATTAATCCATGCCATGCAGAAAAACAAAAGCAGATTACCTGTGGGTTGATAGGGAGGAACTGCAGCATGACAAAGAGGCAGCAAAAGTAAACACACACACACACAGTTTATAGGCATTTTGGACGAAAGTGCCAGCGAGGGAAGAAATACAAAAAGCAACACAAAAGGCCAATTCCTTGAGTCCTTGAGAAGAGGACAGGAAGCTTGCCAAAGAAAGACTAGCAGACGGAGAAAATAAAGCTTATAAGACCAAGAGGATTCCCACAATCACTAAAAGCCCACAAGAAATAAAGAGCTAAATATGCCATGCCCTTTCCCCTTCCCTGTCTCCATCATCAATGTTTGCCATGCATTCCTTTAGCTTCCAATCCACTTTCACGTAGATCAGATTCTGCAACTGGCAGACTTCACAAGGGATAGGAACAAGCTTTCCAACACTACTGTATTTTATTCCACCAGGATTCAACCTTCTTATCTTTTCAACACCTGACATTTTAATGCTGCTAATCCCTTATAAATCATAAGATTTTTTTTAATAATCCATATTTAAGTCATATGAGAAACTAAGGTGACAGTTCACAGCCCCAAGTCAAATCATGACCAAGTTATTAAGTACCTAGAGATGGCAAACCTCCATGCTTTTCCACCTGATCTGACCCATTGGCAAACCTCCATGCTTTTCCACCTGATCTGACCCATTGCATTGCATTTGCCAGAAAAAAGCTAGCATGGAATTGGGCAATTTATGGTTTAGCATGCTGAGGAAACCTGGTCATTGCGTTAACTTATGTGAAACTATGGCATAGTTTATTAGTTTGGGCACAGCTTGGTATGCAAGCAAAGACACTAAGCAACCAGGATTTAGCCTGTCTGTGTGAACCAAGATAGTCATATCAGATCTTTTGTTCCCGTCACATTCAGGTTAAAGCTGGTTTATTTCTTAAGTAATAAAATTGTTGCAAACTCACCCTCTGGAATACCAAAAAAAGCCCACTATTGATTAGATCAGCATATACATTTATTATGAAAACATGCATCAATCAGGACAATAATAAACAGATAACTACCAAGCACTTTTTTCTTTCTTTTGTTATTTGTAGATGGCCCTTCAAGGACAGCTCCCCTCCCATGATTGCATTATTTCATCATAAAACCAATGTACAATAAAAGCATTACAGTCCCTTAAAACAGAGCAGCAACAGTAAGTTTAGCAGCAATTAATATGTCAGTAGTAATCAAACCAAAATAAAGACTTTTAAGAATGTTTTAGTTAACATTTCCAATTAAGTGAGTTTCATAGACCAGAATCCATCGTTAGGATTCTATGTATTTGCAGTTTAATGTGGACATTGCAAAATATACGAGACACTTATTACTTTAAAAACAGATCTAGGTGTCACCCATTCACATCTTCATTCCTCCGTTTCTCAGCTGTCGGGGCTTAGTATGGACTATGTGAAAGTCAAGAGATATTACAATGACAATCACCTTTTGTTAACAATAAGAGAACGTGTTAACCACTGTAGAATCAAATAGAATCTATGATATTTGCATTCCTAGCACAGATGCAGTAAGCAGAGTATTCTCTTAGATCAGTCATGTCAAACTCGCGACATCACGTGACATATCGGGAGTTTTGCCATTGCCGGCAATGGGGTGGGCGTGGCTTTCGTGTGATGTATCCGGCCCGCAGGCTGGCACTTTGACACCCCTGCCTTAGATGGTAATTTTACAGTTCATGAAAATGGCTTCAAACCAACTCACTGCAGATCAATTTCATGTTATATTAAATTGGCCAATGGTGCAGTGGTTAGAATGCAGTATAGCAGGCTTACTCTGTCCAGTGTCAGGAGTTCAATTCTGATGGGCTCAAGCGTGACTCAGCCTTCCAAGGTTGGTAAAATGAGGACCCAGATTGTTGGGGGCAATAGGCTGACTCTGTAAACTGCTTAGAGAGGACTGTAAAGCAATACAAAGCTGTATATGTCTTATTGCTCTTGTTATTATGGGATAGGACAGTGTTTCTCAACCTTGACAATTTTAAGGCATGTGGACTTCAACTCCCGGAATTCCACAGCCAGCAATGCTGGCTGTGGAATTCTGGGAGGTGAAGTCCACATGCCTTAAAATTGTCAAGGTTGAGAAACACTGGGATAGGATGAGGTGACTGCATGTCAGAAGCTTAAACTTGGTGCCAGGTTTTTGTTTTTAATGTTTATGGTTTTAATGGTTTTAACGTTGTTTTATTATTGATACTGTTTTAATTCTCAATTGGAAGCCTACCAGAATTTGGTATAAGATGGGCAGCTACATAAATGTTTTAAATAAATAAATGGGTCTGGTGGTAAAGATCTTCCCAGGTGTGTGCATGGGTGAATTACTGAACTGCTCTACATCATTTACAGCAACATTTTATGCTCTTGGTTTATTAAAATTTACTACATCGTAAAAGTTGCCTTGCTTGGGCCAATGGATGTACATCAATGCCTATATATATAAGGTTTATAATCAAATGCATTTTTATTGTAGCACTGGAACAAAGTTAATGAAAGAAGTGTTTGTACTGCAGCTTCAAATCATAGCATGGCTTTTGAGACACACAGATGACAATCCCTTGTTCACTGTAGGTTTTTAGTCCAATGCACAAATCTGTAGCCTAGGAGGTTCTGTGCATAGCAGATGTGCTTACAGGGTTTTGTGGAAAGAAGCCAAAAAGCCCCATGACTACCACTATCACAGTAGTGCGGGCTCACAGTAGACAAGAATGATTAGATCTCTGTGGACACATATTCATTGTGTTGAGAAGACCTGTAGGGAATGAAATGTAGCCTGTTTACTGATCACCCTCTTTTCTCATGTTACCTACCTGCTGGTAATAGACACAGGCCAGGATTCCAGCAATTATCTCAAGCAGGAAGATGCAGAGCAGCAGTATGAAATACTAAAGAAACAAAATGAACAAAGAAGTTAAAGCAGAGCATTGCACACTATGGGATTTACTTTGCCTACAAAAATACACTATTGACAAAACAGTCAGACTTAGCTACCCAACATTGAAAACAATGGCATGGCAAGGCAGGGAACACGTAGCAGGCGTGATGTGATGTACTCCTGCCCAAGATGAACTAGATTTGGAGGTTGCCCCTGATTTTTTCTGGGGGGTGGGGGTTATCAGCCAACTGCTCTACTAGGAGTGGAAGAATGGCTTTCGACTTTCAGAGCTTGTTATTTTATGAAATGCTCAGAACAAGCTGCACAAAGTATGCCTTACTCAGAAGTGGAACAAGCATCTACTTTGTTTAGAAGGTAGTTTTACTGATAACATTATTTGATAGCTTTCTTGATGCATTAAGGGGGAAGACAAAAACAGGTCTTCGCTGCCGTATAAATTCACCAAAATGAGATTTGCTTGGTTTAGCACAGTGTTTCTCAACCTTGACAATTTTAAGGCATGTGGACTTCAACTCCCAGAATTCCACAGCCAGCAATGCTGGCTGTGGAATTCTAGGAGTTGAAGTCCACATGCCTTAAAATTGTCAAGGTTGAGAAATACTGGTTTAGCACATTGCATAATTACACCCATTGTGCTTTATTCCATAAATCATAATGAACTAAATCATGGCTTTTGACATTAAACTTTCGTCTACTGTGTGGCAATGGGTTTCCAAAATAATAGGCTAGAGATCATTTCCAGCTCTGCTAGCCAAAATCCTTTTAATAAGAGAATCTGGGGACTGATCTGTAGACCTTCTGTGTGAAAAGCATGTGCTCTACCACTAAATTATGTTCCTTTACCCATTGCTTTCACAGCTGTGACTCCTACGCCTCTTGCCAATACTACTTGTTTTGAAATGCAACCCCTCCAGCTGACATCAGTAAAAACTCATCACAAGCTTGTTAGATGATGGTGGAATGCTTAACTGCTCAGGGCAGAAAGCATTTTGAAATAGCTGAGCTTCTTGTAGCTCCTGACAAGTACAGAAAAGTCAACAAAATGTAGGCAAGCACTTTGGGCCCAGTTATCAGGTGTGAAGTTCAAAAAAGAATAAAGGAGATAAGCTTTTTTTTAAAAAAAAATCCAACTACATAGCAATCTCTAAAAACATTCAAATCAGATGAACACTAACACTGATGTGAGGCTTAGAACTGGTCATGTAGAAATCTCCAATAGGCACACCAGAAAAACGGACAAACTGAGAAGTCAGAGAACAAGCAACGACATGGCCTTGACTCAAAAGGGTAAGAGGAATAGGCCCAGGATATAAAGCTAGAGACTAAAAGAGAGAGGAAGAAAGAGAGGACAGGAGTTATATAGTGCTGCTATATAGATATTTATTACCTCCTAATTTTTTGCAATTAATCTTCTTACCTAACTTCTCTCTGCTTGGCAATGTGGAATTAGGAGGGAGTTTAACTGCCATACCTCATATAAGGTCCCCCCTCATTCCTAAGATAAAGCTATGGCTACAGATCTTCTGGCAACCCAGAAGATCACTTGCTCTAGTCTCAATATCACGTTGCAATCCAATGGACCAGTTAATCCAGACAAGGAACCAGTTCTAGCCCAACAGGTGGCAAGGAATTTGCCACAACAGTAGCTCTAGTCACGCTTCCAGCTCAAATCCTCATAAGCTGTTGCTGCTGAAGTAGCCCTCTGAAGTCAAACTTCTGCTTCTCTGCCTGAAAGGAAGAAGGACAACTGAGCAGGTTCATTACCTTCATATAGTAATTGCCCATTGCCTTGAGGATTTTCCCATCAGTCTTTTGCAGGATTTATAATTGACATGATGGCTGAGAGAGCAACAAAACTAACCTCTCACCCCCACACCAGGCTTAGACATCTCCAATTTATGACATTCTTGGGAGCTAGGCTCAATAAGCCTGTCAAACCTAGATAATGAAACTACTCAATTCATGTCTCTACAAATTTGTGGTTTCAGATCATTTACACTTATCACTCATGACTGCTCTCCATTGCTTTTTGGCTCTCTTCTATACCAGAGCTCTCACATTTACTCCAGGACCTGTAAACTGCTCAGGGCCTTTTCAAGGATTCCCCAGGCCATTCAAGGCCTATTGCAAGCACTCCAAGCTGTCACTATCAGGGATTCTCCCCACTGCTAAGAATATTTCTTCCTTCCACATGAACATCTAAATGCAAAGAGTTACAATACGTCACGACACATCACGTGACATGGCAGGGTTGACACCCGTGAGCTAAATAATTGGATCCAAGTTGATGGACCATTTCTCATTCCTGCATATTCCTTTGCCTTTGGTCTATAGCAAGGGTGTCAAACTCAATTTCATTGAGGGCCGCGTTAGCATTGCGGTTGCCCTCAGGGGGCTGGGTGGGTGTGGCCAGGGTGGGTGCAGCCTACTGGGTGGGCGTGGCCAGCTCTACATCATTCGCTTCAAGGGTGCCTGTGGGGCCCTGGACAGGAGTGGGACAGATCTGAGGGTCTCTGGCAGAAGGGGGTGGGAGCAGGGTAAGTGCCAAGGCATGGTCCACTGGAGGAGCATCACTGTTCCTCTCAGGCCGTGGGGGGGGGGAGTTGGTGGTGCGGGCTGCCTGGAGCTCTGGGCAACAGAGGTCAAATGCCCAGCCTGGCCCCTGAGCACCCGCAGCACCAAGCCCAGCCCCACTTCCTCAAGGCTGCTGCTCAAGGTTCTCCTGGTTCCTCGCTGTTTCCAGACAGCCTTGTGGAGCTAAGACTGAATGCGTTTCAGCATAGATGGCCATCACAAAATTGTACATTGGCTCTTGGGCCAGGGCCAAGGAAGAGGGGGCCGTTCCCTCACTGTTTCCAAGATGGCTTCACGGGCCACATGAAACCACTTCGCGGGCCGCATCCAGCCCCCTGGCCTTGTGTTTGGCATGCCTAGTCTATAGCTTCGGAAGACACAACTTCCGAATGACTCCCTTTTCCCTATGCCAGTCTGTTCTATCATCTCCCTCTCAATGGCAGAGAGGAAGAATTTACAAAAGAACAGACTTCCAATTTAGGAAGGTCAATTTGTAATATCTGTTCACTGAAATAGTTCATACTGTTCCTGCATTTGCAACATACCAAGAAACCCAAAGTTTCTGATGGGCTGTACATTCTCACTGGCTCTGGGTTGACTCTGAATATAAAGGGAAATTGCCTGGGGAGATTCCAGGTCATGGTTGTCGCAAAGGTGCTTTTTCAGGAGGTAACTGGACTTCAGATACTTTAGATACTTTTGGATCACAGTAAGAACCTCATATAGTGGGAATTGGGAACGTGGAAGGAAAATGGGAGGCTTTGGGAATGGAGGAATGTCTGACAGGATGGTAGAGCAGTTCCATTCAAAGAATGGCCATTCCCTTTATGCCTGAGATCTCTAATCAAGGAGGGAGAGATTGAAAGAAGTGAAGGGGGTGAGGTTTGTTTATATTTAAATCTAACCGTACAAGAAATGCAAATTCCCTGCCCAGAGATGCCCAACTTAAAAAAAAAAAAGGAGAAGGTAGAAGGGAGGAGAAGGCTCCACACCCATTTGCACTACTCAGGTGACCCTGAGGACACAGGTAAACTTCCAAATGGCCTCAACGATTCTCTAAAAGAAGGCAAGGACCAGCTGTCTGCAAGGAATATAAATCCAGTCAGAGCTGAAGAAGCTTCTTGGATGAGAAGCGAAACGTCTTCAAAGAAAAACAAGAAAGTCCAGTTGCCTCCTGAAAAAGCATCTTTGGGACCACCATGACCTGGATGACTGAGAATCTCCATAGTCATGTGCTGACTTCTTCAAGCTATATTGCTGCAATAGATTATACATGAAGCCATCCTTGCTAAATACTCAAGAATTTAAGCTACTTGTGAGGCAGAACTGGGAGACCAGAGTGACTGTCTTCTGGCAGTGGAGACAAAGCTCCAGTGGTTTCCAGCTTGACCCTGGTCAAAATTCAAACTGCTGATACTTATCCTTCAACTCCTTCATAGCTCCCAACTACCTTCTGTTATTTTAACCTGCCTTGGCTCCTAAATTACCTCCAGATTCCCTTGCCTTAAAAAGAAAACAAAATTCTGATGGAAGCAAGTGTCTTGATTTGGTGTTTGTTCTACAATCCTCTCCCAAAAGTGTGTGGTATTTGAACATTTTTTCATCCAGTACTAGATGACAATATTAAGTTTAATATTTCATAGGTGTTTTATGGCTAAGCACCCCAAAGTCATCCAATAAGCTATTATGGCTAAGGGTAGACTAGAACCGCAGTCTCCCTACACCTAGTCTAATACCTTAGCTGTCACACTATACTGATTCTTAAGTGTGGACTTAAAGAGTCAGTATGTCAAGCCCTCCCGGGCTCGACATGCAGAGGGGGGGAGGAGAAGGACGGCGCGCTAGGAGAGGACGTTGGCGGCCAGCACCAGCTCCAGGCAGCTCACCTCCTGCGAGGGAACATTCCCTGCATCTCAGCCTTATCACCGTCTTTGGGCGCAAGGCAGTTTGAACGGCGGCGCTCCGGAGGTGGTTATTAGACCGCCGAACAGCTGACGGGCGGCGTTCTTTGGCCCGCCGGATGGCTGATGAGCGGGCGAGGCGCCGGATGGTATTTGGAGCTGCGCTGACGTGGCGAGACTTCGTAGGACACTGGAAATCGCTGGGGATGCAGGCGCAGGAGGGAGGAGGCTGGTTGGGACAGCTGTTAACAATTACGGCCGGATGCTGGCTAGATGGGTGGAGGGTCGGGTGTAATAGTACTGCAGATGCATTTAAACCGCGCTGGGAGGCGGTTGCTCCCAGTGTGAATTTTGTTTAAGCAAGGAACTCTGCAAGGTTGTCTTGTTTGCCAACGATATCTCAAAGTAAAGCTGCTGTTTCCTGAGTTTGGTTGTCCCGATGTCCTTCTTACCAGGAGTACAGTAGGACCATAGACAGAAAGTTTGCGCTCTCCCTTTCCCTTTTCCCCTCCCATCGTGTTTCTTGTGCCTCCCCTTTTTTGCACTCCTGGAGCCACCTGGACCCGGCCTAGTTGGCTTGTCTGTTTTGGGCTATGGCGGAAGGCACTCAGGAGGTGGCTCCTGTTGGGGCAGGCCCTGAGGCGGCACCAGTTGAGGCTCTAGAAGTAGACCCTCCGAATGCTGACCAGCCAGTGGTACGTCCCAAGGTGGCAGAGCCCAGGCCAACAGAATGGTCAGGTGAAGTCCCAGAACCCCAGGGAGCTACATCAGGTGAGGACGTCCTATCCAGGGAGTGGTGGCGTAGCCCAGCAGTTACAGGGTTGATGGCTGGCCACGCCCTTGGGCCTGGGGATGAGGGCCAGTTGACGTCCCAAGGGTGGGAGCGGCGTGTAACGGAGGAAGATGAGGAGGACTGGAGCTATTCCACAGCTCCCGGCCAAACCACGATGGACATCCTGCGAGAGCATTTTGGAGAAGTTGGTTACCAGGACTCTTCCTCTTGGCAACAGTGGGACCAGGGTACAGAAGCAGCCTCCTGGTCGCAGCCCGGTTCCTCCTCTGCACAGCCGGCTACGGGACGCTTCCGGTTGGCTAGTCCAAACCTCAAACTGGATTCCAGTTATGGGGGTGACGTATACCAGGGGAGGGTTGGCAATCAAGGTGCATGCCGACCGATGAATAGGCAACGAGGGGGGGAACAGGGAGACCGTCGTCAGTTCCACCAACAGCTCCTTCTAGGGGATCCAGTCCAGGGGTTGGGGCCCCAATCCCAAGGGGAGTGGATACTGTGACCCCTGGAGCTAGGCCCCTGGTAGGTCCTTCGCCTGGGCCAGGACTGCATTAAAAAAAATATTACAAGACTGTTGTGTTGGTGGTTTTTGTTGTTATAGTGTTTCCTAATTTCCTCTTAGCTTCTAATTTTATTTTGGCTAATTTTATTTTTTGGAGTGGGAATCCCCCTTTTAATTTATATATGCTAGTAGTAAACACAACTGAAGGCTAGAATCTAAACACATTTATTCAGTTAAATAATAAAACTCAAACTTTTTTTTTTGCTCTTGGCTGATCTCAGCCCTTCATATCCCACAAAGTTTGTTGAAGCCTCTGAACATCTGCTGCTGGACAAGATGTCCTTTCATATCACAGGCACGAGTAAACAAAGAGAGAGCTAGCTAACTCAAGACTGTACTTCACACTAAAAGGAGCTACAAAACAGAACAGAAACATGCCTTCACCCACAGGTCACTTTTGTTGGAAACAGAATAAGTAATGTTACTAACCCGTCATCCCTCTATCAGCTGAGATCTTTAAAAAGGAAACCACTCGCCAATGAGCTAGAAAACTGATTTTCATGCTCAAGTTCTCCTACTCTGTTGTACACCTACAGGCCAATTAGATTATATTTTTCTTTCCATCCACAGACGATCAGAGCCAATGGTTCCCAAATTAAACAAGGGCACAGCTGTTTCTGCTATAGATCATCAAAGATCAGTAATCTCTTCTCAAATGTGAGGCCTTCTAAGCATGTTGATCTAGAACTGTGATCATCCTCTGCCCGCAGGAGAAAGACTTATCTATAGAATCACAACAAATTGATTAATCCCTGCCAGTTGTGAGCTAGTAACTGACAAAGTAGGAATTGGGATTTGCATCTGGCACCTGCAGATACCTCTCTACTGTTTACTAAGCCTTCTTGCTGTGTTCTAGGTTTTCCTTTTGATTTTTAAAAAAATATGTACATAGAATTAAAAAAAGAAGCTGGCAAGTTGTAAACTACAATTCTCTTTTTTGCAAGAACAGACTTGGCTTCTACATAAGGCCCAAGTATTTTAAAAAAAACAACAAATATGGTAACTGATTCTAGAGTTAGTTTGGTGCAGTAGTAGATAAGGCACCAGACTGGAAAGCAGGAGACTGAGAGTTTTAGTTCTGCTTTAGACACAGGACCAGCTGGTGACCTTGGCCAGTCACTCTCTCTCAGCCCTAGAAAGGAGGTAATGGCAAGCTACTTCTGAAAAACCTTGCCAAGATAGTTGCAGGGATTAGTCCAGGCAGAGTCCAGGAGTCAATACTGATCAGAAGGCACAAAAAAAAAACCACCTGATTGTACCCCAACCTTTGCCAACTCCCTCCAAAAACACTGACATCACACCCTACTAACATAAATACTTAAATTTATCAATGTTATTACTGACAGAGGGAAACTTTTTCCACCAGGTGAGGTAGAAGGGAGGAAGAATGCCCATCAATAGGTTTAAGCTTCTCAGCAGCAGAATTTTGAGTTTATTTTGAACTTAAGGATATGAGGAACATGATGGATTATCACCAAGAAGATGCAAGTCGAAACTTTGTCATTGTGGCTATTAAGAGTTGCCAACCCATTTTATAGGGATCATAAAGAGTTCCCCCTCAACAGCCCCACTCTTGGAATGGCAACAACTGACTTACACAGCAACTGGGAGGGGGGCAGGAGAGGAAATGGGAGTAAAGAAAGTAAAGGAAGAAAACATATTTTGAAATCTGTGCCTTCTTCCCAAGGCATTTGATTCCAGATTCGAATCATTAAGCCTACAAGAGGTGGACCATCATATCCATTCATCTTACTGTTCAGTAAGAAAGAAATGGGAATATACCAGTACACAGCTCTTTATTCTAATCACAGAGATGCTTGAAATATGAGCTGAGCTCAGACTTGGCAGAAACAGCTGAAGCCAAAGCCAGCCAGGCCAAATGAACTTCTGGCTCCAAATCAGAAGACAATCGACCTGTCACAGCCAGCCACTTAGAGGAGAAAAAGCAGGAACAAACAGCTCTTTTCTTCCCCAAAAGACAAGTATTAGTTTTCTGTGGCAAAACAACCTAAAGGACTATACCAACTTTTAATCTGTAATTTTTGGTTTTGGGGAACAGAAAAAAACAGGGATAATTTTCCAACACAGTGAGCTCTTGTGTGCAACCAGAGTGGAATGGCCTGGCTTGCAAACCATGTCCAACACCAACATCTTCTGACGCTACTAGAAGAACTTCAAAAATATGACTTGATCTTTAAACTATAACAACCTTTCCCCCAACATGGCACCCTCCAAATGCTTTGGGACAGCAGCTCCCAGAATACCTCAGCCAGCACGGACACTGTAAAGTTGAGAAAGACTCCATGCTTACCCTGCTCTTTATCATATCACACGTACAGGAAAAGGACGTCAAAGCAACCAACCCTGTACATTTGTTTTCTCTATATCAGAAATAAAAATGTTAGTTTTTCCCACCAAATAATTTTGCTGGAGCAAAACTGATTTGTATTTTGTCATTCCATATTTAGAAACGGTAGCTCTTCTTTCAAGCTGCCCCAAATCTGGGTTTCTTTTCTAATTTAGCTTGCCTTCATCTGACTAATCCAGGGGTCTTCAAACTTGGCCCTTTTATGACTTGTGAACTTCAACCCCCAGAATTCCTTAGCCAGTGTGCCTGGCTGAGGAATTCTGAGAGTTGAAGTCCACAAATCATAAAAGGGCCAAGTTTGAAGACCCCTGGACTAAGCACATTCCCCTTCCCATTCTGTGTTCCAGGTGTAATCCATTTAAATAAGAGAAACTCACCACTTTCAGCAGGCTCCGTTGTTCCCTGAAGGTTGCACAGCAACCCAATATGCCAGTAATCATGACAACAGCACCTGCCACCACCAAAATGTAGGCTGTTGCCAGGTATATATTAGACTGCAAGAGACTAATGTAGTCACTCTTCTCAGCCAGGGTCCAAATGCCCACTGCCATCACAGCTCCTCCTGCCAGCTAAAGAGGGAGAAAGAAACATACAGGATGAGTGAGAGATATTGGCATTAAAATTTCCCAGAATCACCTAGTTCAATGTTTTTCAATCTGGTATCCGCCACATGCACTGGACCGTGTCTGGAAATCATGGGCCTTGTAGCACAGCTTTTTTTAAACCTTGGCAACTTTTAAGGTTTATAGACTTCAATTCCCTAGAATAAGTCTAAGTTTGTTTTTTACTTTCACTTTTCTCTGGGTTATATGATTAGGAATTTATCAAGATCCAATCAAGAAATCAAAATTGAGAGTTTTGTAATTCTGGCAAAGGCATTAATGTTCCTTAAAGCTCAATTTAGGAAAAAGTATCTGAGCCGTACAAGCACAGAAAGAATTCATTATATAGCCTGAACACGAACACCCTATACGGTTTGTTGCATTTCAAGGATCTTCCAATACATTATATCCTCAATGTTATCTAGGATCCCATTATTAGACTGATGAACGTCTTCTGATAGGCTTCCAGACTATGCAGCAGGCAGTTCAAACAAGGAGAAAAAGACAGTAACTCCTAAATCCAGTTCAAGGACTTAAAACCAGTGACTTAAGGTCAGAGAGGAAACCATCCTTCTGTGCAAATGAAAATTTCAGATGCCACCTTCTTCAATCACCAATTACTTGTTGGCTTTAGAAAGTTGCAAGCCTCTGAGCAGAAAAGGTACATAGATGCTAAGGCAAATGTTTGCCTGAATGCCTTATCTCAGTCATTCTTAAAAACAGAGTGAAGGCGGTTAGATATCATGTATTAATTAGATTGATATATTGTCTCTCCTCCAAAGGCTCAAGGCAACAAACATAACTCCCTCCTTCCATTTCCCCCCCCCAATAGCAACAGCCTTATATGATAAGCTGAGTTGGTGATCTCTGCAATCCAAATCCTCCTTCCATTTCCCCCCCCCAATAGCAACAGCCTTATATAAGCTGAGTTGATGATCTCTGCAATCCAAATCTAACACTCTATCCACAACACTACATTAAATTAACCCTAATTACTCCTACACTCCTAAAATACCCTAGATTTATAGCATGATGTAGGGAAGTACCACCAAATAGTGGCTCCTTACCCAGAAGAAGAAGTTGAAGATGAACAGCAGGTATTTGAGACAGATGGTCACACATGTCTCCTTGCTTTCACTGTATTCACGCATGGTTCACAATTCAACAGAACTGTAAAAAAGCAAGAAAGCAAAAGCTTAAATCCATGAAAAGTCATTTCCTTATTTTATTTTGTCACCCAAAGTGCAAGCGTGATCATTCTGCATTTCTCTATACAATGACAACTCAGCTGGCATGACTACAAAACAACATAAGGGTTCAACGATGATAGGGAAAACATGCAGAGCACGCTTGTGGGAACTTTTTACATACCAACATGGGGAGGGTCTGCATTTTCCTCTATGACAAACAACACAGTGCGTCTTTCTGTTCTCCTCTAATTCTATTGCTTCTGTGTATGTTTGTGTTATGTGCTTTGGGTCATGTTAACAAAAGAGAGTAGGATCAACCTTTCACTGAATATCTCCTGTTGGTACAGTTTTCTCTAAAGGAAGCCAAGTTAAAACTCCCTTTCCAAGTTTTATGCTTTTCTCCACTTTGGGCCATGAGGAGGGCTGTCACATAATTTTAGTAAATTATGACCAGCATCTTGAATTCTTACCAGAAGGCTACACACACACAGCAAGAAAAAGAGAGCAAACCTATAAGAATGTGCTCTCTTAAGTTTTACATGAGTGCATCAAGTTAAAGAGACACTCTGGATTTACTACAAATGGAAGTTTGCAATACAAACACCTTTTTTTTCTCCTTTCTGATCTCTTGCATTTAGAAAGTTCTGCCAGGGCATGGGACATTTTTCTGGAGAGAGAAAATGGGAATGTTTCCATCTCCATTCCAGTCTTTTCCTTTTGCCCAATTGCACACAGAGAGCAAATTATTTTTCTTAGGACAGATGACAACATAGTTGGCAGAAGATCTTATTCACAACCAAAAGGAGAGACTGAGAGGTGACTGTATGCACCCAAGATAGTATCAGGGACAGAATGCTCTAGTCTTGGCTTGCTGACAACCCAGTCATCATGAAACATGTCAGTGCTTTCCTTAATGCATCTTCTCACATTCCAGTATCCTACTTCTATTAGGCTTCCCAGGGATTTATTGCTTATAAATGGTGAGAGATTTATTGTTCTCAGGACATAACAGAACTGTGGTCAAGCCCCATATAATTAACAAATCCAAGAAGCAAGAACCCTGAGGCTTTCAGGAAGGCATCGTTAAAGCTAACCTGATATAAAAACAGTACAATCTTTCAAACTGCAAATTCTCAGCCAGACTTACAGCAAGTTCAATTAAGGCAGAATCTCTTCAAAACATCCCCATAAGCTCGCATAGTTGGTTTGTTATTTTCTCTTCTCCTCTAAACTTCCTTCCTCTTCACTTCCTTCCCATAGTAACTAACTGCGGGAATTATCACTAACTATTTAGTGGTATCAGTCACAAAGATTATATAACTTCAAAATGACATAGCTGGCAAATAAATTTAATGAATAAATTAATTAATTAAACTGGCTTTAGCTTTCATGGACAGCCGCTTGTCAGGAAATTTAGTACCTTCTGAATTATTGAGGGGCAACTATCAGTTAAACCTACCTCTAAATGTCAAACAGATATGCCTTATAGATATGGATCTAACCCTGGGTAGTTTTGTCTGGATGGATTGTAGAGTTTTGATACACAATAATAATAACAACAACATGTGTATATTTTATCTGAAGTGCTAAGGAACATGTGGAAAGCTATACTTCTTCTCTCATTCATTAGCTTGCTATTTTAATATGACATAAAATACCAGTTTTAAGGAAGTGTCATGTCTTCCTCCTAGAACAGTGATGGCGAACCTTTTAGAGACCGAGTGCCCAAACTGCAACCCAAAACACACTTATGTATTGTTGGGTGCCAGGTGGGCGTGGCCCATTGGGTGGGCGTGGGCTATTGAGTGGGCATGGCTGCAGTGGTAACGGCAGACTGTGTGGGACTAGAAAGTTCAATCAATTCCAACTTTGCGAGATCTTTTTTTTTCCTGTGAGAAGCTGAAATTGATTGAACCTTTTTTTTTTTGCACATGGTGGCAGAGGCCTAAAGCAAAAAGGTACTATAAAACCCCGCTGAAGGCGTAGGACTGGGGCGATGGCACGTGTGCCCACAGAAAGGGCTCTGCGTGCCACCTGTGGCACCCGTGCCATAGGTTCGCCACCATGGTCCTCGAACCAGCTTTCCTCTCCAATCCATCCAAATTAAACAAAGACTGTTCTATACAAAAAATATTCAACCTTTGGCAGATTTCCTGAATGCTTGCCTATTTCTGTCACTGATGTTATCAGAGTTTTATTGATACCTAAAGGGAGTCTGTAAGATTCAAAAGCCAAAAATAGCTCAAATGTGGTATTGTGAGTCAATATTATTTTTTTTCTTTGTCCATCAATAAGAAACATCAACCAAGAACATTGGAACTACAATCCAGCCATCTCCAAACAGCAAGGAATTAAAGGCAATTCTTTCCAGAGGAAAAGCTTTAAACCTAGCCAGCCCTAGATTTCCATTTCCAGATGTCTATTTTTCTCTTTCCTGAGCATCATAAGAAATGAGATTTCAGATATGATCAGATGTTACTGCAAACTGCTCCATTTCTATTATTGCTTCCTCATTTTTATCACAGGAAACAATTCAGCACTTCAAGAGATACTGTTACGTTCCTTCTAAATTTTCATCAGAAGCTTGTAAAGTCAGTGGGATTTCGCAGATAGTTTTAAAAGACACTTACTGATTTTAATGCTGTAGCCAGAAAGCAGCTGGAAATTCAGAAAGCAGCATGATTAATGCCCCATTAATGGCCAGTGAATCATGGAACTATCACTGCTCTCTCCAGTTGTCCTAGCCAAAAAGCAGCAATTCAGAATATAGCAAGACTGTTCTTGCAATAAAACTGGCAAGCCATCAGGGATATTACCAGAACTAATCATACTCTGAAGGAATTCTATCTTTGCAGGTTCATGCTTTTCTTTGCCATCAGTTGGAACAAGCTAGGCTTTTTCATGGTGCAGTGGAGATGCAAAGTCCATTCCTCTCTTTAGGTAGAAAATGTGATATTTGTGGGCACCTTCCTTAGTGCCCGTTGGGTTCCTTGATCTCCTGAAGTTAGCAAAGTGCTAGCTTCTTGCAAAAATATTTATACCAGAAGCACTTAAAAAAAAAAACAGTGGTGGTGGGTGGCTATAGTTCAGTGCTTTGTTTGGGAGTTGTATCTATTTGCATGAACAGAAGTGGAAATCTGGGATGGTAGAAAACATTGTGAAGGGGGACTAGTCACTAAATGAACTGGTAGGAAGAATCTCACCAGCTGTTTTCTAATAAATTGGCATCCCGTGATTGAACATACCTCCTGTGATGCCAATTTAGTGCACAAGTAAGTTTCATGGTAGATGTTTTGTGAGAACAACCACAATATGCTCTTAAAATTCCAAAACCTGAAAATTTGAAAAGATTCTCTATCTCTAAGCTAGCACTACAGTTCTGTATGCAACACAGTTTATCTTTCTGATTTCAGAATTTGCATGCACTTGTGCCAAGGAAATCTGGATTTTGCGATACTGCATAAATGAATTAAGACAACCTAAACAGAAGATTAGTTTGTTTCTTTTAAGGCCTCTTGTTCTGCTTCTGCTAAAAGCCATGCTCACAATCTCTGGAAATTATGCTCGTACCTGACTATTTGAATTTCTCCATGTTATGGCTTTGTCTGCACAATGCTCACAAAACTAATCCAAACAAAGGCAAAATTTGAGTTACTCTTTCAAGTCACAAGGAGGTCCCCTTTGAGCTTTAGAGCAGGGCTTTTCAACTGGTGGTACGCGTACCACTTGTGGTACATTAACGATGGCAGGTGGTACGCAGCCCTGCCTAGCCAAGTATAATGGGGGAGGGAAAGAGCCAGCAGAGGCAAGGACTTACTGTGAGAGAGTCCTCTGGAGCTGCAGAGTGGCTGGGGAAAGGCAAAGGCCCCAGACTCACTTCAGGCTCACCCTCCCCCATGAGAAAGGAGGAGGAGGGGTGGCGGAGGAGGACAGGCTATAAAAGGAGGCAGTTTGGGCGGGAGAGGGAGAGAGAGAGAGAAAGCCTTGGGAGGAAGGGAGTCAGCTCTAGCTGTACCAAAGGGGAAGGAGGAGGGTGGGGGGAGAGGAGAGAAGATCAAGCAGGCCAGCCATGAGCCGATCTACAACTTCTGTGGCAGCCACCTGTGCTGATAGCAACAAACAGGCAAGAAATGCAGCAGGGGAGGGGTTGCCCTCCAGGAGGAATGAAGAAAGGTAGCATCAGCTGGAGGTGAGACACAAGGGAGGGAGATGGAGAGTGGAAGGATTCTTATGTGCTTTTGTGACTTTGAAGTTCTGGGATTTGTGCAATGAGGGCTTTATGTTCTTAAGGACTGTTCGGCAATTTCTATTTGGTTGATGGCTAATGTCTCCTGTTAGCTTCTATTGCTCTGCTATTGTTAGCTGTAAGTTTTGCTGCAAGGGATTTTGAAGTATTTTTCTCCTGAATGGATTTTGCCTGTAGCATTTCTTTACTTATGAATGGGGCCATTTGGGGAGGCTGCCTTAGCCAGCAGCCAATACTTACTACATTTTTTTTCTTCCTTAACTTTCCGTTCTAGCCAATAGCTAATTCTTAAAGGGGAATATGCCTTTTTAAAAAGCTAGTTCACTCAGCAGCTTGTCTTTTCTGTCTCTGGAGGCTTTTCCTTGTTTGATGAATATATGGAAGAGGGAAAATATGGGGGGTTCAAATTCTTCCTTCAGAAGGAGGTGGGCATTAGAAAGAGGGTGGGAGGGAGAGAAGTTCCACCTTAGAACTTGGCCACCAGCAGCCCTGCCATTGACTTTGCTTGTCAAAAGGTTGCAAAAGGGGATCACATGACCCTGGAACACTGTGACCATCATAAATATGAATAAGTTGCCAAGCATCCAAATATAAATCACATGACCCTGGGACCCTTTTTCATTAAGTGTGAAAAATGGCCATACGTCATTTCAGTGCAATTGTAACTTTGAACAGGTTTTTGGGGGTTTTTTGGTCATCAGGTTTTTGACACCTTGCTAGGTGGTACTCAAATATTGCCATATCCTAAAAGTGATACAATCGGTGAAAAGGTTGAAAAGCCCTGCTTTAGAGAGCAACTATAGGAGACGAGGTCTGTTTTAGTCTCCTATTGGTGGGCTTCCATGCTATATCAGGTGAACCACCATATAAAGATGGGATGGTGACTAGAAGGGCTGAGCGATGATCTATTCTCACATTCACTTAGCACATGCTGAGCTATGCACAATTTCAAGAGATAATCTCAATAGAAGACACTAGTTTGTTTAGATCAGCGGTTCTCAACCTATGGGTCGCGACCCCATTTGGGGTCGAACGACCGTTTCGCGGGGGTTGCCGGACACTGCGGTCCGCCATTTTGGTTTGTTTTTTTTCATCGCGCGGTCTGCCATTTTGTTTTTTGTTTTTTCATCGCGCACGCACGCATGAGCGGTTCGGGCCGTCGCGCGCGCCACGCATGCGCGGATCAGGCCGTCGCGGTCTGCCATTTTGGGTTTTTTTGTTTTGTTTTGTTTTTTGTCGCGCGCGCACCACACATGTGCAGTTCGGGCCGTCGCGCGCGCACCATACATGCACGGATCAGACCGGTGTGTGCACACGCGTGCACGTCGGGGTCGCGCCGCGCATGGGCGGCGCAAGTGGAGTCTCAACCTGAAAAAGGTTGAGAACCACTGGTTTAGATCAAGGGTAGGCAACCTTGGCTCTTTTACGACTCATGGACTTCAACTCCCAGAATTCCTGAGCCAGCATGGCTCATCATGGAAACCTCTCACTTTCCCCTCAGCATGGCTGGCTCAGGAATTCTGGAGTTGAGGTCCACGAGTCATAAAAGAGCCAAGGTTGCCTACCCCTGGCTTAGATCATCCAATCCTGAAAATGAGCTATCTCCTTTTGTTGATCTGATAACAGTTGAAAAGGCAGATACACCCACATAGGATCAACTTGCAGATCATCTCAATATGACTATTCGATGAATTCATTCTCTCCGCCAGCAGAATAAAGCTGTTATGAAGAGATACAGCCCTTTCCTGTGTCCACTGGAATTAAATCTAATGAGTAGTTTCCTGCATCCATTTAGGAGTTCAGTACTCTACAGAAGTGAAATATTGCTCACAGCCAGGAAGAAAATTACCTTCTCACCATCCCCTCTCCAAGCTTCTGGGAAAGGAAATTGAAATTGGAAATGACATATATGGAGGGAAACTCCTCTGCAGAGGTAGAGTGGTTCATCCATATATCTAAATTATACCCTGCAATTTTCTTACCCAGATTGTGGTTGATTTTTAGTTCAAGTCCCAGAAAAACATTGGAGTCAATCCAATCTTCTGCTGTAGATTTCAAGTTGGGGACCAAAGAATTGAAAGAGGTCCCAGACAGCAACTATTCCAACCTTCATTTCTGAGAAGGATGAGCCACAAAAGATAGCTCTCTAGGGGGGCTTGCAATATCTTGATGTCTTGCATTTCATTCTAAGCCACCATGTTCTCATTCAGTCCACAAAAGTCGAGTTCTCGGCTCAATGGCACAAGCTTGTGCAAAATATAACATGTAGAAGTATCTGAAGTCGTTCATACATATTTCAAGGTATGCATCACCAAGGAAGACTGCAAACATCCTCCAGGCAACATTTTCTTGCTATTTAGACATACTTTCAAAGAGACTCCAATAAAATACCAGCTGGTTTCTTGCAGTTATGCACAGGTGCAGGGTAGAATCATTCCACCAAAGGAAGCCAGAAAGGAGAGTTAGGGAGAAAATACATCCATAGCCCATTGCACAGTTGTTGCAATTCTTCTTTGAGGCTTTGGAGAAAACTCTTAGAGAGTTTTGCCCTGTCCATTTCTCCATACAGAAGGGCTTTTCAAAAAGCATTTCTATCCAAGATTCCAATACCAATTAGACTCATACATTTCCAAAACAGTTTGACTTAATAGGCACAACAAAGATTTTTTAAAAATCATTAAAATATTTTTAAGAAGCAAAGAAGCGTTGTCTTACCTGAACGTTCTTTCTCTGCATGGGGGGATGGAGAATCCACCAATTGGGTTAACACAGTCCTCTGCCCAATGAGAGACTAGGTCCGAACTTTAGCTCCGCCTCCGGCTTCCTTCTTCCCCAGTTTTTACCTAGTCTAAGCCCAAGGAACAGCTCTTTGCATAGCTCCGCGAAAAGAGTACCTTTCTTTTCGGTTTAGGACTGGTAGAGTAAGGTTTTTTTGTTGTTTGTTTTGAGTTAGGTTTAGTTGTCGAACTTTAGTGTGTTTTTTTAATTTTAAAGATTTTTTTGTTTTCGGGGACCTTCGGTCGATCCTCCCCCCCCCCACGCATTGGGAGCGCGACAGCGAGTCCGCCCGGGCCTAGGGCCTGGGAATAGCGGAGAAAAAGGGGGAAATTTCCCTGGACTCCGCTATTCGACTCGCAGCGCCCCAGGAAGCTCCGAGGGATCACAGGCGTCGAGGGAAGCTTCGAGGAGCTCGACGCAGATCGTCGCGAAAAACGCAAGTGGGGCAAGGGGGCGCAGGGAGGAGTCCAGCCAGTCAGACGGGAGGCGGACAGAGGCCGGGACCGTCGGTACCGGAGGGGTAGGCCGAGGCCAGCTTCCCTTAAGGCACCGCGTGGCCGGGAGCACAGAGCTCCGACCGAAAATTCGGCGTGGCGGCCATTTTTAAAAAGGGGCGGTCTCGCCTACTGGCGCGAAGCGCCATTTTGGAAAGGGGCGTGTCAGAGCGCCTCAGACCTCTGATTGGGGCCTCGCTTCTCTGGCGCGAAAGCCTTTAATTTCCGGCGCGAAAGCCTTTGTTCCTGGCGCGAATCTCCCTTCTTCACCCGGTCGAGTTGCCTGTGGGCCCAGGGGGAAGGGAAGGGACTGCCGGCGAGGCTGAGGCCTAGCTCCGGCTGCCAGATCAGGGAAACTGAGGCCGAGCACCCAGGGGGGTCCAGTTGGAGGCGTGTGTGTGTGTGGTTCTCGGTGTTTTGGCTCCTAGCAGATTCCCCAGCGGAGTCAAGGCGGTCTGGACGGGCATAGGGACAAAACTCCCTGGCTAAGTATCCTCGTGACCGCAGGAGCCCTTCGACCAGGCACGTTAGGGACATTCCCTGTAGCGCTGCCGACATCGGTCTGTGCCTACTAGATACCCGGAAAGGGTGCTTCTTGGCGCATGGCAATGGCAGAAGGAACTCCGGCCCAGGGCTCAGCGCCCCCTCCGTCGCCGACTAGACGCAGAACGGAGGAAGCGGGGGGGGCAAGAAGAAGGCCAAAACAAAGCATCTGTCTGAGCCATCAAGGGCGGACGAGCGCCAGGCCGCAAGGAGACACCAAGCCTTGGAGAGGGAGTTTGCCAAAGCGCAGAGACTGAGGGACAGCGGGATGGAAAGTCCGGCCTTGTCCCTCGGGGAGACACCAACCTCCTTCGAGCCTGCAGAGGCGGTTGAACAGGAGTGGTCTCCCAGGGGGGAGACAGAAAGGGAGGTGTCCCCCATTTCGGTGCCATCTTCACCAGAGCATTCAGAGCCTTCCACAAGCCAGGAGGATCCTGAGCACAGAGGTAGGAAAAGGAGATCTGGTAAGTGGCCTTCACGACTTCATTCCCTCTTAGAGGAAACATTAGTGTACCTCAGGGCCTCTAGGAGGAGTTCCCCTCCCAAGAGAGCTCACAAAACACGCACACCATCTTCCCGTGGGGAAAAGATATTGTTTCAGGATTCTGATGAGTCTGAGAACTCTCCACAGGTGGCAGACGAGGAGCAGGAGGACTGGGACGATGAGGATGCCCCGTTGTCAGAAAATGAGGATGCAGAGCCACAGGCGGCTCCAGTGTCAGGTTTATTTGACCATAATCTGTTTTATTCCCTCATGATTAAGACATGCTCTGTTCTAGAACTGCCAGCTAAGACCAAGGAGGCCAGACCGCCGTCCTCAGAGGAGGAGGACGCAAAGGATCCTTTGCTTCACGCACCGGTGTCAGAGGTGATCCAGGTACCATGCACTAAGGTGTTCAGGTCAACGGTAAGGACCCAGTGGTCTAATCTAGGCACCATCCCATCGCCAAATGGCGTAGAAAAGAAAATGTATAATGTTTGCAGTCCATTAGCGACTTTAATAGAGGTGCCACAGGTGGACGCTCCACTAAGCTCTCTTCTTCCTTCCTCAGCCATCCCAGGAGACCTAGCAGAATCAATGAAGGCGGAGGATAGGAAGGTAGAACTTTCCCTCCGCAGGGCTCACCATTCATCTGCCTGGGCCATCAGAGCCGCATCTACGAACTCATTAGTCGCCAGAGCTGCGATCAGGTGGCTGCGGGAGATCCAGGCAAGTGTTCCACCTGAGCAGGTACGTGTAAGACAAACACTGACCAAACTGCGGAGGGCAACGGAATTCATGGCAGACTCCGCACTGGCCGCGTCCAGATACTCAGCTAGGTCCATTGCAGGGACAGTGGCAGCCAGGAGGTTGGTATGGCTCAAGAACTGGAAGGCGGACCTTAAGTCCAAATGGCGACTCGCCACAGCTAAGTATGCAGGATCAAAGCTCTTCGGGGCAATCCTGGATCCTTACTTGATAGAAGACAAAAACAAAAGGAAAGTGCTAGCTCACCCATCCAAAAGGACAGACAAGGGAACCCAGGAGTTCCGTAGGCAGGCACCCCGTCAGAACGGGGCCGGAGAATGGAGACAGCCCTTTCAAGGGGGACGATCCTGGGAAGGGCCCAGAAATCCGCGCACCTTCTCATACAGGCAGGAGCGCGGCCAGGACCGTCCAGCCGCGGGCAGGGGCCAACCGTCCAAACGCCCCTTTAAAGGGGGGGAGGACGACCCTACAGACGTACCAAGTGACTCCTGGAACAGCCCCATTGGGGGTCGCCTGGCGCGGTTCAGCGAGGCATGGCAGGCGACCACGACGGATGCCTGGGTCAGGGAAACAGTGACCCAGGGCCTAGCAATAGAATTCTACTCCACACCACCAGATCACTTCATAAGTTGTCCACTATCACGCAACAGGACCAAGGCGGGCCTCATAGTTCAGGCCATTGGACACCTGGAGGAGATAAGGGCCATAGAGCCGGTTCCTCCAGGACAGGAGGGACAGGGTTTCTACTCCATCCTCTTTCTGGTGCCAAAAACATCAGGGGATTGGAGAGCAATCCTGGACCTCAAGCGGTTAAATCGCTACGTAGTATACAGGAAGTTCAAGATGCAGTCCCTCAGATCCATACTGGCCAGCATCCGAAAAGGGGATCTGCTATCCTCAATAGACCTCACAGAGGCCTATCTTCACATCCCAATAAGACCGGGGTACAGAAGGTACCTGAGGTTTTGCCACAAGGGGCGACACTACCAATACAGGGCACTTCCGTTCGGGCTGTCCTCAGCGCCCAGAGTGTTCACAAAGGTGCTGGCGGCATTGGGAGCGCACCTGCGCATGAGGCCGGTGCGGGTCCAGTGCTACCTGGACGATATCCTGATACTCTCAGCGTCCCACCAGGCAGCCCTAAGGGACATCCAAACCACCATAGCCGTACTCCAGAGACACGGCTTCTCGATCAATCACAAGAAAAGTCAGCTCACACCCTCAAGGAGGCTCCAGCATCTGGGAGCGATCATAGATTCAGACCAGGGCATGGTGTACCTCTCCCAGGAACGCCGGGAGAGCTTACAGAAACTAGCGTTTCTGGTAATGCAGAGGAAGGTGGCCACAGTGGTGCAGCTCTCCCAGCTCCTGGGAAAGATGATATCATGCCTGGGAATTGTCCCGTGGGCCAGACTGCACTCCAGAGGTCTGCAGTGGCTACTGCTCCCCTTCCAAAGACAGAATCAGAGCGCTTCACCCAGGAAAATCAGAGTGCCTCCCCAGGTCCTAGCCTCCCTGAGGTGGTGGAGGTCGGGGGCCCTGAACAGGGGCACCCCACTCAGGGAACCCAACAGGGTAACCGTCACAACCGATGCAAGCCTGTTCGGCTGGGGGGCTCACTCCGGGGATCAGATGGCCCAGGGAAGGTGGAGTCCAGGGGACCTAAAACACAGAATCAACTGGCTCGAACTGAGAGCCATCCACCTGGCCCTACTTCAGTTCGTTCCCCTGTTGGCAGGGAAGCACGTGCTAGTCCTGACGGACAACGTAACAGCAAAGGCGCACGTAAACAAGCAGGGCGGGACCAGGTCAGTGGCTCTCATGCAGGAGGCCAGGGCGCTGGGCCTGTGGGCAGAGCGACACCTGGCATCAATAAAGGCAGAACACATCTCGGGGGAGGCAAACCACCAGGCGGACTCCCTCAGCAGGGTCACCATAGACCATGCGGAGTGGAGGCTGGCACCGGAGCTGTTCGAGGCGATCTCGAACAGGTTCGGCCGGCCGTGCCTAGACCTCTTCGCAACACCAGAGAACACTCAAACCCACCGCTTCTTCTCCAGGTTCCAGACCAGGGGAGCGGAGGGGACGGACGCACTAAGATGCAGGTGGCCCCAGGGGCTACTGTACGCCTTCCCTCCCCCGCCCCTGATCCAAGCAACGGTCCGCAAGTTCGACAACTAAACCTAACTCAAAACAAACAACAAAAAAACCTTACTCTACCAGTCCTAAACCGAAAAGAAAGGTACTCTTTTCGCGGAGCTATGCAAAGAGCTGTTCCTTGGGCTTAGACTAGGTAAAAACTGGGGAAGAAGGAAGCCGGAGGCGGAGCTAAAGTTCGGACCTAGTCTCTCATTGGGCAGAGGACTGTGTTAACCCAATTGGTGGATTCGGAATCCACCCATGCAGGAGAACATCAAATACCATAATAATCCTCTCGTGCACTGATAAAAGCCCATTTTCAATATTATGTCTGCTGAGGCTTTATATCTATGAATTGGGAACCTGAGCCTCCTTCAAAAGGACTCCATTTTTCCAAGTTGAAATCTATTTATTTTAACTGATTCCAAGTCTATCAAGTAATAGCACCACTTGTCTCATAATAGCAAAATGCTGAGGCTATAGTATATCCAGTGTGTTTTTGATTAGTCACCTGGTTGTCACAAGAGACCAGCAATTGTATACAGGTGAGTGAAGCTGCTGGCAAAGAAACAAGGGCCTATATAGATGACTCCTCCTCTAACTCCTCCTTCTCTCCTCCCTCCCTCCATTTCACTCTTAGCTCCATAAGAAGGGTGCATCTATCCCACTCCTCAGCCTTCCTTTACTGATGAAGTATTATTTGCTAATAGGTTTTTACTAACCAATTCAGTAGAATACAAGTTTTGTAATATCATTCTGAGAAAATAACGTTCTGAATTTCCTCTTTTGCACCAGGATAAAATGCCAATAATTAAAAACACGCACATATACACAGACAAAAAAATCCTGCTGGCTATTAACTTGAGCTTATTCACATCAATCTACCAATATTAAATATGTGCACTTTAAGAAAGAAGAGAAAATATATCTCAGGGATAAGGAAACAAAAGCAGAAGCTTAAAGGCTATTCAAGTAGCAGATTTGCTGAGGCACCTGCACTCCTTTGGTAAAAATTATCTCATCGATGGCAAATTCCAGCAGTTTCTTTTTGCCTTATACCACTTAGCTGTATAAGCTTTTGTTCTCGAGAATGCCATAATAAACCATCTTGGTAGGAAGCTGGGAGGAAAAGGGAGTAGATGGGTTCATGCTTGCTTATCCAAACAAGCTACCCCCTCTGGCAACATGTGAACTCAGAGATTGTCCCAAGGCACAGATGCAGAATTGGTTAGAACACCTGTGGCCCAGGGTTTTCTCTTACCTGGCATATCCTAAGCAGTAAATTATTAATTATAAACAAGCATCTCAACAAAGTCATCTGCTCACATCATCACACTCTTTTATAATTACAACCATCTTTTTACCCACACTCCTTGCCCTTCGTACTTGTCTCAGCCTGTATGGCAATAAAGAAAGCAGCTCCTGAAGCTACTTTTTGGTAGCCTATCTTGAGGCTAGATCTAAACCCAAAGCGGGAGTTTAGGAAATAGAGGCAAAATAAAGATTTAAAAGCCACAATCAAGCAAAACAAGAGCATAATAAACACTGCTCTCCAGAAATATTACAGCCTTCTTCCTCCAGTCTTCGGAATAATAAAAAAACTTAATTGTTGCCCAGAGCCTTAGAAATGAGCA
Organism: Bothrops alternatus; assembly: GCA_034064705.1. Taxonomy (NCBI): domain Eukaryota; kingdom Metazoa; phylum Chordata; class Lepidosauria; order Squamata; family Viperidae; genus Bothrops; species Bothrops alternatus. The sequence continues at coordinate 15,437,940 of JARGCV010000248.1, forward strand.
ATTACTCTTCTTTTTGTGGCAGTAGGAGGAGGCTCTTGATAATATAAAAGTTTCTTGCTAAACTTTCTTAACAGAAAACAGCTTATATCAATCAGCCTTCCACAACCAGACGCCCTTCAAATTTATTGGATATCTGTTTGAAAATTCTCAACCAAGTATGATTTGGATAGAAATCTGCTTTCTAGATGTACTGGACTACAAATTTTCATTATCCCATGGCTATTCGAGCCACGAACACAACTGGGTGTCATCAGACTGGGGAAGTGTGATATATGGTTTTATTCTGTAAGTCTCCTTCAGCTTTTCTAAGACAGGCAAGCTAGACATTTACTAAGCAAAAGAAGTGTCAATTTTCCAATTAGGGGGAAAATGTAAATAGACCTAACGTTTTCAAAGGCTACTTCTGTTTTCAGAGGAGGTACTTTTCAAAGGAGTCAAATTACAGGGCACTGCTTAAAGATGAGGGAAAGACGCCAGAAAATGTTGTCAATCCTTGTTATTCAAGGATAATGTAAACTGGCACTAATAATGCATCACTGTATTTCACAGCCAGGACGTAAGATAATGGCTACAAAATATTTCATGGAAGAAAATCCAGATTGATGGGGCTAGTCCTCAGCTAAGCAGCTAAGTGAATATATTACAAACATTAAAACACTTATCCAAGCCCTACTCAATGCAAATCTCTCTCTTGTTATATACTTGAAATAAATAAACAAAACACCATGATACAATCATTCTTCATTTTTATTCTTGCTGAGGAAAGTCTGACACCTTGACTTACAGCATGGCAGTTTCACTTCTGTTTTTGGAACTCAAGAGAGTGCTTTTAAATTACAAATGGTCAAGCGGGGCAGGGAGTTTGGTGATCATAAAGAGAGAGATGCCTGAGAGGCCCGAGGCTGTCATATGGGGAGGGGGTGTCTCTGGCCCTACTCCTTTCCCTGAAATAGCTGCATGAAAAAAATCCTTTCCTGGAGAGGAGAGAGAAAAGAGTAAAGGAGGGGAGAAGGAAATAGGAAGGTTGGAGGAGAAGAGGAGAAGTGGGGAGAAAGGGGAGGAGAGTGGTGAAGGAAAGAGAAGAGAAGAAGAGGGAAGTAGGGAAGAGAAGAAAGGGAGAAAGAAGGTAGAGAAGGAGGAGTGTGGATACAGTGAAAGGGGAAATGGGCGAGCAACACCAAAAGTCCTGTGTATGTATTTATTTCATTTTATTAAAAGTATCTTATATATGAATGTAGAAAGAATGTATGTTAACATCTGATAAACATCACCGTATATGTATGGGGGAGAGTTTGGAAAAATAAAAAAAATGATTTAAAAAAAATCCTTTCCTATAAAAACACCTTTCATTTTGCAAATGAAAGTTGTGTGCAGCAGCTCCTTTGGGGTTTGCCAGACTTAGACCAGATTAAAAAGAGCTTTTTTTTTTCTAGGGCCCTGGCTCTTGTCACTTCACTGAAAGATGCGAGTCCTTCATTTCTTATTGTTCCCTCATTCATCTCAGTGGTTGCTGAAGTGGGCCCTGTGAATCAATCACACAAAAAGCTTTTAGAATGAAACCATTGTACACTGTACACTGGCACTCCCATCAGCTGGTTGGCTGCTTTCCTAATGTAAGCCTAACAGTGTTGCCTGCCCCTCTGGAGGCTTCTTGCTAACTTTTTTTTCTGAGATGTTTTCATTGGAGTATGTCTGACATGCACAAGACTCCCCCCCTCCATATACAGAAAGCATGCAACTTGCCCTGTCTTAACTTAAACATTTAAAATTTTCACCGAATAACTGGTTCTCTCTGAGTGCACAAGTGAGATTTTTTTTAGGGAAAAAAAACACTTTTAAAGATTCTGAATAAAAATCCTTTCAACTATTTGTCTCCTATTTTTAGTTATCTATTGGCCCTTTTTTCCTCCCAGTCCTTTCCTGAGGCTCAATTCTAGGACTCAACAGAAAGTATATAATGAATATTTTGAGCAAAATAACTACGAGGGTAGTGTTATAAATGAACAACCCTTGCAACATTAGGATAGCCTAATATTTCTTGGTGAAAGATGAGCTATTCAAGGCAGATGGAAGAACCTGTAAAAGGAAAACAGATCTCTGGATATGCTCATCCATCTGCTTGCTAGTTATTAGAAATATAGCCCATTGTTTTTGCTACCAAATAAAATGAAATGGGGGGGGGGAAATCACAGAAGGCCGGAGTGTAAAATGGGACTTTTATAATGCTTTTAAAGCAAATAACATAAAGAAACATCCCAGCTGTTTCAAGAAGGAAGTAGAACTCTGTTCACTTTATTATTTGTTTAATCAAATCAAAACAATTCTTGCCTCATTAGGTTGGGGAGAAAGACCATCTCCAGAGCTGATGGTTGTGAAACCAAAGAGGTTGAGAATTGCATATTACAATGGCAATTAGATGATAATTATTCAGGGTTTCCCTTCTATCTGGAGAGAGCCAAAAATCTGAGGGTATGTGAATGACCACCTGTGCTACATATGCAGATAGCACAGTCCATAAATTAGATTGAGGAAAGTTTACTTACTAAGTTACTGCCTTAAAAAAATGTACCCATAAGCTTATTGGTAACCAATGCAGCTCTTGAAACAGAAATGTTACATGATCACACAGAGGAATGCCTGTAACTGCCCAGGATGCTACATTCTGGACCAGCTGTAGCTGGTATGATCTTCAAGGAAAGTCCCAGGTAGAGAACATTACAGTGTAGTAATCCAGCAAAGAAGTGATAAAGCATTAGTAAATGTGAGTAAGGCATCTTCATCCAGGAATGGATACAACTGGAGGCAAAAATAGATTTGTGCAAAGGCCTTCTGAGCTGCAGCTACCACCTGTTCTTCTATGAAGATTTTTCTCAGTGCCACACAGAAATACAATTTCAAGAGCATCAACTGTGCCCACTCAGAAATGTTTATTGTGATATGACTTGGAACAACCAACACCTACCCCTATTTAATGTCACAATATTTGGAAGGCCACAGTTTGCCACTCTCCTTTAAAGCTGGGCTTAAAATTCTGTTCCAGAGGCTCAATTCACCTTCTCATCTGTCCATATAATGTCAAAGAGTGGCCTTTGATGAAAATATTTTCTGCTCCCCAACAGGGTCAATTTCTCCATGCAGGAGAAAAACAAACATTTTACCTGAACAGTCTTAGCAAACAGCAAAAAGTGTCAATGGAACTGAATATTTTGCAACTGGTTCTCCCTCCCTAGCTCTCAGACATACAATATCAAATCAATCCGATATGCAATATTTGTCAATAATGACATTTATTTCCAAAAGCACCTTTTATTTTAATTCTATATATAAAATGTATTTCCTGCCCTTCTAGTGCACATGCACCACCAAATATTCAGTAAGCTTTGCAAATTTTACAAAGCACATCATATCAATAATAAAATCACAATTGGGTTATACATATCAACTAAGCTGCTTAAAGTCAGGGTTTTTTCAAGTCAGTTTTAACTCCTGTGTCTTTGTGGAAATGGTCACGTAGCTTCTTTGGTTGCGATACAGAAATGGTTGCCCACTGCAGGATATTTTTGTCTATTTCTGACTGTAGAGAATGCCCTAGTATCTTTTGGTGGTCTTCGATCAAAGTATTAACAAGAATCTTATTTTCTTTAAATGTGCAGATCACCAAAGTTTCAGCTAAGTTTAATTTCTATTATCTAGCACTTTTCCCCTCAGTAATCATGTACTGGAGGGCATTTCCAGGTATGGTTGGCATCCATGACCAAAAACACATCTGCTTAATTCCATCAATAAAGATTAATACCTAATGTTGTATGCTAAGTTCTAGGATGATTGTTTAGCAATAGGATCCTTGGTTTAATGTTGATCGCATTAATATGGAACCAGATAAGAGAAACACCAATCAAACAAAGTGTAACAGGAGTATAGTTGAGGCTAGACGCGAGGGGTGGAAAAAGGCTTACTAATTCAGACGTTTTCAATGACTAATACTTAGTATTGTATATCAGGTGCCATGATGATTGCTGCACAATATGTTTTTATGTTCAATGTTGATTGTTTTAATAAAAGAATTTTATATATTAAAAAAAATTCTTTTATTGGGTTTCTAGTTTTAATCATCTCCATTTCAATGTTGTTGTTTTCCATTTTTAAGCATGTTTTATATATATGCATTTTTTTACTAACTATTTATTGTACATTGCCCATAGTCAGTTCTCGTGAGATAGATGATTATATAAATTTAATAAATAAATAATAAATGATGTGTCTTACACTGAGGAAACCAGAGATCCAAGTTTGCTCTAACTTTCCCGGCCAAGTCTCTTTTCCATCATCTTTTCCAGGTAGCCCCTATCTAAATTCTATTTGGATGTTGTATTATCTTTGACAATAATCCCTTCTTAGGAAGGATCAGCTCAGGATCAGCTCAGAATTTCCCCCAAAGTTACTTCTTATAAAGATAAACTCATCTGCAATTGTGTGTCCAAAAAAACCTGCAATTTGTTTCCCATTATAAATCTTAATTCAATCCAACTCTGCATTTTTCCATATTGTGTAGCTTCCTACTTTGGATAAAATTCAAAATTTGAAGCCTGGATTTCTGCTTGCATGATGGGACTTGCTTCTATTCCTGCAAGTTCCCATATATTACATGAGAAGAACTGCAAAGGAGAAATTGTTCCCCCACCACCACCTATCTCTCATTTTTGCGGAGGCCATTCCAACGGCAAGAGAAGTTAATACTATACTATACCATCATTTCATCATACAGAATAAACACAAAACAACCAGTGCAACTGGAAAGCAATACAGGTCTGGGTTGTTTTTTTCCCCACTGCGCTATTTAAATTTACAAAGGAAGTAGTTTTCCTCGCTTTTACTTTGATTGTGTTCAATAGTACTCTGCAATAATATTGCTCAAGCTGAAATAACTTCTGTAAATGCTAAACCTTTCTCATAATGAAAGGCAGGTACTAATCAACTAAATTGAGCAGCTTCACAAGACATCGTCCAAGTTGCACACAGCTGCAATTTGAAGAAAAGCTGCACTTCGATGCACCATTAAAAATAAATCCACCCCTTTTAGCTGTCATTGCTTCCAGACATTCCAATAAAATAACACGGTTTCTAATGTTTATGCACCTTTTAAACAACTTTATGGTTGAATAAGTAGGTGGAAGGTATTTTTTCCCCCTCAGGTCATTAACATATTTTCCAGATAAAATGTTAAATGTAAAAATGTTTGTGAATCATGTCTTAATGCAATCTCAGAGAAATCTCAGGGGGGTTAACTGGTTGGAGTCCTTTTCATTAAAAAATAAAAACTTTCTGCAACACTAAGACTGAAACGGGGAAATAGAAAATTGTGTGTCTGAGATCATTTTAATTTTGAGTCTGAAATCATTTCTCCATAGACATTCAGTAAAACATGTTGGGAAGAATGCTTCGTCAGCAGTGCCCAGGGAACCAGAGCAGGATTTTTAAAAAATCATTTAGACCCTGGAGACTCTCATAGACCCTAAGTTCACCCTACCAAAGGAAAAAAAGGTATACAAGATATAGGTCCCATATTATAACTGATAATGTTATCCATTCAGTCATGACTGACTCTTGGTGATTCTATGGGCCAGGTCTCTCCACATCTTCCGATCTTGCATTTCTACTTTGAGTTGTTCTGTGCTCTGACTTGTGTCAGCTTTGATGGTGATATTATAATTATAAATCCATAAGATATACATTTTGGAGATAAAATGATCTTATTGTCTCTGGGCACTGTGTCCAGTAGAGAATACAGGCCTGTATACAAACTAGAGCAGTGATGGTGAACCTTTTAGAGACCGAGTGCCCAAAAACCGCCCCGTCCCCATCACTCCGCCCAGCCTGTTCCACCCCCGCCCCACTTGCTGGGCCACCCGCCTCCATGCCCCGCCGCAGATCGCTCAGCCGGCCCTGCAGTGCCATGGTGGACACGCCCTCCATCCGCGCCCCACAGCATCATCTGTGCGCGATGGGGCACGAGAGTGGAGTCTTGTCCCTGCTGCCCAGCTGCTGTGTGCTTGGCTACATTGCTCCATGCCCGGGGGCAACTCTCCTCCTGGGGAGCTGCTGATGAGGGGTCCGCGGGGGGAGGCAGGGCTGGGGCGACAGTGTGCGTGCCCACAGAGAGGGCTGAGTGCCGCCTCTGGCACACGTGTCATAGGTTCGCCACCACTGAACTAGAGACACAAACTACAGAAAGAAATACAGATGCATTCAAAGCTCAAAGAACTAGAGGAAATAGGAGACAGAACAGGACAAGTACAATGAGCCAGACCCCATTCAGAGTAGTCATCTAACTAAAAGCGTGGGATTTAGACTTTTTCAAAAGAAAATACACTCGAAAGTTACTTGGCTCTGACTTGTGCAAATGCCTGCACTGCCTTTCACAAATCATGGCTGACCGCTTCCCATGTGTAAATCAGCCATATAATGAACTGACCTCCAATGAGGGTTGGTGTGATATAAACAGAAACAAGGAGTAAAGAGATGCTTCCCCCTTTGAAACAGCAGCACCCGCAGTCAAAGTCCATGTGAAGTCCTTAGCTTCTGTTCCCCCCCCCCAAAAAAGCTGGGTGATGCAGACTGTGAGTTTATTGTTGTTTGTTTGTTTTCACATAATGCATTCCTGAACAAAATTTGCTACTCAGGGCTGCTTTTAGGAGACTTCAGATACAAAGGGGCAGCACAAGTTCTATTGTGCCCACACAAGCAGCAACTCCCAGATGCCTTTGTTTTCATTAGAATCTCCCACGGTGTTTGTGGGAGCATTACTAAATCCTCAAACAGCAGCATATTTTCCTTAGGAGCAGAAGTAAAATTAGTTTGCCAAAGGAGACATTTGGGAGCCAAGAATGGAAAAAAAAAATTCCACTCAGGCATATTTCACTGAGCAAAACTGACCTTAACTAGGCAATGATACAGAACAGACTGCAAGACAGCAGATGCCAAAGGAAATACCATCCAACCACACCTTCTTTCCTCCAATACACCTCTGCACATCATTTTTAATAAATAAATAAATAAATAAATAAATAAATAAATAAATAAATAAATAAATAAATAAATAAATAAATAAATAAATAAATAAATAAATCAACCATGGGTTGGGAGGGTTGGGACATTTGTCTTTCAAAACTAACAATCCAAAAATAAAGGCTGTGATTGTTATCCAGATTACAGATGAAATGAGACACAGGCCCTTTATCCAGTCACTCCCACTCTGGCACTTCAAACAATGCTGCTTGGGAAATGGTATGAGAGAAATGCTTCCAAGGGGTTCAGCTTACTCCAGGAGGAAAACTTGGCTCTCTTCCAGATCTGCAGATGGGAGGGGTGGTTTGGCTGTATTGTTTTTAAAGAGATACCTAATCTTGCTAACCCACACATTTCGATATATTGAATTTCAATTTTTATAGTTATTAACCAGCAAACAAGTATAGGGGGAGAAAAATACAAGACAAGGCTGTATATCTATAATCAGCTAGGTCTGTATTTCACAGGGAGTATCCTTCCACCCTCTTGATGCTAAGTAACAAAATTCAACATTATAGGTTTCTTAAAGATCACATTAGCACAGTGTTTCTCAACCTTGACAATTTTAAGGCATGTGGACTTCAACTCCCAGAATTCCACAGCCAGCGTTGCTGGCTGTGGAATTCTGGGAGTTGAAGTCCACATGCCTTAAAATTGTCAAGGTTGAGAAACACTGCATTAGCAGGAAGGAAATCAACACAGAAGTCACCTTAATGGCTGGGGTGACTACTGGAAGAGGAAAAGATTTTGGCACATGGTCAAATAAAGTATACACTTAAAAAAAAACATGTGTGATCAGTTCAACCTCTATTATGCTACACAAACATTGTGCTTAGGAACATTATGGCACCTGCCCGCTAGTCTAGTAGCAGAGAGGGGAGTTCATCTATATATGAAGATAAGAAGCCAGACCCCCCCTCATTAAATATGTTTGGCAGCTTGCAGAAGCTGGATAATTGGCTTAAATTACACTGTAAGAATTTTATTCTGTAACTTGAGGGATTACTTCTCTCCGATATTATATTCTGGTCTGGTCTGACAGGATTGATGTGCTCCAGGTTCCTTCAATTAAAATAATGTCATCTATCAAGACGCAGGAACTGTACTTTCTCTGTAGCAGCACTTGCCCTCTGGACTGAGGTTCTTCCAGAGATCTGAACAGCTCCCGTCCAGCAGGTATTTTGAAGGGCCCTGAAGATGTGACTCTTCACCCAAGGATGATAAGACACTCATTTTCTTCCTTTTCTCTGTTCCCATCCAGGTTTGTTTTCTCTACCATCTTTGTTCTTTTGGGGGGTTTTTTTGGGGGGAGTTATGTTCCTTCCTTATTTTTAAATGTTTAAATTGTTTAAACTTTAATTGTTTAAATTATTATTTTTAGAATCACAATTACTAGTGCCAAATATAGAATACTAAGTCTTGTTTGTATAGCTTCAAGTGGTATAAAGTTATAGTATGGTCTACCTTTGGGTATAGGCATAATGCAAGAATCCTTCCAATTTTAATTTATTCTACTTGAACCATGCAGTAGTTTAATGTGGGATGTAAGCATCATGCACAAAGAGAGGGTCTTTTTAAAATATGTTTTCGCGGGTGTTTGTATGTAGGTCTCTTTGGTTCTTCGGGTTTTCTCCCGCATAGAATTTGAAATGTCTTGGCGACATTTCGACGAAGTCCCATTCGTCATCTTCAGGCTGGTGCTTTCAGCTTTGTGCTTCTAGGAGCAGTTTGTCAAGATCTTTGCATCTTCCTTCCCTCCAATGATGTTTTCTCTCGTGTCGGGTCTTGGGGGGGGGAGGGTGTTTGGTTTTTCCTTTGTACTATCATATGTCAAGATCTTTGCATCTTCCTTCCCCTCCAATGATGTTTACCCTCATGTCACCTTTCCCTCTACTGCAGGTCTTGGGGGGGTATTTGGTTTTTCCTTTGTACTATCATATGTCCCATTGGGGCTCCAGGTAATTCCTCCCACCCCCTTCAGTTGTGGGTCCTTGGTCTCTCCCTGCTCTTTATTCACCCTCCTCTTTCCCTTTCCCATATGGGTAATGCCTATCCAAGGGAAGGAAGATGCAAAAATCTTGACAAACTTAGGAACTAAGGTTGGAAGAATAGGTGAGAAGGTTCGAGGGAATGACAGAGGAGGGATCAATGCAGACTTCAAAGAAACATCCAGAATGCAAATTAACCGGCGAGTGCAGGCGTTGGCTAACCCTATTTAACGTATCCTTGTCAACTGGCTTTTAACTCTGACAATGTTGGAAGTTCCCAACGAAAGCTTGGTTTTATTAAAGCATTTTCCTTTTTGGAATCTCCTGGTGGTCGTAAATTATTTATTTTATACTATGAATATGCCCAGGAGTCACATTTTTACAGATATCATTAACTATATATATGGCCACAGGTTTTAATTTAAACTCTAGTGATTTCAATGATAAAAAGCAAAGATCTTATGTCAGCCAAAGATATCCGTATATATTTTCCAACCAAAGCAATAAATATGTGTGGGAGAAAGTTAAGTGGTTCGCCTCCTTGAAGTTAGTGGTCCTAATCCAGTTTGGGCCAGTGTGCATCTCCCCAAATACACTCAAACTGAAAACATTCTGGAACAGGGGTCTTCAAACTTGGCCCTTTTATGACTTGTGGACTTCAACTCCCAGAATTCCTCAGTCAGACACGCTGGGAGTTGAAGTCCACATGTCATAAAGGGGCCAAGTTGGAAGACCCATTCTGGAACAATTTATATCTTAAATACTATGTAGTTTACTTTAGCCCTCAGAATTAGCTGCTAGTAACTAGATACTGACACCGTTGCTCAATTTACAAAGACTCTTCCACAAATATCCCTATTAATGTTTCTGCACTTATTTGCCTATCTGATATCTATACTAATCAGTTCTTACTCTCAGTCTTCACCCATCTATATTTGACTGCTCAACAACAGGCTGAATCTCCAGAAATGAGCAGACTTGCAATGGGTCTTAACTCCTTTAAATTGTACTCCAGTTCACCATTTGAGGTCAGCTTTGATTCAATTAAAAGCATTTCCTTTTTATTACTCTTTAGTCTTGATAAGCCACTTTTTATGATGGAGAAAGTAGAAGTCAACTTTAGACTAGTACAGTCCTATTGATATTTATTTGGAAGTAAAAATATCCAAAAAAGGAGATGTATTTTTTCAAGACTGAAATCATATTCCAGATCTGGCTGCAACAATGCAGATGACCTTGAGAGCAAAAACAATTCATCTGGAATTCTACAGCCCAAACCTACGCTAGTAGTCTTAGATTACACTCTACTACAGCAGTTCTCAACTTATGGGTCGCGACCCCATTTGGGGTTGAACGACCATTTCGTGGGGGTTGCCGGACACCGCAGTCCACCATTTTTTTTACCCGTTTCCCCTTGGCCGTCGCACGCGCGCTGCGCATGCATGGCTCGGGCCGTCGCACGCGCGCGCTGCGCATACGCGATTCAGGCCGTCGCATCGCGCATGCGCGATTTGGGCCGTCGCGTGCATTGCGCATGGGCGGTTCGGGCCGCCGCGTCGCACATCCACGGTTCGCATGCGCGGTTCGGCCTGTCGTGCGCGCGCCACGCATGCGTGGTTCGGCCCGTCGCGTCGCGCATCCGCGATTTGGGTCGTTGCACGTACCGCGCATGCGCAGTTCAGCCTGTCGCGTCATGCATGTGAGGTTCAGCCCGTCGCGCGCACGCCGCGCATGCGCGGTTTGGCCTGTCGCACCGCGCATGCGCAGTTCGGCCCGTTCAGCTCGTTGCGGCGCAGGTTGGGGTCATACCGCACAGGCACGGCGCAGGTGGGGTCTCGGCCTGAAAAAGGTTGAGAACCACTGCTCTACTAATAAACCCCAGGCTGTTAAACGTTGAATCAAAGATGTTACAAAAAAATTAGGGTCTTTATTATTCCAAACTTACGAGAGAAAAAAGTTATTCAAAGCAACATTAGAATTTATCTACTCCTTTAAAATAGACAAATGAAACAGCTTTTTTGACATTTATTGATTAAACCCTTTCATTAAGTTTACATTCTATTTTCAAAGAAAACAATTAACATGCCTCTGAGTTACTATGTATTCTCAAAACTATTTTTAAAAAACAAATTCCAGAATGGGACACATTATTTTAGTTTGTTTTCTGGGTCACTTTTCTACAGTTTGTAGCGAGCTTTCACCAAGGTGGTCCCTTTCATTTATGCTGGATAAAAACTTGTCACAATAACCAGTTTGAGAGAACTGGACTACAAAAGGTTGCTTTGCAAAATAAAAATGAACCTTGCTCCTTTAAGAGTTGGTTCCAGCTCTTTATAGCCAATGCCAGCAAATTCTATTTCAACCTTTCAGCTTTGTTTGTTCCCAAGATCCTAGATACCATTGCCCAGAACTGCCTACAGGTCTGGCTGCCCTTTTCAGACTAGCAGTTGCTTTCTTATTTTCTTAAAACCTTACTAGCAATCTTTTCCTGTTGCTAGACCACCTCTCTCTCTTTGTTCTTTTACCATGCCATTGCACACAGCAATTCTCCTCCACACCTAGCCAATTCTAGCTGATTTCAAAACACTAAGCAGGATTAACTACAGAGTGCTTGGATGGGAGACTACCAGGAGATCCCAAAGCTGTAGGCTAAACAGAGTTGAAAAAATATGACATGATAGCTGTCTATAAATACCTGAAGGGCTGTCATAGTGCAGAGGGATCAGCCCTGTTCTCACTTGCTCAAGGAAGGACTAGAAACAATGGGATGAAACTGCAGGGGAAAAGATTCAGATTAGACGTTAGAAAAAAAATTCTAACAGTAAGGGTGATCAACCAGTGGAACAGGTTGCCACAGGAGGTGGTGAGCTCCCCTTCGATGGAGGTCTTCAAGCAGAGACTGGACGGCCATCTATCTGGGATGGTTTAGGGAATCCTGCCTCGAGCAGGGGGTTGGACTCGATGACCCGGGAGGTCCCCTCCAACTCTACGATTCTATGATAATATCCCCAAAGAAGGGAATGGCAGAATAACTTCATTCTATTACCAAGACCATTACATTATGTTTGTGTCCACAAAGTCACTAGGGGTTAAGGTCATCTGAGGACTGTCATTAACTTGGTTTGTTCTCTTTCAGCTACTTAAGAAAACAAATTATACAATGATGCAAAAGGCACATACTCTTTGACAAGGCAATATTTACAACTCATTAGAAAATTGAGAAATGCTGTTTTGTTAGCTGTATTCTTTTCATTAGTCAGCATGGTATAATGCAAGATAAAACTCTTCCTATCTAATCATTACACAAACAAAATATAACAGTAGATTTGTAGCAAAAAAAGATATCCCTAGGGATAGGCAGCCTAGCATTCTCTAAATTTCTGAACAACTCCCACCAGCTCTTTTCTTGTGCAAACTGGCTCAAGCTGATGGGGGTGAAGGCTGAAACATTTATAGAGTAGCAGATCAGAACACATTTCCACAAAAAAGTAATGCACGTTTCATCCCATGTTACTATTTTTTATTACGCCCAGGGGGGGGATAAAACCTTGGCATCTATCCCAAGGATGACATAAATGGAAAAAAGAGACCTTTTTTCCCATTTCAGAAAAGATGCCCAAGCTCCTTTTTCTTGTTACAATGGAGCTGCAACTCCCTCACCACTTCTCCATTACAGCTAGCCTTCATTTACCAACCATTCAGTACCCATTAAGACTCAGGGGTTCTCAACCTTGGCAACTTTAAGACTTGTGGACTTCAACTCCCAGAATTCCTCAGCCAGCTTTGCTGGCTGAGGAATTCTGGGAGTTGAAGTCCACAAGTCTTAAAGTTGCCAAGGTTGAGAACCCCTGCATTAAGTTATGACAGTGGTGAGAAACAAGACTTACAACCGGTCCATGAAGTTGTGATCTAAGCAGTGTACCCAGTGTTGTTGTTTTTTATTGCAATTCAGGCACCTTGCAACTCACACATATTTTATGATGTTGGAGCCCTCCCCGCAGTTACGTGGCCACCATTGCCAGTTTCCAACAAGCAAAATCAACAGGGAAGGGGGGAGGGTAGAGCCATGGTCCCATGACATCATACTTAACATGACATTACACAGTGCCACTCAGTGACAGAGTTGCCGGTCCCAACTGCAGTTGGTAAGGTCTTCCTCTACATGCTCATGAAAGCAACCAGAAAGCTGCAAATACAAATTGAAGGCAAACTTCTCTGAAGTTTTGACATAGATTCAGCCTTGCAAGTACATCAGTGCAAATAAATTTATGAAAATGCAAAGCAGAAATACCTAATACACTCTGTTATCCTGACACTGGGATTTACTACATATTTCCGTATTTTCAATTTTATATTTTAATTGTATTTCAAAGGCTGAGATTGCATAGCACGCTACCATTAATATATTTGGCAAATTTTCGGCTCAGGTACAAAGAACTAATTTTTGGCTCAGTTAACCCAGATTACCAGAGTATGCCAATAGAACCAAAATACCATGTTAGAATTCAGAAAGTAAACTTACACATTAAAAATAAGCATAACAGTCTCCCCTATTTTTTAAATGACCAATTTTGGACATTAATTCATTGTTTAATATATTCTAAAGTCTGCTATAGGAGGGGTCCCCAATCTCTGGGCTGTGGACCGGTACCAGTCTGCAATCTGTTGGGAACAGGCCGCACAATGCGTGGGTGAAACCATCCCTCCACCAGGGTCCATGGAAAAATTGTCTTCCACAAAACCAGTCCCTGGTGCCAGAAAGGTTGGGGACCTCTGTGCTATAGAATAGGCGTCCCCAACCCCCGGTCCATGGACCAATACCGGGCAAGCAAAGCCCCATCCATGGGATGCAGGCAGCACATGAAACCACACACTTTCCGGTGCGTGGAGTCCACGTAACCAGTCCCTGGTGCTCAAAAGGTTGGGGACCTCTGCTATTGAACATGTGTGTCTGTGTGTTTGTATGGTCTTATTATATATGCTGGTCCAAAACAAATGTTGCAAATTTCTGGAACCACTATTAAAAAAAACCCAAGTCTCTGAAATCCATCATGTGAACTCAATTTCCCAAACTGGAATCCCATAGATGGGATTGGAATTGTAACTTCCAGAATTCAGGAACTGCAGACCAGGAATTTTGGAAACTGCAGTTCCAACTGGTGGGCACCAGGTCTGGGAAAAATGGATCTGTAGCTACTCCATCTAAGTAAAAGATGTATATGTTTTGGAGTGACAACACTGGGTAAACCATCAAATGCAGGATATTAAGACCCAGGAGGCGCATTCCCTCTATCAACTCTAAAAGCAGGACAAGGTAAAACATTGATCTCACCACAGCACTTTTCACTTTCTGCCACTACGCAGGTCGTCCAAAAGGAAGAGGGTGGCCTAAACAGCTAGATGAATTACGATTGAAGTTATTTGTAGAAATAATCCACGTTAACACAGCTGCCACTGTCTTTCCTTGCAAAACAAACAAACAACCAAAGCAATCAAGTGTTCCTGTGCGAGCGGCTATCTCGTTAGTTCCATTTTCACAGAATAAACCCACTATAGATCGGACAATTCTGATCCCTTCCCCCCCTCCCCCCCACGCGGATTTCCGGAACAAAAAGTTGGATGTCCAACCAAGGCTCCTGCCTCCTGCGGCTCAAATAAAATGAACCTTCATCTCCCCCCCCAACACACCCACACACCCACACACACACAACGCCTCTTTTCCAAAGCAGATCCAAATCGAAAGGGGGGGTGGGAGGGATTTTTAAAGCCCGGACCTTCCCTTCCCCGCCTCGCCGCAAAAGCCGGCGCGATCCCGAGTTATTTAAAAAAAAAAAAACCACAACAACACAAAGAGCAAGAAACGCCCGCAGCGTCCTTTCACACACGCGGCCTCCACTCCTGCTCGCCACAGAGTCACTTTCAAGGAACTTTGTGGGCCTCCAACAAACCACGCACCTCTTTCTCTCCTGCCCCCCTCCCCCCCACACACACACACGCGAGAGAGAGAGACAAAGAAGATGGGAAGGACGAGGAGTTGTGCTTCTCCGCGGAAGATCTCAAGGGCTCGCCCAGGTAGCCTCGCTCGCCCGCCCTCCCCTCGCAGCCAGGCGGGTGGCCCGAAGAGCCCCGGAATGCGCCCTGCACCGACACCCCGGTACCTTTGCCTGGCGAGCCGGGTGGTCGAGAGCGGCTCGGATTGCTTGTACCAACAAAGTGTTCCGCCGAGACAGCGAACAAACCGCGGCTCCTCCCGAAGAGACGCCGCCCAGCTCTCTCTCTCGCGGCTCCGGCAGCTGCTTCGGTGCTTTGGAAAGTGTTTGCATAAACTCTGATCTTTCCGAGACGCCTAGCGGAAGGACGGGACCATTGCCGCCGGGGGGGGAGGGAGGGAGACGGAGTGAGGACGCCGAAGCGCCCCCAGGGCTGGAAGTGAAATTCGGGTCCCGGGAAGGGAAGTCGACGCCTCTTAAACGGAGGTCACGCGAGACACGCTGTCTGGGGATGTAGGTGTGGTGGGTGTGAGAGCGAGGTCACCGGCTAGCCTTCTAAGGTGACTGACCTCTTTCCTGGAGTTGGCTGCAAGTAAATGGAGCAACAAGACTTGAAAAGCAAGCTGGGCTTAACTCCCGATGGCTTTTATCCACGTGGCCATCTCCAACCCAATATGAAAGTAGTCCCAAAAGTGCTACTTTCAAAAGGCAGGTTGGACCTTCGTTTTTTTCCTTCGTTTTTCAAAGAAAAGCAAAGTCCAGTTGCCTTTTGAAAAAGCAGCTTTGAGACAACCATAATCTGGATATCCCAAAGGTGCTTGTTTTAGGAGGCAACAAGAAAGTCCAGTTGCCTCCTGGAAGAAAGCACCTTTGGGACAACCATACCTGGATGACTGAGAATTCTCCATAGACCAGGGCTTTTCAACCTTTTCACCCATTGTACCACTTTTAGGATATGGCAATATCCGAGTATCACCTAGCAAGGTGTCAAAAACTTGATGACCCCAAAAAAAACAAAAAAAAGGAAAAAAGTGATAAAAGTACAGGTAGTCCTCGACTTACAACAGTTCGCTTAGCGACTGTTCGAAGTTACAATGGCACTGAAAAAAGTGCCCCCAAGGCACAGCCGAGCAAGACACCTGCCTGCCTGCCTGGCAGCGCTCTCATTCCCCTCCCCCACTAGCACTTTTCTAGGATGCTCACGTACCACCTGCCAGGTGCCAATGTACCACAGGTGGTTCCCGTACCACTGGTTGAAAAGCCCTGCCCATAGACAACATGAAAATAATTATCTTCTAGGATTTTATTTCGGTTTTCCCTCCAAGAACAAGCCAGGCCTCTTCTCATTTAACTTTGCAAGAGTAATCAGGGTCAAATAGATGCTGCTGCCTATTTGGAATAACAAAACTGACTTGCCTTTATTGCAGCTTTTGTTGTTGTTGTTGTTGTTAGTTGCGTAGTCATGTCCAACCCATCGCGACTCCATGGACAATGTTCCTCCAGTTCAACTTTTATAACATGGTTATTCTTGGTTGACTGAAAGTTGATTGAGGTTGGTACGTTTGTACTTCCACAAACTTACTACTAGGCTAAAACATGGTTGATTCATTTGTGGCTTAATGACTTACACAAATAGAACTACAATCTATCATAAAGGAAGTTAGAGAATGGAAATGCTTTTTTAAAAAAAACAATTCATATTTCATGCTTGCAGTCTTAAAGAGAAAACATTTTTGTAAACTCATTAAATTTTAAATTAAAAACCGGATTCTGAATATATCAATACACTGCACTGCAAAGAGCTATTACAAGAAGCAAAAAAAAAACCTAAAATGCGGTTTTGGGAATAGGGCAAAGTTAGGGAATAAGGACTCCAGAGATAGTATGGTGGTTTGCCATCCCAGAAACTATTACAACCTCATTAATGATTGAAAACATGTAATTATCCACTGCTGTGCAGGTTCTGAGGTGTTGCTTGATTTAAAAAAATTACAGAAAACCAGAAGTTGCCTTCTAGCTTTACGTTTTTATTCAGCTGAACAAAGACGGGCTCTAAAAGAGAGGAAAACCCCCGAATGTCAGAAAATCCCTATTTTTATACCTTTTTGATTACATAAGCAATTCACCCAGCAAAGCTGACACACATGTTAAAGACCTGTAAGGCTGGCACACTGTAGATAAGAAGGGAGAAAGCAGAAGTAGCTAAAAAATGTTCCCTTTGGGGTGTTTCCCTAAAGACATCGTATGTTCCCGGCAGGGTTAGGACATTGGGTGTTCTCCTTGCTGTCCTTTCATGACCCTGCATCCATGAGTCTGCAAGTGCCCAAAGACAATGGGGCCATCTGCACATATTCACAATTGATACTTCCTATGCTGTCCCCTAATTCCAGGTCAACACCACAATGACACAATCTTAGTTCATTTTCCTATCCAAATTGCTAAACTATGTGAACAGTGAGGAATTGACATTTTCAAATAATCCTACTTCATAACTGTTGGACCTTTAAAAAAAACTATTTTTATTTGTTACTCTATATCTTGCCTTCCCCCCCCCCCCCAGAACTTAAAGCTAGGATTAGAGAAAGCAAACATCCTGGGGAATTGGGTGGTTATTCCACTGCTATTAGAAAGTTGCTATAATTTCCAGCATTGAATTTATGGCTTTCTGTTCTACAAACAGGACTGTTCGTGTGTGCAGAATACAGAGAGGTGTTGCTGGCAAAAGTTCCTAAAATGCCAAATGCCATCGTTTGAGTGTTGTCCAGCATCCATGGTGTGGATTTGCTGCTTTTTTAATAGTGCTCTCAAACCACCAAATTTGGTTAAATGAATGGGAACCCCTGAAAGTTAGGAAAGCATACATGCATAAATGGCAGTACTACACAACTTCTTGTTACTGGTATTCGTGCAATTCAGGGTGAAGAAAAAAATTAACCTCTTAAGTTTAAACTTGTGTATTTTACTTTTTGTTAAACAAAAAAAAAAAGAACAACACACACACCTGCTTCTGATCTACTTTAGTCCTTATTCTTTTAGTTTCTACTGAGAGACATGCTGACTTGTCCACCTCAGTGCAATATGTCCTCTTCATTAATAGTGTCCTGCAAAAACAGAGATGATAGACTTGGGGAAACTTCTTTCTTTGCTAGAAGCCTCTCTTTTTAGAAAGGGAAATGAGTCATCATTTTCCTAATGAAGACTCTTCAAAGGGAATTTATTTTCTGTGCATTCTTAAGTAAACAAAGCCCGAGGGCACAAATAGATGTGAAATATGTCTTGACTTGAAGGGATGACGCTGAACACCTGTTTGAAAAAAATACATGTAGCATCAGCTGATGGGGAAAGGTGTCTGATAATTTGCAGCAAAGCTGGAGGAAAACATTAATTCTTGCTTTCCCTTCTCTTTCATTGATTTATCAATTAATACACCTGATTCTCAAGCTGATTGTATTTAGATGTTTAAAAGTGTACATATTAAATGAGAAAACACTTTAGCTTCACTTGTATTGTAATCCTGAGACACCAGTACAAATATGAATGATCCTGTAATATTTTATAAAAGCTAGCAAAAATGTTTTGAGTACACTTTCTAAGCATACAGGGAGGTAGTTCTAGTTCTTTCATAATGTGTATATTTTGAAATTATTCCTTTGTCTATATTTCTGATATATTTGATGACTGGTAGCAGTTTATTATTATTATTAATAATAATTGGTTCTTGTAGTTTACGAAGAGTAAGTATGGCAGCTTTCTCAAAAGTCTCATAATCCATGAAAACAAGTCAGAGAAAAACAAGCACAAAACGGGGAATGAGTGAACGAAAATAAGTAAAAACTTCCATTACCATGTAAAGCTATAATGAAGAATTGATCTCTGGTTTTGGGGGCCATTGTGGAGTTTTGAGAGTATTCCATGGGTGCAATGTGTATTAAAGTGATATAGCCAAATCAAAACAAAAAAATCAGGTAGAACCAAACATTGCCAAGAAAAGTATGTATGAATGCACTCTTATCTGTAGGTACCATATTAAGAATATTGCAAGATGCAGTGACTTCTTGATAAAGGTGAACTTTAAAATAATAGTAAAAGAAATTAGGATAGTAGATACATGGAGAAGCCCCAAGAAGCAATTCCAGATGTAAAGAATGCAAATGTGAAATAAGCAGAGTTATTTTGGAGAGAAAGGGTTTGGATAAAGCTAAACAAATGAAACTAACCAAGGGAGACATATAAATACAAATAAACATGAATAGGCAAGGCCCACAGAGCTTTGAATGAGAGAACAAGTCATTAAGCAGAATCCAAGAATGTGAAGAAATGCAAGGAGGGAAATGACATTCAAACAAGGGAGGTAGATCAAGAAAGACATTTCCTTGGCACGAAATAGTTTATATTACGGAAAGGTTGCTTTAAATATAACACTCTTGTATTTATTTTGTCACATGAGGGATTTTGTGCCTCATGTACCATAATGCTACTCTGTTTTGGATACATTAATATATGTGCAGAGAGGAGATACGATTTGCTACTCAGTTCACAAAACATCTTCATCACCCCTAGCAAGAGGAGCAAATCATTCTGGAAGGATGAAGGAGATGTTGGATGGGAAAACAGAGATGCAGATAGGACAGTGGAAGAACTATAGCAGCTGACACACAGTGTTCACGGGACATGGAAAAAAGTTTTGCAGAAGAGCCAGAGAAGAAGGGCCATATTTGCAAGAAGAGAAATGATATAGCGCAGGGGTTCTCAATCTTTTCTTCACCACAAACCCTCTTTAAATATCTTTGTGGCCATGGATCATGGCCACGGGTCACCAGGGCTTAATTCAAGATTTAAATCATTACCTTTCTTCAAGCCTTCACAGACCTCCTGTGACAACATCATGCTTCCTTCCCCCCCCCCCCAGAGGTCTGCAGACCACAGGTTGAGAGGCGCTGATGTAGTGGTTTGGATATAGCAATAAAGAATAAAGAAATGCTCAAAAGGGAAAACAAAACTGTATACCTGATCAAGAGTGCAGATGGCAACAGGGTGGACAGAGAGATCGTGACAAAATGAGACCTAAAAGACAAGATAAGAAATTTTGTGGCAGACCTAATTATTATTATTATTATTTATTATTCATTTGACTTATATGCCGCCCTTCTCCCAAGACTCAGGGCGGCTCACAGCAAAATGAGAGGGGAAAAAAAAATACCAGGCTTGCAATGGAATAAAGAATCCCTGTAAAGAACAGCTAGATGTCCTCGTTGTAGACATCAGAGGGATTAAGGTAAATGAAGGAAGATATAAGTCTTAAATAAAGCCAACAGATGAAGGGAAAATGGTGTTAATAGCAATTTTGTGTGGTTGGTGAAGTATAATGTATGATTTTTAAAGAGATTAGACCTAAGTGAGGCAAAGCTTGAATTTCACATTTCCTTTTATGGCCAGGAATAAAGAAGAAGATTGGCAAGGCTGAAACTCATCATGCTATTTCCATTAGAGCTCTGCTCCTAAATTTCTGGCAGAGCTTTTTGAGGAGAATATGTCCAAACTCATTCAACTGACAAGGAAGGTTTTTGCTTCAGAAATGAAAGACCAGATCGGAAACATCAAAAGCTGAATCATTGATGACCAACAGAGAAATTCTCTTCACATGACAAATCAAGAGTAAATTTCCTTCCACCATCCCTCAAATGCCTAAAATAGGAATGCTTTCCCTTTGCCAAAATAACAACAGCATTTGAAGAGATTGGTGTGGGGATCCGTGTCAGCGGATACTGCTAAAATCAAAAGTGTTGATTTTTTTTTCCCCTAGCAAAAAGAAACAGCATAGCTAAAAATAATAGGCTAACCATTTGGAAGGAAACTTATCTGTACTGCTGTTTGAAGTGCTCATATCTAGAAATACTTTTTTCATATCACATGATTAACATAAGCCAGCGGGCATCAGCTATAAAAGTTATGTCTGGCTAGCTCTTCTGGTTGCTCAAGAGTCATCTGGGGAATTTATTTGTATATGTTTTGATCCTCTAGCTTAGGCTCTCAATAAAACAAGACAATAAAAAAAATCAATGCATCAATGAAAGATGTAATTCCCTAAAAATACAATCACAAAGAAAGTGCAGCAGCCAAATATAATGGAAAATAAAGATTAGTACACCAAGGAACCACAGACATATAAAAATAATTAAGATATTGAACAGCTCAAAATATTAGTTTAGAGTTTAAAAGAGAGAATTGAGTTACACACACCTGCGTTTGATAAAGTAAAAATATAAAGTAAACAAGGAAAGACCATATGAATAGTGCTAATTTATTTTCCAAGAACCTCCTGTGTGTGTGTGTGTGTACCCATGCACAACCAGGCACACACAGATGCGCACACACACATGCATATATGTACACATTCACACATACACACAAACACACTACTCCCTTTCTTTCATTTTAGCCTCATAAAAAAACCCCCGAGGTGCAAAAGTATAGAGGTATGGAATTTCGGTCATTCAGTCTAACATCCCTATTAGTCCAAGATTCCTGTTTAAAAGCATCCCCATGGCATTATGGTTCAATTATGGTCATAAGTTGAGGTCTACTTATAGTTTAGTGTAGTATAATGTCTCATTCTAGCCATTGTCTATCCCAGTGGTGGTGAACCTATGGCACTGGTGCCAGAGGTGGCACTCAGAGCCCTCTCTGTGGGCACACGCACCGTCACTCCAGTGCTAGACCTTCAGCTGGGTTTTATAAAACCGTTTCGCTTTAGGCCTCCGTAGCCATGTGCAAAAAAAAAAAAAGGTTCAATCAGTCAATTTCAACTTCTCGCAGAAAAAAAAAGATCTTGCAAAGTTGGAATTGATTGATTGAACTTTTTAGTCCTACCCAATCTGCCGTTACCACCGCAGCCACACCCACCCAATGGGCCACACCCACCCAGCACTCGACGATGCATAAGTGGGTTTTGGGTTGCAGTTTGGGCACTCAGTCTCTAAAAGGTTCGCCATCACTGGTCTATCCACTCCACTGCAGGATGAAGACCTATTCCATGTAATGCAGTACAATGCAGTACAATACAGTACAATAAATAATATGCAACTTCAGTCCTGACACCCTGAAGTGTCTGCTGTTATCTGCTTCCTGAATATGGGAATATGTTTTTGGAAGAATTAGATAGCCATGCCTGTTCTGAAGTGTGACAGTTTTCTGATAACCTGTATCCATGATTTTGTATCTTGTAGCAAGTAATTACTGAGAACAGATCTATCTTTTATATAAGTCCCCGGAGAAGAGGGGCATACAAACCCAAATAAATAAATAAATAAATAAAATAACGTTCCTTCGGGCATTTGTTATTTGAGGAGTGTTATCAGAGCTTTTCACAGTCTTCTCAAGGATAAATATGTCTTGTGTCAATGCTGTTAATATCGGATGTTTTTGCATTGACAACAAATGGAAATGTAGCCATCTTTTACCTTTTGCTTTTAGAGTTAGATGATGTTGGGGGAGGGGGAATGTGAACGAGAGTTCAGCTAAACATAACAACACTGGACCCAGCAAGAGAAACAAGGTTTTTGTAATCAGAGCTGATAAGAAATTGGTGGGCTGGAGAACAGGAGAGGAAATCCACTCGCTTCAAGCTAATTGGGGGATGTGATTTATGACTGTTAATTGGAGGAGGGAATTGTGCTTTGATACTATGTGCTCAGGGGGAGGGGAATTTAGTTTTTGGCTTTGTTTATGCCAGTGCCGATGCTACACTACTCAAAATAAAGATTCTTTAAGGTAAGACGTTCGAAGTTCTTTTGAAGAGTTTCATCTGTCAGAACCATTTCCTTCTTGAGGAATTTTCAGTCTAAGATCATCTTTGTTTAAATTATCTGAATGCTTCTCAGATCTGGATACAATATTTGAAACAGGATCCGGCCAATACAGAATACAGTAGGACTATTACATTTGGACACTTTGCTTTCATGATATGACTTAAAATGGTGTTAGATATTTTTTTGGCAACCATATTCTATGTTCACACATATTTATTCTGTGATACTATTTTCAGCTGGGCTATGAAAGAGCAATGGGACTCTGGAATTACTCAGTAAGTTTCATGACTGTGTTGGCCTTCAGGCAATGAGATGATGAGCTGACTTAGGAGATCCTGGGAAAATGAAAGTGTCGACAAGTTTTTTTTGGGGGGGGAGTGCATTATGTGTGTGTGATACGTGAGCAACTCTTTAATGGAGGGCTGCTTTTCTAGGTGTAGAAAAATCTGCTCATCTAGTCCCACATCCTGACTTTGCCTGAGATCCAAAGTCCACAGCCGAATCATTCTGAGAAAGGTAGCCAAGCATACACAACAAGTAGTACACATAAAACAACAGGAACCACCCCACAGAAAGGGATACAATCAGTATATTTAACATTAATTAGATGTATGGGGACAGCTATCTAACTGTATCTAGTGACTCTTCTTACAAGCATATGGTGCACGGTTCTTTTGTGACTCATGGACTTCAACTCCCATAGCTGACTCAGGAATTCTGGGAGTTGAAGTCCATGAGTCATAAAAGCCGAGGTTGCCTATCCCTGCACTAGGCTTTGGTGAAGAGCATTGCCATGGTTGCTGAAATACAAACTGATTTCAAATACAGCTGGCTTTGGCAAAGCGAATAGGAAGTCACACCAAATTGTTTTTCATTTATTCATACTGCCTCTGTGCTAATTCCAATCAGAAGACCCTGAGCAGCTTATAACTTTTTTTTATAGTACAGGTAGTCCTCAACTTACCATAACTGAGATCAAAATGAGGATGCTGCAACAATTGTAAGTGCAAAAAATGGTCATAAGGCTCTTTTTTTCCAGTGCTGTTGTAATCTTGAACGGTCATTAAATGAACTATCGCAAGTCAAGGACTACCTATAATAGACAAATACAGTTTTAAAAGTGACAACTACCATCTTGAATTCATTCCGGCAGTGAAATGATTGTGGTGACACAAGAAAAAAAAAAGTTTGTTCAAAATGAGAGCCCCTTAAGGTCTCCGTAAGAGAATCCTGAATCAGAAGCAGAGTTCTAGGGAAATTACCTCAGCCACTTAGGAACTGTCTCCATCATTAGTTCCAATGACCAGGCATACATCTATCTTCCCTTCTTTGGGCATTCTATAGGTCTGGCTGTGTTTGTAAAGATGTTGCATGAAATGTTTGATATTGCATTTTTAAGTTAATTCTTACACAGTTGTTGAAATTAAGCATGGCTAAGTATTATGGAACTGAAATCCAACATATCTGAGGGCACCAGTCTGAATTCAAATTCTGTTCATAAAATTAAACAAATTTAGAGGGAGGGAGAGAGAGATCTGAACTGTGTTTGTGCTTCAGATGAGAGCTGACATATGAATATAGGAAAAGGAAGGCACTTTTGTTCATCTAATTAACTTCCATTTTGCACCAGATGGAACTTGATTTTAAAGTATAAAACCAGCAATAAATGCTAATGGATTTTGTTGAACGGATGCAGTCTTTCAGTCTTGTCCATAGTTCCTTTCAGTTAAATTCTTTTGCTGATATACATGTAGTACTGGGTGCTATAAAAAGGCCACCATCTAGTGGTGTTTTCGTTGATAGTAAAAATGTCAGAAAAGCAACAGGATGCATCTACTTCTTGCAGCGTGTAATAGAAGAAACACTGCAGCATTATAGCATATAAGCCTTTCTTACGTTGATAAGTTTATATTATTGGCTACTTTATGAATCAGCATGATTAAAAGCTAGACAATAAGCATCCCATACCATTACTGCATTTTAATTGTGATTTTTATCTACTTGAGCATTATCATTAGAACAAAGTGAGTGCCAAGAGTTTGAGAATTGAACAATGGCAGCTTTAATATGCTTCACACAAACACACTAAGCCACAAAGAAACCAATCCCATCTCAATCCATGACTCTTCCTTGTTGCTCCTTATTGGGGCAGACACATTTGGTGCTTTTCGAAGCCCTTCTCAATCTTGGAAATGCAACTTTCCTTCAGTCATCCTTTATGAGAGTTATGAAAATTATACCCTAGGCGTATGAAAAATACCAGGCTGGGGAGAGCTGATCTTCTGAGATTTAAATGTGCTCCTCAAACAACACAAAGAAATCTTTTGTTAGAGTAATTGCTCTCTGGGGAGGTTTGGAAGAGTTACCTATTACTATTGCTTGCTCTGATGAATAAATAAATATTCATTGATTCATTTATTTCTATCCCAACATAATCTCAATATTGAAAGAACAATATAGCATTCCAGGATACAAACATTCCAACCATGATTTTTTAAAAGGAAAAGGAAAAAGGAAAAGAAAAGGTAAATGTAGCATCTATCAGCAAAAAGTTCCCTTTTATAGGCTAAAAGTTCAACAGACATTTTTCTTGTCACACTTCCTGCTTGGTATTCTGGGAAGCACCTCACAAGACTTGAGAAAAACATGCATCTGATGCTGCCCTCTTGTGTGCGATATAGGTTCAACTCTTGCAAATTATTGGTGTCATGAGCAGGTGCAATACAATGATTGTGGCTAACAGAATGCAGCACGTTTTCCCCATAATTTGGAAAAAATAATGTGATCTGTTTCACTTCAGTTTCTACAGCTGATGCATCCTGATTTAAGGCTAGGCTTTAAAAACTGCAAACTAGTAAAGATTATTTGAATACTGTATAGATTCAGGCATAGTACACTTACTCCTTACTTGGTGACCAAGTTCCATTCTCCAGTACAGGAGATGGAGAATCCACCAGTGGGTTTTCTCTGTCTGCCTGCTCTTGAGACCAAGTAGCCAAACTTGACACACCCCCTCTTGCTAGGAGACCCAGTCTTAACTTGGTCTCAGCTCTCGAAGACATATCAGCTTTGGCTCTCAGCAGATAGCAGGTTAGAAAAACTCCGTTGGTGAATTCTCCTCTCTATATTTTATCTAAAACTAATTGGCTTTCCCTTTAACAAATTCCCCACAACACTAGCTCGGTGTTTAATTAATTTTAGTTGAGGTGTGGGCTCTGGGGAAAAGCTTCCAAGCAGGGTCTGCTTGGAACTTTTTCCAGATTCCCTCTCTCCCTTCTACTTTGCATCTCCCAGATCGGATCCCAGGCTGCAGATCCGAAAGTCATTTTTTTTACTTCGGATCGTTCCAAAGCTTCCCAGGTAGCCGGGAACAGTCACGGGTGCCTTTTTGGTTGCCGAAAAAGGCAACAAACTCATTTTTTTTATTGTAAAAATTTTTATTGATTTTAAAATTATAAATATAACAAAGAATCGATATAAAAACTCAACTGAATAAAATCAGCAACAAACTCATTTTAAAACCCTCTTCATCTGCCGGCTTTGGAAGCAGCCCCAGGGGGTTTGACTTCGGCACAACGCATTGCGCTGCCACTGCGACTTACAGTCAGGCTGAAAACAGCCCCAGGACTGGGAGTTGAAGCCGAGGAGACCGTTCTCACAGAGAACGAGTCGCGGCCGCCATTTTGAATTGCAGGGAAGGGACGAGGAGGCTGCATCGGCCTATGTGTCCATTCCCTGCGGTCCTAATTTAATTGGCGGTTTGCCCTCGGCCCATTTAAGAAACCTCACCTATTGCTTCAGGGGCCTATGTTAACGGATCACCTTTCCACGGCCATCAGTCTGAATCCACATGGGTGGGGTCTAGCTAGGCCTATGAGGCCTACTCTCTGTAGTTAACGGCCATTTTGAACTCCACGTGCAGATTTCCTTAGGCCCAAGCATACCTATTTACAGTAGTTGGCCTGGCTTAGGCCACATCTGGACTGTACCTCACTACTACCACGCACACAATTTGAGTAGCTGCCAATTGAGATTGATCCTCCCTTTGTCAGGACCCTTTTTGTCCATTCAGGCCTCTAAGCCCTTTTGGGTTTTTTTTCCCTTTTTCCTTTTACTGGTACACCCTGACTGGCCACCTAAGGCCTCCTGTCGGAGCCCAGAGAGTGGCCCCAAACGTGCCTTCGGCATCTGACTCAATTGCCGTGACCTAGACCCAGAGATAATTTTTTTTCTGGTCAGGTGGTCAGGGGAACAGTCTTGTTGCTTGTTCCAATCTCGCTCCCGCCAGCTACTTGCCTGCCAATCTCACTTGTCTGGGATTGCTCAACCGGGATGGAGGGCTCCTCGATGCCTGAAACCTTGAGTACTGTCTCTCCATCCTCTGTTTACGGCTGCCAAACATCCTCTGAACAGGGGGCAGCAGGCAAGTCCAAATCCAACATGAAGCACACGCTTAAGAAGCTTTCCAAGCTGGCAGAGAAGCAAGCCAGCCGTAGGCACCAGGCCCTGGAGAAGGAGTTCTCCAGAGCACAGAGGCAGGCCGGTTTGGATACGGATCAATTGGCGGCTCCTAAAGTTGACCTTCCCTTAGGTCCCTCAATTTCAGCTCAGGGCATGTGGTCCCTCTCAGGGATGCCGGTCACGTTGGGTTCTCCATCCGCACTGGCTCAGCACGCCACTATGGCTCCAGGCCCAGCCCCAGAGGCCACATTTACCCGCACAGCTGCAGGAATCAGGGGGCCAGACATCGGGGATATTTTCTCTGACGGCTGCCTTGAAGCCTTGCTTTCCAAGGTCGTGGACTGAGCGCTAGCGCAGCGTTCCTTTCATACACCAGATCAGGGGGCCTCTATGTCAGCCATGCCATCTTATGGTCCCCCTGCGGAGACCCCCATGATTCAGGAGCCCACTTCTCCAGCGCACTCAAGGTGAGGAACAGCCGGACTTTAATTTATCAGAGGAGGAGGAACTTCCTCCTGAACCCTCCCCTTCGGGGGGCTTATTTAACCCGGCCCTATTTCTCACACTGTTGCGCAAGGCCACATCTACGGCCAAAATTGGATCCGATCAGTTCCCACAACCGCAGGCCACATCGGATTCCAGCCCCAATCCTATCTTTTTTGAAACAGTGGCAACAGAACACCATGTCCCGTGCCCTTCCATTTTTCTTAAAGGGATCAAAAAACTTCCCCTTCCTCATTCCCTTCCGTAAGCAGGAATGAGAAAAAGCTCTTTAGCACCTCCACAGACCTCATTGATGCATTGGAGGTCTCCAAGGTGGATGAGGCCTGGACCCCCCTGGTTTCCCAGACTGCGGTAGCTGGGGACCTGTCGGAGGCGCTAAAGGTGGATGATAAAAAATGGGAGCAGACCTTCTGGAGGACCCATCAGTCTGCAGTATGGGCAATTAAAACGGCCACCTGCGCATCATTTTTTCTTAGGACTACACTTTTATGGCTACGCCAGCTACAGGCCAGAGTCCCCGCTGAGGACATTTGGACCCACCAGGACCTCAGTAAAATGGTGGCGGCAACTGAGTATGCGGCGGATGCCACACTTCAGTCAGCCAATTTTGCCTCCAGGTCCATAGCATCCAGTATCGCCACCAGGGTCAAATGGCGTCTAGCGACTGCACCTTACCTGGGTAACAACCTATTTGGGGAGGCCCTGGCTCCATACCTGGTAGAAAATAAGGACAAGTTCAAGGTCATGGCTCATTTAAACAAAAAGCCTGACAAGCGTCCCTCCCCATATTTTCGCAGGCAGTCCTTTCGGCCAGCAGCGGGTACAACAGTTGCCCAAACCTCCTGCTTATACATTTCCAGACAGGAGAGGCCGTATGACCGTCCCTATGAAAGGCCTGGGTTTCGACCCAGACAACAGGGCCAGGCTAAGCGGCCATTTCGAGGGGCAGGACGCCCCTACAGGAAGTCCAAGTGACTCCTGCACAAGACTTCCCATCGGGGGAAGGCTAACCCACTTCTTCCACCAGTGGGAACTCACTTCCACGGACAGCTGGGTTTTACAAACCATCCAGTTCAGTCTCTCCCTAGAGTTTCTAGCCACACCCCTGGACCGATTCATTGCTTGCTCCGTTTCCAGGGACCCATTCAAACAGGGCCTCATGCAGGAGGCCATCCAACACCTTGTAGAAATTCAGGCCATAGAACTGGTGCCGTCAAGCCACAAGGGCGGGGGGTTCTACTCCATCCTCTTTGTGGTCCCCAAAGCCTCAGGAGGGTGGAGAACGATTTTGGACCTCAAACATCTCAACCATTACATCACTTACAAAAAGTTCAAGATGCACTCCCTACAGTCCATCCTGGGGGGCATCAGACAGGGAGACTTCCTGGCGTCAATAGACCTCATGGAAGCGTACCTCCACATTCCCATTCATTCAGCACACCGACGGTTCCTAAGGTTTTGCTACAGGGGCAGGCATTTCCAATACAAGGCCCTTCCTTTCAGCCTGTCCTCTGCACCCAGGGTGTTCACAAAAGTCCTGGCCATGTTAGCCGCCCAGTTGCAGAAAATACCAATACGAGTCCAGTGTTACCTGGATGACATACTGATTCAAGCATCCACATTCCAGGCAGCTCAGGTGGATGCGAGAAGCACCATTCAGGTTCTTCAACAACATGGCTTCTCGGTAAATTTTCAAAAAAAAAGCCAGACAGTTCCCTCATCCAGACTTCTGCACCTGGGAGCCGTCATAGACACCACAAACTGCATGGTTTATCTATCCCAAGAGCGAATAACCAGCATCAGAGACCTGGCTCATCAGGTGCACAGGAAACACTCAGTTCCATTCGTCTTACTCTCCCAATTGTTGGGAAAGATGGTCTCTTGCATAGCCATCGTTCCCTGGGCCAGACTTCACTTGCGGGACCTCCAATGGTTCCTTCTCCCATTCCAGTGGGCGAATGTCAGCGCATCCAACCGTCAGGTCAGGGTACCGGTCCACATTCGCAGGGCACTGCGCTGGTGGTTCTCACAAGCGGTGACCAGAGGCTCACCTTTCAAGGAACCGGATCGCATCACAATCACAACAGACGCCAGTCTGTTCGGCTGGGGAGCCCATCTGCAGTCTCAGTATGCTCAGGGCCATTGGTCCCACGCAGATCTGAGACACAATATCAATTGGCTGGAGCTCAGGGCCATCCATTTAGCTCTACGCCAATTCAGACACTGAATCAGGGGTCGTCACGTTCTGATCCTCACGGACAACATGGCCTCCAAGGCGCACGTCAATCGTCAGGGGGGTACCAGATCCAGATCCCTCATGTCCAAGGCACGGCTCCTGGGTTCCTGGGCTGAATCCAACCTAGCCTCGATCAGGGCCGAACACATCTTGGGGGTCATGAACCGGCAAGCGGACTTTTTAAGTCGCTCCACAGTGGATCCCTCGGAGTGGGGGTTGCATCCAGATCTCTTCTCCGAGATCTCCCACAGATTTGGCCTTCCGCTACTAGACCTGTTTGCGTCATCAACCAATGCCCAACTTCCCAGGTACTATTCCCGCTATTTCCTCCCAGGGGCGGAGGGGACGGATGCCTTGTGGACTCAGTGGCAACCAGGCCTCCTTTACCCCTTCTCTCCCCTCCCACTCATACCGGCAACCATCTGCAAGCTGCTCCTGGAGCAGGCGGAAGTAATCCTCGTGGCCCCTTATTGGCCACAGAGGCCATGGTTTGCTGACCTGGTGAACCTTTCCCGATCTCCCCCTTGGCAGATCCCTCCTCATCGCGTGTCATTACATCAGGGGACCATACAACACCTGGACCCTCAATGGTTACAGTTGACCGTCTGGCCCTTGAGCGCAGTATAATGACTCAAGAACTGTTTTCTCCTTGAGCCATTGATATGATTCAGGCCTCTTGTCGTCCAGCGACCAATCGCATCTATCATTCCACTTTGAAAAATTTTTGCCATTGGTGTCGTGGGGGACAACTGAATATTTCCAAATTGACCGTCCCTCAGATAGTAGATTACTTTTTGGAGGTCCTGGACAAAGGTCTTGCCCTGGCGATCATTCGCCGGCAGGTAGCGGCCCTTTCTACAATACTCATTTGTGCAGACTCAGTTCCCTTAGCTCACCATCCCAGGATTCACGCCTTTATCAAGGGTGCGTGCAACACCAGGCCTCCCGTGGTACACAGGTAACCCTCGTGGGAATTGCCGCGCGTCCTTCGCGCTCTAACTAAACCACCCTTTGAACCCATAGCAACTATCCCGCTGCAGAATCTGTCCCTTAAGGTGGCGTTTTTAATCAGCATTACATTGGCCAGACGTATTTCTGAACTAGCCGCCTTATCAGTCAGAAATGACCTTTGCATCTTACAGAGCGATAGGGTGATTCTTCGCCTGGACCCCACCTTTGTGCCCAAGGTGAACTCGCTTTTCCATAGAGCACAGGAAATCATTTTACCAAATTTTTGTCCCAATCCTTCCCATGACCTGGAGCGGCAGTGGCACATGTTGGATGTTTGCAGGGCACCGTGACGTTATATGAAGTGCACGGAGCCTTTGCGTAAGTCTGAGGCACTGTTTGTATCTTTCTGCCCGACTTCACTGGGCCAGAAGGCTTCCGCAGGGACTATTGGCAGGTGGATCAGAGCCTGTATTGCAGAGGCATATCAGGCCTCTTCCCTACCGGCTCCAAGTAATCTCACTGCCCATTCCACTCGCAGTGCTGCGACCTCTGTGGCATGGGCCACTCAGGCGTCCATTGTGGAGATTTGCAGGGCTGCGACATGGTCCTCGCCCTCCCCGTTTGTTCGCCATTACACAATTGACCGCTTTGCTTCAGCGGACGCCTCCTTCGATCAGCGTGTCCTTCAGCAGGTGGTCTCCGGGGACACTCTTCCGGCCTTTTCTGTTTCCCACCCAACGGGACAGTGAGGCTTTGGTATGTCCCATTGGTGGATTCTCCATCTCCTGTACTGGAGAAGGGGTGTTGTCTTACCTGAACGCCTTTTCTCAGTACGGAGATGGAGAATCCACACCCACCCTTTAGGTCAGTTAGGCCGTATTTAAGGGTTTGAGAGCCAACACCTAGTTCATCTTCAGCCACTTCGCCCTCGTTAAGACTGGATCTCCTAGCAAGAGGGGGCGTGTCAAGTTTGGCTACTTGGTCTCAAGAGCAGGCAGACTGAGAAAACCCATTGGTGGATTCTCCATCTCCGTACTGAGAAAAGGCGTTCAGGTAAGACAACACCCCTTCCAACAATCAGGTGGTTAATAGAAATGGCCACTAAGTGAACATGTGACTGAGAGAGATGCCGCAAAGATCATAGATTGCTGCTGTCTCGTCCAAGAAAAAGTTCTGTGGTACAGCTATGCCATTGTTACTCTCAATCCAGCGTGAATTTGTGTCAAGAGCATGAAATTTGATCATAAATGCACACATTGGTTGGAAAATGCATTTTTATTACCATTCATTACATCCTCAACTCGCAACCATTGTGTTGGAATATTTTATTCCTTACCCAGTTCATCCTGAGTCAGGTTAATAAAAAACACCAGGCAGCTGCATGAAATTAAGTTCTTTATTTTTCACCTAAGGACAATGATAGCAAGCTGCTAGGTGGGCTGAAGGCTTCCTCCATCCAGCATAGGTTATATACATTAAAATCAGTCCCTCCTACAGAATACAAAACCCCTTTCCCAGTCACTCATTTCCTTCCACACATCATTCCATATAAGGAACTCCTTTCCTTGCCAGGGCTTCTAAAGGTTTTTTCATCTCCAAGGAGAAACTATCCTTGGAATATACACCTTATCTTTCCTTAGAATGCATATCTTATCTCAATCCACTGGATAAACTACTTTAAAGGTTTGTGAAGAATGAAATGTGAGAAGCCTTACAAATCTTAAAAGTAAAATAAAAGGAGACATGGTGTCTGTGCCTTAATAAAAGTGTAACTGCTCAAATAAAACATTCTAATACTATATAATAAGTCATGTTCTAATAGTTCAAAGTTACAACTGAGCTAATTATGACCTGATTTTGAAGTTATGGTCACTCCAGCACCCCCGAGATCCTTCACCCTTACGACTGATCCCAGGTACGTTGCAGTGTACTGCCCTTCCTATCTTCCCCCATCCCACCCCTCAGCATCCTCAGAGGCTTTGGACCTGCTTCCCTCCCACCTGGTCCCTGAAGGCCTTGGGTCTGTTTCTTACCCCAATGGTTCCTACACACTCCTCCCCACCCCTAGTAACCGATTGCACCCTTACCTTTAGAAGTTCTCCAGAACTTCATAATCTCCAGGAAACAGAGCACACTGCCCCATCTTTAGGCCATCTGACTTTGTCCCAGAAGCGGATGCCATTTTCAGAGTGGTCGTAATAAACTGTGTCTGCTCCAAAAATGGTATCTGCTCCCAGGAGGCAGTCATGCAGCCCAGGGAGGCCAAGAGACGTAGCAGCCTGGGAATAAAGTCAGGAGAATGTCAAAGAGGCAATGATGTCTAATTTGTAGAATCCAGTTCAAATCCTGCTGGACTTTTCCTTTCGTGCTGGTTTTGGGGTAAATAGGTAAAAGTTCCAAACAGCAAAGAATTCATGATATAATTCTCTGAATTATTACAAACCAGTGAGAAAATGGCCCTTTTCTCCAACAGGATGCAATTTCTTTAAATATCTGCTACAAAATAATCAGCAATATCTCAATTACAGCACACATAAATCTCTAATGGCCAAACAAACAGCTTATCTAGTTTTGCCATGCAAAACTTGTGTGATTGACATCATGTAGACATACTGAAATGAGATATTATATGCAAAAGACTACTTTCACTGCATACTTTATGGTTGCAATGCTTTGTATTTTGATTTAGGCCTCACTTAATATAATTGGGTTATTTCTAAGTAAAAGTACATAGATCACACTGTATCTGGTCTAAGGCAGACACTTATGCTAGCCTAGTTATCTTGATTTCTGATCTTTTAAATTAGCATCATAGTCTGGTATAATTTATATTTTAAGGCAATCTTCCCTAGTCCACATAATTTTAAAGAAATTGCATTTCTGGAGACAACCAGGTTAAGGAAGGCTAAAATAGCATATTTTACTGCCAAATATCAACATGTTCAAATTTATATAACACTATAAAATGTATGCCTCTTTTAACTCATTATATAGTATAAATCAGGCCCCATAGCAGTAAAGAACAGGTTTTAATAATTTGGTTAAATAATATTTTTAGAGAAATGTTACTATACTGTACTTAGGAAAGTTCAAAGGTCATGCACCAAACAAATAAGCGTTTAGAAGAAAATGGCAATCAATTCAAACATTTAATGTAATTTATGTAATAAATTGTTTATAGGGCCTGACTTTTGGTACATCGTGTAGGCGGAGTATGTATGTTTGTATGTGAAATTGCATCTCTTAATAACATATTCAGTTCAGGTAAGATGTTTATTATAAAAATGTTTTCCCTCCACCTCTCTAGGACTGTGGTAGAAAGCACACAATCCTATCACCATGGTGGCAATAAAATGAAATAGATATCATTTAAGATGTTCATTTCAGCAAAATCACACTCTGTGCTCTTTTATCTAACTCAGATCAATATCAGCAGTTCTATAAGTCTTTTAGCTGTTTTATATCATGTAGCCACTACATAAAACACTAGAATTATAAAGGACCATTTAGGCCATTCTCAGAAATCAGAGGATCAAACATTTCACAGATAATAGAACAAATCCATGCTCAGTCAAATTGACTGGACTTGCCTAACAAATTCAAGCAACTTTGTCAAATGCCTAGAACTTGGGGGGGGGGATAAATCAACTCAGTGACCATTCAGAGCTATGGTGGTGCTGAAAAAATGGACTTATGACTGATCCTCAAAAGTTCCAGATTTTGCAGCATCCCTTCAGTCGTGATATGATTTGAGTGCTTGAGTGTCCAGTTCATAATTACGTCACAGCAATCCATGTCACATTATCACCATTTGTGACCTTCCCTGCCAGTTTCCCACAAGCAAAGTCAATGCTGCCATTGCTTTTTCTTCCGAAGAACCCACTACAGAGGACAAGGTCTCAGGGACCTGCCTGCAGCACTCTCAGCCTCCCGTGGCTTCAGACAACCCTCCTCTAATCACCTCTCCCAACCCAACCAAGGCCTCCACCAGCCTTCTGTAGCCCCACCATGCTCCCTACTCCCTGGGACTTTCACTTCTTACCACTTAACAAATGTACCCTGAAGTTACAACAGCAACTGGGACTTTCCGGATTGCCATCGCTAAGCAATTTGGTCATGTGGCATTGTACTTTATGACTACATTGCTTAGTAATAGTAATCCCAGTCCCATCGTAACCTGAGGCTTATCTGTACCGTAGCGCTAAAGAGGTGGATAGAACATTCTACTTCCTTGAAAATAGGTCTTTATTTTATGTGACTTGGACACACAGCAGGAATAAACAACAAAAAGAAACACAGCCTCTGGATTCACATTGGAGGACTAGGAGGAAGAGATGAGGAACATTATGGCTGCCAAATACCTTCAAGAGTTAGTATTGGTTATCATCCTCTCTGGGTCTTTCCAGTAGAACCTTTTACAACTTGATCATATGCAAAGATGCAGTGTGTCAAAATTAGACTGCACATTGTTTATTTTATATTCATATTTGGCTTCATTTACTATAACTTCTATTTACATGATTTTATTAATCCTTTGTATCTGTACATGCTCCAGTTTAATAAATCACAGGATTTGGGGAACAATGTGCAATAGTTATTTCCCTGGGTAATTATAATTATATGAAAATATTACCAAAACAGAAGAGATACCTTTGACTATTTACAGTGGAATGGTAATAGGTATTCTCATCAATTATTCACCTGGAGATACTTCCACAGACCAATTAATCATAGAGATAAATAGTGAAATATTCACTCAAATAACACACATTAATCTAGATATGTAAAATAAGCCATTACACTGTGATCCCTCTCTTGCTCTGTACAAAATTTTACTTAGCAACTTCAATTAATCTCCATTCAAGGTTTTGTTTTTTTTTAAAAAAAAAATCAAAGTACTGTTTATCATTGCCCAGCAAAACTGACCAGAGATATTAATCACCTTTTTTCTATTTGTCATTATTCATTCATGCCTTCATTTAGGAAAAGGCAAGAATATCCTACGCTGGAATCTTCTTTGACTCCTGCTCCATTTATACCTCATATTTGGGCTATATCTGTACAGTGGAATCTACTGGGAATACATTTCATGAGATGAATATATACAGCTCATTCCCCTGAGACAAAGCTATACAAGTGTATATGCATACCTGTGTGCCTATACACACACATGCCATTATAGAGGAAAAAAGGAGGGGTAGTTCCTTTACGGAAGCAGACCTCTAGGTAAGGAATAGAAAGGGTCATGCAGAAAGCCTTCAGGCTTTAATAAAGCTACACAACTGTGAAAAACGTGAAAAGTGTGGTCATGAATAAATATGGCAAAAAAGCTGATTCAAAGTGCTGTCTGTTGTAGAATAAGACAAGGGGCTTGCAGGTAAAAATTCCCAAGTTGTTAGAAACAGTAACAAATAGAGGGAAAGAGAAGACTTTTTCTTTGAACTCCATGAGGAAAATTTAGTTTTCCATAGATTCAGCTAATGTGTCCCCTGTATTTTACCAACAGTGCAAAGAGCTCAAAAAGTGCATACATTTGTCTATATTTTCCAGTCCAAAGAACATCTGCTTAGAGAGACTTTCCTGTACAATCAGAAATACGCAAGCTGTGCCGATCTTTTGCGATGACTGGGGTTGGCAAAAATGCAGTCCTTGCTCCATTTAGACTTAGGAAAAAAAAACATCCTTACGAAAGAATAATTCAACTCTGTTTTTGTTAGCATCCCCCAGGTAAATGAAATGTCCCCAAGGGATGGCAGCAGCAACAGTAGGCAAAGGAGTGGTGGCTGGGGATTAAAATGTTCTTTTTCAGACTGACCGTCTTCTTAGCTTCAACTGTGTCTCTCTCATCTCGCAGATTTTTGTTCATCTCCCTGCCAGACAAATGCACATGTTATGGCTACGCTGTTCACATTTGTCCTTTTCCTACATCCAAACTTAAACAATTTTCATGCTAGTGACTTATAGTCATAGCATCACCTAGTCATTGCTGAAGTCATATAAGCCCTGTTCAGCTTACTGTTACTTTGGCAAAATGATGGTTGCACAGGTCCGAGAGGCTGCGACCACTAGTGCAGAAATGACCTGACTTACCTACTGGTACGATGTACTACAACACCTGTAATTTCTGGTCACATTTTAAAGGTACCAGATTGTAGATTTCATAACCATTGATAGTCATTAACAACTCTTAAACTGTGTTTGCCTCATCTACTTACCTATGGTTTACTTATCAAGGATTTATGTGATTAATCAAATGTTCTGGATTTGCATAATGCACTGAACTATAAGTTGTATGAATACAGCCTCAGCAGACAGAGAGGACAAGGAAGGTAAGAAACTATTCTTTGTACAACCACAAATGCTAGTTCAATAATTTCTTTGGCACCTGGATTGCATTTCATTAATTTTGGAGACCAGTTGCTTATGTCTGGTAGCCATCATGTGGAATCGACCCAATGTCAACTAATCAAAAAGTTTCTGAGTTCCATTTTCCCATTTTGGCAATGATCCAACAAATACTAGATCATAGTTAACTCTTGGCCATCCAAATATTTAATTATACAAATTATTAATAACACATTGTGTTATTATTCTGAATACAAAATAGCTTATTTTGGGCGTGCCACTGTAAAAGGAAGGGGGGAAAAACTAGTCACGCAACTCAAGATTATTTTGTTTGTCTGCATGACATCATTCTGTTTCTTCTGTACAGCATGATCAAAATAAATCTTGAGTAATTGCTATCTGTAAAGGAGGCCAATAACTCTAACAGCTACCGTAATTCCACTGTAGGGGCCTCTCAACACTTTCAAAGAACTGTTTTCTCTTAACTGTGTGTTAAATACATATTGTTCCTTTCCATGGAATTGTATCTCCAAATATAAAGACTGGGATATCACAGGCGTTTTGAGAGAATTAATCCCAGGTAGAGGAAGAGACACTTTCCTTCCCCCCCTCCCATAATTCAGTCACAAGCCTCCAATTGCAAAAGTCCATTTCCCTTCTTTTTAATTTTTTCTTTTAATCTTCTACCATCATGTAATATACCTACGGTTTCCCTAAAGCAGGGGGCCCCCAATCCCTGGCCCGCAGCCCACTGCTGGGCTGTGACCCGTTCAGAACCAAGCTGCAGAAACGGTGGATGAGCATGCATGCACTTACACACTTGCACTTACACACTTGCAGCTCCATTTGTGCGAGTGGCCGATGCAGGAGCCGTGCGTGCATGCATGTGTGCCCGCAGCTGGCACGGAACCATTCCCTCTCTCCCCTCCCCCACCTGTCCGCAAAGCTAGAAAGGTTGGAGACCGCTACCCTAAAAAGATCCACTTTCTGCAGCTGCTTCATTCACGTATTTTCCAAGGAACTGGACAGACACTCACTCTTCCAAACACTTCTTTTCAGATGCTTTTCCTACCTGAGGAGCTCCAATTGACGCAAGAGGCTTTGTTTTTCTTTCTGCATATTCTTAGAAGCTTGAAATATATCTCTGGGGTAGAAGAACGAAAAAAGGATTTCATATACGCAAACCTGTATTTTATTCTTTTGCAGACATTAATATTGGCTAAAACTGAGCAGTCCTACACCTGCTGCCGGTAACTGTATATGGAGGATGGCCTACTCTAAGTTAATTAACACTAAGTCTCCCTACTTGTTCACCTGCTACACAATGCCATAATGTTGCTTATGTGTTTTTGGCTTAATTCTATCATGGTAATCTGCCAGCTGTAATTTATGATTTAATATGAAGTGCAAACCCACCCATTTTGGTTTGCTGAACATGATTAAAACAAACAATGGCTAAGCACACGATATGAACCCGGACTATTTGTTAATAGCCTATTCTTATCATAGAGTTATAGACAAAGCTATTTACCTAGTTGCCTTTTTCCCCCGAAATGCAGCAAAGGTCAACATTCATGTGTCCTTCTAACCCCACCTTTTCCCCTCCAGTGGTTGTATGTATGCACAAGGTATGGTTTGGCCCTAAGGATATAGGTTAAGTGACATACAGGGAGTCCTCCACATACAACATTCATTTAGCAACTGTTTGACATTACAAAGGCCCTGGAAAAGTGATTTACGACTGGTCCTCACACTTATGACCAGCGCAGCATCCCACAGACATATGACCATCATTCGTGACTTCCCAGCTGACTACCGACAAGCAAAGTCAATGAAGGAAGCCAGATTTGGTTAACAACCATATGATTCACTTAATGACTGCAGTAATTTGCTTAACAACTATAGCAAAAAAAAATGTCATAAAATTGGGCACTACTTTCTTAACAACAAACTTGTTTAGCAATGAAATTCTTTTCCCAATTGTGGTTGTACATTTATGGACTATCTGTATATGTTTATCTGAGCACCCCAAAGCAGCTTTTTAGGAAGTTTTATTTTTGAAAAAGCCATCTTATCTAAAGCATTGTGTCTATGGATACTGGGTAGTTATTGTTTCTCAACAATCACCAACTTTGACCCTTCAAATACGTTTCTAGTTCAACTCCAATAATCCCTGACAGCATAGGCATTTGGGATTTAAGGCTCGTGTGTTTGAAGCAGACCGCATCAGAGAAAGCTGCAAAAAATTGTTGCAGAGAGAACAGGACCATTCTCTTAGCTCTATTTACCTTGGAAAGCAGTTTGGTCAATTAAGTACTAACAAATAGATTATTTACCACTTCATAATATACAGCAACTGGCTACTTGACTGGCAACAATGATTCTCAAATGATATATTTTTCTAAACATTAAAGATTTCCGTGGAGATAATGATAATACTTGTTTTGTTCCAGGATTGTCATGCCCTGTAGGTTTTGACAAAAGAAGCTTTATATTTAAATGCCGAGGTGTTTGTTACCCAAGCTAATTCCTTCATGAAGCTTCTAGAAAACGTAAATGGAAAAAGACTTCCATTACTAGTTTATCTCAGGGAAAGGAAAGGTATTTATGCCTTCTGTGTACCTGAGATTTATAAAGACTGCAGCTGAGTAGGGAAAACGAAACAGCAGAAGATATTCATCCTTAAAGAGTTATCAATGTGCAGCAGCCACATACAATAGCATTGCTTTTCTAATATTTCCATTCTAACTAGGTGATACCATTCTACATCCTGCTGTGGCACCTGGTCATACCTGTTCTTCTGTTCCTGTTCTACCTGGGCTTCTTTCTGCAATGTTTGCAACTGACTTTGGGCTACTTCCAGCTCCCATTTGGTCCTCTCCAGCTGATCCAGGAGATTTTCACTCAGAATTTGTAATCTCTCATTTTGTATACGCATTTCTAGCTGCTCAGAATGCTGGCATTGTAACTGATGTTCCAACTAAATATAGACATTGATAAAACAAAATAAATATAGTTGGAGAACCAAGAACTCTGAATGAAATCTAGGATTGCAATAAAAACAATATCTAATATTGTTATGGTTTTATCCTAGGAGTATGGTTTTTTTCGTTTAAATTAGATTTTTTTTAAATTAATTTAAATTGCGTATAACAATACTGCAACCAATTTTGGTCACCATATTACAAAAAAGATGTTGAAACCTTGGAAAAAGTTCAGAGAAGAAGTTAAATAAATAATAATAACTAAAATGATCAAAGGCCTGGAGACTAAAACATACGAAGAACGGATGCAGGACTAGGGTTTAGCTAGTCTAAAGAAAAGAAGAAATGGGTGACATGATAGCAGTATTCCAGTATTTGAGGGGCTGCTACAAATAAGAGGGTGTCAAACTATTCTCCAAAGCACCAGAGGGCAGGACAAGAAACAATGGTTAGAAACTGACCAAAGAGAGAAGCAACCTGGAATTAAGGAGAAACTTCCCAACAGTGAGGACAGTTAACCAGTGGAACAGCTTGCCTCCAGAAATCATGGGCACTCCATCACTGGAGGTTTTTAACAAGAGGCTAGACAGTCACTTGTCTGAAATAATATAGGTTCTATACTTCTAGCTTGACTAGAAGACCTCCAAGGTCCCTTCCAGCTTCTATTCTATTCTATTCCATTCCATTCCATTCCATTCCATTCCATTCCATTCCATTCCATTCCATTCCATTCCATTCCATTCCATTCCATTCCATTCTATTCTATTCTATTCTATTCTATTCTATTCTATTCTATTCTATTCTATTCTTCTAATATGGATAGAATAATTATCCAAACAAACTCCATTTTCCAATTCTGAATTGTATTCCTCCAAGAATAATAAACATGCAGTTGTGACATGAATAAAGAGTGGCCTTTCTTACTTTGGTGGTGATTAGTGTACCAGACCAGAGTGAAATATGAATGGAGCTGAAATCCTGCCAAAGCCCTGGGCCTGGAGGTTAAAGGAGTACAGCAAATACTAAAAGGCAGTTGTGGCAGGCCTTGTAGATTAAGATAAGATTCCAGAAGAAACTTGGCCTACAATCATGGATTCCTACGTCAGGAATTTTATGAAGTTTGTTATATCAATATTATGCAATTGGCTCTCAGTCAGGCAGCTGTTACTTAAACCAATCCGGTATGGTTAGACGTAATCATAGACACATCCACCCCAAATACAAGGAATCTCTGTGAAAATTATTTTGCTCACCACATCATAAGATTTACATTGCTTTACAGAAGTGGCAGGCTAGACTACATCCTTCTTCAAATGGGCAGTTTAAACTTGTATCTTTCCTTAAATAGAACGTGGCTTTGCCCACTTTAGATCTGATATTATCCATGACAGTCACCAGAAAGGTATTCAGACAGAAATGATTCCGTCCATCCATACTGGCTTTGCAAACAAGATCCTTTCGAAGCCTATTATATTTATTCCTCCAGTATTACTATTCCACATCCTCCAAACATTTACCAAGGATTCTGGAAATTCTAATCCAGTATATTTAGGGAGCACTAGACTGGGCAAGAATAGTTTATAGTAAAGATTGTTACCCCTTTACTGAATGATAACTTTGGCTGTAATTCAGAAAGGATGAGAAGCAGGCCTCAGTCACCTTTTTCTGCCGGTAAAGAATTTTCTCAAATTCTTGCTCTTTGTTCTGCAACTTTTTCTGAAACATGTTGCTTTTTTCAAGCCTTGTTGACTCCTGCAAAAAAGGCAGAGGAACAAATTTCATTTTATCTTTCTTCCTCCATAAAATCATCCCCAGCACTTGCCAAACATCATAGGAGTAATCAGGGATTAGGATTGTGTACAGCTCAGGAGTTTACCTGCTGGAACAGCCGCTCCCTTTCAGCTTTAATTTGTTGTTCCATTTCCTCATAGAGACACCTGACTTCTCTTTCATGGTCAGTCTCTCTTCTAAAAGAATAGTACAGGAAGAAGGAGATGTGGAAAAAGTGTATACTGGTATTTTTCAGACTTGGCAAAAATGCTGGCTGGAGAATTCTGGTAGCAGAAATTCACACATATTAAAGTTGCCAGGTCTAAAAAACATCAGTATGTAATAAACAAAAATGAAAACAAAGAAAGAGAAGGGGAGAAATCTGTTCTTTAAAGCAAAATAAACATTATTTCACTTTACCACACATGATACAGCCTATTATTTTTCACTTACTAAGTTATGGAACTCTCACAGCACTACAAAACATCAGAAGGTTTAAATAGTTGCTGCCCGTAAAAAGAAAAATTCCTAAAAAAAGAAAAACTCAGAATTCTTAATAATAGAATTGATATGTTGTTTCTGGACAATGAATGTTTGCTGTAAGTTTTACAATCCTAGCTACAATCTTTAGCAGCTTTAGCTAGGCCTTGGAAAAATTATTCCAGTAAGACTCATTGTTGTAAAAGAACAAAGGGTGCCAAATGACTATAAAATAAAAAATTAGATGAATAGCATTTTATAATAAATTGACACAATGACTGTTTGATTTCAATTACTGACATTTTATCTATTTTGTTTTATTCACAAACAGTTGGCTAATCTTGGCATCATTGTTAAACCCCATATTTTACATCAACTATGCCTCCATGCTGCGCATGAATATTTTATTAACAATATTTAACAGAAAGGATGCCTTTTAATTAAAAGTTTAAGCACTACTATACTTGCACAACATAATCTTTCCTCTAGATTCCCACATTTTGCTAGTTCCTATTGATGGCCCAAGGGAAGCCAATGCCCCAGCCTTCATCTTAATAAAAGAGGCATCAAGACATTCTGGGAACTGCTTACCGTTTTAATACCAGTTCCATGGATTCCTTCTCATGGTGCAGATCCTTGATGTATGAGGAAATATGGAAAAGAAACTCTTCAAACCTGGCTAGGAGTTCTGGTGCTTCTTTTTGGATTCCAATCCAAAGCTCTTGAATTTCACCCTGACTGGAGTAAAGACAGTGGAGATTCTAGCAAAATGCTTTTAAAGACACTACTTTAAATTCTACTCCTACCCACACTTCCTTATGATGATAAGAAGCAGACCACAAGAGGAAAGACATAAATCTTAAAATCTGAGCTTTTTCCCGGACATAGGTTTGCACCTTTTCCCCCTCAAAATAGTTTTGGTTGACTCTTATTTCATTACCAACCCAAATTTTCTCAGTTTTACTATTCTTCCTTCATTAACGTAGTCAGTGGCCTAGCAACTCTTCTCATAGTAACTCCTAGCATTTAGGGCATAAGAAATCCATGGCCACCAGATTTATTATAGCTCTCAGAGTTTCTAGTCAATGTGACCACTGGTAAGAGATACCAGGAGCTGTAATTTAGCATCATCTGGAGAGGCAATAGTTATAGCTCAATAATTATATAGCAAAGAGTCTGCCAAACGAAATTCAAGACAACCTTTTTTGAACATAAGGCTGTTGAATGGAACAACTATCATAATCGTACTCTAATGGGAAAAAAAAAACAGATGGGAGAGCCCAGCTTACTCTTCAAAGACTTGGGAGGCTTCAAGCTGCTCCAGCACAGAGCAAAACTGTTTTCCCCCTTCATCTGTCTGGTCCAATTCCTCCGACCAGCTAGACTCAAAGGTCTCCTCGTGACTGGCATTTTCAGAGTTCTGGTGTGGCTCATTTCCTATGAACTTCCCTGTGAAAACAAATGAAAGAGCACACGATCACTTTACAGACCACAGAAAAGACATTTGCTCTGGGCTAGTTTGTAAAGAGAGAGAAGTATAATATTGATTGGAAACCCACCGAAGTTACCAACTTAGGGACAAAATCCCAGTCTGCAAAATCAGAACCTACATAACTAATCGGGGAAGCAAAATTACGGTAGGGACCCTTCATGAAACAGCAAATCCATAAGTGCCTTAGAAAGTGCCTTTCTGAATCACATTAGCTACGCCAGTTGTCATAAGAACAATAGGACTAGCCATCCTTAGCCCACCCATATAATTTATGCAGTGAACTGTGGCTACTCTGTGGCAAGGAAAGGTAATTTTGCTTATCACCCTTCCCTCACTTAGTACTCATAAGTATGTTTGAGTATAAACCACAGACTCCCCAGCCATCAAGACTTTTCACCATGCTGGCTGCAAATTCTGAAACTATAGTCAATCATACTCGGAGGGCAGCTTCGCGGTCTTAAAAGTATTCTCTGCTATTCTATAAAAGTGGCCGTTCATTCAGCAACTATTTGAAATTAAGATAGTGCTGAACGAAGGTGTCCACAGTCGCGGCCATTACGGAGCCCCTACAGTCATGTGACTGCAATCTGGACTCTTAGCAACCTCATGCGATCACCATTTGCAATCTTCCCTGCCAGTTTCCTGAGAAAGTCAACAGGAAAGCTGGATGAGGAGGTCACAAACCATTTTGTTTCTCTAAACAGTGCACC
This sequence comes from Bothrops alternatus, assembly GCA_034064705.1. NCBI lineage: Eukaryota > Metazoa > Chordata > Lepidosauria > Squamata > Viperidae > Bothrops > Bothrops alternatus. Next base: position 15,482,724 of record JARGCV010000248.1, read on the forward strand.
ACTTCCCCTCCCCAGCCCAGTTAGAGGGAAGGCTTTTGGGTAGTGCAGAGACGTGTTGTATGGAAGAACAAAGTTGGGACAGTCTCACTTCTCTGTGCAGTGTGCTGCCTCCCCACTCCCACACACACAGAGAGAAAGATTTTCTAATTTTCTAGTGCATGGTGGGGAGGGGAGCCACCACACTGGGACAGAGCAAGGATGCTCAGATCACCCAGCAGCCACTTCTGTGTACAGAGGAGAGCTATCTGTCCTCCTTCAGCAGGCAGCTTTTTTGCTCTATTCATTTAACAACCCGTTAGCAACTGCACCTGGGAGGACAGGGACAACGGTCACTGAACAAGGCGATCATGTGGGCATCTCACTTAAGGACTGCAACAAGTTACATATGTAATGGGCAGGCTCCATTACAGTTGTAATCCAAGGACTACCTGTATTATGTTTGTTGTTTCCAGGACTAAATTCTGGCAGCCCTAACACAGACTATGGTTGAATCCTGGATTTTACAGAAGGCATTTGGATTTACATGTATTCTTACGCATATTAATAAGTCAAAGTTTTTAATACTACAGTTTGTGAAATAACATAACACTAACCTGATTTGCACATCATGATAGGGCAAAAGTACAGTTATTATAGCATAGTGTTATATATACCATAATATCTATTATATGTGAACTAGTGCCAAAACGTGGAAGTTGCTACCAGGGAGAGTGTATTGCTTTTTTCCATTCCTTTGAATGGCCTTGCTTGGTTCAGAAGACAGAGCACAGTGATGCTTTCCCTCTGCTACATCCCCCCCCCAGTATTTTAATTAGTGTGATTTGTTTGATTTGTGTAGGCTGACTGTGGCACTCCACTTATTATTGGCTTGGCAAACAATCGATTTCAGAGTTTTTGTTGGGAATCTGCCAGCTAGGTTGGAAGGCGGGGTGTCAAGCGTGGGCTTAGCTTAAAATCTTTGCACAATTGCAAAAAGCATAAACTTTCCACACCTAAGATCCATGAAACCGTATGCGGTTATTCCCAAGGGATGGCAAGCAGTCTGGGGAGATTCTTGTAATTTAGGTAGAGAACAATAAAGTTACTTCCTTTAGCTATCTCCAAGTGGCTCTGGCTGCTTGCAGCTGACAGTTTTTTAATACATTGGTTCTGATTCCTTGATAGGGAGTCAACAATTAACTATTCTGGGATTAAGTCAGTACTAGCAATATTCTATAATGTGATTACTGCGTCCTAAATGTGACCTGAACTGTCTACTCTTGGAACTCCAAGACATTTACACTTTGGACAAAATATACTGTATCGTGTCTCTACTCTTAATTTATCAAATCAGAATCTCTCATTGCTTTCCTACCCAATTCCCTAGGTCTGATCTCTTTGATCAGCCCTCTTCATATCAGAATCTTAGAACTGTTGACTTGTTGTTTTCTTAAACAGAGGAATTTGGCTTCTTCTAATCGGCACAAGGGTATTTTAGTAACCTCCCCTCATTCAGAGCCAGCTCATACCGAATAAATCTTTTTTTACAGTATCTACTTTGCCTGCATGGGGGCTTCATGCTTGCTGCGTATTTTAGCAGTAAATGAGAAGTGTTGGAAGACTTCTTAATAGGACAGCAGGTTGTTACAAGAAACCTCATCCCAACATTAAGAGGAAGTACATTCCATACTCTGTTCTGCAAACATGAAGTTTGGTGTGGCTTCCAGATGTTCACCACTCTGAGAAACATGTTTGTGGAATAGACATGGGGTAAAACAATTCCTGAAAGTACACCAACATTTGTGAGCAGTGTTTGTTTTACTAAACAAACTAAACAAATAAATTGGCAAAGATAAATAGTTCACCAGCTTGGATCTACTCCTCGTCTACCCATTCCTCTTTGCTTCTGAGTAGAACTACAGTTTCTGTTCTCCATATATATCACTGGCTTGCCTGCTATAGTAGACTCAATTCTCAGTATGGTTCCATCCTCAGTTCTCAGCTGTCTGAGAAGAGAAATATGGATTTCCTGTCTACTGTTTGCCTTCAACAGGGGCAGCTGTCGTTGTTCCACATGTACTCATCATCACCTTCCAAACTCTCCTTCTTCTTCTCTTACCTAGGCCTACACTGAATTCTACTGGGGTGAGGTAACCATTATTGTCTTGCACCAGACTGTCAAAAACAGCCTCCAGCTGTTCAGTAGTGAATGGTAGCTCACTTTGTAACCGCTGTGGAAAAGAAGAAAAAGGAAGATCAGATTTAGGATTTAGATCTATAATTAGCAGAACAAATAGAAAATATTATTCTCACTTCATTTCCCCAGTTGCCTCCACTGAACTAAACTTGCCAAGTTCTTGTGCAAGGACAGATGAAAGAATTTAATCTGACCATTTGCACACTTCCATTTTCTGCTCTAAACGCATATTAATGGGTAGAATTTCTGGTTAAGGTGGTCTTAACCAACCACCAAAGTCTGTTCCTGTAATTAGCATTTACTGTGATAAACCAGAGAATGAAGTCCTGAATAACCTCATCCGTATGCAACTCATAGAAAAATTGGCATGTGTCATATATAAACAACGAACATTCTATTTTGCCAGGGCAGAAATTGGGTATTCTCTAAGTGCACATTCTGTTCACCTTAGCTGCAGTTCATAGCCACCACCATTCAATTGGTATTTCTTCTGTGCCTTTAACAGCAGTCTGCAAATTATGCAAATATATGCAAATTAAGGGACAGGATAAACTTTTTTTCAGCTTTACAGTATATCCCTTCAATAGCCTTCACAGGCTTTATTTCTTCATGGCAAAAGAAAGACACAGAAAGATGGCCACTGAAGCCAAAGTTGCATTTCTGCTTATAAAAGGCATCAGAACACTTCTACTTTCTTTTGGATTTATGTTGAAGACTTCCTCGCCTTTGGGGTGAATTCCTTAGTAGATGCAGGTGCAGGTGTGACTTAGACACAATATCTGTGCCTATCCTTCAAGAATTTTGCTGCCTCGTGGTAAAATAATATTTTTTTTAAATTTTAAATTCTGTTTAGATTCTCTTATAAAAAATTAACTGTAGTAGATGACACTCAAAGTCTATATTACTCTATAAAATATGAATTTTCCCTTGCTTTCTTCTAATCCTCAAAGTACTATCAAGAACAAGTGAAACCCTTCGGCAGGGTGCAGGAGCAAAGCCAAAGTCTTCAGGATTTCAGCTTCATTTTTGCACTCCACCAAAGAAGTTCAGCTCTTCTCCATGCAGGGAAAGGAACTCCTTTGGTAGGATGCAGGAACAAATCCAAAATCTTCAGGATTTCAGTTCCATTTCTGCATCCTGCCAAAGGATTTCAGCTCCCCTGGGGAAGCAACTCTTTCAACCAGCTCCCAGAGATGAGGGGCGAGTCCTTCCCCATTGATGTTTCTGAGGAAATCAGCAAAGAAGACTGTAAAAAGAAATCACATGCTTCTGGGGCACTTGGTAACTGATCACTAATGTGAATAGGTTGTCAAGCACCCAGGTCACGATCATATGATCGCAGAGATGCTGATGCGACGTTTTGCCATAGCCAAAAATTCCTTTATGGCCTGTAAAGCACCCTTTTTGGCGGCCATTGTCATTCCAGTCCATCATTAATAGAAGAGTTGTAACTTGGGGATTACCTGTATATTTTCAAAGTTTGCTATTGTATACAAAATGATCATATTCATTAATTTTTAATAAATAACTTAGTACCAGGAACTTTTTTCAAATTAATTGTGGGATATCACAAGTTGAGTTGTAGAAGATTCATTGCAATAGAACATTTTTTATCCTTTCTTGAACGCACATACATTCAGGTCTGCCTCCAAAGACAGGCTATATGGTAATTTGTTGCATATTTCATGACTTGAATTCATGTCTTATAAGTGTATACATAAACTTGGATGGGACGATGAGCAGAAAAATTAAATGCTGAACCTATAAGCGGTGACACTCCTTTTATTAAAAATACTCATTAATAACTCTTGATAAACAAACATTCTGCTGTCAGATAAGCTAATTAACATATAAATGTCTGGCTGACATTTCAGATTAAGCCACAATGTGCTCTGTTTATTTTTTATTTTTAATAGGAGCAATAAACCTGCCCAACATGTCTTAGTTGTTATATGCAAAACAATCCAAGATAGCTCAAGAAACTATGGCTAAATAAATCTGGCTTAACATTGTCACTAGTCATATTATTTTAAGGAATTCTAATTTATTAATTGAATGTTCTGATGTTTTGCACTTTGGCACTTTCAAGTTGTAATTTCTCACTGAAATTACCTTACTCAAAAATTGTTCGTAGCACAGTATGCTGGAAATTGAAATTTTCTATTGTTTTTTATATTACCATCTTTTAAATATTGTCCATTTATTCTTATGTATACAAACTACTGCTCTGTGTTTTTAATTAAATGAAGCATAGTCTTTGTCTGTGTTGTATTATATTTGTTTAAGGACTTTTTCCTTATTTTTTTAAAAAAATGCTTAGGACAAATTCAGCTTGCATGGGAAGTAAGAGCTAATGTGGAAAATGATACAAAATTTACCCATGATAGTAACCCACGAGCTTATATAATCATAACTTATAAATTAAATTATAATTGATTCATGTCATATATTAAGCCACAAACTTTTTGTTGTAAATATAGGTTAGCCAATTAATACTATGGCATTTTATAGTGACTATGGCAGATGGTTATGTTCAGCATTTTTGAATGGAACAATGAATAAAAAGTTTGAAATACACTGAACACACCAATGTTGGAGAAAAGTTGAAAAGATGATGGTCAAGAACCAAGAGAGATGAGAAAATGATGATTGGAATATTGACAGCCTTGTAAGGCTTAATAATAACAAGACAAACCATTGGTGAACAAATAAAAGGAACCAGTCAGAAAGTGGAAAGCTATATGGATTTTCTTGTGACAATTACCAGCAAGAGATCATCACCAAACTAGGCAACATAAACTATCTCTGTATGTTGTGAGAAAGGGCAAAGGAAAACACAAAGTGACTGAGATTCTCAGTCATCCAGGTCATGGTTTTCCCAAAGGTGCTTTTTCAAAAGACAACTGGAATTTATTTTTCCTTGAAGTAGTTTCACTTCTCATCCAAGAAACTTCTTCAGTTCGGAAGAAGAAGAAGTAAAGAAGCTTCTTGGATAACAAGCTTTTGGGACAAAATAACAAAGTACTAAACTGGGTTAGCTGAGCAACCAAAAAGTACAGGACATGATATGGACTTCTTTCCAAATGTGAGAACATATAAAAAGGAAGGATAAATATCAAACTGACTGACCAATGACAGAAAAAAAACCTAAGGCAGCTAAATGATGACAGTTTTCACCATTCCTTTCATACATTTGAGGGCAGATGGAAAAACAGAAACGGGGAAAACTAATGTCAATCATGCGTCAATACCAAGCAAACTTCAGCTTTAGTATTACATTTAAACTTCCACATAAAACCATTTGGTGCTGAACCTATAATAATTAAATTATGTTGTTTCATATTTCATGTTGCTCTGATAGTTGGTTTGCTCCAATACTGATTTCAAAAGCTCAGACTTGAATGTTCTGCTCTGTATTTGGAACAGAATCTGTTAAATAAAGTTCTGATATGCTTCCTCCCATGAATTATGATATGTTCCTACACCTAGTGGTTGGATTCACACAATACATCAAACAACAAACAAGCAAAGCACATTGTGTCTTGAAAAGCCAACCAGTTTCAGGTCCTTACCTGCATGTCCAGTCTTGTTATGAAGCCCTTCTCCTCCTTGTCACAGAGCCGGAAGAGCTCCTGCGCTTTTTCCAGCATTTCCACTTGCGTGTTTCCCTCACCACTCAAGCAGAGAAGGGGAGAAGGAAATGAAAGGGGGCCAGAGACGCCTTCAGTCATTCCATTTACTTCCTTGTCTTCCCGATGGAGAGTTTTGGAAAGTTCTTTCCCAGATCTGTCCATTGCTTCGCAACCTTTCCACTGGACTGATAAAGCATTGGGGTGGGGGAAATGATCTTAATTATTATTTTTTTCCTTAAAATACTGAATGAGAGACTTCCAAACATGTTCTGCAATGAAACTACTGAGAATAATCATTTATTTGACTGAAAAACAGGGAAAGAAAAGTATTATTCACAATAACAGTGAGTTAAATATGCAGTTATCCTGCCAAAATCTTGAAGCAAAACGGTGGTGTCCTGAGCCTGCAAAAGCAGGCTCGGGACATTGCATTGGTCCCTGGCATTCCAAAAGCTGCCCGGGACCAGACAGAGCGACGTCGGCCTTGTGCGCATGCGCAAGGCGCGAAAACGCTCTGTTCCTATTGGTTGACACTGTCCAGGCTTCTGGCCATATAAAAAGGCCTGCGTGCCTTTTGCTTTTGCTTGATTGTTACAGAAGGAGAATAAAGTGTTTGTTCATCATCGTCATGTGTCTTCATTATTCGCGCGCGAACGAAGTACAGAACAAAAACCTAGCTCACATATGCTTTGGAGGAAGTGAAAATTAGTGTTCTTGAACAATGCAGAATAAGTAAATAGTCTATGCTCTATGCATAGAACATGCGATTGTTGGTGCAAGTCTTAAGGTGCAATTGTAATCAAGATGAAATCACTACAGCATTCCATTAGGAGAAAATAGAATAGAAAAGAGACCTGCCACTATTCCAGCCTTTAATCTTTGAAAGTCTTTTGTATTATGCCACCACTGATTTAGATTCAAGAAAAGCCAGTTTTTGCTCTCCATGTCTACAATCGATTTCTAAGTTTTTGGAGGCAGCTTATAACTTCAAGTACACATGCTTCCAATAAATGTTTAGAACACATAAGCATGGACTGAGGCTACAATTCTGATGAGAATAAGTAATGCTAAATTCCATGGGGTGTACTTCTTGAAAAAACATGCTAGGAAAAATTCTACTTACATATATGTTACATTGCAGGCTTACTGATGTAGAAGTGTATATTGTATCTTTGTCCACAAATCTTGTATGATATTTACCCACTGTAAGACAAAAACAGTTAGAAATATCAATACTACTACATAGCAGACCTGAGATACAGTTATTAAATAAATATCAAACTAAAACCTATTTCATTCAAATACACATGCTCCCACTGAAACAAGAGTATCAGTTTCACAGATATGACTGATAACTTGCTTTCTTGAAAGAACCTTCTTATTTGATCAAACTCTATTAAACCAAGTTTTGGATACCCATTATCCCTGAGTGATAGATATGTGTTGGAAGGATGGAATATAAAACTTCAACCTTTAAGCAGCACTTATATTTGGAAAGTTACTCTTCAGATTATTTATTTATTTAGTGTATGATGAGAACAAGACAGAAGAGAAGTAAACATATACGCACAATCCACGTAATTATATACAAAACCTCTCGGGGCATATGGTATTGGCCTCATAACTGGATGTCCAATGAATATAAAGAAGAGAGATAACAACAGATAAAATACCTTTAAAGACTATGTTTAGATGGCAGAGATCATAAATCAAGTTCACAGAAGCCCTGGTTTTTTGCAACTCTTCAAAAGCTGAAGAATTAATGCAAGTTTTCCTAAAATGGGGCAGGTTTCCTCATTTTCCCCCCCAAAGCCTACAAAGACCAAACATTAATTGTGCAATTAAAACCATGAAAAGAATCCATGCTGTTTGAAAGAAAGATTGAAATAGCGTTACTACAACTGAAGACAAGGAGATACAGGCACATGTATTATCTGAAATGCTTAATTCTCTTTTTAGTCCATTCGATTTGGTCATAAAGAGTCCTTTGACAGAAAACAGGAAAGACCAGTAAGAAGACTTTTGTATTGTGTGGTATGATATTGTACATTCAACAGAAGAGATTAACACTCAAGGGAAAGTAGCAGGATGTATTCAAAGCTATCACAATACTTATTGCGGTTCAGCTGGTTCAGCAAAGCAGAAGTCTAATTTTAAAGAAGTCCTTATTTCTATAATATGCTAAACAAAGGCTGTTTAACTGTTAAGTACCCCTTCCTAAGGATTACTAAAAGCTAAGGATAAATTACCTCAGTGCAGTGTAGCCAAAGGAAAAGGATTACGTTTCACAATGAGGGAAACACAAAACTGTGCTCCAAAACATCCAAACACATTTTGTGAGAGATGCAGAGGAATAAGACCCAGTTTCTGTTTTTTTATCCCCGTTATTTTGTACAGCAGTGTTTTATCAGAACTCTAAATTAATTTAAAATTTTCTCTCTTCTTCCAACAGTGATCAGAAGTATGGTGTTTGCAGACAAAATGAGGCTAGACTTCGTCCCAATTATGGGGTTGTTGGTGCTCCCTCAGCTTGCTTGTTTGCTTGCAGATATTTCATTACCCAATTAGATAACTTCATCAGTGCCAATGAGTGTCGGGCCTGCTGTATATAACCAAACTCAAAGAGCATCAAGAACTCCACAATTCAAGCCTATTCTCTGCTTTTGTCCAGATGGTTAGACAGAGATGGTGGGGCGCTAAGTGTTCACACAAACTCTAAACAAAATGATACAGGTAATATACAGTAGATGCCTGAGTCACACATATATCTGGGTTGCCCCGGGAGGGAGTTCACTAAAAAGCATGGGATTGGTCTCGTTTATTGCCATGACTCGGAATCAATTCAATATATTGCTTAATCGCTGGAGAAATATTTTGCTAAACATTTAGCATCTTCAAATAAGATATATTATGTCACTTGTAGGTTGTACAGATATTCTGAGGGGGGTGGAAATGATATGTTAGATAAGAAAAAAAGTGGATACTGGTATTAAGTGAGTATTTTCACCCAATCCATGTCATGAGATGTTATGAACTCATGACCTGTGGACTTCAGCAACCACAGCAGAGCCTGGGATATCCATTGCTCAGCAAGCCAGCTTTTAAGTGAGTTTTACTCCATTTTACAACTTTTCTTGTTAAGTTTCTTGTTAAGGATCACTTCAGCATAAGAGGCTCTGACAAAGCAAGCAAGCAAGCATAAGAGGCTCTGACAAAGCAAGCAAGCAATAAGCATTTAACATTTTTACCTGGAGCAGAACAGAGTTTTCTCCATTTCCATTTCAAGATCTACTTTATATTTAATTGGATTGAGCAGATTGACTTATTACTAATATTGCTAGATTTATGTAACAGTGTCAACTGGATCACCTGAGTGGTGTAGCCGGGCTAGTAAACCAGCAACAAGCCCTGATTTACAACAGGCAGCAGTCCGGTAGCTTACAACAGTCAGCAGCAGCAGCAGCCGGGCTAGTAAACCAGCAACAAGCCCTGATTTACAACAGGCAGCAGTCCGGTAGCCAGTAAACCAGTAAACCAGCAACAAGCCCTGACTTACAACAGGCAGCAGCAGCAGCGGCAGCGGCAGCAGTGGCAGCGGCAGCAGTGGCAGCAGCAGCAGCCGGGCCAGTAAACCAGCAAACCAGTAAACCAGCCGGGCCAGTAAACCAGCCGGGCCAGTAGACCAGCAAACCAGTAAACCAGTAAACCAGCAACAAGCCCTGACTTATAACAGGCAGCAGCAGCAGCAGCAGCCGGGCTAGTAGACCAGCAACAAGCCCTGGTTTACAACGGGCAGCAGTCCGGTAGCAGCAGCAGCGGCAGCAGTGGCAGCAGCGGCAGCGGCGGCAGCAGCGGCAGCAGCGGCAGCAGCGGCAGCAGCAGCAGCCGGGCCAGTAAACCAGCAACAAGCCCAGACTTGTTGTGGAATTGTGGAAGTGGTTATTGTGGCTAACGGGCCTGCTCCGTCGCTGGATGTTTTTCCCTAAATTGTAAGACCTGTGGGTGAGGCCTTTGTTGCTGCTGCCATTATGTTGAACTTATATGAAGGCCTTATCTCTATCTTTGGGACGTTGGGTTCCACAATCATTGCTATTGTTAGTATAATTATTTTGGTTAGTATAATGGTTTTAGAAAGCTCTTGATCCTGACTGGGTATCCATCCAGAGCAATTGTTTGTTAGCTATTGTTTGTATAAATTTTAAATTTTAAATATTTAAATTGTTTAATACTATTTTAATTAATTGTTAGATGCTATGAATGATGGGGGGGACTGATGTTAGTGGAAAGAATCGGGTTGAATGGATGGTTAGTTTATTGTTTTTAATGTGTTTAGTTTAAAGAGTGGGAGGGATAAATTGGTCTTATGGATGAAGTTGTGGCTGAGTGGAATGAATGTGATGAACTGGCTAGCCTGCCTGGCATGGCAGAGGCGGAGGGGAGGGGAGACGCTGGCTCTGGGGTGATAGAGGGCCAAAGTATACCGGTCTTGCTGGGGAGAGGCAGATATGGGGGGAGCCATAGGGTAGGCCATTCTCGGGGAACAAGAGCTCGCTGTCTAAAAGCGATCCCTTGCTCCGACCCTGTGAGTTCAACCCGAAGTACTGGTAATGGGCGAAATCCGGACCCTGGGCTCAGGTTGTTGCTGCTCAATGCCAGGTCGGTTGTAAATAAAGCTCCCCTCATCCATGATCTTCTCCTGGATGAGGAGGCCGACCTCGCATGTGTTACCGAGACCTGGCTGGGCACGGAGGGAGGAGTTCCTCTCTCTGAGATGTGTCCAGCCGGGTTTCAGGTATGGCACCAGCCACGACCCCAGGGAAGGGGGGGAGGAGTGGTTATTATAGCCAAGAAGACTTTTAGCCTACGCAGGCTCGCTGTTTCTGAGATTGCGGGTTGTGAGTTGCTCCTTGTGAAGTTGGACCTAGGGGTTCAGGTGGGCTTGTTGCTCACGTACCTGCCTCCCAGCTGCGTGTCAACAGCCCTGCCTGCGCTACTTGAGGGGGTTGCTGGGCTGGCGGTTGAGTTTCCCAGGCTTATTGTCTTGGGGGACTTAAACCTTCCATCGCTCGGCGGATCCTCTGGGTTGGCGCAGGAGTTCATGGCCACCATGGCAACCATGAACCTGACTCAAGTAGTTCAGGGACCGACTCACGAGAGGGGACACACTCCCGACATGGTATTCCTCTCAGAACAGTTGAGTAATGATCTGAATTTAAGGGGCTTAGATATCTTGTCTATGTCATGGTCAGACCATTTTCTGTTACAGCTTGTTTTCAAGGCTCCAATCCTCCCCTGCAGGGAGGCGGAACCGATTAGGTGGTTCCGCCCCAGACGTCTGATGGACCCAGAGAGTTTTCAGAGGACGCTTGGGGAAATACCGGATTCTCTCATTCTCGGTTCGGCAGAGTCCCTGGTTACGGCCTGGAATATGGCTGCGAAGGGGGCTCTTGACCGGATCGCGCCGCTGCGACCTCTCTGTGGTAGCAGACCCAGGAGATCTCCTTGGTTCACTGAGGAACTCAGGGGGATGAAGCGCCAGAAGAGACGTCTAGAGAAGCGATGGAGGAAAAGTAAATCCGTATCTGACCGAACACTTTTAAGATCTTATATCAAGACTTATCAGGTGGCGCTCAAGGCGGCAAGATGCGCGTATCATTCCGCCTTGATTGCATCTGCGGAATCCCGCCCAGCCGCCCTGTTTAGGGTAACTCGCTCCCTCCTTAATCAGGGGGGGGTTGATGCACCCTTGCAGGGTAGTGCTGAGGACTTTAATAAGTTTTTTGCGGATAAAATCGCCCAGATTCGGATGGACCTTGACTCCAATTGGAATGCAGTGTCGGCTGATAATGATTCAGTCGAGATGACAGGGACTCGTCTTGATCCTGTTGTGTGGACAGAGTTTGACCCGGTGGCACCCGATGAAGTCGACAAGGTCATTGGAGCTGTGAGCTCCGCCACCTGTTTATTGGACCCGTGCCCCTCCTGGCTGGTTTCGGCAAGCAGGGAGGTGACGCGGGGCTGGGTTCAGGAGATTGTTAACGCTTCTTTGAGGGAGGGGTCCTTTCCGGCTCCCTGCAAGGAGGCAATTGTGCGCCCCCTCCTCAAGAAGCCTTCCCTGGACCCAGCTGTATTAAACAACTACCGTCCTGTCTCCAATCTTCCCTTTATAGGGAAGGTTGTTGAGAAGGTGGTGTCACTCCAGCTCCAGCGGTCCTTGGATGAGGCCGATTATCTGGGCCCTCAACAGTCAGGATTCAGGCTCGGCTACTCCACGGAAACTGCTTTGGTCGCGCTGACGGATGATCTCTGGCGGGCCCGGGATAGGGGATTTTCCACTATCCTGGTGCTACTTGACCTCTCAGCGGCTTTCGATACCATTGACCATGGTATCCTTCTGCACCGACTGGGGGGGTTGGGGGTTGGGGGCACTGTTTTGCAGTGGTTCACCTCCTACCTCACTGGTCGGTCACAGTCGGTGTTGGCGGGGGGTCAGAGGTCGACCCCTAGGTTCCTCCCTTGTGGGGTCCCTCAGGGGTCGGTCCTCTCCCCTCTGCTGTTTAATATCTACATGAAACCACTGGGTGAGATCATCCGACAACACGGGGTGAGATATCATCAGTATGCTGATGATACCCAGCTTTACATCTCCACCCCGTGTCATTTCAGTGAAGCAGCGGAAGTGATGTGCCGATGTCTGGAGGCTGTTAGGGTTTGGATGGGTGCCAACAGGCTCAAACTCAACCCCGACAAGACGGAGTGGCTATGGGTTCTGCCTCCCAAAGATAATTCAATCTATCCGTCCATCAGCCTGGGGGGGGAGCTTTTGACCCCCTCGGAGAAGGTCCGCAACTTGGGCGTCCTCCTCGACCCACAGCTAAACTTGGAACATCATTTGTCGGCTGTGGCGAGGAGGACATTTGCCCAGGTTCGCCTGGTGCACCAGTTGCGGCCCTATTTGGACCGGGAGTCTCTGCTCACAGTCACTCATGCCCTTATCACCTCGAGGCTCGACTACTGCAATGCTCTCTACATGGGGCTACCTTTGAAAAACGTTCGGAGACTTCAGGTAATGCAGAATGCAGCCGCGCGAGCAGTGTTGGGCCTGCCCAGAAATGCCCACATCTCAGCATCACTCCGTGAGCTGCATTGGCTGCCTATTGGTCTCCGAACGCAATTCAAAGTGTTGGTTATGACCTATAAAGCCCTACATGGCATCGGACCAGGTTACTTACGGGACCGCCTGCTGCCTCACGAAACCCAGCGACCGGTTAGGGCCCACAGAGTCGGCCTTCTCCAGGTCCCGTCGGCCAGACAGTGTCGCCTGGCGGGGCCTAGGGGAAGGGCCTTTTCTGTTGCGGCCCCGGCCCTCTGGAATCAACTCCCCCCGGAGATCCGTATCGCCCCTACCCTCTCCGCCTTTCGTAAACTACTAAAGACCCATCTCTGCCGGCAGGCCTGGGGCGGTTGACATCTTGCCCCTAGCCAGTGTATGTCTGTGTGTACGTTTGCTGAATGAATGGTTCTTAATTTAGGGGTTCTTCTTTTTTATATTTTTATATATGTACAGTTTAGTTTTTATTGGATTTCTATTTATGCTGTAAGCCGCCCTGAGTTCCCGGAATAGGGCGGCATAGAAATTTAATAAATGAATGAATGAAAAATGAATGAATGAGTAATAATATACCCAGCTCCCCTTCAGGAAATTAATAAAATTATTAAGGCAAAATATCTTTCCAGTCACGTTCAAAGCTTAGTATTTCTTCAAACTTAGTACTTGATGGACATATCCATGCAGTTTTCTGGTGGCAGTAAGAAATTGTTTGTCATTGCCTTGCCTTTAAAAAAAATATATCCCAGTCAGGCTTACAGTACAACCCTGAAGTCTCCCCTCAAACACTAACCAGGAATTGCTTCCAGTTCAGACAAAGTTGGTTGGCTGGTACTATCTACCAAGATGATAAATTCTGACTTTTATCAAATGCATATTTAAAAATACATCTTTAAATAACAAAGATATTTACAGGTAGTCCTTGATTTACAGTAGTTCATTTAGATTTACAAGGGCCCTGAAAAAAGTGACTTATGACCATCTTTCACATTTCCAACCATTGCAGCGTTTCTGTGGTCACATGACTGAAATTCAGACACTTGGCAAAGGACTCATATTTATGACGGTTGCAGTGCCCCAGGGTCATGTCATCCTCTTTTGCAACCTTCTGACAAGCAAAGTCAATGGGGAAGCCAGATTCATTTAACAACCATGTTACTAATTTAACAACTGCAGTGATTCACTCAACAAATGTGGCAAGAAAGGTCATAAAATGGGACAAAATTCACTTAACAACTGTCTTGCTTAGCAATATAAATTTTGGGCTCAATTGTGGCCGTACGTTGAGGACTACCTGTATTATTTATCCATAAGACTAATGACCGAGACATCCATGTGTGGACTGGTCTGGTAACAGCACACACAATTTAATTTCAAATATGTGGAGGCTTTTCAGTTGCCTTTGAGCACTCAGCATCACCTTCCCTTAACCTGTTGCCCTCCTTATTTAGAATTCAACTTCCACAAATCCAAGCCAGGAAAGCCAACAGCTGGAATGAGTTTGGAAGAACTAGAAGCACAATTTCTCAGGCACCAAATAAGACCCAAGTATAATTAGCTTTTTAAAGTACTGACATTAATTCAAATGCAACAACTCCTTTAAAAGCAGAGCATTATCACTGCCTCTTTATTAAAGAGATGGGAATGAAAGCCTAATTATACATTCGCTTAGGTAAAGTATAATTATTACATTTTTAATTAAACTTCGATCCTGTGGGTTGTTCAGTAAAAATTTCAGTAAAATTCCCTTTTCCATGAACCCTATGGTTACTAGAAAGAGCCTTGCTATTGACATCACTAAAAGATTGATACTAAAAATAATAATAGCCAAGTTGAGACTGAACACATAGTCCTGAACAACAATCTCACAATTCATTTCCATAATCACTTTATCCTATTATAACAGGATCATTATGGTTGCTTCCTCATGCCTTTGTGAGCTATGCAAAGAGATATACTGTATGCCTAGCACAAAATCTTTTCAGTGTTGACACCCATATTTGAGAAGAATATTGAGAAATCTACTGGACGTGTTTGTGTTTATATGGATATTTTAACAAAACTATCTTGCTTACTATAGTCAAAGCAGACAAGACATTTACATAATGCAATTGCCCTGTCTCAACTGAAGAGTGTTAGGTATATTCTGCTATGTTTTCTCATTATATTTATCTTTTTACTTTCTTGAGAAAATAAAATAGGGGAAGATGGAATAGATGCACGATGTCTTTTGATGGTATTGCCAAGAACTGTTATTGGGAAACATCCCCTGCTTGATTCACAGGACATACCAGGCTGAAATTTGGTTTGGGCTTATCATGATATTTGAATGGATTAGCATCAAGAGTGAAGTTAAATTTCTGTAGTTTGTTCAACAAATGGTAAATAAAGCAAACTGGCTTAGTGTAGGGCTGGATTACAATTATTCCTGGCAAAATTCTGCAGCCTTTTTTTCCCTCTAACCTTCCGAGTTTCCTTTGAGTTAAATAGATAAAAATTGGTAGCAAAGTTTTCCATCATTTTGAAATGAAAATATATGAAATCTATAGTGTAATTCTTAAAATAGATTCAACATAATTAAGAAAGACTCCATGGCCTTCCCACTTATGCAACTGAATTAAAAAAATAAAATTTCTCCATCAGCCCTTTGTTTTATTGCTCCATTCAATATGGACTTCTCTTTCCGAATTATAAGTGGCCTCTGGGACTTTTCCCACCTTAAATTGGAGCAATACCCAAATTCAGCCTAAATGGAACTTTGAATGCTAAGCATCCAAACAGTAGAGCTCATTTAAGCAGTTATTAGATATATCCAGCAAGACAAAATAGCAATTGCTGCACTCTGTTTATGGGCCCCTAAAAAGGTTCTAAAAATTCCCCACTCTTCTAACTGGAAGAAGAGACTTTTGGACTAACATTTAGCTCCTTTCTTTCACTATTTGAAATGGACTCTCCATCTTGAACAGTAACTAAACATGCTTACTTAGTCCAACACAGTTATTTGAAAAGTCAAAAAGATGGGCAGGCATCTTCTTCTGCAAAACTTAAAATTCACTAAAATCTTTGATTTGCCAAAAAGAAAAAAAAAGATAATAAAAAACATAGCTATAAACTTCTTTCTGCACAATATCCTGTCAATTTTACTTTCTCTAACCATTTGAAATCTCTGAAATCAACTCACACAAAACAAATTTTCTGTGTGAAAATTGTGCTGATTGAAAATAAAAACAAGTCCAACCAAACACATTGTATTACTATGTATTTTATATTTAACAATTTTGCACACATTCCTGCAGGAATGCTGATAGTTATGACACTGCCCTGTAACTGCTACTGGGCATGTATTTGTTTTCTTTCCATAAAGTCAGGAAGAAGCCAAAGCTAGCAAAGGCTGTTTCAGAAATGTCAAAGGAGGGTGCTGTTTGTTTTGAAAAGCAGATAGCTCAGGGCAGCAAGCCAAGGGATAGTTGTCCTTGGCCTTCTCCACATAGGCCAAGGGCACAGCAACAGAAATTCCAACAGGCTGGAGACCTTCGGTGGCAGGATCATGGGAGAGTTTAATAGCCTTGAATACAGTTCTTCACTTATGGATACCAGAGCAGCCCTCTAAGGTAATATTTACTTAACAGAAACAAACTTTGACCTACAAATGCTGGAAGGAACATTTGGTCAGGTGAGAGGGTTAGGGTTGCTTGGGGATTTTCCTCAGTCCTTCATTTTTGACTGCTTCTTTCCTCCAACTTGAACTTAAACAGCTATTTTGTCTTCAGTAATATCACTCCAGTGACTGGGAGCTGAGAAGGTAGATAATTGATAGGATCCCTCTAGCAATTACAACTCATATGAGATGGGCAAAGGCAGACAGTGTAAAGTCAAACAGGAATGGGGGATCTTGCCAGATGTTTTATTCGGGTACATAAGATGATGAAAATAGGAACCATAACAGATTGGAGTTTAGTGTGTGAGAAGGGTTACATTGAAAGTATCTGGCATGCAAATACTACTGTACAGTTCTAAAGCTAGTAAAACTAGAAAGTTGAGAAGCAAGTCCTAGAGCACATATGGTAAAAGAACATAGGAAATTAATTAGGTGAAGCTTTTGCTTACAGTACTAAACTTTTTGCTATGCTTTATTATTCCAACTTATTAACAATTGCTTCATATGCAAACTTTTAGAAAACCAAAACATAGGCTTTCTATGGATAGGTATTGTTAGACTATCTGGAAGCCAAAAGATGTACATAAATTCACTTCCTCTCTTTGCTATTAACTTAAAATAATAAAACTAACCTGAAAATAATAAAACTTAGATTTTCTTCTAACTACCTTTAAATGTAGAGAGAATATGGGATACTAATAATTACACATTTTTACTCCTGTTAGACATTGTATGCATGTGTGTCTGTACCTGCATACATATATGAGCACCTCCAGTTTTCTCCTTGTATGAAAAGGTTATGCCATCCCAGGTCCAATACATTTAGGTTAGATTTTGCATAGGCAGCCTGATATTTAATTCTTCCCATATCCCTGGTGTTCCCCAAGCACACACCGAGCAGAGCTATTTACCAATACTCTGGCATAATTTCTGCAACAAAACTTATCAAAGCAGTGAACAAAAGATAACCACCTCCATATAAGAATGAACCTAAGTTGAAATTATTATTATTATGGAAATATATACTGGAATGTGAAAATGATCTTGGAATAGAGAAGTGGGAGGGGAGAGAGATGCTGCTTGGGGAACGATCAGACAAAAGGGGGAATGCCCACAGCTGAGTAATGGACATAGAAAGAAACTTAGAAAGAATTTGCCCCAATGAATCAGGCAATAGAAAAGAGATGGCAGGAGATTTGTACAGCAGTCAAAATGTTGCTGATTGTTCCACCTGGAGAATATGCAGTTTGCCCCATGCTTCCACATATATGGACACTAGGTAAAAGCATAGGAAAGAATCCCAGAAGTCACGCTCTGTACAGCACAAGTGGTCCTCGACTTGAGCCCATAATTTTTGTTGCTAAGTGATTTTTGCATTTGTTAAGTGAATTTTGCCCCATTTTACAACCTTTTGTGTCAGATTTGTTAAGGGAATCACTGCAGTTAAATTAGTAATGTGGTTGTTAAGTGAATCCGGCTTCCTCCATTGACTTTGCTTGTCAGAAGGTCACAAAAGGTGATCATATGACCCCGGGACACTGCAACCGTCATAAAGATGAGTCAGTTGCTAAGCGTCTAAATTTTCATCACGTGATTGTGAAGATACTGCAATGGTCATAAGTGTGAAAAATTGTCAGAAGTCACATTTTTCAGTGCCACTGTAACTTTGAACACTCACTAAATGAGAACTGTTGTAAATCGAGGACTGCCTGTGATTGAGCTTTCACAAGCATGCTAGTAACTGAAAGGAGAGTTCTGTTTTGTCCCAGCCTACATGAGCCCTTGTTAAGCTCACAAGGAGAAACCCCTTTTCCAACAAACAGGCTGGAACCGCAGGAAAAAAACAATCCCCTTTTATTATTCACAGACCTGAGTCCAAGGCAAATAAACAGTTCACAGAAACTCAATCCTCAACACGAACAGTTGCCTTTGGCAACCAGCACCTCCCACACCTTCCTTTTATTATGCAGCCAAGGGGTGGTTTCCTAATGCCTTCTCCTTTGCCTTTGGAGCCGCCCCATTGCATTCCTCTGTCCTACTCTCTTTTCTTACTGGCGTTTACATGCATCCTAGATAGCTCTCAGCTGTGAGTCATCACTGTCTAACTCAGACTCCCAGCACAGCTGTGTCTCAGCCTGAGTGCAAGTAGAGGGGCCAGGCTCCTTGTCAGACTGTAAGTCTTGGAGCTCTTCAGAGCTTTCCTGACTCTGATGTCACTCCAGGCCCTCCTCCTCCTCTGATTCCTCAGACTCAGCTGCTGGGTCCACTGGCCCTTTGGACCTAAGCCCAAACCACATTTGGGCTTAAATGTGCACAAAGAGCACCCACATGAACATTTATTTCTCTTGCCTGAAATGGGCAATTTTGTCAAAGTTGGGAAAAGTAGGACCTTCACAATAGGGAACACACGTCAGCAAAGATTTATCTAATGGAGTGGCATCTACTGAGACTTAGTATTGTACAGTTTCAAGTAAAACCAGTTGGGATATGTGTTACAAAAGCTCGTGGTGGCTGTTCCTTTGGTATAGAATATTATGAAATAAAAATGTCCAGTACTGCCAAAGCAAACTACCAACATCCATGCATTATTGGTAAAATGACACGATAAGTACTTGACTGGGGAAAAAAAACTTACTGTAGATCTTTGAAGCTGGTTCCCAAGGATATGCCAAACTATAGCTGATTGCACTGACTTTTCAGCCATTTTCTCTCTCTTCCTTAAATGTAGCTCAGACCCAATTTTGAATAGGGTTTGTTTATATGTGTGTGTGCATGTAAATTATTATTACAAAACACATGTGACAATGCATGAATGAAAATTATCTCTTATCCCTGACCCTCAAATCATGCCAGACAAACTCTCTCATTTCCAGAATCTAATTCCATGCTTTTAAAAAAATACTGTATGTTTTATTATTCTCTTATACGTAGTGCCACAAATCAGGAACCTATTTATCAATGGATTCTTTATCAAACTGATATCTAATAACAAGGATGGTAACCCACTGGCCACATGCCATGTGCAGCTCCAGAATAATTAATTTTGTGGCTCTTGGGATGGGCCCCTTTCCTAAATGTGCTACTAACATACTGAGGTAGTCATTTCCTCCTTGCTTTAATACTGGCTTAATGGTTGGGAAATGCAAGTTTCATTTTAAAAGAAGATTCTGCTTGTAATTAATATGACCCCTGACTATAAAAACCACAGCAAAAGAACATTAGGTTCTTGGACAGTAAATATCCCCCAGGCCTGCTTTACAACAACTACAGAAAGACAGTTTTGCAAATTCTCTTAACGATTTTAAAGCAAGTATAATAGATAAAAAGAAACTTCTGAAATTCACGTAATTGCAATATGTTCACTTGAGTGGGAATGAAAACAAAAATTACTGTGATTTTCAGTGACTAGAATCAAAATGAAATTGTGCTCTCTGATTAGGCAAAGATCAAGCATGATTAAACAAGATTATCCACTCTATAAATGTATGTTCCATTTGTTAGAGGATCTAAAAGTAAAGCTAACTTTCATTCTCTTACTGTCATCAGAACTAACTGAACATTTCTATTTTATAGGTAGCTGAATTGAAAGTTATCTGCCAATATATGACATGCTAAAGTTGTTACATCTGCGTAGCAATAAAATTTATTATGGTGTTGGTTTTTATGAATCAGAGTTTACCTCAAAAAGTGAATGAAATATAAGCCTAAACTGGCATTTTTAGAGTGTGTGTCAGATTCACTTTTTAAAAAATAAAGACAGATGGAGAGAGAGATAGAAAATATGCCAGATTTTATATGGAACCAAAGACACATAGTCCTTATTTAGCAACCAGGATTGGGACAAGAAATTTGATTGTTAAGTGAAGTAAATCACAACTGTGTTTATAATCTCTCAGTTTACCACAGATCTTCAGCTTTCGTTCAATTTACAGATATGTGAAATTGTAAATGCAATGATCGATCACAAAGTTGCTTCTTCATCACTGTCATAACTGTGAACAATTGGTAAATGAGAACTACCTGTAGTTTCACAGAACACACACTAAGATTTCTATGTAAAAAAGAAATATATGTTATAACATTCTCTCAAATAAACATTTTATATCTGCTTCTGGAATAGTATATTTTCAGCATAAATCACTTACATTCAATGAAATTCTACCTTCATGCATTAGACTTCACAAGGAAGCTGGCATATTGGTCTCAAATTGCCTTCCCCATATAACTTTGCAATAAGCTTTACAATCCAACAACTACAAAGTCATCGAATAAATAGAAATGATAGAACAAGCAAGAAAAGATTACTACACATTCTTCAAATTGCATGTGCAGAGGACTAAACTAACAAAACTTATGCTTTAGCAATTCTGCTTAGAATTACATTGCAAGAATAATTAAGCCTTAGTGAATAAGTATCCTCTCTTATAAGGAATACTTTCAACAGAACAAGAATTTCCATTTTTCATAAATATGACTTTATGCTCCATCCCTTGGTTTTTAATATTCTGCAAACCTACACCATTTTCTGCCTTAATTGCCAAGATTGCTGTTTCTGGAAATTCTGGAACAACAATATGTTGAAAAAAAACAAAGCAATATTCAAAAGTCTAATTAACATACAATTTATTCACTAAGAAAGGTCCTGGCAATTTGTTCAAACTCAGGAACCATGCTGAAAAAGTACTGTGAATGAAAAACATAAAAGTATTTGCATATTTATTTGCACATAGTTAGCCAGATCACATCTTCCCAGGGAAATGTGTAGAGGGAGTCACATATTACTTTCCTTCAGGCCAGATTACCTTTTGATAACATTACAGCTCTGTTTTCAAACTCATCTCTATAGCTACAAGGAATGGAAAGCATGTCTCCCTTTAAAAAAGCAAGCTGGAATTCTAAAAGGTTTCCAAGGAATTCATAGAAACAAATTGAAACCAGCATAAAACTATAGATCATTACCCCTTATTCCTAAATCCATTAAAATGCTAAAATTAAATAAATATAAATATAGGGACACAACAAATTCTAGAATATAATTCTAAGGAAGAGTTATTAAGTTAAACAATATATATGTAGGTCTTTGGTTATTCGGGTTTTCTCACGCGTAAAATTGGAAGTGTCTTGGCGACGTTTTGACGAAGTCCCAGGCTGGTGTTTTCAGCTTGGTACTTCTAAGATCAATGTGTGATCGTAGCTGTTTCTTCCTTTTAACTGCTAGTGGGGATATGAACTGATTGGGTGGGAGCTTGGCTGTGTTCTTATTGGGTGGAGGTGTGTTCTGATTGGTTAGGGGCTTGGCTGTGCTCTGATTGGATGGGGGAGTGTTCTGTTTGGGTAGGGGCTTTGTTGTGCTCAGGTTAGTCTGAGTTGTAGGGGGATTGAGATGGTGGGCTGCGTTGCTGTTGTTTGGCTTTGCATTTGTGGTCGTGCCTCATCTTCATGGTGGGTGTCAGTTTGCTTCATGTATGGATTGGAGGGGTTTAAAGTGGCTAATGATGCAGCTGTGGTCTGGCTTCTGGTTTGTGGTCATGTCTCATCATCGGTGTGTGTTTGGGTTTGCTTTTTGTGTGGATGTGTGGTGGTGACATCCTGTGTGGTTTTTGTGAGTGTGGGTCTGGTGTCATTCTTTGTGTTAGGGACTCATTTGTCAATAAGGGCAGGTTTCCAAATGGCTGGTAGGTGGGAGGTTTCATCTCGTTTGTTCGTGCTGTGTGGGTGTTTTTCTATCTCGATGGCTTCTCTGATTATTCTGTTATTAAAGTGTTCAGTTTTGGCGATAGTTTTGGTCTTTTTAAAGTCAATTTCATGTCCTGTGGCTTTAAGGTGTTGGACCAGGGAAGAGGTTGGTTCCTCTTTTTTGACTGAGTTCTTATGTTCTTCAATGCGTGCACTTATTCTTCGAACTACACACTCTCACTAATGTACTAACATCCAACAGATTCCAAAGAAATAAGATTACCAACCTAATCCAAAAAGAAACCCCCACTAAAATCCAAGACAGAGAACAAGAAAACGGCAACGCCCTCCTCCCATACATAAAAGGCACCACAGACAGAATCAGCAAGATCCTCCACAAACACAACATCAAGACAGCATTCTGCACAAACAGAAAAATATCCACCATCCTAAGAAACCCCAAAGACAAAACATGCACCGCTTGTCCCACCACATACATCGGACAAACCAACAGAAGAATAAGTGCACGCATTGAAGAACATAAGAACTCAGTCAAAAAAGAGGAACCAACTTCTTCCCTGGTCCAATACCTTAAAGCCACAGGACATGAAATTGACTTTAAAAAGACCAGAACTATCGCCAAAACTGAACACTTTAATAACAGAATAATCAGAGAAGCCATCGAGATAGAAAAACTCCCACACAGCATGAATAAACGAGATGATACCTCCCGCCTACCAGCCATTTGGAAACCTGCCCTTATTGACAAACAAGTCCCTAACACAAAAAATGACACCAGACCCACACTCACAAAAACCACACAGGATGTCACCACCACACATCCACACAAAAAGCAAACCCAAGCACACACCGATGATGAGACATGACCACAAACCAGAAGCCAGACCACAGCTACATCATTAGCCACTTTAAACCCCTCCAATCCATACATGAAGCAAACTGACACCCACCATGAAGATGAGGCATGACCACGAACACAAAGCCAAACAACAGCAACGCAGCTCACCATCTCAATCCCCCTGCAACTCAGACTAACCTGAGCACAACAAAGCCCCCACCCAAACAGAACACTCCCCCATCCAATCAGAGCACAGCCAAGCCCCTAACCAATCAGAACACACCTCCAACCAATCAGAACACAGCCAAGCTCCCACCCAATCAGTTCATACCCGCACTGGCAGTTAAAAGGAAGAAACAGCTACGATCACACATTGGTCCTAGAAGCTGAAAACACCAGCATGAAGATGACGAATGGGACTTCATCGAAACGTCGCCAAGACACTTCCAATTTTACGCGGGAGAAAACCCGAATAACCAAAGACCTACATACACACACACACACACACACACTCACACTCACACACACATATACACATATACATACATACATACATACATACATACATACATACAGCAGGGGTGTAAAACTGCCGACCTGCGGGCCGGATGTGTCACACCAAAACCGTGCCCACCCCATTGCCAGCAATGGGAAAAAAGTCACAATACATCTCAACATGTCACACATGAGTTTGACACCCATGATGTAGTGTATAGAGAGAGCTGTAGTTGATTAAATATCCTGACTCAAGATCAACAGGTTATTCAGAACTCCAATTTGGACTGCAGGTAACATTCTCCTTAATTATGTACCTATTTATGGAGCAAACTCCAAACATTTATGGAAAAACTCCAAGAACAGAGATTATATATCTTCACAGAATCAAAGAAGCTGATCAGGCTGTCAGGTCAGAACATCTTTCTTAAGATGAAAAAAAGTTAGTCTCAACTAAAGGTCAAGTCCTGGGGGTTTTTTTTTTTTGAGGTGGGTAGTCTCAATCTGTTCTGAGCAAACTTAGATTTTCATTTATCAGCCCAGTTTGGCTAGGTGCTGCCACCTAGCAGTGCTTCACCTATATAAGATAGATAACAAAATATCTGCAACTGTAGGTTCTCAAATTCTATGCTCATCAAATAACAAAGTTTTAATACAGTAGAATCTATAAGACACTGTTATCTAATTCAGCACCAAGGGATCAAAATCTTTGCTCGCTTATCAAAAGTTTTACATTGCCAGGTGCAAACAGACACAAGAGTAGCCTACAAGTGTGATCTCTAAAACAGTACAGCAGTTAGGACAACCATGAATTAGTTGCAGAATGTTTGGACATCACAAAAGAGGCTTATTCCCCAAAGTACACTAAAAACTCATGCTATGCCCACCCTAACCCGGCATTTTTATTTTTTATTTTTTTTCTATACTGTGTTTTATTGCTTGTAAGCTGCCTAGAATCGCTGTGAGTAAGTAAGAGGCTATATAAATTTTCTTTAAAAATTAAGATATGCTGGAGGTTAACTTTTTACTCCATTAAGGGTATCTTTAAACAGCTGCATAACTATCAAACCTTTAACAAGCGGTCTGAAGCACAGAAGTGAAATGATGAAAAGAAAAAAAAATCCTTTAAAATCTACTTCTGTTAAGCAACTGCTAATGACAGTCCTTCATAAGGGAAAACATGGCCAAGTTAAGACAGCCTATCTCCGCCTGGCCACTATGGCAACCTAAAAGCTACACCAGGATCCAGAGAGGGGGAAATTGAAATTTCAGAAACGATGTTATCCAGAAAGAAAGCAATGCCTTTTTTAAAAAAAATTGAAGAGAGCTAGCCTAATTCCGTTGCTCTTCTACGCAGGAAAACCATTCACTAAGTGATTGCAAGTAGTACATAACTGGCTTCGACCCATCTTCAGTTTCCTTCCTTTCCGCGATTCCTCCCCAAACTCGCCCGTTCTAAGAAGCCCCGGGACTCTTTTACTCCATTTGGCTACGAGTAAGAGCAAATGCCCAACCAGATTATGTCCCGTCGCTCTTCCTACACAGCGTCCCTTTCCACCTACCTGGTTGGGAAGAGAGACGGAGAGAGAGGTCAGGTGCAGCAAAACCGCGTTTGGGAAACACTCTCTGCGAGTCTACAGCGTTTGCGCTCCTCCCGGTTTAAAGGAATGTGCGTCCAGGTTAAGCTGCGAAGCGCGGGAGAGAAAAGCCCTCGGTGGCGGTTTTCGCAAAGACGCCTCGGACTGCCCGACCTCTTCTTTCCGAGCCGAAGGAACAGCTGGAAGAGAAAGGCAGCCCAGCAGTCCAACAACCCGAGCCGGGAAGGCGCGGAGAGGCTTTCGCAAGCCGGAAATGACAGAACGCCAACTCGCCGCTCCGAAAAGGTCAGCGAAGGGAACCTCCGCGCTGTTAATAACTTTCCTCGCGCTCTCTGAGCTTCCCGCCGCAGCCGCCTCGCAGGTGCCGGGAAAGCAGGCGGAGGAGGCTGCACTTGCAGGAACGCCGCCTCCTCGAGGCAGCCGCGCAGCGTCGCTCGCTGCCAGGCAGGGACAACCCGCCGACTCTCACCTCTCGCCGGGTTATCCAGGCTCCCAGTTGCCGGCCGGAGGCGCGAAGACAGCCGAGGCATTTCCGAAGAGGTGGAAGGACAGAAGGGCGGCGCTGGCGAAGGGGTGAGCTGGGTCAATGGATCCCGGGGCCTCCATTGGCCGCGCATAGGAAGAGTCCCCGTTATGTGGGGATTTGGGTCCCCATAATGCAGTGTTTCTCAACCTTGACAATTTTAAGGCATGTGGACTTCAACTCCCAGAATTCCACAGCCAGCAGTGCTGGCTGTGGAATTCTGGGAGTTGAAGTCCACATGCCTTAAAATTGTCAAGGTTGAGAAACACTGCAATGAGTTAGAAAGGGTTAGAGCAGTAGTTATTTAACTTATTGCTTCCTGGGGCTTTCTAGACCCATAAACCCCCGAGAGCTCTCGCTTTTCCAAAGCCTTGGAAATCTCGGAGCCACAATCCGACCCCCTGTTTATAAAGCCGTGATTTGGAAACACGTTTCACAAATGCTGCAAGGCCTTCAGCTGGCAAAATGATATCTGAATGACAACGAGCATTTTTTCTTTTTTCTTTTTTTTGCACTAGTGTCACATCATTACTATAGTCTGAGTCTCGGCACCTTTTCCTGTATATTGATATATAGGTGACTATGTGTCTCCGATTGTCTTTGGTCTTACAGTCTGAGGGATTAAAGCAAGGGTGGGGGAGTTTCCTGGCTTCCACAGCACACAGCAGTAATGCCTAAATGATGCTTAATGACATATTAATACAAATGCCACGATTATGCACTTGTTTCAGAATGTATAACACAAGCATGTCAGTTGCAGTATGTGTGGGAGTGTCATTGTATTATGTATCACTTGCTCTATACCGATATCCCCCATAGGTACCCATACAGTCATCTTCCATTTACTACAGGAAAATTAAATCTCCATTTGGTGACTATTCGTTAATATTTATAAACGTATAGGTTCATAAAGGTATTCTACAAGACACAAAGTCTAGAAAGATGTAGTTGTCCTCTAGTCTAAAATCTTTGCTACTGATGCTAGGTTGCATTAATTAACCAGAACTTTCTGTAAATAGGCAATCAGTAACATCTTTCAAAGTCCACCACGTTCTGTTTGCTTATGATACCATTTTACTACAGGTAGTCCTTGACTTATGACCACAACTGAGCCCAAAATTTCTGTTAAGTGAGATATTTGTTAAGTGATTTTTCTTGCCACAGTTGTTAAAGTGAATCACTGCAGTCATTAAGTTAGTAACATAGTTGTTAAGTGAATCTTGCTTTACCGTTGACTTAGCTGGTCAGAAAATCGCAAAAGGTGACCCCAGGATGCTGTGACCATCATAAATATGAATCAATTGCCAAGAATTTTGATCACATGACCATGGGGATACTGCAACAGTCGTAAGTGTAACAAACGGTCATAAGTCACTTTTTTGTATTATTGTAACTTTGAACAGTCACTAAATGAACTGTTGTAAGTCAAGAACTACCTGTACTTTGTTATGTATTTAGCCTGTGAGGTTAACCAAGAAGAGCCAATGTTATTAGCTGGGCAGCAGCCTAGCACCGTTACTTACTAGAGTAGATTAGCTGCCTAATGATATTGTATCCAGCTCCTACAGGAGATAACTACAGAATGATGAAGATGGGCTTAGAAAGGTGTGCCCATCTCAGTTTGAAATGGTTAGGAAATGTTATATGCCACTGAACACAGCCACTCACTTATCTTCACTTTTATGTAATGAAAGTGGAAACATTGCTAACACGGGTACAATTAAGACAATTCAGCAGGATCTTACTGCTTTTTCCAGATGAGGAAAGCGGCAATTTAGTGTGCTGCAACCTCCACCCCTTTGGGGTATGTATACAAAATCACAATGCACATATAAAAGGATGGGGCTTGCATGGTGATTCTGCTTTTGTCAGTATTATTTCTCCTGCCCTATGGATCCCAATGGGAAAACTTAAGCTGTCTTATGTATGAGACATGAAGGTTGAGTTATAGGGGCACACGACAATTGTATGATTAGGTACAGATGGAAAAAGGTGTTAAAGGTAAAGAAGGAAATTTAGCATAGGCATTTCTTTAGATCCAACAGCACTCTGTTTTATTCAGATCCTATCAACTTTGATTGTGGTCTTAACATGATTCAGAAGATGAATGTAACAACTGACAATTCTTTCAGAAGGCAAACCATATATTGTTTAGCAGCTCAAGCCAAAGAAAGTCTTGTACAAAAAAAGTGTACAAAATACTTCTTTCTGGCAAAGGAATGGGTAGGTTGCAAACATTTGCTATGGCAGTAATGTAAAAAAAATAAATGCCTTTTTAAACACACACACATACACATTATCTGTCTGTCTGTCTATCTATCTATCTATCTATCTATCTATCTATCTATCTATCTATCTATCTATCTATCTATCTATCTATCTATCTATCTATCTAATGTCCTCTGACCAATTTGTGCAATTCCAGGTTCAACATTAAGAAAATAAACTAAAAGTCAAACATGATTTTTCATTGCTAGTATCCTGCCAGCTTCTAGATTAGTGGTTCTCAACCTTTTTAATGCCATGACCCCCAACCGGTCGTAAGTCGAGGACTAGCCAACTGGTCGTAAGTCGAGGACTAGCCAACCGGTTGTAAGTTGAGGACTACCCAACTGGTCGTAAGTTGAGGACTACCCAACCGGTCATAAGTCGAGGACTATTTCCCTGCCCGGGAGCACCGCACATGCATGGTGCTGCCCCCTGCGCCGGCCGAGGCGTAGCTGGCAAGGGGCAGCGACGGCGCAGGGCGACCACCGGCTGGGCCACCAGTTACAGCACCGTTTGCAGACTGGGACTTTTGGCGGGCTCAGCAGGGCAGAGACAGCCTGGACAATTCCTATTGGCTTTTGAAAGCCAATAGAATTAGACTCTATTCAAGAGAGTCTATTCTATTGGCTTTCAAAAGCCAATAGAATAAGAGGGAGTAGCACAGCTAAGGAAAAGGGGGGGAAAATGGCAGACTGCGTTGTTTGGCGGCCCCCGTGAAATGGTCATTCGACCCCAAATGGGGTCGTGACCCACAGGTTGAGAACCGCTATTCTAGACTGTATGAAATAGTGGCTGATAGCAAAAGAATCTTACTGGCTTTGCAGTCTCCAGGCTTCCTACTGGGCTCTGTTCTTTAATCACAAAAGTTGCCATTTTAAAATTTTCTCTATACAGTATTTGCTCCTTTCCCAATTTGCTTCCTACCAATGCCAGAGCAAACCTGAGTCATCCTTCTTAGATAAGCACCAATTTGCATTGTCCTATGCTGCTACGGTATCTTCTCCAGCATGGTGGATGTAGAATCCACTTGATTGGGTTATTTCAGCCTTCCTGCTCAGAGAGACTAAGTCAGAGCTTTAGTCACGCCTCCCTTTGGGTGTGTCTTCCCAGTTTTGACTTAGTCTTAGGCTCAGCAGAACGCAGGTTGTATTGGCTTCAGAGTTTTTTTTCCCTTTACATCGACTAAGTAGGTTTTTTATTAGATAAATTTTTTTCCAAATTACTAAAATTGATAAGGTTTTTTTTTTTTAGCTTTGGCCACTAGGTAAGGACTTGGTCCTTTCCCTTGAGGATCGGAGCTCCGTGAGCTCTGAAAGGGCTCTTCCCCACCCCCTCCTCTTTCTGGCCTTCAGGCTGCTTCAAGGCCTTTCAAGCCGGACTCTCAGATACTTCAATACCCGATCCAAGCGGCTTCACGCGAGCGCGGTCTTCGCTGCCCACCGATTTTCCCTTGCCGATCCACTTGCTGAGGAGCTGGCACGAGGGCTGCTGACGGCATTTCTCCGGATTTTCGGCAGAGTCTCCTAAATGCAAGTTTCTCTCGCTGCCGGGGGGGGAAGCGGGCGGCTCCGTTCTACAGGATCCGGCCCCAAATCCATCGTCTTCTGGTCATTGTGGGGTGATCCGGGAGTCGCGGCCGCCATTTTGACCGCATGGCCGACAGGCGGTCGCCATTTTGGGAGGCCCTCAGGTGGATGCCATTTTGGGGCCTAAAGTTTAGGCCTACTAGGCCGCATTCTATCCCTGCAGTTTGCCTTGACTTGTGCTGACAAGTCTGAATGGAGGGACTGTTTTATTCGTATTTACAGTCAACTGTTGGAGTGGTACAGGTGGACGCTTCTTGTTCTCCAGTGGGTTAAGGCCGGCTACGCCGGATTTCTTGTTACTCGCTAGACCCGTGGCTGACAGGGCAGTCGTATATATGTGTTTATACCTGTTAATCCTATTATTACAGTAATTGTTAGTGGATTGGTACTGGTTACAGGTCTCCAGACCTGTTCCTTGGAGTGGGGAATTGTTTGACCACCTGTTATTGTTAGCAGTGGCCTTTAGTCACCTGGCCTAATCGGACAGGAGTAGTCTGCTGTCTGACTGTTCTGCCATTGCCAAGGCTCAGTGTGAGGATAGGTTGCGCTCCATCTCTGACCTTGATCTGCGTACCTGGGTTCCCCCACTTCTAGATACCCTTTGCCAGCTCTATCTAGATTGCAATGGCAGACAGCTCTTCACCTTCGGCATCTCAAGTCTCTGGTGCACCCCCTGAGCAGCCAAAGCGCAGATCTACTGAATTGGAAGCAGGGGGGGGGGAAAGGCCAAACCCAAGCATTTGACTACTAAGGAGACTTCTAAAATAGCCGAACGAGAGGCCTCGAGGAGACATCAGGCACTGGAGAGGGAATTCTCCAAGGCACAGCGGCTCCTATCCAGTGGGGCTGAAACGGTTCCCCCTGCCCCACTGGATACTTCCATCCTGGAGCCTCCTTTAGCACCTGTGCAAGAAGACTCTTGGATTAGTTCTCCTCTGAGGGTAACCAAACAGGTAGGCCCTCCCCACTCCTCATCCTCTTCCATCTATCAGAGGCCTGAGGTTGCTCATGTTCCAATGGTGGTTGGGACTGATCCCAGGGTCCAAGGGGACATGTGGTCTCAGAGCCAATTTCAGGCATTCATGCACCACGCCTTTGTTCAATTTATGTCCTCCTCTAGGAGCTCCCAAGTCCCTTCTCAACAATTGCCTCCTCCTCCCAGTTCCCCTCCTCAGCCGGGAGGTGCAGGTTCAGATATCTCTGAATCCTCCTCTCAATTGGGGGAGGAGGAGTCAGTGGACCTGGCCATAGCTGACACGCCCATGTCAGAGGATGAAGAGGCAGCACCAGAACAGGCCTCCACCTCGGGTCTATTTGACCCCTCCCTGTTCAAATCCCTTCTTCTGAAGGCCTGCACTACTACCAACCTGACTTCAGTTCAGGAGGAGAGGCCTTCTGCCTCTGCCACACAGGAGGCTAACCCTTTATTTGCAGTAAAGGTAACCGAGCAAAAGCAGATTCCTTGTCTCTGGTTTTTCCGGATGCAGTGGAGTCTCAGTGGTCCTCCCTGGCATCCACTCCAAAGGAAAGTAGTATGGAAAAGAAACTGCCGACAGGCAGACTCCCTGAGCAGGTCGACTGTAGACCACTCGGAGTGGCGCCTGGATCCGAGGCTGTTCGAGATGATCGCGAGCAGGTTTGGCAGGCCATGCCTGGATCTGTTTGCCTCCCCGTCCAACGCTCAGCTCCCCAGATATCCGACAAGGGGGGCAGAGGGGATGGACGCTCTCCGGTGCAAGTGGCCAGAGGGTCTGCTTTATGCCTTCCCTCCCCTTCCGCTGTTACAGGCCACCATCCGCAGGCTGATCCTGGAGCAGGCGGAAGTAATACTGGTTGCTCCTTGTTGGCCACGATGCCCGTGGTTTGCAGATCTAGTGGATCTGTCCCTGTCTCCTCCGTGGAGGTTTCCCCCGGACCGAGTAGCTCTCAGCCAGTGGCTTCAATTAGCCGCTTGGCACTTGAGCGAGAGAGCCTAGCCAGGCAGGCCTATTCCTCGTGGGTGATCTCTATGATTCACGTCTCTAGACGCCCCTTGACGAATCAGATCTATGACGCCATGTGGAGAAATTTCTGCCAGTGGTGTATCTCACACAAATTGGACCCTCTTACAGTTACAGTCCCTAATATTTTAGATTATCTGCTGGAGGGCATTTCCAAGGGCTTGTCCACTAATACCATCCGTAGGCAGGTTGTGGCCTTGTCCACGGTCCTCACTTGTGACAATCTGGGTCCGCTTTCACACCACCCAGCTATCTCCGCTTTTCTTAAAGGGGCGGCCAATTCTGGTCCTCCCACAGTGCATAGATACCCATCTTGGGATTTACCTACTGTGTTGCAGGCCTTAACTACCGCTCCTTTCGAGCCCCTCCAGTCTTGCTCTTTGCATTTTCTCTCCTTGAAGGTTGCCTTTTTAGTTGCAATCACTTCGGCCAGGAGGATTTCGGAATTGGCCGCCCTCTCAGTCAGAGATGATCTCTGTACCTTCCATGAGGACAGAGTGGTCCTTAGATTAGACCCCTCCTTTATTCCCAAGGTGAACACTGGTTTTCATAGGTCATTGGATTTAGTTTTGCCAAGTTTCTGTCCAAATCCTTATCACCGTCTAGAACGCCAGTGGCACAAGCTAGATGTCCGCAGGGCTCTGCGTCTTTACATTAAGCGTACCTCGTTCTTTTGCAAGTCAGAGGCCTTATTTGTATCCTTTCAACCCTCTGTCATGGGCAGGAAGGTCTCTTCTTCCACCATTGGCAGGTGGATCAGGGCTTGCATTGCTCGGGCCTACGCGTCCCAGTCACTTCTGGTCCCAGCTCGTATCACGGCTCACTTCACGCGCAGCACAGCAACCTCTGCGGCCTGGTCTACCCAGGCTTCTGTGGAGATTTGCAGGGCGGCATCTTGGTCGTCTCCATCATTTTTTATTACGCACTATAAGATTGGTAGGTTTGCCGCGGCGGACGCCACATTTGGCAGACGGGTTCTCCAACAGGTTGTTTCCTCTAGGGAGACACCAGTCTAGACCTTCCCTCCCTTAGGGATATGGGGGGCTTTGGTATATCCCAATCAAGTGGAT
The DNA here is from genome assembly GCA_034064705.1 of Bothrops alternatus. Taxonomy (NCBI): domain Eukaryota; kingdom Metazoa; phylum Chordata; class Lepidosauria; order Squamata; family Viperidae; genus Bothrops; species Bothrops alternatus. Next base: position 15,515,373 of record JARGCV010000248.1, read on the forward strand.
TCTACATCCACCATGCTGGAGAAGGGGCGTTGTCTTACCTGAACGCCTTTTCTCAGCATGGTGGTGTAGAATCCACACCCTCCCTTGGATAGAGGTCTAGGCTTGCGTATTGTCATTTTTTTTTGTTTTGGAGTCATTTTGTCAGACTTTGTCAGGATCCTTCGCCTCGTCAAAACTGGGAAGACACACCCAAAGGGAGGCGTGACTAAAGCTCTGACTTAAGTCTCTCTGAGCAGGAAGGCTGAAATAACCCAATCAAGTGGATTCTACACCACCATGCTGAGAAAAGGCGTTTAGGTAAGACAACGCCCCTTCTCATTAGGTGGCCAACGTATCTGAAGCTGAAGCCCAAATTCTTTGGCCACCAGTGATAAGGGAAGACTCCTCGAAGAAGGCCCTGATGTTGAAAAAAAAATTGAAGACAAAATGGGAAGGGGATGGCAGAGAACGAAATGGCATGATAGTGTTGATGCAATGAATATGAATTTGGGCAGATTCCAGGAGATGGTGGAGGACAAGTGGCCTTGCGGACACAACTGAACAACAACAACAAAGTTCTGCCAAAGTCAAGCTTTTTTCTCGAGTCAGTTTCTCCTCATTCTAGAGGAGCCCCTGAAAATACAACATGCCAAATGAAATAGAGCAGATAAATTCTTTATCCCTGAATTTCAGTGTTATTAAAAAAATGGTTCAAAACTCATCCCCATTAAACTTTTAACTAAATTTTTGAGATTGCATTTAATAGTGCACACTTGTCACCAAAATCTACATGACTGGTAAATCTTAATTCTCTCCTCAGAAATGATACTTCAAAATAGATTGAGGGATGTTGGGAAATTTTGAAGTCAAGACAGCAAAGAAAAAGTTACAGAACATAGGAAACCTCAAGCTTGTGAAGTACTTTGTCCATAGTTGGTGTGAGAACTCTTATCAATTATGGTTTATTCAGTGCCTCAAGATCGGCAAGCCGGGGTTTTGGGCAATGTATGAATCCAGTTTATATGAAAGTTGGTTTTGCTGATATTGATGTTTTGTTTTGTAGATAAAAGCATGTATGTTACTTTGAAACTTTAGTGAGTTCCTGGAATCAGAATGTTATTCTTCAGCATCTAAGTCACGATAATGCAAGAGCTTGTTTACATTAGATATAATATGCTGCTTTTATGTTTTTTTCCATATACCATTGTCTGTTTTCCATAACTTAATCACACATTAAAATTTTCCTATATTGAATCTGACCTTCGGTCATGGCTTTCTAACCTTTCAACAAGGTATTTCATAATTCTATCTGGAAATGGTGATGGGAATTAAGTTTGGATATGTTGTACAGCCATGATAAGCACCTCACATCTACTGTGTCTTACCACCCTTCACTTCTCATAGATTGGAAAAGTCTAGCAATGAAAAGGGGATAGATCCATACCCAAGTCAGATGGAATCCCTGCATTCATTATTTGATCTTCATGGCTAATGCAAACTTAGGAATAACATGGCAGTAGTGACTTGATGAGGAATACAGTGAAGCTGAGTAACACCTGTGGCTGTAAGCCCTAATGGGTGATTGTGGCAAGAGCAACTGTGAGAATGGTGTAGGACTACAAATCACACAAGGCATCTTGGATCCATCCAGTTTGCCTCTTGTCAACTGGATCAAACATACCTGATTTTCAGATAGTATCAACTGACTGTGGCTACACAAAGCATAAATAAATACAAATCCACATTTCAGTTCAATAGGTTTAGAAAGTATTTTATTAGAGATATATTTTAAAAGCATAAATAGCACATTTCCAGTAAAACACACAGAAGGAACTGAGGGCTTGGATAATGCAAAGCATGAAGAAAATTAACTTTCAAAAATGACTATTAGAATGCTTGATTAGTTTTCCTCACTAGGCTTGTTGCTTCTCTAATGCAACAAAAATAAAGGCCTGTATTATTTAGTAGCAAGTGCTAAAAATGAGCTATTGTAATTTGACCAACAGCATCAGATCATGATTGCCTCCCACTCTCGAAATACTATTGAGTTCTTATGTTGAGGTTTTTTTTCTTACATAATGCATTCTTTGCAAAGACATTTTCATTTTTTACTTGGCATGTTAGATTTTCCATGGCTTAACATCAGGGCAAGGTAAATCAGTTGCTTCTCACAATGATTAATTCGGCCTTGGTGGTGTCAACAACTTAGGAACTATTAAGAGAATTCAAGAAGGCTAGACAGAATGTGTATAACAGAGGGATCAAGGTAGTCCTCGACTTACAATCATTCCTTTAGCCACTATTGGGTAGCAACTGCACTGAAACATTGACTTATGGCTGGTCCTTGCACTTACAATCACCGCAGCATCCCCATGGTCACATGATCAGAATATGGCCGCTTGGCAACCAGCAGGTATTTATGACAATTGCAGCATCCCAGGATCATGTGATCTCCATCTGCAACCTTCCCAGTTGGCTTCCGACAGGCAAAGTCAATGGGGGGAAGCCAGATTTTTTTAATGACTGCATGATCCACTTAACTAAGGCGACTCACTTAACAACCATGACAAACTGGTCATTAAATTGGGCACGATTCACTTAATCACAATGCTTAGTAATAGAAATTCTGGTCCAAATTGTGGTTATAAGTTCAGGACTACTATAGGTGCCGTAAAGGTAACAGCAGCAGCAAGCTGTAAATTGTTTGGCTTTCTAAAAAAAGGCACTGTGGGATCTTAAAACTGTGCAACTTAACAAGTTTCTTTTCCATCAACTTCTGATGTAATGAAATGCTGCTTTTCAACTTGACCAAATTTCTATCTGCCACGTCAAACAAGGTGATATAAGTGGTTATCAGTTTATTTCAAAAGAGTTTTAAATCTGATGCACCAAATTCTTTTTAAGAAATCAGACATAGGCTGGTTGGCTTTACCCTGTGGATACTTTGTTGGTTCTAGCTTCTATTTTCTTTTTATTATGACTAAAACTAAAATTAGTTGGGAACATTGCCTACATCAATTTTAAGTTTTAGAATTAAAAGAAAATCAATGCACCTGCACGTGTTTTTGCTGTCAAACTCCAATACCTGCTGCAATACCAGTTTTTGGCACTAACATCTGAACTTACACTTTTAACATATACATATAAAATTAAACAATTTTATATTTTGTTTTATAAAAACCAACTATTTTTAAAATCCTGATTATCTTCAAAGAGTTAGCTAAAAAGAGGGCTGTCTAAATTACAGTGCAGTGCATTAGCAACAAATACAATCCCAGCATTATAATAGCTGCATCTGAAGCAGCAATAGCAGCTTACAAATTTATTTTAAAAAAAGACTATATAATTGTGCAATACATTTCAAAATAGAGTACAGTGTTGAATAACTTAGTGGTTAAAGACATGCAAACACTGGCACATTTTCAGTTAAGAGACAACAAATGACATTCACATTATAGTATTGGAATGGGGGGGGGGACTCTGGTGCCTATTATTAGAAAAGCAAAATCAGGCTTTTCCAACTATTTCACAATACCAGAACATTTTCTTCTAACAGAAGTTACTTTGCAGAATAAGCAGACAACTGTATACTTAGCAAAGGAAAGTATTTAGGCACTGTTGTCTTTTATGTGGGGAAGCTGAGATGATACGATGCCTATGGAACTTATTTGGGTTAAGATACTTATTCCTTCCTCAGCAGAGTTTTATAAAAAGGATCTTTTGAGCACAGGTTTTCTCTTAGAGATATTGCTAATAGAGGAAATGCTTTGATTTTGCATATCTATTTTATATCCTCCTTGAAATTATATATATATATAGAAGAGTAGGCAGCATGAATCTTTGTATGTGACAGCTCAGTCCAAAAGCAATTTTAACAGTATTTCTTCCTCCAAAGAAAATTTCTACCTTTGCTCAGCCTCTTCATTTTAATATTAGTAAAGAGGGATAGGACTTTTCTTTTCCTTTGCACTAAAAGTTAGTGGCTGCTGTACTTACTCATCCAAACATAGTAACACGGACGAAATTATCAAAATTCACCAGTGGTCTGAGAGACCAGGAACTGGATTTTGTGGAGGTGCTCTGAATGTTTTGCAATTTGCTACCACTGCTTATCTTAAAGGAAATATTGGCAGATAAAACAGTGTACTCTCGCCACTCTTAAGTATTTATGTAACGTATATAGGAGAGCCACTGTTCATTGCCAAACTTACGACCACTCCCATCCTGCCTGGTTGCAAAGTATTCATTCTTCATAGCACCACTTCTTCCAATGATGTGTAAAGGAAATACTGGTGCAGAGATTAAAAGCAGGCCCTTGTGCCAAATGAGTAGACAGCAAAGGATTTTGTTTTCCTGACACTGAGCCTGTTTTTATAAAATCACTTCATTCCCAACTGATTTTTAATATTTGTGCATATTTTACAAGTGAAGGCATTGCTAGAAATGCCATTGAACGTATTTTGCTCCCAGATTCTTTTCCTGGAGCAATGCAATTATTCTGGTTTCAGCCACTTTTAACAATTCTTTTTCCAGAAAAAAAAGCATGTGTATCTCATGGGCTTTGCTAATATAGAGTCACTTATTGCTCATAATACTTAAAGTTAGTAATCTGTTGCAGTCTACTAAGAGCACAAATACACTATATAATAAAGCATTTCTACTCAGATTTATCTCTTTTGTTCTCTGGTAGTATTTAAATTTCTATTACTATTAACTTATTTCTAAGCAATCTTTATCTCTCCCTTTCCTTCTATCCATTGTGTTACCTTTGGAATTTAACAGATAGTTCTGTATTAGGAGAAAAACAGAAATGTCATTAAAGTGCAAAGAAAACCAATCTTTTTTTCCTCCAAAACAAACGTACCCAAACTTTTTTTTCCTGCAGCATCAAATACTTCATTCTGTAAAGGTTCAAAACTGTAACAAGCACTCTATGTGTAGTCTCACACACAGTGACTAGAAATGTGCTAATATCGCTATACAAATAATGAATATTTGCCATGCTATGTATACAGCAGCAGGAAGAAAACAGCAGCAGTGAAAGATGAGATCAAGTACTGTGCTGGTGATAATTAAAGATAGACACAAGACAGCTGGTCAGGGGTGGTGAGAAAAGGCTTGTGCATTAACCAGAGTGCCTCATTTTGTGCATATATGGCAATAGGTAACTGCTGTAAAGAAGGCTTATGAAAGAAATGGATAATGTATACCAGATATCCTTCTTGAGCTATGTGTGAAGGGGAAAATACTTCTATGTTAACCTACCAACATGAGGTTTTTTTCCCCACAGTAATTGAAGGAACCAGCTCCACTGGTTTAGCATGAAAAGATTGAAATAAGGATAGGCGTTCAAATTTGTTCAGCAGAGAGCCTGTTTGGTTGGTTTGGTGGTTAAAGCACTAGGGTAGAAACCAAGAGATTGTGAATTCTAATCCCACTTTAGGCATGAAAGCCAGCTGGATGACTTTGGGACAGTCACTCTCTGCACATAACATCAGGCTCGGGTGACAAACCAGTCAATCAACTCCTATAATCTGAGAAAAAGTGGACCCTGCACTGGAGGGGAAAAAGTGCTAGGAAGGGGGGGGGACTCATTTTGTTCAGCTGACTTACAAGCCAACCCTGTTCCTCCTCTTTATGCAATACCGTAACTTTCGATACCTGCAAAACTATCACCTCCTTTGGGGCCTTCAACTTCAGACCCTGCTTATTTCCATCTCAGTGTAAGACAAATTAATTTCCGCAATTCTGCTGAGCAGTCAACTTCCCAAAGGGGCCACATTCACCACTGACACAAGTGATGTGGATCCCACACAGGCCAACTTAAATCCATTTAGATCAGAGCACATTTTGGCTTCTGGATTTTAAGAACTTCATATTCCTTTGCAACTAGAATCAGAAGCTCTTTTCTTTTTTCTCAAATGGCCAACTGATCCAGTCACAAACCGTTTCAAAACAGACATTACACTGACTTAGCTGTTGCTCCCGTCTAGCCTTCTTCACATCCTTCTGCAATTGTACAAGTTAAGATTTAAGATAATTTAAAAAATAGTTCATCCAAATGAGATGGGATTTAAGTACACTTTTCAAAGCTTCTATTTTTTTTCCTCATTTCTCTACAATAGAAGGACCTAGAAGCTGGTAGGCCAGTGATGGCAAACCTTTTAGACACCGAGTGTCCCAAAAAACCCCTGCCCCCGCCCGGCCGCATGACCACCTACCACCTCCCAGGCGGCCCTGCAGCACCATGGCGGCCACACCCTCCACCCACACCCTGCAGCATCTGCACGCAATGGGGTACGAGGGCGGAGTCTTGTCCCTTCTGCCTGGCTGCCATGTCCTTGGTGACTCTCCTCCAGGGGAGCTACTGGTAAGGGGGGAGCTGTGGGGGGAGGCGGGGCTGGGACGACGGGGCACGTGCCCACAGAGAGGGCTCTGAGTGCTGCCTCTAGCACACATGCCATAAGTTCACCACCACTGGTAGGCCATGAATCCCAGTAGTCTAAAGGTTAGCTTCATTCTTTACATATGACATAGAGGCATCCACCCAAATTTACAAGAAAATATAGTACAGGAAGCATAAGGTGTCTCTACTTAGAGTGAAAATTTAGGACTTCATTTGGTTTAAGAGCTGATTTGATAGCTCTTGCTGGCTTTTCTTTTACTGCATCATATCACAAAGAAGGATGATCCCAGAGGACTCAAGTCTTTAACAACAAAATCATGTTGTAATATTGATTTAAAACAAAGGGGGATTAAAAACAAAACCTAGAATCCTGATGATGTCCCAGTCTTCTTATTATAAACAGTCGAAGAGGTGCCCTGAATAATTTTTTTTTTCACTTCAGCCCAAGCATCAACTATTTCTGTTGCAGTTGTCAAGTCATTTATATCACTGTCTCCCAGAAAATTTGCAACACCCAACACATTTTGGTGGGTATTTACATTGTGCCAGTCACCTGCTTAGTTATGGCACAATTGCCTATTTTGTTATCAATACCCTGTCTGAATTGTGAGGGGAGGAGAAATCCCTCTGTGATTGTGAAAGAGCTCCATTAGGAAACGGCTAAATGCAGTCATTGCCCACCTTCTTTCCCCCTTCCCCCCAACCAGATTCTGATGATTGTATTAAAAGAGCTGAAGGCTCTCTTCTGTGTAGTTTGCTGGTGGATGCCTCATCTGCAGCCCGTCTGATGGGAAGATGGAGGCCTGCAGGTCCACATTAATGCAGAATAGCCCTAGCATCAGCTGGCGCTGGTATTCTTCCCATTTTGTCATAACGTCTGTTAGCGAGAGACTGTTCCTTAGCCATTTTGGCAATGCTTCCCCATAAGCAGTGCCCAAAGGGACGGTCAAACTCTGTGTTTTTCGGAGTTCGAGATGATAGTACAGCCTAATAGAGAAAGAGAGAAGAATTAAAGTTTGCCATGCTATTTTGATAAGTATTATTTAACACACTTGGGTTCCTGGCATTGACGTATAAATAAAAATGGAAGAGGAATTGAGAAGAAGAAAAGGGAGGGAAAGATGCAGTATACGTCCCATTGAAACTGCCCCTTTGCATCATGTAATAACACAAAAAAATCAGCAAGATAAGTTAACATTGCAGAGAGAAAGAAGGGAGGAACAGAATGTTCTTCCCTGAGGCTCTCATTACAGTCACTTTCCTGATTTCTTGGCCCATTAGGAGAAAATACCGTTTGAGCTGCATTAATTTTGAAGGAAACTTTCAGAGACCTAAGATTAATGATCATCAAACTTCTAAGTTTCACTGAACCTGAGAAAGGAAGGTGTACAGGGGAGACTGTGATAAGAACTGGTCCCTCTGGGAAAGAGCCTCTACAGCAGTGGTGGCGAACCTATGGCACGCATGCCAGAGGCGGCACTCACAGCCCTCTCCATTGGCACGTGTGCCACCGCCAGCAACAGGTCCATCAGGCCGCCACCACCGCCGGGAGCAGGAGCCCCGCCCAGCACAAAGGAGGTGAAACGGCTGACTAGCAAGCTCGAGTAGAGGTGGTAGAGCAAAGGTCACCAACCATTGTCAATTGGCGGACTGGAAGAAAAGGGAGGGGAAAGTATTTTACATATGCGTGTGCATGCATGGGGCCGCAAATATGCACGCACTGCAAATGAGGTGAGGCTAGTACCTGCATGATACTCAATAGCCCTGCCCCATTCTTGCTTAGTGTAGCGCCTTGTATTTGCACCCCGTGGAGCAGCAGTGGCCGTTTTTGCGCCTTGCAGCATGGTGGCCCATTTTTGCGCCCCTGGTTTTTGCGTGCCCAAGGGCACCACAATGCTGATGGGCCCCTGGCACTTTGCGATAAATAAGTGGGTTTTGGGTTGCGGTTTCAGCACCCGGTCTCTAAAAGGTTTACCATTACTGCTCTACAGTGATAAAGTAGATTCCAAACTCCCAATAATGCTACCAACCAAGGGCTTGAGAAAAATGCATGTCTCCAGCTGAAACTATGATTGCTCCTGGTCGAGAGATAAAACCTAAAAGTAACTTTGACACAGGAGTAGGGAATGGCACAACCCCTAGTATCCCTTACTATTGACTATGCTGGGTGGGGAACATGGGAGCTCTCTTTCATAAGTACCTGGAGAGCACATATCACCCATGCCTGCAGTAATAATTACATTGCTTCTTCATTATGTACTGTGATCTACCGGTATTATCATGACCCTTGACAAGGAACAGGTGTGAAAATAATGGGCTGAATTTTTTATTTTCTCAACCTTATACTTGGAACCTCTTTCAATAATCCTATAATGACAATCTTTGAACAACCTGCTTAAAATTGTTATTTTAGTTTGTTTCAATCCAAAATGTTTCTCAAAATATAAACCTTTGGCTCCTCCTTTATAGCTGTAGACTTGTAGAGCAGAGGTCTCCAACCTTTTGGGCACTAGGGACCGGTTCTGTGGAGAGAGGTTTTTCTGTGGACCGCAGGGTGCGTGGTTTTGTGTGCTGCCTGCATCCCGCGGATGGGGCTTTACTTGTTTGTGCGGATCGATTGCTGGCATGCCGTGGCCCAGTACCACTCCACGGACCAGGCGTTGGGAACCCCTGTTGTAGAGTATCTTCCATTATATCCTATATAACATTTATGGACCTTAGTTATTTTACACTTTACAAATTCAATTCAGACATGAAAGTGGATTTTGTTACCTGGTTTTGAAATGGACTGTACTAGGTTTTTTACATTTTATTTATGTATTTTTATTTATTACAGTAGAACATTTCTATCATGACGGTTATCTTAAGGATTTTAGGACAAGTTAAAATCCATAAATCCACCATCTTAAACAATAACACAAAATAAAAATAAGCAATATATTAAAAATTAAAACAGCAATAACTATACCACAATTTAAAAAAACAATCACAGACACATAGGTTGTGGTTGTTAAAGCACTTGGACTTCAGAGAAAGGGCAATTCAAGGCTGGAATGCTATGATAGAGACCATGTTCATAACTACTGATAGATTATAGAAACACAGCTATATTCAGAATTATTCTGACTGGGGAATATGTGTTTTTTTATTTGCTCATTATACTTACTTAGGTTTATATACCATTCAAGCAGTCTCTGGCTTTAAGAACAAAACAAATAATCATGCATACCTGGAACAGAATCCAAAGGAACCAATTTCGAAGCATGGGCAAATACAACTGCAAAATCTCCCAATTCAATAATGCTATGGCATTAATTATGTAAAAACGTTGTATTGTACCTCACGTTTCACTATCTTCGGAAATGCGAGACAAGAAGCAACCATCCTACCTGGCTGAAAGGTGGCTTCCTAGCTTTTTCTTGGCTTTTCTCATGAAATAATGACAGACTTTCCGTGTCTGTTCTTTCATCCACCTGATGTCCTCTGGAACATCTGGCAGCCATTCAAGCAGCCTAAATATGGTCAATAGGTGCAATGCACAAGTGTTAGTTGGGAAAAAAACTTGTTCCAATATTGTAAACACGCTCAAACACAGTACAGCAGGTTCAAGCACTTAACTGAAATTTCTAACTAATCATCCCAGGATTGCCACTTGTATCAACAGGAACTGCATGCATAAAACCCACCGTGCTACAGGACACGAAACTGGTTGAGGGATATATTAACACTGGACTTAGAGTTAAAACCGGAACTCTTCTTTTTGGGAATGACGACAGAAAAATACGATAAGGGAACAATCTACCTGCTGCTACACATCCTGACTGCAGCTAGGCTTGCTTTTGCGCAAAGACGGAAGAGCAAGGAAATTCCCACAGAGGAAGAGTTAATACACAAAATATTAGCATGTGCGGAAATGGACAGGCTCACAATGATATTAAAAGATAAATGGGGATCAGTTTATTATGAAACCTGGGACAAATTTTACCACTGGAGGAATTTGAAGAGGATGGTTGGGATTAAAGATGAATGTTAAGATAGAAATATATGCTATTTAAGTATTGTATATAAATCTTAGATGTATATGCAGAGATGAAGAATGGATTGTAAAAAATGGAATAATCTGATAAGAATGTATATACTGGAATGTCACGTTAAATCCAATGTTTGTTTGTTTTTAACTGTATTATAAATAAAATTTGGAAGAAAAAAAACCCACCGTGTTAAAAAAAGATCAAAGATCTATCTAGTCCAGCATCCTTTTTTCCACGGAGATTAATTGGATCAGGGGTAGGCAACCTCGGCTCTTTTATGACTCATGGAATCCATGAGTCATAAAAGAGCCGAGGTTGCCTACCCCTGAACTGGATGATTCTTGGATGAACACACAGAGGACCTTCAGGACCATAGGAACATGTTATTCAATAACTGCTATTCAAAATTATTCTAATATTAGGCAGAATGTTCAGGTAGTGCTCGACTCACGTGACCTTTCAAAGTTACAACGGCACCGAAAAAAGTGACTTGTGACCATTGTTTACACTTACGACCATTGCAGCATCCCCATGATCACGTGGTTTACATGCGGATGCTTGACAACTGACTCACATTTATGATGGTCGCAGTGTTCTGGGGGGGGCATATGATTACTTTTGGCAACACTCTGATAAGCAAAGTCGATGGGAAAACCAGATTCATTTAACTAATTTAACAACGGCGGTGTTAAATTACTAATTTAACAACTGCGGTGATTTACTTCACAAATGTGGCAAGAAAAGTCACAATGGGGCAAAACTCACTTAACAAATTTCTCACTTAGCAACATAAATTTTGGGCTCAGTTGTGGTCATAAGTTGAGGACTACCTGTATAACTACTTTAATTGGAAGCATCGCTGCTTCAGACAGGAAGGCAGTGCAGAGAGTGGTGAGGATGGCTGAAAAGATCACTGGCAGCTCCCTCCCTCCCATCCAGGACATAACATATAAGCGTTGCTTGAACAGGGTCTGCAAGATCATCTGGGACACTACACATCCTCTTCACGACCTGTTTTCCTTGTTACCTTCTGGGAGGAGGCTCCATGGTATCCGAAGCAGAACATCCAGATTCAGTCACAGCTTTGTTCCATACAGTATTAACCTTGTGAACTCTAAAGCTTCCTCCTTCCGTTATGTATTCAAGATGGACAGTGATTAATATTTATATGTTACTTATATGTAAGGTATAGATCAGTGGTGGCAAACCTATGTCACGGGTGCCAGAGGGGGCACTCAGAGCCCTCTCTGTGGGCATGCGCGCCATTGCCCCAGTCCTAGGCCTTCAGTTGGGTTTTATAAAACCTTTTCGCTTTAGGCCTCTGCCACCATGTGCAAAAAAAAGGTTCAATCAGTCAATTTCAACTTCTCGCGGGGAAAAAAAAAGATCTTGCAAAGTTGGAATTGATTGAACTTTTTAGTCCCATCCAGTCTGCCGTTACCACCGCAGCCACGCCTACCCAATGGACTACGCCCACCCGGCACTTGACAATGCATAAGTGGGTTTTGAGTTGCAGTTTGGGCACTCAGTCTCTAAAAGGTTCGCCATCACTGGTATAGATCTATATATATGTTGTTTATAGTATGTTTAAATGTGTTTTGTATATGTACATTTTGAAAGCAAGCAACTAAATTTCATTTTTAATATGTGCCATTGTGCCCATAGTAAAAACAAATGACAATAAAGGTTATCTATCTATCTATCTATCTATCTATCTATCTATCTATCTATCTATCTATCTATCCACTGAAAATCATAGGTTGAAGGTTACAGTAATGCACAAAGCTGTGACAAGCAATTCCAAAGTAATTAGAGCAACTCCTAAAATAGCACGTGCCAATTAAAACTTGCAACACTTTAATTAAGCGGCTAAAAAACAGTGCTAGCATGAGAATCGGTCGCCAGAATTGGAAAGGTCATTATACATTGTATAGAAGCTACTTCCCTATAGCATTCTCCCCATGTAACTGCAAAGTAACTCAGGTGCCATCAAGTCAGAGTCAATGCTAGGTAACCTCAAGTATTTTGTGACCTCTCTCCAACAACAATTTGTAGCTCTTCCCAGGCCTGTTCTGTAATTTTTTTTGATCTCACCATTAATCATCCCTTTGTCTTCCCCTTTCTTCTAAAAGCCATAAGCAACAATGAATACTATCAGTCATATCAAGGGACTGGACACTTTTGGGGTGTATTGTAATAGGCTATCTCAGTGCATACTTTATAACATATCGGACAGCCTCTTGATTTTTACTTATTTTCATGTTTGCCCTCTACTGAAACAGCTACTTCAATTGCAGCATCAGAGGACAAAAATCTGCTAACTCAGTTGAAAACTGACAAGGCCTCAGGAAGTAACATATTTGACCTGTGATCATTAAAGAAAATACTAAGTAGTGAGTTGCAGTCTTGGCAGCCTTTACTTTCAATGAAAAGAACAGCTATTATTATCCTGATTTTTATAAACCCATAGACCACTTCAGCATAATTGCTGTCTTTGAAAACAAGCAGGCATTGGCTTCAGAAAACCAAGCAACATCCTGGGACTAGCAAACATGGGGACCACTTGGGGGCAATCACCTCAGGCATTCTCCTAACCTTCCCATTACAAGTGTCAGTGCAACTGCCTGCCATTTTGCTAGGAAACCCTCAAATATCTATTTGAATATATCGGGATGCATAATAATTGGCCTTTTAATCTAGAAAATTCCTAGAGCAGGGATCCTCAACCTTGACAACTTTAAGACTTGTGCACGTCAACTCCCAGAATTCCACAAGTCTTAAAGTTGCCAAGGTTGGAGACCCCTGTCCTAGAGTAACAAACCTTTTCTGGACAAGAAATGATCCAACCACAGCAAAGGATTTAGAATAATGACCTTCAGCTACGGGGCACGTACTAATTCCTCTGAGGCAAAAATAAAGTCAAATGCACGTCTATCTGTGTGCGTCGGGCTAAAGACTATCTGGAGGAAGCCTCAGCTGTCACATAAGTCATGAACAAGTAAGTCTTCCCAGAATCCTACAGTATTGTGATGTCCATGTTGCTTGGAAAAGTTGAAGAAAAAAACAGGAGCATGACCAGAGGCAAGGGGGGTAAATTTGATTACAAACACAATGAATGGACACTGAGAGATCAAGAAGATCAAGCTTAGAGCATTCTGAGGAAACTATCCATGTGGTTGCTAACAGTCAGTACAATTGATAGCACTTGATCTAAACCAAATTCTAAAATTATTATCACTGTTTGAATGCATTTTGGATTACTCTAACGGCTATACTACTTTATAATAAATTAAAGAGCATCTCTAAGATTTGCAAAAAAAAAAGGAATAAAGAGTTAGAATATTTCATGTTAACAAATTGATGGGGTCTTAAAATATTGTATATTATGATCTTTGATAGTATGGTGTTACAAAGTTCAATACAGGTTAAAGAAGTGAATGTATTTGTAATTAGATATATAACCTTAGAATGTATTGTGGAATTAAAAATTATGATATATCAAATGGGGATCAGCAAAACAAACTATTCTTCACTGTTGGCAAGATAGTGTGATCCAAAATTTAAAATCTTGGATTGCCACTATGTGTTTGCTGTCTCTTTATGACATGGTTCTCTCTGATGTAATGGAAAGACCAATCAATATTATTCCATGTGGCCAAGGTTTAACAAAGTGGTTAAAAATAGGCTGAAACATTTCCTATCTATAGCATCTAGGCTACTGTACTTTTCCTTATTTCCTTTCTATTTGTTCTGGCTCCTCCCCCCCCCCCCGTTACTAAAACAATACGAAAAGATGCACAGCATTAGACAAAGAAGTGAAATCATATGAAAAATAACTATAATCTGCTTTGTTGTCTTTATGTGTTGAAAGGCAAATCAAGACCCTTTTTTAGAGCTTTTGACATCAGAGCTAGATACTCCTTTAATTGCATGTTAATTTTTCTTTTGTAGTTGTGTTTTTGTTGTTAAACGAGAAAGCCTAGAAAGGGAAGATATTCAGATGCCAAGATATTCAGAATGAGGCAAGCAATGGTTTTTCCTGTGACATGCTATAGAAATAAAAATTGGCCAGGGCTGGAGACAGACTGTCCTAGAGAAAAATGGTCTATGTGGGTCACTAAGAGTCACACTGACTTGATGGCAGGTAATCAAAATAAACATTCATTTTGCAGCATGAAAAATAAGATTCTGCCTTGCAGTGAGATAAGCACTGCCTCACAAAGTTACATTTTAAATTGAACAGTTAGACCCAAATTTAAATGTACTGACAGGAAAGCCTTCTCTCTCTAAGGAATTACCTATATAATTTCAAAATTTGCAACCCAGCAGGATACAAAACTTTCTCACCCCAAAATCTTAAAATGTAAATTCTGGTTCATTCTAACTATAGCAAAGGAGATGTCACTGACTCAGAAGGAATTTCATCTGAATGTATTCCACCTTTGCTTATTAGAAGAAAATTAAGTACTAATTTTTTAGCTGACTGCTGTAAATGCATTCAACATTCAATGCAAATCCTACTAATGTTCTCTGACCACAAAGAAGGAAATTTAGAACATACCTGACTGTAAAGGAGAGAGCAGACTCTAGAGGAAGAGTATATGGTAGCATCAAAGTAGAGGCCAGACGCACAGGTAGAAGATTGGCAATGCAAGTGAACAATCCCTTCCTCTCAGCACAGGCTTCCAAAAGTGCTGCAGATGGAGAAGGGATATTAAATCAATGTCCCCTGCCAAGTTTTGAGCACAGAAACCAATGATTCTTTTAAAATTCAACCGTTTATTGCATTTAATTATTGCACTTCTAATTCAGTTGCAAAAGACTTTATTCCTCGATGTTAAGTTTTGCCTTGTCTGTTATAAGCCCTCCCTAAATTTGCACATATCCACAACTTAAATGACACCCCTATTACTACTTCATGAGATTCTAAATCAGCAGTTCTCAACCTGTGGATCGTGACCCTTTTGGGGGTCGCACGAGCCTTTCACAGGGGTCGCCTAAGACCATCGGAAAACACATATTTCTGATGGTCTTAGCAGGGCTTGTCAACCGCCTTCTCTCCCTCCCCCCTTCCGCTCCACCTCACTTGTTTGTGGAAAATATGCTGCTTGGTGGCAGTCTGCACGAAGTCTACCAAATGTGCCCTGCAGGGGGCGCATGAAGAGCGCAGGTGCAGAGCAAGGCCCCGCCCTCCCCAGAGACTCATTGTGCAGCAACCGGATTGACTTCTTCTCGTGCACGCAGGTCAGCGAAGGGGAGGCTGAGAGAGGGAGGGAAGGAGGAAGGAACTCCCTTCCATGGATTCTCAGCCATGGTCATGTTTGCTGCTAATTCTGGGAGTTGAAGTCAATGAATCTGGAGGAGGGCCAAATGAGGAAAAACTGACTTAGAACATGAACAGCTCGGTTAAATTGGGGACAAAGCAATACAGCAACTTTCCTCTCCAACAAAAGATCTTACCTTGGTTCAGTTTAGGAGGCAAGTGTTCTAGGATGTGTTCTTCAGCCTCTGCCAGTTCAACGTTTTCTTCCAGCTGATCATCCTCATCCTTTTCTTTCTCAGAGTCCCCTTCTTCAGCATGATAGCTAATGGCTAGCAGAGGGAGAGGAGGTCTTTGGAGGAGAGCTAGAGAAAAAGGATAAGTGGCAGAATTGTGAATTCACTAGAAATATCATTAGACTGTTAGGTTATCTCTCTTCACCCTTTCACCTTGGAGAATATGGCAGTAGCAGATAGAAACAGCCTTTTGCAAGAAAGCCATCTTGTTGGCTATTATGTGCCATAAGCAGAGGACAAGAAGCAGCCAGGAAAAATATGTTGAGCAGCCACAAGCCAAAGCGGCTTTTAAAGTGAATCTTGGCATTTCTGTATAAATATTCTGTGCTGTTTTATAAGCATCAAACTGCTAATATGTGTAGATCCTTCTGTAAAAAAAATTCAGATGGAGAGGATAGTCAGATGTACAATTATCTTTACCGCTGTTTAGAAGCAAAATAGATGAAACTCAATAGCTTATAATTTATCTTCATATAAAAATCAGACCTGGACATTCAGCTGAGTATCATTCAATTAGTGACTCTATAGCTCTGCTCTTAAGAGGACAGAAATTTGTACATCATATCCTAAGAAAACTTTGGAATTAATACAGGCAATTAGGCTGAGAATGTATCATTATGGTTATTTAATCTCAGCTTACAATGAACAATGGCATGAGTCCCCTTGCAGGTACAAGAAGCATGTTGCCAGGATTGAAAACAATTCAGTGAATAAAATGGTTGCATGAGAAATATCGCACCACTAGGTGGTGCTATAGAGACAGACAATATATTGCAGTTACAGAATTAGCCAGGCAACCTAAGTAAGAGTTCTACAGAATCACGTGACTTTCAGTTAGACAAGATGCTCCTATAATACCACGTAGGCACCTCTGGAAGTAGATAGCACCTCTGCCAGGAGAGTGCATGCCATGGCAACTAAATAGAGAAAATGTTTTTTGTGTGTGTGTCTGAATTTCTTCCTCCGTAGAGAAAATATAGTGTCCCTCAGTATTGGCATGTTGCTAGGGGTTTCTGAGATTTATAGATCAGCAAAATCTCAAGGATTACATTATGCACTCTAGCCAGTAATATTATTTGAATTGTATATAAATTTGTTTTTATTGTTTTTATCAGTATAATTATTTGAATTGTATATAAATTTGTTTTTATTGTTTTGATCAGTATAATTTTGGTCATTTTTTTGCATACCACCCCATTTCTATAAGAATGCTTGAAAAATATTTTTGAATAAGCCATACAGCAAAAGTTGCATAATACATCGCCATACTTTTCCACAACTTCCATTCAAGGAAGTTTGTCTGCAATTCGCTGACCAGTAAATACAAAATTTGCAGATGCCTACCATTCAAAAAGGAAGTTTTCATTTAAATACATCTCGATTTGTGCAAAAGCATATAAAACCTTGAGTCAATTGTTTAATAATATAGAATAGAAAAAGAACTAAACTTCAATTAAGCAATAAGCAATATCAGTTTTGGAAATTCACTTTGTACTAGTAATTTGACCAATCTCCTAACTTTTGGCTGAGTGGGAAAGTTTTTATTTTTTAAATTTGAGCGCTAACATCCATAAACCATGTATGTGTCCAAATAATGTTGTTTTCATCAAAAGGGACTGCAAGCGTTGCACATTTTCTACACAGCAAAAAGGGACTAGACAGGATGATATACAGTCATGACTGGAATGCAAGACAGGCTCTCCTTTTTAATACTCTATTAGAAATAGAGAAAAGAACACCTGACACGAGATTCACTTTTCGTAGAGAATGCAGAAACTATTAAGAGCTTACCATTCTTCTTCAAAAAGTGAAGGGCGTCCCTGTAGCCCTGCTTGCACATTTCCTGGAGAATCTGCAGAGAGAGAGAAGCAGCATGTTACTTACAATTAGCTGTAAGATGTCTAAACACTGCACTACCAGCATGCCCACAGACTTCAGCAGAGGGAAGAATCCATATCTCCAACTGTAGCCCTTGGAAGAAAGAGGGACCTCCAATGGAAACCTCAGCATCAGACTTGGCCAGTAATCAGTGTAGACTGGGCATGATCAGATAGAAACACCGTTAAAGTTGTATTGCTGATTCAGGAAGTTATAGGAAGACAGGGATGCTATTTCATTTTGCAAAGTGGCCCCAATCCATATTCTCTGACAAGTTGGGATGAAGCAAAAGCCATGATTAACAGAATGGTCATGAAAAGAATGGTGTAGTCTCAGGGAAGCCAAGTAAACATGTCAGGTCTGGTCCCAAAATGGGACTCCACGTGAAAAGAGAGAATTGGTGAAAGTCTTTTTTCTCCATGGGGAAGAAATAAAACCCAGTAAAGTTTCTGCCAATTCTGCAAACATTTTTTTCCCATTTTTCTGCCACTGGAATGAAACAGCTGCCCTCCAGCTGCAGTGTTTCCAAACTACTGAAGGCTTATTGTCCCATGACTTTTCAGCATGAGCCAACTTAACAATGTCTGAACAAGTTGTCTTCAGCACCTTCTAAAGGAAAAGCTGAGCTTCTGGAATTCTTTCCCATCTCTCTGCTAGCGCTACAGGAAGAATTTGTATTTTCTTCTTGTATCAAAGTCATGTGTTTTCTCAACATGTTAATTCTGTATGTGATGTGTGTGCATTGGCAAGTACAGGCGTTCCTTGCTCCACTGAAGACAGGGACTTACCTCCAACAGAGGATTATGCTGTTATAAAAATGCAGGCTAACTGTACTGGGAAGTCATGAGAGGGATGATTGGCAATAGATTATAGCTATTTCCTAAATCAGAAATTTCCTAAAGTATTATGAACTATGAAAGATAGAAAATCAACAACAATGATGTCAATACTGTATCAATCTGCCATAGAATGAAGGCCTCTTTAGCTGGCTTCAATGCCTAAGTGAAGCTTAGAACCTGAATTTCACACTCTGAATTCAGTACCTTAACTGCTATATCAGTGATAGCGAACCTTTTAGAACCCGAGTGCCCAAACTGCAACCCAAAACCCACTTATTTATCGCTGGGTGCCGGGTGGGCGTGGCCCATTGGGTCGGCATGGCTGTGGTCATGGCAGACTGAGTGGGTATGGCCAAGCTGAGTGGGTGTGGCCAATGTTGCTCGTGGGGAGGGACGCCTGTGGGGGCCGGGCAGGGTTGGGGGAGAACCAGGGGGTCTCTGGCAGGTGGGGTGGTGGGCAGGAGGCTCGTCCTGCAGGGTGAGGCGAGGCAAGGCAAGGGGATGCCATTGCCACAGGGCAAGGTAAGGCAGGGGCCGGGGTGGCTGCTGCCTGACACCATTGGCCCCCGCACACACAAGCCAGCGAGCGCATGGGGCCGAAAGTGTCCGTCAGCAGCCACAGCCTGCCGGCCCCTCGACCGGCAGGCTCTGGGGCTCCACAGTTTGCCCCCAGCAGTTCAGAGAAGCCGCCTCTGAGCTGGATGGCTGGCTGACAGCTGAGGAGCGATGCAGTGGGTCGTGTCTGGGAAAAGGAGAGCATGCAAGGCCAGGAGGGATGGGATGGGGGAAAGGAGGGAAAACAGCCATGCTGAGATGCATCCAGCCATGTGGGAGCTCGGCGAGTTAGCGGGCGGCTGGTTGAAGAGGGACGGTTGCCATCTCCAGGGCATGGTGTGTATGCCCACAGAGAGGGCTCTGATTGCCACCTCTGGCACGCGTGCCATAAGTTCGCCATCACTGTGCTATATCATACTGGCTCTCCGTTTATTGAAATAAAAAACTGAAAGTGTCTATCGTGGTGGAGAGGGCTCACCTGGGGCTCTGGAGGAAACAGGGCTTTTGAAAGGCGGTACAAGTTGCGCAGATTGAACTGAATGCTGGTATTGGTGATTCTGAGTTCATGAATGTTGGTGGAACTATCCCGTGGACAAATATCACTCTCCCCAGAGAAAGGGGATACAGTGATGGTATTCTTCAACTCATATTGAGGCAGGTTGTCAGAAATCCCTCCATCAACATATCTCTAAGGAAAAAAGAAAATATGTTAGCAGATTTTTTTCTGTCTTTTTTATAGTCCCCAGTCTGTTCTTCCCTCCTCAGATCTCTAAATGCACATAGATCACGGGTGTCAAACTCGGCACGTCATGTGTCGCAATGTATCATGACTTTTTTCGCATTGCCGGAGCTGGGGTTGGGCGCACCTCTGCATGATGCAACCAATCCGCAGGCCGGCAATTTGACACCCCCAACATAGATAGTTGAAAATGCAATGGCGTGTATAGTTATTTGGTGATATAGTACAGCGTACAGCTTACTAGAGCATCAAGCAAAACCATCTCTGGGAGGAGGGAAGGTTGAGCAAATGATAAAACATTCATTACAATGTCATGCACGGCAAAGTATGTCTCAATGCAAGTACAAAAAGGCCTATCTTGCATCATCATGCCACAATACATAATTCATCATTTGGGTCATTATAGTTAAGGAATGTACAATTGTGGAATCAAGAAGTCAAGGGAATTAAGGTTTTTTTTCACTCCTCAATAAATAGCTAGATATTTCTGCAATTTTTAGTTAACGAGGTCCTGTTTTTATCTAGTAGGGTGTAGGATTGCGTAGCGTCTGAATCCTGTTCTCAAATGAAAAATAAGATGAGGAAGAGGTGATGAAAGCATTTTTCTGAAATAAAGAGCAGTCCCCACACTTCTCTTATTATTAGCAACTTTATGTAACAACCTAAATAAATAAATAAATCTTTTTTTTTTTTAAATCCATGGCCTTTCACTTATGTTCCAGGAAGTAACAAAAAACTCATGCTACAGATTCCAGGTCACAAAAATGACAACAAATTAAACAAAAAAATATGGTAGTCTACATGCTTTTTCTATCTTGTGCACATATTGTACAAACCCACAAATATACAGACATGATACTTTTACACTGTGCATGAGCTTCAGATTCTTGTATACCCTTCTAATGCCCCTAGCGTTTTCCTCCATTTGGCTAGTACAGACTGAAATTGGGGAAAAAAGTATCCAAGCAACCATGGTTTGATGTTGTGCTTGAACCTCACACTGTAGTTATTCTTAATTGTGGATAAAAACAAATGTGGGCAAAATAGTAATAACAATAATAATAATAATAATAAAGTTGGAAGGGACCTTGGAGGTCATCTAGTCCAACCCCCTGCACAGGCAGGAAATCCTATACCATTTCTGACAAATGGCTGTCCAGTTTCTTCTTAAAAACTTCCAGTGTTGGTGCATTCACCGCTTCTGGGGACAGGTTGTTCCACTGGTTAATTGTTCTAACTGTCAGGACGTTTCTCCTTAGTTCTAGGTTGCTTCTCTCCTTGATTAGTTTCCATCCGTTACTTCTTGTCCTGCCTTCAGGCGCTTTGGAGAATAGCTTGACTCCCTCTTCTTTGTGGCAGCCCCTGAGATATTGGAACACTGCTATCATGTCCCCCCTCGTCCTTCTCTTCGTTAAACTAGACATACCCAATTCCAGCAACCGTTCCTTATATGCTTTAGCCTCCAGTCCCCTAATCATCTTTGTTGCTCTTCTCTGTACTCTTTCTAGAGTCTCAGCATCTTTTTTACATCGTGGTGACCAAAACTGGATGCAGTATTCCAAGTGTGGCCTTACCAAGGCCTTGTAAAGTGGTATTAATACTTCACATGATCTTGATTCTATCCCTCTGTTAATGCAGCCTAGCACTGTGTTGGCTTTTTTGGCAGCTACAGCACACTGCTGGCTCATATTTAAGTGATTGTCCACTGCTTCTGTGTTTAAACAGAAGCATAGCCTTCCAAGTTTCTTTTCCTGTTTCAACAATGGAGGATCAGACAGATAAGCAGCACACATATCTGACTCAAAGCCATTCATTTTTCTATAATGAGGCATATTTGATTTATCACTGCATCTGAATGAATCACACTGGGCTCTCAAATAGCATAATTCTTAGTTCTGTCTGGTTTGGGTGAGTGGTTATTGGGCAATTTCCTTTTCCATTGGCCTTAAATAAAAGAGTTTAATGCTATCAGGAGTTGCACTTAATGTATTACAGAATACAGCCACGTGCAAATCCACATATGGATAATTGCTCATAGAAAAAGAAAAACTAATGCCCAGAATATGACCACATGAAAAACAAAACAATGCCAAGCTTGGGGAGAAATAATTTACACGGAAAAACTAGCTCTGTAGTAATCATATCTAAATGCAAGAAAAATCACCCCATTTGCTATGTTGAGATGATTTACTGATGTTATAGTTTCAAAAGCAAGCCAGCTTCTCCATTATATACATTCCTGCAGCTCAGGAAGTAATAACATTTATTGTATAATAGTTATCCCACTGGGAATTCTAAAATTTCAGAATCAGTACCATGGCTTAAATGTAAAGAGCCACCAATTTGCTAAAGCTGCCAAAACAGCCATGACCCCTTTAATTTCAAATATCCATAATGACCAGTGGAACGTATTAACCAATGACATCAAGATGTTTGACCACCAGAGATCAAAAGAGTGTTTCTCCAGAGGGCAAAAATGTAACTTGCTGTACTTAAGCGGCTGTGGAAAGAAAAGAACATGTCCAGAAGATACTCAGTAAGAACTTTTCCCCACTTTTGAGTTAAAACACTATCCATCCATTCTTGAGTAAAAATAAACTTATATACACACCAATCTGTATCCTTCCTCTACTGCCCCTGTTCTGACCCACTGCTAAATAAATGGCTCTGTTCAGGTTTTGAAAGTACTGGATGTGATAGGCAAAGCAATTGATTGAGTCTTCCAACTTCACTGCCCACTCTCTTCAATACATCACCAGCTTAGGGGAAGATCATCTGCCAATCATGATAGTGCAGCAGGGAAGGGATATGTTTTGGAAATAATGTTTTGTTGTCATATCTCCTTTTTGTGTTTCTCCTCCTACCCTTCATTCTGTAGTAATTCAAGCTGAATTTTTTTTTAATGGAACCACAAAAAGATATGACTAAGCAGCATTTTTATTTAGAATCTGCCTGGGTAGAACTGGGTATTGAAATTAGAAAACGAAAATCAAAAGTGCTTTTCCTTTTTGTTTTTTCCCATTGGCAACATTCTAAGCAGAGAATTGTTCAGGGTGGACAGATGGGTGAGGATTTCCATTATTCCACTGTTAGGCAGTTTAAGAGTTTGCAGTTTACTATGTTGCTAGCTAAGCGGGTTAATGCTACTGAGACCAAAGGAAAAAAGGTATGCCTGCATCAAATATAGAATAGCCTGTAAATACCTCTCTGATCCCCCTAACAGTTTCCCCCTAACCTCAAATCATTCTAGAAGTGAAAAAAACAAATTTATTTTTGAAAACGTATCTGTCACTCCAACTCACAATAGTCTAGAGCCAAACTGAACCTCAAGTGTATCAAATCATGCAAATACTAAAACTAGAAGAAAGTTCAAAATGGAGTGGAAGTCAACTGGAAGAGGAACAAGAAGCACACTATGTTCTTCAGCAACCAGCATGTTCATATAATGTTCTGCAAAGCCAGTTCCAGGAAACTACAACTACATTAACTACTAGGTCAGGGGTAGGCAACCTTGGCTGGCTCAGGAATTCTGGGAGTTGAAGTACACGGAGTCATAAAAGAGCAAAGGTTGCCTACCTCTGTACTAGGTGGACAATTACGGTTGGACCATCCACTACACAAAATGTTTGCACTAACGCTAAGATCAGTTTCTGCTTTGTCCCTTTTTAAAACCTTCACATTTGTACTTTAATCAAAGAATAACAGCTGAATCGATAGAAGAGGCAACCAGCTTAAAATCCTGTTGTTGTTTTTTCTTTTACTTCATATTTTTACATAGCATCAGGAACAGAATCTGGCTAGATGGTGAAATTGTCTGTGGGTTGGGTGATGTTGGTAGTGGGCCCAAGTGCCCTTTCCAAGCCCTACCCATACTGGCATCATGCCAGTTATTGGGAGCTGACTTTTTAGGTTGCTGAAGCATCTTGAATTATAGGTAGCCTTTGACATACAACCACAATTGGGCCCGGAATCTTGGTTGTTGAGTGAAGCAGTCATTAATCAAGATATCCATATGACTGATTCATTCAACCATCACAAGCCCAACTTTCCCAGTTGCAGTTGTTAAGCAGACAGAGCAAAACAGCACCTTACCTCAGGAGAGCAGGCAGCTGCTCTCCATGCATGGAAAGGAACTCCTGCACTGGGCCGGAGAAATAAAGCTTGGATCTTCAGGAGCTTTGTTTCTACAGCCTATATTCCTCTCCTCCATTCACAGAGGGAAAATCTTTTGGCAGGCAGCAGCAGTAGCTTGCAATCTTCCCTACTGGTTTACCCATTAAATTTCTGTGGAACCTAGCAGAGAGGACTTCGAATCGTGATCACATGATCACAGGGCACTTGGCAAGTAATTATAAGTTCAAATCAATTACCAAGCACCCAGATCTCTATCATATGATCATGGGGGGAACAGCGGAGCCATTTCCAAGCCACTGTAACATCAAACTGTTATTAAGCAATCAAGAACTTCCTGTATGAATTTGTCTTTGGTTCCCACTCAGACGATACCATTGACTAGTCAAGACCAAGTGAGTTGCAGCTTCAAAGCAATTCAAACATCTTTAAAACAGTGACTCTTCTAGGATTCCAATGCAAAGATATGATGTCTATATTAATCTCTTCCCTCCTGCATTCACCCAAGGTTTCCTGCACTATTCACCTTTCCTTATTGCCATAGAAGCTAACTTGGAGTTTTCAGAACAGTCATGATCTCTAACCTATCTCACTGGGCTTTTATTGGGGGGAAATAAAATATTGCTACATATTTTTTCTTGAGCTCCTGGAAGAAAGGCAGGATAGTAAGTTAACCAAATAAAATGTAAGATATCTTTGTTTGTGCTGTCTGTCTGTTTGTATGAATTGGCACAACAGAGTGACTAAAAGGCAGAACTATTTCACTTTTCCCTTAACTAGCTGGCTTTTCTCCCATGAAGTTCTTAATGTAGCTATGTAGGCTTAAGCGGTCAGATGTTTTCAAGTTCAGCTGTCCATTTTTAATGAGGGAATAATAACACTGATCATCCTTGAAATGGCTATGGCTGGCTTAGTATCTTTTACAGACAGTGTTGATGCTAGAGCACTGACTATGCAGCTAACAGTGAAAAAGCATGACAACCCTACCATAACACCCTCAAAGTATCTTTTCAAGCAAAAGGACAGGAAATGGAAATGACTCGTTATTGTCAAAGAAACAGCCCAGGTTTCTGACTTTTGATGAAAGAGGGCCAATTGACGATATTTTTCAACTTACTAACAGAAGGAACAGGTATTCCTTTAATTTATATGACTCTCCTGGGTTAGGGAAAGTCCTAGAATCACCCTATAAGATCTTCCATATAGCATTGATCTGCAAGAAGCTTCAGGTGCTGAGCATCTGGTGAGTGATTTAGCTCAGGGGTGTGTGTGTGGTTACAATCACTTTATTGTTGAAAAAGCAGTTGTCTTTCATTTCTTAATCACTTTTTGGAATTATCATCTTTATTTGGTTAAAAGAGGCTTCAGCCATAGTCTGTTAGTCTTTTTTGATCGGTGCCATTTTGGGGACTTCTTTATTGTTAAACAACAACATAAGAGGATTGCTGAAGGGAAGCTAAAATAAGGAAGCTTGAAGTATCTTTTTTAAAAAAAACTTTGATAAAGAAACATAAGGGTAGAAAGTTTTCATTTTATTTTTCTATTTTTTAAGTAATTTGTAGCTTGGTTTGCTTTGCTGTGGGTGGTTAAAACTTTCCAATTTTTATAAGCTCTGATTGGTCAGAAATTATTGACTTACAAAAAATTTACTCTTTGACCATAACAAGGAGTTAACAAAAGGGGCGTTGTCTTACCTGAACGCCTTTTCTCAGCATGGTGGTGTAGAATCCACTGATTGGGTAATTTCAGCCTTCCTGCTCAGAGAGACTAAGTCAGAGCTTTAGTCACGCCTCACTTTGGGTGTGTCTTCCCAGTTTTGACAAGGCGAAGTATTCCTGACGCAATGACTCCAAACAAAAAAGGGAACAACACACAAGCCTAGACAGCCTAAACAGGAAGGGTGTGGATTCTACACCACCATGCTGAGAAAAGGCGTTCAGGTAAGACAACGCCCCTTCTCCAGCATGGTGTATGTAGAATCCACTGATTGGGACATACCAAAGCCCCTCATGTCCCTAAAGGGAGGGAAGGTCTAGGCTGGTGTCTCCCGAGAGGAAACAACCTGTTGAAGAACCCGTCTGCCAAACGCGGCATCCGCCACAGCAAACTTATCAATCTTATAATGTGTGATGAAAGAGGACGGAGACGACCACGTTGCCGCCCTACAAGTCTCCTCTACAGAAGCCTGGGTAGACCAGGCTGTGGATGTCGCTGCACTGCGCGTCGAGTGAGCTGTGATACGTGCAGGAACTGGGAGTGACTGAGAAACATAGGCCCTAGCGATGCAAGCCCTAATCCATCTACCAATAGTGAAAGAAGAGACCTTTCTGCCCATAGTGGAGGGCTGAAAGGAGACGAACAAGGCCTCTGACTTGCGAAAGACTGAAGTTCGTTTGATGTAATGTCGCAGGGCCCTGCGCACATCTACCTTGTGTCACTGTCATTCTAGACGATGGGAAGGATTACTATGTCCTGTGACCTATGGAATAGGGAATTTACCTTCGGTACGAAGGTGGGGTCGAGTCGCAGGATCACTCTGTCCTGATGGAACACGCACAAGTCATCCCTGACTGAGAGCGCTGCCAATTCGGAGATGCGTCGTGCGGACGTGATTGCCACCAGGAATGCCACTTTGTGGGACAGGTGACGCACGTCGCATGTCGTTAGGGGTTCGAAGGGCCACTGGGTCAGGGCCCGAAGGACCCGTGGCAATTCCCACGAAGGGTACCTGTGTACGGCAGGGGTTCTGGTGTTGGAGGCCCCTTTAAGGAATGATCGGATTAAGGGTGGTGACTCAGGGTTCCTGCTGGGTCGCATGTGAGGACCGTTGCCAGCGCTGCAACCTGTCTGCGCAGTGTATTTGGGGCCAGGCCCCTGTCCAGCCCAGCTAACAAGTAGTCCAGGATATGGGATATTGTGAGCTGCGAGAATGACAACTGTCGTCCTGAGCACCATAATCGGAAGTTTTTCCACGTGGCCTCGTATATGCGGTTGGTGGAAGGGTGACGTGAGGCCTGAATTATCGTGATGACCCCTGGGGAGCAAAGCTCCTTTGCTAAGACCGAGCGCTCAAGTGCCAGACGGCTAACTGGAGCCACTGGGGATCTGGGTGGAGAATGACTCCCTGGCTGAGTGAAATCCGTTCCGGGGGAATCCTCCAAGGCTCCGCGAGGGAGAGACTCATCAGGTCGGCGAACCAAGGTCTCCATGGCCAGTAAGGGGCCACCAGGAGTACCTCTGCCCGTTCCCGGAGGAGCTTGCGTATTACCGCTGGGAGGAGGGGTAGGGGGAGAAAGTCGTAGAGCAGGCCTTGGGGCCATGGGCTCCGAAGAGCGTCCGTCTGCTCCGCCCCTATGGATGGAAATCGGGAGAAGAAGCGGGGCAGCTGAGTGTTAAGCGGGGACGCAAAGAGGTCCACCCGCGGCAATCCGAAATGGTGACAAATTTCTCTGAAGATCCTCGGGTGAATGCGCTACTCCGAGTGATCCACAATTGTCCTGCTCAGGAAGTCAGCCTGGGTGTTCGCTACCCCTGATATGTGATCAGCCTTGATGGAGGCTAGATTGTGTTCTGCCCAGGTTCCCAGTAGGAGAGCCTCGGCCAAAAGGGTCCGGGACCGGGTGCCCCCCTGGCAGTTTATGTGGGCCTTGGCTGCCACATTGTCGGTGAGGACCAGGACGTGGTGACGCACCACTCGGCCTCGAAAGTGACGGAGGACTAGGTGTATGGCCCGTAGTTCAAGCCAATTTATGTTGTGTTGGAGGTCCGACTTGGACCACCGGCCCTGTGCCCACTGTGAGCGAAGGTGCGCTCCCCAGCCGAACAGGCTGGCATCCGTTGTGAGCACTATTCGGTCCGGCTCCTTGAAGCATGAGCCTCTGCGTGTGGCTGGAGATAGCCACCACTTGAGGGATCGTAGTACTAGCTGTGGGAGATGTACTCTTTGGTGGGAAGCACTGAGGTTCTGCCTCTGGAA
This sequence comes from Bothrops alternatus, assembly GCA_034064705.1. Lineage (NCBI taxonomy): Eukaryota > Metazoa > Chordata > Lepidosauria > Squamata > Viperidae > Bothrops > Bothrops alternatus. Next base: position 15,543,463 of record JARGCV010000248.1, read on the forward strand.
GGGCAGCATGAACCATTGCAGCTCCCTGGAGTGGAGCCTGGACCATGGCACAATTGCAATGGCCGAGATCATCTTCCCTAACAGTTGGGAGAGGCTGGTCAACGTTACGGATCGACTTCTGTGAATCTGGAGGACTGAATGTCTTATGCTGTCCCGGCACTCTTGGGATAGGTATACCCGGCACTCCACAGTGTCTATGATGGCGCCGAGGTGCAGTAATCTTGTTGAAGGAACCAAGTGGCTCTTGGGGAAGTTTACTGAGAACCCATGGCTCTGGAGCAGCTTTACCACCAGATCTACGTCCGACAGAGCAGACTGAGGATGCGGACTGGATTGGTATGTCGTCCAAGTAGCATTAGACTCTGACCGGTATCATTCTCAGGTGTGTTGCTAGAGCTGCCAGGATCTTGGTGAAGACCCTTGGGGCCGAGGACAGGCCGAATGAGAGCGCCCTGTACTGGAAGTGGCGTCTCTTGTAAGCGAACCGTAGGAACCGTCGGTGGGCCAGAGAGATCGGGATATGGAGGTACGCCTCCGTGAAGTCGATAGACGACAGTAGGTCCCCCTTTCTTACACTTCCCAAGATGGACCGGAGCGTTTGCATCTTGAATTTGTGGTATGCAAGATGGTAATTCAATCCCTTGAGGTCTAGAATGGCTCTCCATCCCCCTGACGCCTTTGGAATGACGAAGAGGATGGAGTAGAATCCCTGGCCTCTCTGGCCCAGCGGGACCGGTTCTATGGCCCGTATGTGAAGAAGGTGATGAACTGCTTCGTTCATCAGCCGCCTTCTTGTTCGGTTCCGGGGGGTTGGACAAGAAAGGAACCGATTTGGAGGTTGGTGACAAATTCCAAGGAGAGGCTGTGACGGATGGTGCTGAGCACACTTGCGTCCGTGGTGGTTGCCTCCCACTGGTGGGCAAACAAAGAGAGCCTGCCCCCTATGGGAGGTACTGATGTGGTGGCATCTGGTGCACCAGAATGGCCTGTTCTTCCCTCGAAAGGGGCGCTTTCCCTGAGGCTGTTGTTTGGGTCTGGGAGCTTGCCTATCGGCCTGTCTCTCCTGTCTGTCCTGTCTGGCCGGAAAGAATTGGAAGGGCTGGGGATAACTGTATCTGGCTCCTGCACGAAAGGGCTGCCGTCGCGGGTAGTATCCGGGGCACCTGTCCTGCTTCTTGATCAAGTGGTTAAGGACCTTACGCTTGTCCTTGTTTTCAGTTATGTAGGGGTTTAAGGCGTCCCCAAATAACTTGCCTCCCTGGTATGGGGCCGCTGCTAGCTTCCACTTTGCATCGGCTTGCCAATGTTTCAGCCAGAGCATACGGCGACTGGTGATACTGGACGCCATAGCCCTGGAGGAGAATCTGGTGGCCTGGAGAGTCGTGTCCGCCGCATACTCGGTGGCCGCTACCAACTTACTAAGGTCTTGGTGTGTCCGGATATCCTCCGTTGGGATCCGGGCTTGGAGCTGCCGGAGCCAACAGAGGGAGGCCCTGTTAAAGAAGGAAGCGGAGGTTGCCGCTCTGATCGCCCATGAGGACGCTTGGTGTGTTCTGCGGTAGGTGGACTCACACTTACGATCCTCAGCTTTAAGGGCCTCAGAGAAGTCCCCCGAAATGGCGTTGGATGCTACTAGGGGCCCTAGGGGCTCGTCCACTGTAGGCAGCTCCAGTGTGTCTTCCAACTTCTTGGTGACACTGTACAATTTCTTGTCCGTGTTACCCGGAATGGGAAGAGAGGCCGGTGATGTCCACTGTTTCCTGATTGCGTTCAGGAACAGGGAGGGGCAAGGGATGCGGTGTTGCGTCGTGACCGGTTCTAAGTTAGGGTCTGCCTCCGAATCCTGTGGATCGGGGGGGTAGTAGTCGGTGGTTCAGGTCCCAGATGAGCGGTGGATATGGTCTTGCGTAGCAGGGTGATGAAGAAGGAGGGGTTGAACAGGCCACCGAAGGAAGGGGCCTCTGGCGGATCCTCCTCCTCGGACATTAGTATCCCCTGTTCCGTGGCCGGCTGATCGGGGAAGGAGTCTTCCGACGCTAGAGACTCAGAAGGGGAGGAAGGGCTATCGTAGGCCTCTGTCTCAGGCTGTTGGATGTGCCTGTGAGACGTGGCCACTGTTCTGGAAGTCTGAGCCCTGGAATCCAAGGCTCGATCTACCGCCTGAGCAATCAGTAGGGCTAGGCGGTCCTCCGTCGGGAAGACAGTCTGCTTGCTCGGGCGGAGTCCGGCCGCTGTGGGGGTGAATGTGGCCTCGGGGGTGTCTTGAGGAACCCGTGCAACCGGAGCTTGGGCCGCGGAATGGGGCTCACCTATGCCGTACTGCGCGGGAGAGTGTGAGGATTCTCCCGTTGACCAAATCCCCTGGGGAGAGGTTGCTGGTCCCAGTGGTAGCTCTAAGGCTAGGTCCTCGGGCTGGTGTGACACAAACCTGGCTCTTTTTTGTGCCGATCTGTGCATGCGCAGCGCGCACGCGATGAAAAAAAAATAAAAAAAATAAAAAAAATTTAAAAAACAAAATGGCAGACCACGACGGGCCAATCAGCGCATGCGCGGCACGCACACACCGGCCCGAACCGCGCATGCGCGGCGCGAGCGCGATGAAAAAAAATCGGAAAAAAAATAAAAAATAAAAAAATCAAAATGGCAGACCGCGGGTCGGGGTCGCGGCGCACATGGGCGGCGCAAGTGGGGTCTCAACCTGAAAAAGGTTGAGAACCACTGATCTAAACCCATTGGTGGATTCTCCATCTCCAAGTGCTGGAGAAAGTTGAGGTTTTAATGTTACTATCTTCTACTGTGCTAAAGAAATTTGGAAATCAACACCTTTTTTTTCTTTTTCCCTTTTTACTCCCCATTCTCTCTTTTTCCCTTTTCCCAGATACCAGTTCCCATTATTTTTATTTTCCTTTGTATTTTATATTCTGATAAACAATTAAAAGTCCCCCCCCCAAAAAAAAATACATTCCAGGTTTCTCTCCGAGTCCTAGCAGAATATATTTTATTTTCTACTTTGGCACGCCCAATTTTTTTTATCAAGTTTTAAAACAAACTAATGGCAATGCTGAAGACCCATTCTAGGGTCATTGAGGGCTCCCTTTATGACATCAAAATCCCAGGTTTGGTCATTGACATCCTAGTCCAGGTAGCTCTTCAACTTCAATCCAATGTTGGACATTTTTTTTGTGGCAACAGGTCTTTCCTCCAAAACTGTTGTTCAATACTTAGTCAACAAAGAAAAGCAAACGTTTGAGAACAGCACATTTGGGTTTCATTCTAGTAAACCTAAGTTAAATTTTGCTAAAGATACATTATTCCTATAAACATTATGGTCCAGAAACATAAAAGTAATACTACAAATAATACTATTTCTTTTCTTCTTTCCCTCTTTTTGTTTTTGAAAAAAGTCCTGTTTTCTCCACTAGGTTTTTTGTTTTTCCGCTTCCAAATATCAGATTTCTTATGCTTGATCTCAGCAATCAAGAAAAAAAACTCCACTCCTTTGAGAATAATTTGATTACAACTGTACATTGTTATGATCATTTTTCCAGAATTATGCAGCATATTATGTCACCTTCCCTAGTCTCCAAATTTCCTCTTTCCCTCTTGATGAAGCAGTAAAAACAAGAACAGGCTCTTGTAGTACAATACCAAACAGCTGAAAGTTAAAACACCCTGGTGCTGACTTACCACTCCTTGAAGACTTGGAGGGATCAGACCACAGTATACTGGAATGAAAGTGCTGCAGACACATGCCTGTTGGGAGAGAGATAGGAAAAGACCATGTGAAATAAGCGAACTGACTAGAGAAGCCTGCAGTATTCACAGATAATAAATCCAGGCAGAGAAAGAAAGAGAGAGAGAGAGAGGGAGGGAGGGAGGGAGGGAGGGAGGGATGGAGGGAGGGGGAGAGAGAAAGAAAGAAAAGAAAGGAAGGAAGGAAGAAAGAAAGAAAGAGAGAGAGAAAGAGAGAGAGAGAGAGAAAGAAAGAAAGAAAGAGAGAGAGAGAGAAAGAAAGAAAGAAAGAAAGAAAGAAAGAAAGAAAGAAAGAAAGAAAGAAAGAAAGAAAGAAAGAAAGAAAGAAAGAAAGAAAGAAAGAAAGAAAGAAAGAAAGAAAGGCAAACCTCCATGACAAGAGCAGGTCATATCAGTTCTGCTGGCGCCTGGGAGATAGGCATTTATGGCTTCATGTTCAAAGCTCCTAGAAAGCCCTAAAGTTACAACTTGCCTGGACAAGCTCTTCTTTGGAGTTGAACTCAGATAATATGACATTTTCTCCATCCGAAACTCGGGTTAATGAAATGCCCAAACGTCCGTTGGCCAACTCATGTCCATTGCTTGGTAAAGTTTTATATAAGCAGGCACGGATGATTTTCACCAGGTTGAAGGACGGGTGTAAAGGGCCAAGAAACCTCTTCCGGGCCTCTTTGGAAACATGGATGATATTTGCTCCAGCATCACCTAGCACGAAGAAAACAATATAAATTTTAAATTAGGGATAAGGCTACATGTACATAAAATTTTAATTCAAAATTAGCTTAGTCTCATTTTTAGTTTTAAATGTTTGGATTTATATCCCACTTTTTCCTACAATTTCAATGTACTTTACACGGGGAGATTTCTGTTCAGTTTAACAATGACACTGCAGCAAAGATTGGAATAAGAGATGGTGACCACACTTGAGAGTGAATTTGATGTGGAATTTCCCAGTCTTAACCCAACTGCTTAACTATTAAATGACACTGGTTCTAAGTCCACTGAACCATGGAATTAATGTACAAACTGAGATTTGCACATCGCATAGAACCAAAATCAATTATGGCTTAGCATGTTGTGTGAAGGAGGCCACAGGTTGTAGCTATCCATTATCAAAATCACTATTTGGTAAATTTATTTTATTGCAATTGGCTTGAAGAGTTCCTGGTTTCCTGAAAAATTGTACGTCATAAACACCTAAAGAGATATCTAGGCAGTACTAATCAACATCCCAAAAGTTATATATTTAATATAACACACATATGTCCAGACTACATATATTTTTTATATTTTAATCTCTTGATTTAAAAATTAGATACTTTAGTCTAAGTGGATATTCCTCACTAAAAAAATTAAAAAACAAACAAACTAATGTTGGAATTCTCAAAGGCATACCTAGTTCTTTATATTGACAGAATCCTTTCTAAAGCTAAAGTTATGCCCTCAGATTTTCTCACCATAAAATGCGGCCCCAATATTGATAGAATATTAAAGTTGTAAATACAGCATTCATAATTTTCTAAGGATCATTCATTTAACCTGTAAAATACTTAATAGGAAGTAGATTATAATATAATTATTTTATCCAAAATAGATACTTATCCTCAATCACAGTAGATTCCATTCTGCTCAGTGTTGGCACCAAGAGTATAAATTTTTCTGTTTATAGTTCTACATTATACTCAGGAAAAACTACCTAGCACATGTTAATTGGACATGATATAAATTAAAAATCTAAATAAATTGCTTTGGGAAAACAGCAAGAAATATGGTTTCCCTAAAAATATACATCACTTGTGGGGTTTTCCATCTTGAGCTCAGGAGTACATCACAGATTTGATACCACTGAACAAATTTTCTAACCCATTGACAATGTGTTAACTACTAAACATAGCACTGTTTTCAGGACAACGTTGTTGTGCTGCCCAAAGTTCTCTTTATCAGCCATCTCTAAGCTGGGAAAATTATCTCATTGCTATTTGACCTTTTCCCCTAAGACCAAAGTTGTTTATCTTATACTGTGTTTCCTGCTCATCATAAAAAATATACTCAAGGTTAAGCAGAGCTCAACTGACTTGTGTTATAATGAGTTATGCTATTTTTTCTTAATTGTTAGCCAACTTTCCCAAGATACATGTCTTTCAATCAAATATCATCCCTAAAAGTCAGCAACAGTCACCTGACTTAAAGCATGACTGCATTGTTTTATTTTGGGGTTTTGTGCTTTCAAATTAGATTTGATTCCTGACAACTATCTGTACAAGTCCATGTACAGTGGTGCTTAAAAGTTTTGAATTTTCAATATTTCTGCATACATATGACCTAAAATGTGGTGTGTTCTCCACACAAGTCCTAAAACTAGATAAAGAGATCCCAATTAAACAATTTAAGTCAAGAGAATGGTTCAAGTTTATATATTTGTGTATGTCAAAATTACATGAATCTCTAGGATTATCAGCTCATTTGAAGGGGAAATTAAAATCAGCTGTTTCAGTCAATGGGACTAGAAGATTGAGTGAGCAAAGCCCTGTTCACTCACAAGCAATAGGAACCATGTCCCTCTCTTAAGCCACACTGGTGAGGTGTAATCAGCAAGGGCATTCAACATGTGTTATCTTTCCAAAGGAAGAAAAGCTGCACATGAAGATCTCCTGGGTACAGACCTTCTCATTGCATTATGTGGCTGTCATATGATGAATCAAGCATTGTCAGCATGCTCTGAAGGGATAGGGTTCACCCATGGCCCTCATGGTAAGAACTAACACCTCAGCAGAATCTTTGTTATCCCAGAAAGAACCAAGGTACTTCTCAGAACACATAAATCTTGCCTTTTGAACTTCAGGCTCTAATTTAGCTATATAAATTCTAAATTTCCAGTTCTAAATAGGGGCCATCAATTCTATTGCTTGTTCTACTCTGTTTCTCGTTGGTTCCAGTAAATTTCAAATGAGCTTGAAATTAGGAGAAGGAAAGTTTCCATGTGTACTCAAAGATGATCCACAATTTAATCTCACACGACAATGAAATTGCAGCATCCTTTTCAACAACCAAATCTGTTTCTTTGTTTTTGAAATGGAAACTAGCAGCATTTTTTTTCATGAATCGCCACTAAAGAGATTAAAATTAAATTAAAAGAGAATAATGTTTAAACTGGGATAGTTGATGAACAAAAATTAATTGCACATGTTTTTATTATCAAGCGCTCTAGAAGTACATTTATAGAAATTAGAGAGCAATTGCTTCATTTTTGGCCTCCCCTCTAAACTGGAGTGGGTCAGAGGCCTGATGGTAGAAAAACAAGGAGACACCCATTTTCTCATTTCCTCTGGGGTACTCTAGCTAAAACTCTTGCTGAAATGTGTGTCCACAGAACTTTCTTCTAACAGCCTTCTGGGTTTTCCATGTGGTTTTTCACAAACTGTAGATGAGCAGTGACTTTTTCTTTGCCATCCTGTCAAGCACACCATTGTTGTTCAGTGTTTTCCTAATGGTAATCTCATAACACTGACATTTGCCAATGCAAAAGAAGTCACTAGTTCCTTGCATGAGAACCTGGGTTTTTTTGAAACTTACACATCTTGTTCTTGGTGTAATTTTTCTTGGTTGACCACTTCCGGGATGGGTAACATTGGTGTTGAATTGACTCTATTTGTAAACAATCTGCCAGATAATGGACTGGTAGAATCCGAACACTTTGGCAGTAATTTTGTAACCTGATGAGCATTTTTCAGAGGTCCCCACAAATCTCTTTGATTGAGCTTCCATACGCTTCCACATGCCTATGTGGTGAAGGTCAGACTTTGAGAATGCATAGCCAGAATTCTATTCTTTAAATAAGACAGGACCTCTCACACTCACACCCGATTATCCTCCCAATGAAACATTTGACTTTAATTTCCCCTTCAAATAAACTGATAATCCTGGAGCCTCACATATTTTGCCATATATGTAATTCTGAATAATTTTCCTCAATAAATGAACAAGTATGTTTTTGATTCATATGTTTAACTGGGTTCTCTTTATCTAGATTTAGGCACATTTTTAGGCCATGCTTATGTAGAAATACTGAAAATTCAAAAGGGTTCACACTTTTCTAAGCACCACTGTGTGTGTTTAGGACAATGATCAACTGCCTTTTTATTTTCAGTCCACAAGTCATATTAATTATGATGCATGCATCGCATTGTATCCACTGAGAACTGGATGAATATACATGAAAATAAGTAAATAAATACTGGATTATTTAGGCAAAGCTGTGTGCAACATCTGAATGCACTCAAATGACATATATCATAGTTAAACAGCCCAACCCATATACAGTAGCCAAGTTATACTTTTAATAGTTGGATTGCTAGGATGTAACACAAATCTATCACCAAAGTAAGAGAAGTCAGAAAAGAAAATGAACAGCTTCTCTTCATTGAATATGCCGGAGGGAGCATGGCTTTGTAAAATAATAAGAGATGCTTCAGTTATTGAAAGCACATCATCCTGTAACCTTGGCCAGTTTCTTGGAAATTGGATAGTTAACAGATTGAACTTCAGACTTCCTAGAAGACAGCCCAATTTTGATGTCCCGCCAAAAGGGGATTGGGTTTATCCAGATGGATCCAAAGAGAACAACAGCGCTGAAGATAACTCAACATGCCCAGTAACTTTGGAAAATGCCATGTACGTGCACGCACGCGCACGCATACACACAAACAAACTTTGGCTGTTAAGACCAGCAGCTTAGCAAGCTGAGATATGAGAATGCCAGCGGATTATTGATGAAAGTTAGAGGTCAAAAAAACAACGGAGCAGGAGATAAATATCCCTAATAATTAGTTCATATTCAATAATTAGTTCATATTCCAAGTGGATGACTGTTAAAAACATACAGTTTTGTATTTGCCTAATCACTCTTCTTCCCAATATTATGGGGTATCATTTCCATACTTTAAGCCACATTTATTTGCCCTGTTCCAAGAACAGCAGAGATATTAAAATTCTCTAACATTTTGTTTTCCACATATTGCCAAAATATTGTTTCAGATCAAATTTACCTTTCCTGACAAAGGAGCTTCTGGGTGCATCAGATTCAACATCTCTTTACTGAGTTAAGTCTCAGGAAATTGTAAAAAGTTGAGCCAGTTTGGTCTAATGGTTAAGGCACCAAGCTAGAAAGTGGGAGACTGTGAATTCTAATCCCACTTTAGCCATGAAAGCCAGCTGGGTAGCCTTAGTTGGCCTCTCTCTCAGCCCAACTCACCTCACAGGATTGTTGCTGTGAGGCAGAGAGGAGGAGGAAGGAGTATTAGATTGTTTATAAAAACAATAAAGTGTAATATAAATAAAAATAATAAATAAAAAGATTTTAGATTAGACCATCTGAGCAGGTCAGGAAGTGAGAAAATGAGAAAAGAATCTGTGAGAACCAAGGCTTTCTCTGTTGGTGAAAAAATAAATCAGAAGCTCTCATAATTGACTGCATTTAGCTGATTCAAAATAACTTCTTTATATGTGTATCAAAATATTTACAATACCATACATTCTTCTTTACAGCAACATAGCTTAATGAAGACTTCTTACAGAGAGATACAGAGACAAAACCTGAGACTGAAAATTCAGCTCCTAACTCAATACTCTTTTGCACAGACTCACTAGCACTTTCTTCACATTGGCTGACTGAGTTACCACATGACTCTTCCTGCTCATGAATATTCCAACACAAAAGAATTAAAAATATCGTCATATACATATTAGATTTATCTGGATAGCCACTGAATATACACATACTGGAATCTATAACTCTTCTTGGAAATGCTCCACTGCAGAGTAAAGGGTGCTACTTTAAGCCAAGGACATTCCAGTTTCATTTGGAATTCCATGATGTCTTTCACAGAGGACATTTAATCATATGAGGCTTTAACCAGTCCAGCAGAAATATAACATTGTATTGGTGAGAAAAGGCACAAGCAACAGCAAAAAAAACCAAACAAACAAAAGTTATCTCCTGAGATTGCCACGTATAATTATTCATATAGTATTTTAAAATCCTAGAAGGGTGGCTATACTCATGAAAGGTGCATAATTTACATTTCATATTTGCATATGTATCTCCAAATTTTCAAAACGTCTTCTGCTTTATACATCATATATATTCATACAGAGGGCACGTTCATGGCCATATTTAAACTCAGAATACCTTTCAAATATAAATGAAGAACTGAATACGAATCATTTTTTTACATAATGCCCTAAACCAGTGGTTCTCAACCTATGGGTCGCGACCCCATTTGGGGTCGAATGACCGTTTCGCGGGGGTCGCCGGACACCGCGGTCTGCCATTTTGCTTTTTTTATTTTTTTTTTTTAGTTTTTTTTTCGTCGCGCGCACCGCGCATGCACGGTTCGGGCTGTCACGGTCCGCCATTTTGTTTTTGTTTTTTGTTTTTTTGTTTTTTAATTTCTTTTTTCGTCACGTGCGCGCGCACGTGCGCGCAACAGGTCGATCTGCGCATGCGGGCGTGCACGCGATGAAAAAAAATTAAAAAAATTTAAAAAATCAAAAAAAATTATGGCGGACCGCGACGGGCCGATCTGCGCATGCGCGGCGCGCGCGCATGATGGGCTGAACCGCACATGCGTGGCATGCACGTGATGAAAAAAAACAAAAAAAACAAAATGGTGGACCGCAGGTCGGGGTCGCGGCGCGCATGGGCGGCGCAAGTGGGGTCTCAACCTGAAAAAGGTTGAGAACCACTGCCCTAAACAGAATTCATTAGTTGAGCTATACACTTTTGGAAAAAAAAAAGATTCAAAAGTGCTTCTGAACACAGGGGTGCACATGGTTAGTACTGCCCTGCTGGACACTAAAAACACCTGAATTTTTCCAGGTTTCCACATGAGCCTGAAAAAGAGGTTGCACCTACTTTAAGGCTCAAATTAATTTTAATGAATTCAGTCTTTAAAGCAGCTGTATTTTTTTCAGGCTGATCTGGAGGAAGTGGTCTTTAACAACAGGAAGGAGCTACCATGCTCATGCCAGGTTCAAAGCACTTTTTCCAAATCATTTCCAAGTTGCATTCTTATATGGCCTGAAAATTTGTCACATAGAAGACAGCAAATCACCCCAGAGGACAGGACACAGAACAGCTGGTTGAAGTTGCTGGAAACTTTAAATATATCCAAGCACACGTGGTCAATCTGGGATGATGGCATTTGAAAATGAGTTCTTCTACCCTACTTAATGTGAAAATTATTGAATCAATGAACCAATTGGTGACCTCTTGCAGCTTGATGATTTTGCCTTCAATGTTGTCTCTGTTGGACAAGAAAATGAAAACAGGCAGTAATTACACTGCTGGTGCATCCAGGGGAGCAGATGCTACACAGAAAATAAATCCTATTTTTGTCCTTTAAAAAAATAAAGAGTTGAGGTAATCAGAGATCGGTGACATTACTGAATAATAGTGTTTTGCAGAGCTACAAGGGTTATTATTTAAGTTTTAAAAATGGGCAGTCCAGGGAACAAACGTGGTTGGTTTAGAAAAGCCTCGTGCTGCAGAGAATGTCTGATCTAATATTAGCCTAAAGACATGGACATGATTCCAGCCAAATTCTCAACTGATTGTCAGATTGCCCAATGTGATGTTGTATAGGGATGTAATGCAAGGAGAAGTCATTCTGTAAATCACCATATTCCTCAACACAAACGTTTTGGGCCATTTTTCATAACTCATCATGCTTCACAACCAGGAGCACTGAACTGTCCAGAAACCATTCCTAAACAAAGTGAATGTTGCAAATTCCTGACATGTTCTTATTCTAAAATATCATCTGACCTTCCCAAGTTGGTTGTGTCATCTTATTCCAACAAGATGTGCCAAGGCTATCCTAAACTACTTGGTAACCTTCTCTGCACTATTTGGCAATTTGTTTATATCCTTCCTCTTTTCACATACCTCACATTTGTTCTAAATTATCTCTTTCATAACCCAGTCTTTGTTTTTACTGAACTGTTCCCTCTACTTCTGCAATACCAAAAAGCTGCAACAGAAAAAAATAACAAGAGTGCCAGTGACATACATGACATCAACCAAAGCACAGCTGGGAAATAACATCTGCAGGATGTCCCTAAAGGTAGAGATTGGCTTCTCCCAGGAGAAGTGAGGGACAGATTTCATTTAACATCCTTTCCTAACCCAGCAACTCCGGTGTCCTCATGCAAGTTCTATTTGCTAGTTTGAAAAGAGAAGAGAAGATACTGTCCTTGAAAAGGGGAGGCAAAGCCCACTGAAATTATTAAAACCTAGAAGAGGTAAATGATCACATTTTGTTTTAAAGGATCATCAGCAAATGAGAATTTGAGAGTGGGAAGTGGGATGAAGCAAAGTATTACACATAGGCATAGAAAGATACTACCAGGAGTATGATACAATTGTTCATTGTGTGATTTGACACAAATTCTTGTCATTTTGAGATTTCTTAGATCAGAAATCCCATAATGCACCATTAAAATGTCCCCAAGTAATTGCTTGCAGCAAGGGTTTGCTCTGTAAGCAAGAAATATATAATTGCTGCTAATATGTGTACCCAGAATTATTAATGTATTAATGAAAACTACCATTAACCATTTATTTAGTCATTTAAAAATGTATATGCTGCCTCTCTCACAATTTGACACAGCAGGGTGTACAATCAAGAAAAGAAGAAAATCAAAATCCAAACAAAAAAAGTAAAAACAAGCACTGTAAACAAAACAAAAATAAGTACCATATATCAGAGCCTGGAGATAACAATACACATTCCTATCGTGTATAATTCTGGCCAATGCACTGGAGAAGAGCTTAGTCTTATGGCTCTATGGAAGGCCAAAAGGGGTGGGGCCATGCAAACCTGGGGGAGGGGAACTCATTTCAAAGTACAGGTGCGGTGACGGGGACATCCCCTAGGTTCCGTAACATGACACTACCTCAGAGATGTGACCTTAAGCATGCCTACTTTGTGTGACCTTATAGAAAAATGTGGGAAAAAGTGGCACTGCAAATAACCCAGTCCTGTGCTATGTAGGCCATTTTAAGTTGTATACCTGGAATTGCAACTGGAAGCCAGTACAGTTCATAAAGTAGCAATCTGCTTTGATGTATCAATGCATACCCATTAATATCCCCACTGTTGCATTCTGGATTAGTTGCACTTTCTGGATGTCTTTAAAGGCAATCCCATATAAAGCACATTGCAGAAGTCCAACTGGGAAGTGGTTAAAGCATGAGTATTTGTGAACTTCCAACCCAAAAATGGGAACCAAAGACGAAGTTGTGCAAAGACCCTCCTAACCACAGCTGCCACTTGTTCTTCATGCAGGAGCAGACACTCAAGGAGGATTTCCAAATTTTTGAGGAGAAAGACTACTGCTTCTTTCAGAGCCTATGGAGCCACACCACCGCCCCTCTTTCAAAGACACCTTCTCCCACCACACGGATCCAGCTACTTGCTACTTTCTAGGATGCCTTGACCAGGCTGGAGGGGCATGAAATTAAAACACAGGTGGACAAGCTGACGGATCCAAGGACAGATCCCTGTCCAATCCCCCAGGGTCAAACTCTTCCCAGATAACTATTATGCTAGATATACCTAATTAGCATCCAACTCAGAATGAATCTAAATGATTTTGTGCAGAAGGTGCCAAAAGTAATCGTCACAGAGGTCTTGCTCTTTCAGTTTCTCCTTATCCCGGAGAGACGGTCACCTTAAATAAGGGCACTGAATGGCAATTTGCATTCAATAACAACAGAGAACGTTTGATTGCTCTTCTGCGAAAGAGCTCTTCAGGATACATAGTGACAGTACACCCACACATCTCCAGTTCAATCTAAGGCTGTTGCTGGCTGCCCATTCCAGGTTTATTGGCTAAGGCCTCAGTAGAATCAGAGCATGCTTGAAGAATAACCACAAAAACCTTCTAAAGTCCAAAATGCATCTGCGACAGGCTAATCCAACAGGTCTTCCTTCCTGCAGGACAGGACAGACAACTCCAGGATTAACAGTGAGTAATCTATCTATAACAAAGGTGTAACAGCAATATCCTCCAACTATAGACCACATTGCCACTGCCCCAAGACAAAAAACAGAACTGGCATGTTACCCCTTGTGTATGTCAGGTATTTGATTATCTAAGGCAGCTCCATATTTGCCATGGAGGCCATGAACAATTGGACTGCTTCCAGTTCTATGCCCTAGGAAAGAAAAATTAAATTTCCCAAGATCAGAAGCTTGGAGAACTGTACTGCCAATCCAGTTATGGTATCCAGCAGTTTAGATAGGCAGGTTGGTGCAGTGGCAGCAATCCCATCTGATCCCTTAGAATCAACTTCAAAAACATGGTCTTTACATCCATATCTGCAGAGCAGCAGTTCTGAAATTTCCAAAGGTTTTCTCGATACATTAGCTATACCTTGCCCATGCCTTGGTATCACCACTGATGCCATATTGAAAACTCAGGTGGTCAAATTTCTGATACAAGCACCCTGTGATGACTCCTCCAGATGCCTCTCCAGATGTCCTCAGAGGAAGATGTCCTCAGAGGAAGATGAACCAGTCCCTGGCACTTCAGGAGGGGAGTTGGTCAATGGCTCTGGACAGCTGGCTGAGAAGGATTTGGCTGAAGCACAGCTGCAGCACGACAGCCCTGAGGCTTCAGGTGGGGAAAGCATGCAGCTGTAGCTGGTTAGTGATGATGATGAAGAACTGCCTTCTGCACCTGATCTGAGAATATGGAGGGCAGAGAAAAGGCAGAAGCAGCGAAGGTCAGCCTGATTACTCATGAAGATGTAGTCTCATCCCTCTTGATGGGCTGCACCAGAAACTGGCTATTTAGCACAGCAGACAGATGGAGATGACATGTACATTTTCTAGCTGTGTGTTTTCTGTTGTTATGATTCCAGCCTTGTCTTAGATCACGGGTGTCAAACTCTCCATGTCACATGATGTGTCGTGATGTATCATGACTTTTTTTGCATTGCCGGACCTGGGGTGGTCGCGGACTCCATATGATGCAACCAGCCTGTAGGCCGGCAGTTTCACACTCCTGCCTTAGATTGACCCCATACCTTGTCTTTGGATTGTGCCTTGTGAACTCTGGACTTTTCTGTCCTCATGCATCCTCCTGCATTGTGGATGTAATTTTAGCTAGTGGATTTATCTAGTTTGGGAAACTTTCAAGTGCCTTGTGGACTCACTGGCCATTGCTCTGTGGATTAGCATTGGTCTGCTTTTGGATAGACTTAATTGAGACAGTTCTGTGTTTTTAGTGAAGGGAATTGCTGGGGAATATTAATAAATCCACTAACCCACCATTATGTGTGCGTGTGAATGAGTGAAGCAGCACACACCCTCTTCTGTCCCTAATCTCCCTAATGAAATCATAACAGATGGGTGAGTTATTATAAGCCAAACTGACAGTGGGTAGTAGCAGCTAGGAACCTAAGGTCTTATGGTCTGTTGACCAGGCACTGGGGCACAGAGAAGGGGACTGGAACAAATGGTTAGCATTAAACACAGAAGCTACATTCCCAAAAACACTGTTCTAGGAGAAGGCAGCAATAATTGGCAAGGTAGGGTTACAGCAGGATAAAGCCCCTGCCCCCAAGAATCTCACAGATCAGGGGTCTCCAACCCTGGGTCACAGGCCTGTTAGGAACTGAGCTGCAGCGGGCAAGCAAGCAAAGCTTCATCTGTATTTGCAGCCGCTCCCCAGCATTAGCATCACCACCTCAGCTCCATTTCAGATTATCAGACTGTAGTTTCTTATAGGAGCACAAACCCTATTGTAAACTGTGCATGCGAGAGATCTAGGACAGGGCTTTCCAACCTTTTCACCCATTGTACCACTTTTAGGCTATGGCAACATCCGAGTACCACCAGTCGCCTAGCAAAGTGTCAAAAACTTGATAAAAAAAAAAGGAAAAAAGTGATAAAGTTACAGGTAGTCTTCAACTTACAACAGTTCCCTTAGTGGCTGTTCAAAGTTACAATGCCACTGAAAAAAAGTGCCCCCCAAGCCACAGTCAAGCCAGACACCTGCCTGCCCACCCGGCGGCGCTCTTCCTCCTGTCCGAGGTTTTCATTGTTGTAAGCATTTCTGTTGAGGATTTGCAGCAGGGGTGGGGTGGGGTAGGGGTTGTTTGGTTTTTATTCCCCCCGTCTGCTGGGTGGTTGCAGCAGGTTTTGATCACTTCACATGACCCTGGGACACTATGACCATTATAAATATGAATCAGTTGCCAAGCATCTGAATGTAAAGAACAAGACCCTGGAGATGCTGCAATATTCCAGCTGATCGGCGCTTCTTCTGGGCTCAGCAGAAGCACCAGGATCAGCGCTGAGCTCCAGCTGGAGTCTGGTGCTGATCCTGGTGGTTCCACTGAACTCTGACAACCCTGCAGCTCCAGCCATCTCTCGCTCAGGCTTGTGCGGTACTGCCACTGGTTCAACTCATTCCCCTCCCCCGCTACCACTTTTCTAGGATGGTCACGTACCACCTGCCAGGTGCCAATGTACCACAGGTTGAAAAGCCCTGATCTAGGATGTACGCTTCTCCCCCCTCTCCCTGTCTGTGGAAACATAGTCTTCCATGAAACTGGTCCCTGATGCCCAAAAGGTTGGGGACCACTGTCATAGATCTTTGGGGAAACAGCAGTAGGATCAGATCAATATTCAAGCAAGTTCTTGGGCTCTAAAAAAAGAGGTGAATGTGCCTTTTGCAAGTGCTTTAGTTATGAGAACTTATGTTTCTAGTGGAAAGAGACTACATCTAACTTGCTCACCTCATGTCTAGGTCAACACAGGTAATCTTATCATCAGGGATCGAACTTCCATAGAAAGTTTTTCCTCAATCTGGAAAAAAAAATTAAACTAAACAAAAACTGTTCTAAACAGGAGGGAAAAAAAGAAGTGCAAAACCTCCCTTTATAGGAATTGATTCCTACTTCATTGTTTTAAAAGGATGTTTGTCTGTTGCTGTGAACAAATAATATGTGATGGTCTAAATTGTTCTTGTTTTAAGGTTTTCTCCTTTGAGGATTTCCTGTGCTCTCAAGCCCATAGGCCAGGGAAGAAAGTGATGGGAGAATGTCCTTTCCTAATACAGAAAAAAGAGGTAGGAAGGCTGTGACAACTCTCTGTAAATCCAACATACAGATTGCCTTTGTTATGTAGAGAGTTACTTTTTAATAAAAAATAACCCTGTGCAAATATTTCTCAATGCAAAGATAGAGTTCTATGTAAGAGAATTCTTAGAAAGCCTGGCTCAGAGCCATCTTTGCATTTCTTTGTTCCCGCAGAAACTAACACAAATGTTATCTGGGCAAAGCAAATTCAGCCAAGCAAGCAATTTAAAGAATCCCATTCAATGTATCTGCAAATGAGTTAATAGCTGGAAAAAGAAATAAGATGCAACTGGGCATGTTTGACAAACTGACAGTTTCCACTGTGCAGCATCTGAAAGACGTGGCCTTGAAACTAGGCCTTGGACTCACCTAGTCCCATCCTGTCATACAGCATCACACTCTGGTTTGGAAGCATCACTGCTTCAGACAGGAAGGCGGTGCAGAGAGTGGTGAGGATGGCTGAAAAGATCATTGGCAGTTCCCTCCCTCCCATCCAGGACAGAGCACAAAAGCGCTGCTTGAGCAGGGTCCGTAAGATCATCTGGGACACTACACATCCTCTTCACGACCTGTTTTCCTTGTTACCTTCTGGGAGGAGGCTCCGTGGTATCCGAAGCAGAACATCCAGAATCAGCCAGAGTTTCATTCCATACAGCATTAACCTTGTGAACTCTTAAGCTTCCTCCTTCCGTTATATATTCAGGATGGACAGTATTTAATATTTATTTGCTACGTATATGTAGGGGTGTGGGTCTATACATATGTTGTTCATAATATGTTTAGGTATGTGTCATGTATGTGTTTCACTTTGAGAGCAGGCAACTAAATTTCATTTTTGATGTGTGCCGTTGTGCCCACAGTAAAAAAAAATGACAATAAAGGTTATCTTATTTCTTATATCTTAGGCAAGAAAGCCAGCTGGGTAACTTTGGGCCAGTCCCTCTCTCTCAGCTCAGCCCACCTCAAAGGGTTGTTGCTGTGGTGTGTAAAATTCCTCTGTCCCACACAAATGCACACATACAATGTAACATTTCTACTCCGAACTGTTGGGAATTACTTGTTTGTTTTTCTTTCTTTTCTATTTTTCTTCAACTTTTTTTTCTGATGTACTTTATGCTTTCCCTTTGGTTCCTTTTTCATTGTTTCTTTCTTACTTTATAATAGTTTGTATTAGATAAAAACTAATGTTTAGTTTTATATATATTTCTTCCTCCCATATTTGGGCCGACAGGGTGCATCAAAAAAATACTCAAGATGAATCTCCTCCCCTGGTCTCTTCCCTCCCTGATACAGCTGACAAAGTGAGAAAGAGCCTGTGGCTTAAGGTCAACACAGCTGCCTAACGTGCAAGCAGCCCAGGTTTGAATCTCAGAAGGGTATGTCTGGCTGATGAGAGCTAATCAGCTTGAAATAGCGGGGATCCTCAAAGTAAGTCAGTATAGACCTCCAAGGGTTGATGGGACTATCCAAGGGATTGATAAATGTCTAGGGATCAACAGGTGGTCAATAAGTAATGAAACATGACTGGGTTAATTAATCTTTGAGTAGCTCTGTAGTGCTTAATGACAGCTCCTAATGTATAAGGGGAGGTGAGAGGAGCTGTAGTAGCACAGTGGTTAGAAGGGGTGTTGTCTTACCTGAACGCCTTTTCTCAGCATGATGATGGAGAATCTACAAATGGGTTAACTCTGTCTTCCTGCCCAATTAGACTAAGTCTGTCAAACTTGCCACGTGTCTCCTGGACCAGGACACCTCCCAGTCACGACTTAATCTGTGCCCAGAAAAGACATGATAAATTTGGCTCCCAGTTTTTCCAGACTGATTCTAATTCAGCAGGTTGTATGGTTCCTTACTTTATATTTGGTGGGAAACAATCCATTCATGAATTCTCGAATATTGATATTCAGCCGTAGTAGCACAGTGGTTAGAATGCAGTATTGCAGGCTGCTCACTCCAGGAGTTCGATTCTCACAGGCTCAAGGTTGACTCAGCCTTCCATCCTTCTGAGGTCAGTAAAATGTGGATCCACATTGTTGGGGGCAATGTGCTGACTCTCTAAACTGCTTATAAAGCATTATGAAGCAGGATATAAGTCTAAATGCTATTGCTATAATGACAAGACAGTGTTACTCAGAGTTGGAATGCCTGAAAGAGTGGTCCTGAATTGTCTTTTTCATCTCTGTGTTACTAGCCTCATTTACCAGCATGCTTTGTACTATATGTCTGAAATCTTCCATCTTCCCCCTTGTCTCTCTCATCTCTCCTGTCTTAGGAAGGTTTTATATATATACTGTGTAGTAGTCCTGTTCACTTGCTTATTGAGTCTACTCTCCCACCTGAACAATCTCCAACCAAGTATCAGTTCCCTTTGTTGATGCTCATTGGAGCATCTTTCCCATTAATTATATCAATCATTTCAGTAAAAGCAATATGTTGATTCTTGCATTTTTTATATTTTAAAAACCACCATTTTTCTGAAGTCCTTATTTATTTTTTTTATTTTTATTTTTATTTTTTGGCAAGGATTAGCCAACAGATTGTCAGCTCATTTATTAAGTGGGCTCAATGGAAGAGTGGAACATTAAGAACAAAAAGTCACATTTAAAACCATTGTAAGAGAATCAAAAGCAAGTTCATTTGAGCAGCATGGCTCCTGCCTCTGACCCGCTGCTGAATTCTAATCCATACCGAACAAGGGGTAAAATGTCTTTTTTTCCATCCAAGAGGGTTGATCTTTCTCATCTGCATATACATTTCAGTATTAATACCGCAAATCTAATGCAATAAATAATAGTACAACTTTAAAGATAGCATACTCCAAACCACCTAATTATACCGATGCTTTTACTATCTCCAGATTTTTCAGATGGGGACAAAACATCCTTGTGTCTTAGCTGGATTCATCCATCTCATCCAGAGGTTGTGTGTGGACTTCAATTTTCTTGGGAGCAATGTAGGACCCCATTCCTGCAGCCCTCTCAGCTTCCTCCTGGGTGTAAGGCTCCTCACTCAACTGTTTCAGTCTCTTTTTGTGAACTTTTGATCTGAAATGATCCTTCATACCTTTTAAGTCAATGAAATATCGCACGCAATGCAGGCAGTAATGCTGGGCATTGCCAGGCAGGTCGGGATCCAGCTCTTGGCGCAGCAGCTTCGTCGCGTTCTCGGGCAACATGTCGTGGTGGATCTGATCCAGATCTCATCGCCGTCGCTTCGTTTTCCACTGGCGGGCCAAGGAATGCGCCTTATGCGAACCTGTTCGACGGGAGCTCTTGGGAGCCATATTCCAATTCCGACGCTCGCCGGGGAGTCCTTATTTATTATTGTATTGTTTGTTATTATTCATAGTATTATTGGTGAAAGTCATGTTTTATTTTCATATAATAAATATTTGAAGGTCAACGAATAATCTGAAACTTCATGAAGCAGTCAATGAGTTTGGAAGGAAGCCCAAGGTTAGAATTGCACAACTTCTTTTTGGTGCAATAGACTAAAGCCACTAAAACCAAACACTGTAATATCCATAATGCACTATTGCTCATTATGATGAAAACATGTTGCACTAAGTCATGTTTTGCTTAAATATAGCTTACTCAATAAGCTATAACTTTATAGTAATGCCATAATAAACAGTATGCTCTTCTCAAAGCAAGTCAGAGTAGTGATGGCTATCTGTTGCAATCAGGCTGTTAAAAAGGCCAGAATGATCAAAGACATACATCAAGAAAGTTTAATCATGCCTGTGCATATAGCAGAAGTTAAATGAAGTAGGCGTAAAGGATACTTGAGGAAATACTGATGACTGGAAACCCTGATTTAATGCTTCATAAGCTGTCCCCGTCCCCAAGCCACATGGATTTTATCACTGAAAAAATCAGGGTAGCCTTAGAGCAGGCTGAAATGGTCTAGACTAGAGCAGAAGTCTCCAACCTTTCTCAGTTGGCGGACCAGAGAGAAATGGAGGGGGAAGCATTTTATGCATGTGCACGCACAAACAGGGCCACAAGCACATGTGACGCAAATGTGGTGGAGCTAGTGGTGACACTCATTAGCATTTTTGCCACGCAGGCGCAAGCACCACCCTGTTTTTGCCATGCTTGTGCCCCGTTTTCACAACATAGCGTGGGGATGAGTGTGCGCATATATGTTTGCGCACTGGCCAGCCTGTCTTGTGGCCCATTGGCCAGCAGGCCACGACCCGGTAGTGGGCTGCGGCCCATAGGTTGGGAACCCATGGTCTAGAGTCTAGACCTATATGGAAGAGAGAGGTGGAGCATTTTAGTTATGCATTATATATTATGATTATTGCATGATCAAGAGAACTCAATGAATATAAGAAGTTCACCATGCCAGTTTGCCATACAGCTCCTTTCCTTTCAGTTTGAATTTGCTGTCTTCTGTGAACACAGGGTAACCAAAATATTTGTTATGATGCAAGACAATATAATTTATTGAAAAAAGAATACCTAAACTCTATCCAAATCATTGGTCTCTTTCATCATAAAAATACATGAAGATTCCTTATAAAGTTACCAAGCAATGTTTCATCAACCCAAGGTTGAAACCCCATTGGAATATAATATTTTAATCTTTATTGGCTTGTTTTTTAATGATCAGGTTTTAGTCGACACAATAACAAATGCAGTGAAATATTAATGCATAATCCAGTCACATAAAGTGAATATTCGACTTTGGTTCTTACTTTAAAAGGAAAGTTACATTCAGGGCATCTTTAAATGAAAGGCTAGGGTAAATAACTACATAAACAGTTTCTAAATCAATGAATACAGCAGTTCTATTTTATTCTGTATTATTAAACATTTTTAATCCCACCTTTATTACTTTATAAGTAACTCAAGATGGTAAATATACACAGCACTCCTTCCTTCTCCTATTTTTCTCATAAGTGAAGTCACCCAGCTGACTTTCATGCCTAAGGCAGGACTAAAACTCAGAATCTCTTGGTTTCTAGCCAGCATCTTAAAACACCATACCAAACTGGCTCTCTGGACTGATCATATCCTTCAAATATCTGAAAGGATGTTATACAGAAGTGCAGGACACAGAATAATGGATGTAAAGAAAGTAAATTGCAATTGACTGCTAGGGAGATGTCCTATCATAAGAACAACTGAATAACAAATACTGATAGAATTTCAAGTATTGCCAAATCTAATTTCCTACAAAACATTGCAGTCTCATATGAAGAAAACATTAAGATCAATAGTATGACTCACATATACCAAGATTGACAGCACTTTCCCTTTCAGTAATCTCCAACTGTGTCATCAACTTTTGTTATGTGAAACTCATTGGTTGCCGTCAGAGCTCATCCATTTTGTTCTTGGTCACACAAATCTATCCTTCACAGTTTACAGTCTGTATATTTTTGGCTCAGCGATGTACAGTAATCCTATCAGTACAATCACCATCATAAAGAACCTACATTTGTAGGTGAATTTGAACTGGAAGAAATTTTTCGGCACTTGGCAGTTACAAAAAAAGGCAATTATGGTGCATTGCTTAAAACACGCTAACACAGTGGTTCTCAACCTTCCTAATGCCGCGACCCCTGTGAAAGCGTCATTCGACCCCCAAAAGGGTCACGACCCACAGGTTGAGAACCGCTGCACTAACACGTATTCTTCACTGAAGGCTTTGATTTCACAAATAGTAACAACGTGTTTTCTCACAGCGACTTTCTGTCAACTGAAGCGAAATAAATGCTAAAGAACATGTCAGAGCACTAGAGCATTTATGGGTAACCTATAATATTGGAGGCATTACCTTTCATTCCACCCTCAGATGAAAAACCCAAATAATAGCTGTTATGTCTGGTCTCTCTCAGCTCATTAAAAGCTACGTAAATGTCTTTAAGAGATTTATTAAACACATTTCAAAAGGATTCATTTCAAAGCAAACTGCTGACATTTTGCTGGCAAAACATCCAAGACTAATTATTTACATTTAGATTACAACAAACTCCTTCCAAACCTCCCAATTACTCACTCTGTCTTTATCACATTGTCCAAGACCTCATTATCCTTCGCTAGGTTTTCAAAACATCAGACTTTCAAAGCATTGCAAAAGTTTCCAAACCTCTCATTGATAAACGTTGCTCGTAACAAGGGCGTAGTCTACTTCCCCCCTCTAATATAGTGTCCGATACGTCACTTCCCCCCATTACTTCCTTTTTCCAGTTAACTGACACCTTCGCTTATCAAACCTTCGGAACCTCGGATCAATCCATTTCTCTTCTTGCTCTAAATCTGACTCATCATTTGGAGAGTCTGATTCAGAATGCATACAAAACTCCTCATTATCTGATTCGGCTGCCGGGGGGGGGGGAATACCCAGAGGGGCCTGCTTGTGCTTCCTCCCCCTCTGATATGTCATCATCCAGTCGTGAGACACCCACAACAATAGCTATACAAAAATAAACAGGAAACTCATATCTTAAGAGTTCATTATGAACAAATCAGTAGCCAGCCAAGAAAAAGCACATAATGAGTTTAATTAGCTTTTCACACTGTCCTAATTTATACAGAATACAATAACCTACTGTTGGTTTGGTTTTTTTGGCTAAGGATGATACAGAAATTACTTATAATGGAACATTTTATGCAAATCAGTTAATGTTACCTTGACCAGTTATTTTATTCTACAGGCTAATAATTGGCATTCAAACTTTGGATGACTTCAAATATTGTGCTAAAAATTCTTTCTTTTAACAATGGTTTATTGAATAAGCTCACATAATGTAGTGCTTATTTATTAAACAACATTGCTAGGCTGCCCCACTCCAAACAGACTGTGGGCAGCAAATAACACAAGAATACAATTAAAATGAACAAATATTACAATTACCAAAACCAAGCATCATGAAATTCCCTATTCAGGGACTTGCTTATGAAAAGTAGATATATTGGGAAGGAGGGAGAGAGGAAGCTACTACTGAGAAGTACATCCTATGTCAACCTTGGCAATTTTAAGATGTCTGGACTTCAATTCCCAGAATTCCCCAGCCAGCATGCTAGGTGGAGAATTCTGGGAGTTGATGTCCACACAATGTAAAACTACCAAGGTTGGTTGAGAAACACTGCCCCATATACTTCAGAAGGGATGGGTGGGACTTACAGCAGGCCTTCCCAGGATGATCAGACCAGGCAGATCGATTCTATTCTGGCAAGGTGTAGCCGTGGGTGAAGTAATCCAGTGGTGTGCAGGGCTTTAAAAATGTGAATCAAGAGATCAGTGTGGCAGAATTTTATGATAGTAGAAGATGGAACCTTCCCTTTAAACATGCACTGGCTATCTTAATTCTGCAGCTTTGCCAAAACTGATCAGTATTAAATTCAACCATGTTAAATCATAATGGTTTGCAAGATATGGCTTAGTGTCATGTGAACCAGTTTATTATTTTATGATCTATGATCTATTCAGTAAATGTCTAAAATAAACCATGATCTAGCTTAGTAAATAATCTTAGCTGTTATGACTGTGCATTGCAAAAGAATTTTTTAATGAACTAGGTAGGATTCATGCATTACATCCATTTATTACATTCATTTAATTTTAGATGAGTGGGAATGTTTGTACTCAGTGGCCATTTTTTTCATAGAATAAAACTCTATCAGCCATTAAGAAATAAGTTCATTGCATTATAACTCAGTTTAAAAAAATAAAAAAAACTTTAATTACAACTCAGAGTAATACTCAATACAGAGTACAGTATACATGCGTAGCAGAGACTGATTATCATGCTGAGACATGATTTTCTTAATGGTGGTTTGTTCTACCAGTCACACTTGGTTTCGTATTCCAGAAAAACATAAGCCATACTTTAAAATGTATAGTGACTGGATTGCAATGTGATCTTAAATCCAAAATAAACTTCTTTCTCAATGGCAAGGCCTAAAAGCTATCTCTGGAATAGAGACTTTTATTGCTAGGCCATGCCACATCATCTTGCCAAAGATACAAGTGAATCATGCATTGCTTTTTGATAACTTTTATCTGATTACACGCTTATAGACCAATGTACATGATTTATGACAGAGGAAAATATATGCTTTAGCAAATACCCTGCCCAGTCTGATTGCTAATTCCTACTCTCCCCATCTGCCCATTTATATGCACTTTCAGAAAAGTTTCCCCACCTGCTGCCTGGGAAGATAACACTTACCTAAGGCAGCCCAAAGTTTCTTCCAGTATACAGAGAAGAACTGTGTCTAAGAATTTCTAAAGAAAGTCCAGTGGTACAATCAAGAGGACTGCTTGATGTTTGCATTTTTAACAACCTGAAATCCAGGATCCCATTTTAACCCAATCTGCAGTAGTGAAGTGATTTAAAAATTAGTGCCCTCTGTTTACATTTTTTGTTGCAAGTTTTTTTTTTAAAGAAAGACTAAGAAAATGAAGCTCTTTAGAAAAAAAGCACAATTAAATTATAGGCTCTGCCCTAACAGCAGAAGAAGTCTAAAGGTCTCTTCTTTATATTCTCTATAATTAGCATCCTCTTTTAATACTTGTTTTTGGCATGCTATATTCCAGAGCTTTTTAAAACACAGTGCTGTATGGGCAGGGTGTAATATTTGAAGCAAGAGACATTTAAAATTATAATAAGCCTTATTAAAATTATAATAAGCCTTAGCTTATTATAATTTTAGACATACATGTCTAGACAAGAGATGTTTAAGCAATGAGCTTCAAACACAGATACAGTGTAGATACTGCAGTAAGAAGGTCCTTCATACTAATTTCTTCAATGTTCCTCTTCCATTCCCTTTTATCAATTGCTGATGGAAATCAAACAGACATATTTCTTGGCACAATCAACTCTGCTAGCTTGTTTCATATATCAACTTTTACCCCCTCTGGAATTCAGTTCTCTTTGCCCTTACATAAAGTGCTTACACTTACACATTAAGACCTATGGGTTATATTTTAACTTTGACCCAGTAGTGCTGGGTTACTGAAGCTGAGTTGCCAACAGTGAAGTCATAACCCAGTTTTTAATCTTCTACTTTTGAGTAGACAAGTTATTATTACACTAGTATGGTATTCTTGAAATTAAGGAAAGCCCTATCAAGCTTGAGGTGTTCTTGGCAATAAACATTTTCTCAATTTATTTTGATCTGCTTTTTGTGTGAGGTTTGTAAACAAAAACAAACCCCACTGTACAGTACTGATATGTTTACTATGACAACAGCAAAGTTCAGGAAGTACAATACTGTTCCTTCCTATCCATGAACACAGGAAGTTTGGGTAGGGACAAACAAGGCATTGCTCTTTAGATTAGATTAGATAACCTTTATTGACATTTTTTTTCCTGTGGGCACAACTGCACACATTAAAAATGACATTTAGTTGCTTTCTCTCAAAGCGTACACATACATAACACACATTTAAAACATACTATATACAACATATGTATAGACCTATACCCTTACATATAAGTAACATATAAATATTAATCACTGTCCGTCTTGAATACATAGCGGAAAGAGAAAGCTTTAGAGTTCACAAGATTAATACCGTATGGAAAAAGCTGTGACTGAATCTGGATGTTCTGCTTCGGATATCATGTAGCCTCCTCCCAGAAGGTAACAAGGAAAACAGGTTGTGAAGAGGATGTGCAATGTCCCAGACAATCGTGGTTCCACTCTTATTTTGCAGAAGTTTTCAAAATTTAATGCTGAACAATATTTATGAAAATAGCTTTGGGTATTTCCAAGATTACATTTCATTTATGGCAACCTGTTGATGAAAACTATCTTAAATTCATCTTAAGGAAAGCTAGCATATAGTTTTCTTTATAATGGCACACACATAAATGCATAGGATAAAAAAAATAAAAACTGGATAGGAAACTGCTTCCCATACAGACACAACCATGTTCACTTCTGCCCACAAGTTGAAAGTACATAACTTGTTACATCTAAAAGCTCATCAAATCTTTCCAGTTTCTCTTTACAGTAAGTGGGAGGTAAGAGAGAAATTTATTTATTTCAACCAAGGCTAAGTAAGGGTCTGCTCAGAATTAAATCCAGGCCATAAGTTGGTATTTCCCCCTTCCCAGGAATTCTTGATTAAAGCTGCAGTTCTTAAATATACTTAATTGCTAGCTAGGCCTTTGCAAGTCAGTGAGCTTTGCTAAAGTCCAAACTAAATCATCTGGGGCTGCATTGCTATACTTTTGAGGTTCTCTAGAAGTACCAAAAATATCATTTTAAGAAGAGGGTGACAATAATCGTTAGCCTCAAGTAACCAGAGCAAAAAGCACAGCTAATACCAGCCTTGTGAGAGGGTCTCCCATCAAATCTGGTGGTCACATGGAAAATTGCTTCCTTATCATCTAATGATATAGATCTGATCACAGAGTAGCCAGCACTGAGTCCTGGATCAAGACTGGAACAAAAGGTCTTGAAGAAAACACTAATAAAATCTTCCTTACGCTCTCCTAAGTAAATATCTGTGGAATGTCAAACAACTTTATCACACCAAGCAAATATTCAGCCTTCTCTATTGCAGGGTGTAGAGGCCATATGTGCATGAATTCTCACTACTGAGAATGTCCTTACATGCTTTAATGCTTTTGCTGACCACCAAAGATTAAAAATGCTCGGAAGGCTGGTGAGATTCCCTCAAATAACTTCTTGACAATGTCTGCTTGTAGTAAACAGTAACTGCTTTTTCATCAAACAGGACCTGATCAGTCATATATAGTCCTTTAGCAAAGGGATTATTCCTCATTAGTGTACTACGGTTATACTTGCAACTGAATTGCCCATCAACCAGCAAACAGAAGGACCAAGGATTTGGCACACCTCAGCACACATGCACAGGTGCTCTTGAACTGATTCAAGGAGCTGAACCCTATAAACTTGTTATGAGCCAAAACCATGCAGTTTACGGTAACACCTTAATATGATAAGCCTAGTTCATAGACTGGGAATAGACAGGGTGGTGCTTTACAGAGTTTGCAATCATTGTCTACTCTGGCTAAGCTTTCAGGAGCTCTGTTTCTAAACATCTATCAGTTTTTCTCTGCCACATACTTTTTCATGTTGGGCAATTGTGTAAATAATGTTACTCATCTTTTGGGGGAACATCTCAAATGGAAATTGGCTGAATTATAGGGTAGAACAAAAATACTTTTGAGAGCTTAGGAGGATAAAACTGAAGGTTGTGTGGAAATGTCCTCAGTCTGCCAAATAAAAGTTTAGACAGGACAAGAGATATGCAAGAAGTATAAGAGATATTTTAAGTCTCTAATATTCAGTATTTAAAAATATGAAAACTATTTGTATCTCTATATATATTTT
Source organism: Bothrops alternatus (assembly GCA_034064705.1). NCBI lineage: Eukaryota > Metazoa > Chordata > Lepidosauria > Squamata > Viperidae > Bothrops > Bothrops alternatus. The sequence goes on from JARGCV010000248.1 coordinate 15,571,693, forward strand.
TTTACTTTTCAGGAGAAAGAGATGAATTCTGCAGACATACTCATATTTTCTGAGGAGATAAAACTTGCTGATTTTCAGTAGAAGGAACAGAAGGAACCCATTAAATATTTTAATATTTTAATTAAATATTTAATTTAATATTTTAAAAGTCCAAAGACATCAAAAACAAGCCCAATCCTATACCTTCTGGAGATATGGTTTGCATATCATAATGTCATTTGTTTAGTTTAGTGCCAGCTGTGAGTTAGGGCAAACCACGGCTTCGTATAGCTATGAACACTGATATTCCTTTAATTATGTAGCTATGAATTCAGTCATTACTTTAATCAAGTAAATTCTTGATTTGCACACCTATCTTTACTAGGTCCTAATGCACACATATTATCTTTCTCTTACAACCACAGAAACATAGTTAAAGGGCTAATTCCACACTGATGCCCTTTGCTATATTTTAACGTCTTGTTTATATATTGCACATCATGAGGATCAACTAGCAGAATTTTTCAGCTAGAGCTGCCAATAATTCTATTCACTGCTCATTAATTTTAAATATCCAGGACATTTCCTCTATTCATATTCTGATTTGGGGGAAAACCTACATTCTAGAGATAGACTTAAGCAAAGTGTACCCATGGAAATAAAAAGAGAATAAAAGATAATTTTACCATCTGTGCTTCATCTTAATTATGCACTTCAATAGGTGGCCATTAAAACTGTATATACATTTCCTTTTATTGCAGCATGTCAAAAACATGCAAGTAAATATCAAATAACCAGTTATGCGTGTTGCATCCTACATATGCAACTTTAAAAAATAAAATGAAGCTACTTCATTGGGGATGCTCACACTTCAGGTTCCTAATGTTACTTACTTGGCTTAGCTTGACTCTTGCTGACACCTCTCCCTATTCGTATTTATATATTTGCTTCAGCTCTCATTAAAGACGGTGCAATGTAAATTGTTGGACTAGGAGTGAGGAAACAAAGATGCTAATTCCCCTCAGGTACAGAAACCAGCTGGGTGATCTTGGGAAAGTCAGACTCTTCAACAAAATGACTGACACTACCATTGCTACATCATGTATTGACAGCTTCCCTGTAAACCAGAAATGTGCAATACAAAAACAAGCAGACACTGTATCCTTGTGGGACCACACTAGGAAAACAACAGCAATAACAACTTCAGATCTCATGGCATTCAGTTCTGATGCCACACGCTTTTAAAAAAAATACATTTGTGAGCATTGTATTTAATGTCACATTCCAAGCTATTGCTTTTAGATAACATTATGAACTACATCTCTAATCACCCCCAGCAACCTAGCACTCTGGGAATGACAGAAGTTGTAGTCCATGTGGGCAATGGGATGTATACTGTACACGTCTACTATTTTAAGCAATTAGGTAGCATATGAGATTGCTGCATTTATTTAGCTATCAAATTTATTCAACCGCCCACCTCACAAAAGGCAACTCTGGCCGGCATATAATTGAATAAAACAAAATTTAAAAAACAATAACTATAAAAATCATTATTAAACATTAACATTAAAAATTTAAATATACAGAACAAGGCATGGAGAAGATGAATATATCAACCACAGAGGAGTCATTTAAGAATGTTTCCGGTTCTGCACTTAAATCCCATTGAAACCAGGGATGTCCAATCTTGGCAATTTTAAGACTTGTGAATTTCAACTCCCAAAATTGGCTAGCTGGGGAATTCTGGGAGTTGAAGTCCACAAGTCTTAAAGTCGCCAAGGCTGGACATCCCTGATGTAAGCCATTCCTGTTTGCAAAAGCTAATTCCCTCTCCTTTTTCGCAAGCTTCAATAGTTCAACCAAGATGAATAAGCAATTCTGGAGAAGAAAACTCTCTAAACTTGACTTTTCCTATACATTGGACAACTGAGGCTGTTTTGATAAGTTTTGACCCTCTGCTTTCTCAGCACTTGCACTCAGTCCTGACAGGTGGAGGAAATAGGAAACAGATAAACAAATTCTTCTCGGTTCTGAGAAAAACCCTGTATCATATCAGAGACCCTCCATTCCCATCAAAGGTCCTCCATTCCTATCAAAGGAGCTCACCTGTATTCTTTGTAAACTGAGCAATAACAAAGTATAATAATGATTAAGATGATGACATGGATATCATAAAGATCGATGAAATCACTTGCCTATCACACTGCAACATACTTTCTGGTGAATAAAGTAGGTCACAGCTGGCATTTCAGGCTGAACAATCTTTTTCCAGAAATGTAGATGCAGGTAATATAGCATAATGTATTAAATAGTAAAATCAATACACAGAATGGCTTGCTCAAGGCAATGAGAAGAGTTAGATAACTGTTTTTGCCTAGGCCAAGCTAGGTTAGCCACCATAACTCTTGCCTTCATAATCTTATTAACTGGATCATTCTAATTTGCTTCACTGGGTCCATCTTAGAAGATGATTCAGAAACTACAAAATGATATAATCTGCTAAATAGGTAAATGGTGCTGCTAAGGGAGACCATGTTACATTGATTCTTAAAACTCGTAAGTACAGACTGCCTACGAGGGGGGCAAGTCAAGGCTTTACTGGCTAAATCCTTAAAAGATAATTTCTCCTAATAACATGGATTAAATCAGACAGACAGGCCTTGTTCACAGTTTGATCTAGGGGCTTGGCCCATAATGCTAGGAGAGGACTTTCTTGGTGATTGCCCAATTAATGACACTCTCCTCTTCCACCATAAATATGGCAGGTCCATATACTATAAAGCTTCAGGGGAAAGTCCAAAACAGGGTTTTTCTCACAACATTTGCTGAAGAATTTAACTCCCGGACCACAATGTCACCAAGATATTATGGATTATGAGTATTTCCAAGGAAGCAATATTCTTACTGGGCTTTCCTCTCTATATGTATTCCAGGTTTTGTGTACTTTTCTAAGCTCTTTCTGCTAGGAAAAACAGTATGAAATCAATAATAGATTAATCCAGTAGCCACTAGGCTCGAAGAGGTTTTGCCACAATACATTTAATTGTTACATGATATTATTTATGCCATTGTGAATAATGCCCTCCTCTGCATTTTTCAGGAATTATGAATTCAAGATGCTTTTGTGCTTGTCAAGATTCCCTTCTGCACCTCCTTTATATAACAAAGGAAATTAGAACACTGAGAAACAACAGAATAATTTTTTTTAGGATTCCATTAGGCCCCATAGAAGTATACAAAGAACCAATTTCCTACTTGGACCTTTCCCTTATGGTAAGGTTTTCTTTCGCGTCCTTTAATAATTCTCAAATTGAGGAATATGGGGGGGAGGAGTGAAAGTTACTTTGTTCTATATTTGTAACCCTCCCCTTACACCACAAGGATTACACATTAGCATCAAACCTTCCAGAGTATTCCATGACAAATGAGCAACTTGCCAGCAGGTTGGAAGCTAACTACATCAAAGAAAAAAATAGATCCTGTAATTCCAAAACATAGCAGTGGCCATGGGAGATAGAGGGGAAAGTTCACAAGCAGTTGTTTTAGAAGGGAACAATACTGCCTGGAATTGTAACCAAGACAAAACTTCTCAAAAATCGAGCTACAGATCTTGCTAGTAACCTCCAAAATAAATCTGTTCTTTTCATAAAAAAAGAAAGACTGAACTCTTGTCCATGATACTTAATGTTTATTAGGTCTGCCTCATCTTTCTCTCAAAGCAAAAACAGACATGCTTTTGAGCTATAAAAATATTAACTATAAATAAGTACTGTATCCTGTTCTTTCAAAAACAATGCAGATGGGACTGATGTAGTCATTCATCCGTCTCATCCAGATATTAAATAACAATCTCAACCTCTCATCTTTGGTCACTGTGTAAATCAAAACAAACCATGGTTAATCAATATCTACCCAAATTTAATAGACACAGTTAATTTGCTTGATTTATATTCCTCTGTTGCGAAGAAGATTGAAGCCATTTTTTATATCTTCCTTTTTGTCTGAAAATGCTTTTGATCCCTTCCCTGGAGGCACTGGAGGAAAGAAGACAACTGGAGACTCATTTATGTAATGTTATATAATGTTTCTGAGGGAAAAAAAAGTGGAGGTAAACAGGCCTACATTCTCCTCCCCCTGCCATACCATGGTGCCAAGCACAATATTTTCTTAAAAGAAATAAGAATATGAAGAAAGTTGGCTATAGAATCCCTTCATGCAATTTGCATGTTGATTCCCTTGTTGTTCCTGAGCTTACTGAACTACAGTCCCACAAAACCGGATATCCCAGTAAGCAGATATCTAAGTTTTTAAAAATATCTATTAAAATTTGTACTATATAGACTTCCGGTTCCGGGTCGCGGAGTCACTAGTCTCCAGCTGTCCAGACGGAACTCCAAGGGCCGACGGAGAAGATCGGCCAATAAAATGGCCGATCGCTCTGCCGCAAGAAACCGCAAGTCAAAAGAACATCTAAGCTTCAGACCCACCGTGGTGAATCCGGGTGAGACCTTTCCTTTTTCCCCCTCTCTTTGTTTTTGTTTTGTTTTGTTTTGTTTTGTTTGTTGCCTGTAAGAGCTGTGTTGGAAAGATTTCCCTAGCTCGGAAAGGCAGCTTTTACTCGTTGGGGAAGAAAGGCGAACAAAGGAATAAAGTAAAGCTTTAGAAATTACGTTGTTTATATATATATATATATATGTGTGTATGTGTGTGTGTGTGTATGTATATATGTATATATGTATATATGTATATATGTATATATGTATATATGTATATATGTATATATGTATATATGTATGTATGTATGTATGTATGTATGTATGTATATATGTATGTATGTATGTATGTATATATGTATATATGTATGTATGTATGTATATATGTATGTATGTATGTATGTATGTATGTATGTACGTACGTTTTTGGGTACCAGAAAAATTTTTTTTAAGAACTTTATTATTAGCCTATGTTGTTTTCTTTTGAATAAAGAAAGAAGAATGAAAAATGAAATAACTCTTGGGGGGGGGAAATGGATTTTTTAGCTTACTGAGGACATCTACTGGTTAAAAAGTGATATTGCAACTGGAGAGGAGATGATCTTTTTATATGACAGTTAACTGGACGTTTGAATTTTTTTCTAAAATAGAGCTATATTCACATTTAAACTGTAAACTTATTCTGGAAAAAATATATGAGACTAAAGAGGAAATATGTGCTACAATGAAAGAGTTTACTATAGAACTAAGAGCCAGAATCTCTTCCTCAAACTTTAAAACTGACTTTCAGATTGCACCTGATTCTTCTATCAAACAGACTCTACAAGAAGAGGACTTAACTGAGAACAAAGAGAAATTGACTCTGCCTTATATGCAACTCAGTTACAACGTTGAGAACCAGGAAAAGCAAAGAGTGGGATTTGGAACTCTAAAGCAATGAGACTTTATGCAAAAAAAATATCAGAAGGCCAATTCAGAGGTCAAGATGGTTCTTACTGATTCAAAAGATATTACAAGCAACAAAGAGAGACCTATCTGTTGGAAAGGAAGCTTTGCTATGGAAACCTACTTGGCATTTGAAAAAACCTAGAATAAGATTTTTTTTAAAAAATGAAAGTTAAAGTTTTGAGTAATGGACTAAAGGCAATCTAGAACTATGGACTGACTTAAGGACCAAGATTATACGTTAGACGTAAGAAAAATGGGATTAATGGAAGATATAAAATTTATCTATATGGAAATTACTGATGATCTATTTGTTTGATGATTAATGAATTGAAATATCTTAAAGTTTGATGTTATTTTGTTAGTTCAAAGTTGATGGTTTATATAGCTTTAGGATAGATTAATACTTTAGCCTAAAAAAGAGATATTGGGAGATAATGGGTTAAAGGCAATTTAGATTAATGATTTGATTTTAGGATTAAGATTAAGATTATGAGTTACAAGTAAGAGAAAAAAGGAGTGACTAATGAAATATATATTAAATCTTTTAAGAATGTGTTTGTTTTTCTTTTTTGTGTAGGAAATAGGGTTACTTGCAAGAAAATTATTATGTAATCTTGAACTAATCTAATAAGATGATTTCTGATTGATAAGATTGATGTCATTAGTTATGACAATTTAATTGGATATGAACTGAATTATGTTTAATGGACTGAAAAAAATTTAAGATTTGATTTTATCTGTTAGCTATAAGAGATTGATTAGTTGATAGATTAGATATATACAGTATAGATTAATGCTTTATTTTAATTAAGGGATATTAGTGGAAGAATTAAATAAAATTTACAATAAAAACTAAGGTACCAGAATATATTTGGAAGGAATACCCGAACTGATAGAGTTTGTATTTAAAGTTAATTTGATTATGGTTGTATAATTTTTTTTAAAGTGTTACAAACAGGTACAGGTTGACTAAATTTAAACTAGATTGGACTATCTTAAATAAACTATGTTAGTTAAGGGGAAAGAGAGGGAATACTAGAGGCATTGACTGAAGTATGTATAAATGTTTTGCTTTTGGATGATTGTTTACCCTAACACCACGGTGTGCTTTGAGCATTTTCTTGTAAAATTAAAAAAACCAATAAAAAGTTTTGTAAAAAAAAAAATTTGTACTATACATGTCAGGATATACAGGACATCTGGGAAAATATGGCAGAAAACATCAAGGGTGAAGAAAGTAATTGAACAGCAAACAGTAAAAAGGAAATCCAACATATACTCTATATATACAAACGCATACATTTCCATCACCTAGCTCCTACTAATATAACCATTGCAAACTAAGGCTCCCCCTTAGTTTATGTTTAGTGAAATTCCAATGAGAAATTACAAAGTGAACAACCCTTGAAAGGAAAAAAAAATGATCCATAAAAGATAGTTCTTGCTGCCTGCTGGGAAAAGCTTGAAAACACCCCTCAAATGATTTAAAACAACAATTATGAACATTTTACATTCCTGACCTTAACAAAAGATCAAGAATATCATGTGCTGTGGGAAAAACATCATGTAATATTTGTGGCATAGATTTGTTTCCTGGAGTCTGAATACAATGAACATGTCTACTCTACAACAACATTTAATAGGAATCTATCATTAGTGTAAATAAATCAGTTTGGACACCTGGAAAAACATTTATTCTTGCCCACCTATCTCCCTTTGAGATAAAATAACTATAACAATGTATATTTCTCATAACCAGATCTGAGGAATTATGTCCTGTATATGTACGCATACATTCCATTATCTCCCTCAAATAATACAATGATTCATATCATAGTATACATCAGAGCACAGCAAATACCTTTTTAACCTATAGCACTGCGCTGGGTATTGCAATAGTCTGACTCAATAGTTAGACTCATTAATAATTCTTAATAATTATAATGTATAAAATATAATTTGCTTACTTCTGATATATTAGTCTGAGAACAAATATGTTACGTGGTGTATAACACGCGACAGTGTGAATCCAGCTAAACTTGTCTTTCATAATAAGCTAGGATAACAAGTGTAAACGCCGCTAGTATGAGCGAAGTATTAAACCAAGTCATCTTTTCGCAAAACATTTTTTTTCCTGTCCAGTTTTTTTTTTTTATCTGATTTTGAAAAGGAAACAAAAACCGCACCGACTGTGTGGATCACATACACTTCGTACTTCAGCTCTAAGGGGCACACCAGAATCTTCCCGAAACAGAGACCCTCCCGATCCAACACGAGAGATAAGCAACGCATCCTGGAGGAGGGGAGGGGGCGCTGCGGGATTGCCGTCTTGACAGCGCCCAGGAGCGGGAAAAGGAAGAGAGGGAAGCTGCCTCTCGAATGACGGGCGATTTCATTTCGCCGCCCCCCCCCCGGTTAGGAAAGACGACCCGCGCTCCCTTACCTAGGCAGGCATCCGTAACCAGGGCTGTAGCCGTCAGGGCTCCGGCCGAAGCGCCATAAATGTTTTTGGCATTCGCCACCAAGAAAGGGGCATGCTCTCGAAGGCAGCTGGCCACACCGACGTGGTAGATCCCGAGGAATCCGCAGCCGGCGAAGGAGATATTCCAGGTGGAGCCCGGCGGGTACATCTCCTCGCCTCCCCGCCACCAACTTAGTCGCACGCCCGAGAGGGAAGCGCGTGTGGTGGGGGGGGGGAGACCACGGCTGGGAACCGGAGGGCGCCCGACCCGGTTATGTGTCCACAGGCGCGAAGCCTCGCGGGCAGGACAAGGCAAAGAGGAGGCTTGGACCAGCTCCCGGACGAGCTGCCCTTCTCAGCCGCCGCCGAGCTCTCGTTCCCCTCGCCTTCCGAGCTGCTCGGTTGCTACCCGCCTTTCCCCGGCTCCCTTCGCTCTTCCTCCAATCGCCTGCGCCTAATCGGCGACAGCTCGCAGAGGAAACGTTATATGAGGTGCGCGCCTGCTTGCGGCGGGGAGGAGGAGCTCGGGGTTGTAACAACCTCCCTTACACAAGCTGGCAAGGGAGGAAACAAACAAGCAGGTCCGGCCCCGGCTAATGGCTGCTGCTTAGGTAACACCACCCAGTCCAGGGCGGAGTCCGGATCCTAGAAATCTGCAAGAGGGAGGGAGGGGAGGAAAGTCCTTCGGGGATTCGCCGGCGGGCGGACACACCAACAGGGGTGGGGGGATTCTCAGAAAGCCGGGGGCGTTCCGAGACAGCAGCCAATAAGGCCGCGCGTGGGGCAAGCTGGGCAACCTGTATTCCTCGGAGTTGTCGCTGGGGCTGCTGCACCTTGCGACTCAGAGAAGTGTATTAGGGGTATCTTTTATCCCCTCCCTCTCTCCGGGGTCCTGCTTCCTAGTGTGAAGGGCTTCCACCGTTACGCCTTGAGCGCATTGTGACGTAAGCAGTGGAAGATAAAAGGTGGGTGGTTTGTGCAGAGGGAGGACTAGTGTTTACCTTCTTTTATGTTTATCGAATTGAACGAAGTAGGGTATAGTCTCTCCATCTCTTCCCAATCTTTACAGATAATCTCTACTTCCCCCAATATTGGGCAAATTCGATTCCTGGTAGCTCTAGAACAGGGGTTCTCAACCTTGGCAACTTTAAGACTTGTGGTCTTAAAGTTGCCAAGGTTGAGAACCCCTGCTCTAGAAAGCCTGGCCGTAAGCAATACTGTTTCTGTAGGTCAGCAATACGTGGAGAGTTGCAACAAGAGGGCCTCCTGGATGGAAGAGAATTGCCTTTCAGCAGAATCGAATCGTTTTCTGGTGGTTAAGGGCTAATCCTAATTAATCTTAAAAAAAAAAAGTGCCGGAACTCACACACATCATACAACCCACCTTGCCTACCCTACAAGGTTCCATCCAAAAAAGGTGCCGGAACTCCGTTCTGGGCATTCTATGAGAAAAAAAAGCCCCGAATCTTACTATGAATCGCACTGGGTACATAATGATAGCAGGAAATAAACATGCATAGGTTAGCTTTGCAAAGTAGTATAAGATCTTCTAGCACAGAATACATCATGTACTTAACATTTGACATCGATTAATGAAGGTAGGGGAAGAGCTGTGTTGGTCTGTGCCCACAACACAAGCAAACTAATTAAGTTGCATAAGCTTGAAGGTGCTACCAAACTTAATGTCCCTTTTTCTGATATATTTACTATTGTTAGTGTCCATTTTTGTCAGATAGAAGGACAAGTCTAACTGGATATTGTGGAAGGTGCTTACAACATATTAGTACAGCAGGCACGCTGGCTGAGGAATTCTGGGAGTTGGAAGTCCACAAGTCATAAAAGGGCCAAGTTTGAAGTCGGCTGTATTAGTGGAAACAGGCAGGAGAAGACCAGCTGATTTATGACTACTAAGTGATCTCTGCACTTTATAGATCAGCAGTAAAATAAGCCATGATTGAAAGCACAAGACTCAATTTTCCTGGAACTCAGAAGTACCAATCTGATTCAGAACCCTCATACAGCTCTGAAACACAATACATTATTGTTTGTAGAATGAACAATAATTATCACAGTTCACATAATACATTCCTAAGCAGAAAAGTATTATAGCTTAGTGAGATACGTGAACCACCAATAACAGACTTAGATTAGCCTCCTTCAAGTAATTGTGAAGGTTAAATTGAAAAGACAATCATATATATGAGTTTGAGGCCCTGTAAAAAAAGATCATCTTAAAGTATAATATTTTTCCAACTCAAATATTATTTTAATATAAGAAAAAAAGAAACATCCTGTTATTTCAACCCAGCTTTGGAGTACAAGGTTTAAAAATGGCTCCTCAGTCTAGTCCTACAGCCAAATACTGAGATCTAGAATTTTACTAGAAACCCAGCTTTTAGGGAATAGGGCAGTGGTGGCGAACCTATGGCACGCGTGCCAGAGGTGGCACTCAGAGCCCGCTCTGTGGGCATTTCTCTGAACTGCTGTGGCGGGCTGCGGGAACCCCAGAGTGTGCCGGTCGAGGGGCTGGCAGGCTGTTGCTGCTGATGGACACTGTCGGCCCCCATGCGCTCGCTAGACTCTGTGTGCGGGGGCCAATGGTGTCAGGCAGCAGCTGCCCCGGCCCCTGCCTTGCCTTTCCCTGAGATAATGGCACCCCCACCCTGCCTCGCCTTAACCCGCAGGACAAGCCTCCTACCCACCACCCCACCTGCCAGGGACCCCCTGAATCTCCCCCAACCCTGCCCGACCTCCACAGTCGTCTCTCCCCATGAACAACATCAAGGTAACCATGCCCACCTTGGCCACACCCACTCAGTCTGCCATGACCACCACAGCCACCCACCTGGTACCCGGCAATAAATAAGTGGGGTTTGGGTTGCAGTTTGGGCACTCGGTCTCTAAAAGGTTCACCATCACTGGAATAGGGGATGGCAAACGGGTGATTATGTTCACTTCATTCAGTAATTGCAGATTGATGCTCTAAGATATTATCAAACCATTTATTTTATTTGGCTTAAAGGAAGACTGGGTTTTTTTCCTCTGAAAATTGGAAAAGAGCCTTTGATTTGTTGAGAAAAAGATAATGAAAGATGATGACAGTTTTGTTTTGCTCTGTGTTCTTATCTTCCCTTTTCCGACATTCAGAGAAATGCTTGTCAGCGGTGATGTATTTAGAACAAAAATTTTCTACTTGGCTGATCCAAAAGCTAGAATGTCTCTTGATGGTTTCCCCCACTTACAGTTCCTCAGGGGATTGTTCCTACGCAATCAGAGGGGGTGAAATGGAGATCTATAATTTCCATGTAAGCCTAATCTTTTTTTTTCCAAGAAAAGACTGAAATCCAGGGGGATCTAGCTTTTATTTTATTTCTTGAAGATTATATATGGTTGAAGGAACAGCATGGCATAATTCTTCATAACTGAAATCACTTATTGAGTTTTTGAGAAATTTCATAATTAAACCCAGGTAGAATTAAACTAGTTAAAAATGAGTAGCATTGAACTGCAGAAAATTTCTATGATATTTTATAAAGTATTTTTGAAACTCCACTGTTTTAGAAGTAATTATTATTCAGCCTCTAGCCATCTCTCTTTTTAGTTAGATCTTAATAAAATTGGAAGCTTGAAGCAGCGATAGACCTTAAAGTAGAGATCCCCAAACTCCAGTTTGTGGTCTGTTAGGAACTAGGCCGCACAGTTGGAAGTGAGTGGCAAGCAAGCAAAATTGTACATCTTGGGATCTAGGATGCACATTCCTCCCCCCACCGTGGAGAATTGTCTTCTACAAGACCAGTCCCTGGTGCCAAAAAGGCTGGGAACCCCTGCCTTAAAGCAGTGATAGACTCTCCACAGACCACATGTGGGCCACTAATTCCATGTTCTCATCTTTAACCTGCTATCAAAACTATATTGTTGGCAATCAGGAATAAATGATGTCTGAAGTGAAGGCAAGTCAATTTAAAGAGTGGGCAGAGTCAATTAAGATTTTCACTCTTTTTGACATATGTTTTTAAAAGGTGAGGGCTCCTCTCTATTTAGTCTGGGTTCTTTCTCTTTCATCACAGGAGAAAGGAATCTCTCCTGGCTGGACTCTACAAGGTAAGAACCCACCACTCAGTCCTGATAAAACTAGTGAATCAGAAGTAGTACCTATCTAGGAAAATGTAGAGATGAATCAGGTGAATCAGGATAATTAAAATATGGTATTAGGCGTTGATCTTAGCTACTGGTTTGTAACCTTAGTTTTATTTTGTTTTATATACAGATTGTGTGTTTATATAGGACCTTCTTTCTGGCAGGACATTTTCCTTTCTTTCCTCATCATAATTTTCATGCTAAACTGGCTCCTTAATTGTTAATATATATAATATATATATATATAATATATATATATAAAATAAACAAGTGTACATTTTACTAGTAGTACATGATTCTGCAAGAGAAGTAACCTAATATGCCTTGCAGCTCTGACTAGAAATGAGAGATGGAATAAAAGCTGCAGGATCTTCCTCTTTCTCCACCAAAGGACAAATGGAGCGAAAATTTGCCCCATAAGAAAAATGTTGATTACATCCTGTTAAGAGACACCTTCCTCAATTCTGAGAGGCTGTAACAGTAGAGACTTAAGGCCTTGGTAATGGAGGAGGGGTGGAAAATCAAATAAAAAAACATGTCTGAGAGGGTACACAGATCTTGTGGGCCCATGGTAGCATCTCAAAGGAAAGAGAAGCAACAGTGGGAGACAGTCATGAGAAGGAACTAGAGGGGTTACCGGTAATTCTCCACACTCCCACACATGAAAGTGCTGTCACAATGTCCATTTGGTAATAAAGGAACTGACTTAAACCAACAATTAATTATTTGGAAATGAATGAGCACTCAAGGTAGTGCTCCTTAATTGAGATAAACATGGCTCAAGCTAAACAAACCAACCAGAATTGCAGCAATGAAAATGGATCACGTAGCCAGTTTGTTTGTATCTAGAAAAGGCCACAACTGATAGAAAATGCTGTGTGCCACTTGGCTCTTATGAGGTAGTACTGGATCTAAGAGCACTTCCAAGATGAACACTTTGTCTTTCTGTGATAATTCTGGACTGGAGAATGATATATCTGCCCTGGCTTATACTCATACCGGTAGGATTTCAGTACCTGTTTTGATTCTTATCTGGCCTATTTTTCCATCCAGAAGATTCCTGAAGATTATGAGAGATGTTTGTGTTTGGGTGATGTCTCCAGTCTAAATGAAAGCATTGCCACTGAATGCTTATGTAAAAGTCATTACAATTAATTACTAAGATTTAAACTTTGATAGCTCTGATGGGTCATTACATAAGTTATATAAATTCATATAAGGTAGTTTGATCTTTCAAAAGTACATGACTTTCAAGCAATTTGAAGAAATACCGGTAATACATGGGAATGGACTTACACTTTTTTACCTCTTTCAAGGCTACAGAACAGATTTAAGCAGATTGTTCAGCCAGAGTCAAGATCAGAGAATATTTATTAAATTATAACATGCTCTTTTTAGAAATAATTGCTCATAACATAACTGTAAAATATTTGTGTGGCATTTTATCTACACACTACTAAACTCTCGTATCTATAATTTTTAACTGGGCAAAGTGGTGGACCATAGCGCACAACATTTTCAACCAAGGTACCTCAAACGGGTTAACTTACAGAATGGGAGCAAAATTTGGGACCCATGACTCCCATGGAATTGAAATTTGACAAAATACAAAATGTCATAAAACTTTTTCTGCGGTCAACTTTTGACGTTTGACTGTGCTATACAGTTCAACATAGGCTACTTTCAGAGCAGATAGAATATCTCTGAATTTTTAAGAACTTCCACCACAATAGAAACTTTGCCATTGTTAAAGGGATGAGGAATCTGGTAAGGAAATATATCTGAGGTGATCACCCAGAAGATGGCAGATTGTCTACTTTTATGTTATATTTATTAGCTTTTATTAAAGTATATGTACTTTTTAAAATCTAAAGTTCATTTCAAATCAATTAATAACTGAATTTATTCTAAAACAGTATTTGGTTAACATTTCTCTTGCTAATAGACAGGTTATAAGTTGCCTCACTGAATCTTTATGATCATTGAGTAATTGGAAAAAGATAGCTTCTAACGCAAAATCACTTTATGATATTAACCACATCCCCGTTCAATAGTTCAATCATGCTGTGAACTATGGAAAGAAAATTGGCAGTAGTAATTGAACCAGAATGCTTTCTTACATGAAAATATTGTAAACATAATTGTGTGTGGCTGAGGAACTGTCAGATGCGGTTGCTTGTATCTGAGTAGCTGCATGAATAAAGCTGAGATAACAGTAACTTGTATCTCTGAAATGGATTTTAGTAACTTTTCTGTAGGCTGCTTCATTTCAAGTTCTTTGATCTTTGCATGGAGATATCTAATATTTTTTTACAATGATGTTTCAGGAAAAGCCATGACATACAATAAAACAGAATGAACTGAGATTTAAACAGAACTCCATTAAATGGAGACACTATAAAGACCTTCAGATTTAATACTTCTACTGTTGTATCACATGAAAAATTACAATGGTCAATTTGGACAGAATGTCATCAACCACACCCATGCCTTGAAGGAGGGAAAAGCAGATTATGCATCCATAACCTTGGGGCCAGACTGGTGCATAGAATACAATGTCTTAGATCAGTCATTTTCTCTCTTAACCAAATGAACTAAGGATTAAATGTGAATTCACTTGGAGCCTTTAATAAATCTCTGTAACTGAACTCTGATCTTCTACAGCTCACGCTATTGTTTTATAGCACGAACATGGAGTTACATTTTTACCTGGGTTCTATGTACATACATTGCAAGATTGCATTTTGGATTGATTCAGGGTGTATATTGGCATCCTACAAAAAGCTGAATTGTTTGTTGCGTTATTTTTAAAAACTCTATATTTTATATATAACCTGTTCTCCAGCATGGAAAGAATGGAGAATCCACAGATGGGTTTTAGAAGTCCTCTAGCCCAATTAGACCAATCAATCAAATTTTCCACGCCCCTGCTGGACTGGACCATGCCCCAGGTTTTTTTTTGGTCTCAGCCCAGAAGAGACGTGTAATTTGGCTCCCAGAACAGCATTTAGGAGGACAGGTTGTATATCCTTTAAATAAATTTTGTGGATTCTTCTATTCTTTCTTGCCAGCTAGGCAGCGCTGGGATCAGCGCTGTCCTAGTTTGCAAATTAGCTGTTTAGGCAGCGCTGGGATCAGCACTGTCCTAGTTTGCAAATTAGCTGGTTGCCTTCGGCTGTTCTCAAACTGATCTTCGTGATTGTCACTTCCTGCACAGTGTTTTGATCGGGTCCCTGGCTCACAGAAATCCTTTCTTCTCGTTGCGTTCTGTCCAGTGTTTCATTTCTTTTTCCCTCAAAACAGTTTTTTTGCCTTTTACTTTCTCCTCGGTAGTTGCGGTCGCCATTTTGGAGCTTGCCGCACCATCGTCGTTACTTGCCTGTCAGCTTTTTACTTTCTCTTTTTGGCCTTATTTAATTTCTGAACGTCAGAGATCTTTTTCCCTGAGGTTTTTTTTTTGGACTGGTATAGGGGCTCCTATATCTATCTGTGAGGGAGTTCTAGGTTCTTCTCCTCCCTTGGCCGCGGGCGCCATTTTGGATCGTCACATGGCTGGCGATGGGGATCAGCCATTGTAAATCCTGTTTGTACATTGTGCAGATTTAATCATATTCCTCAACTCTATATTATAGCATTTCCTCCTTTGAGTATACAGCGCCTTTCTTGCATTCTTACCTGCTAGACTGCTCCAGCTGCTGAGCTAAATTCAATTCGGCTGTTTTCTTTCTGCCTGTTCCGCTGTCTGCATCTAGTGGACTGGCAATTACTGTCATAGCCGCCACTAAGTGAGGCACGAGGGTCCACGTCACACAAAATTATTTATTATACTAATAATCAGGAATTGGATACAATTAAAAAGGGAGAAGACAGCTCCTTTGGTGGCACACAACACCCATCGCGCAGAGTGACTCTGCTTAATGGTGGGCCGGACTTCACAGATCCTCGTGTAGGCCTGTAGCCACATCTCCTGCAGACCAGAACAGCTTCAGCAATCTGCTGGAAAACTCCTGATTTTTTCATTATGGCGGATAATACCGTTACACAGGCTTCCACTTCCAGTGGGAATAAGAAACACAAATCGCCCAACCAAGAAGTGGCCGCAAAAATCAAGGCCAAAACCAAGCGGACTTATAAGGCAGTCAAAAAGCACGCTGGTAGCAGGCATAGGGCTTTAGAAAGGCAATTTTCCAAAGCCCAACAGCATACAGCGGAGGTCCCGGCTACCTCAACTCCTCCCTCTCTTACATCCACAATGGAGCGTCCACGTCCCTCGCCCTTTGTGCGGGCTTGGTCACCAGAACAGGCTCTAGAGCAGCGGTTCTCAACCTGTGGGTCGTGACCCCATTTGGGGTCGAACGACCATTTCACGGGGGTCGCCAAACAACGCAGTCCGTCATTTTTTTCCCCTTTTAGCTGTGCTACGCCATTTTTTCCCTTTTCCTTAGCTGTGCTACTCCCTCTTATTCTATTCGCTTTTGAAAGCCAATAGAATAGACTCTCTTGAATAGGAATAGGAATTGTCCAGGCTATCTCCGCCCTGCTGAGCCCGCCAAAAGTCCCAGTCTGCAAACGGTGCTGCAAGTTGTCTTCAGCGAAGGCGAGCTCTCCGGAAGTTTCCACCCCTCCCTGCTGAGAACTACTAAAACTGTAAGTAAAAGAGGGCCAGGGGTGGGAGGTGGGAGGCCGGTGGGCGCAGGGAGGGTTTTTGGCGCGCGTGGGGCCTGGCGGGTGGCTTACCTCCCTTGGGCTGGGCCAGCTGGTGGCCCAGTCCGTGGTCGCCCTGTGCCATCGCTGCCGCGGCCGCCCAGGAATGCCTGGGCCTGCCTCCGCCGCCCCAAACGGGCGGCAGCAAAGGCATGGCTAGCAGGGCAGCGGTGGGCGCAGGGAGGGTTTTTGGTGCGCGTGAGGCCCGGCAGGTATCTTACCTCCCTTGGGCTGGGCCAGCTGGTGGCCCAGCCCATGGTCGCCCTGCACCGTCGCCGCTGCGGCCACCCAGGAGCACCTGATCACCTGGGCCTGCCTGCCACTGCCCCAAACAGACAGCGGCCTATGCCTCGGCCAGCGCAGGGGGCAGCACCACGCATGTGTGCCGCAGCACCGCGCATGCGTGCCACAGCACCGCGCATGCGTGTCACAGCACCGTGCATGCGCAATGCAGGTCATCGCGCCGCACATGCGTGGTGCAGGTCGTCGCACCGTGCATGCGCGGTGCAGGTTGGGGTCGCGCCGTGCATGCACAGCTCAGGTCAGGGGCGCGGCCTGGAAAAGGTTGAGAACCACTGCTCTAGAGCAAGGTCCCTCTCTCGGATTTAGCCAGGATCACCTTTCTCTTTTTGAACAGGATCTGAGAGGGCGGATCCTTCCCGGTACCAGGCACCGGATTCAACTCTCCCTTCAACCTTGGGGAGTTTCTCCCTTGCAGGTCCACCTCAAGTTCCATCAGCTTCATTCACTCCTACGGTGGCGGGTCTTCGGCCCCTGGAACAGCCATCATTTACTGACCAACTCCAGGCCATGATTTCTCAGGCAGTTGCTCAAGCTATGGTGTCCTCAGCGCAGGCTCTTTCAGCCCTTCCCAGGCCAGGGATTAACAGTACCCAGATACGGCCTCGCCACCACATTCTTGTGACAGCGAGGTGTCTGAATATTCCGAACAGGCCCTTGAAGAAGGTCAGTGGTCAGATGATGAGGAGACGCACACGGAGGCCACTCCCTTGGTCGGAGTGTTCAATCCTACCTCTTTCCCTTTGCTCTTACGCAAGGCCTGCGCCGCCAGAAAGATGGAACCGGTGAAACCCCAGGTGGTCGGTCAGGTTCTTGGTCAAGGCTCTGGACCATTGTTCTCGGAACCAGTCATAAAAAACTAGCAGATCCCTTGCCCCCCCCATGTTTTTGAAATCCATACAAGATCAATGGGGATCCCCTGGCACCTTTTCGGCCTTTGGGGAAATAGACCGCAAGCTTTTAGATATGGTTTCTACCCTCAATGACGCGCTAGAGGTTCCGGGAGTAGACAAGTCCCTTTCCCACATTGTGTCTGAGTCCAAGATCCCAGGGGATACGTCTGAGGCTCTGAAAGCTGAGGACAAAATGTCCGAGGTTTCGTTCCGCAGAATACACCACGCTTCAGCGTGGGTGATTAGAGCTTCCACCTCGAACTCTTTCGCTAGGATTTCACTGATCTGGCTACGCGAACTTCAGTCCAGGATCTCTCCAGACGAGGTAAGAGTGCACCAGGATGTGACCAAATTACGGGCAGCACTGGAATATCGGGTGTACCAGTTGCGCCCTTACTTGGATTGGGAGTCTCTCCTCACAGTCACACATGCCCTTGTCACCTCGAGGATCGACTACTGCAACGCTCTCTACATGGGGCTACCCTTGAAGAGTGTTCGGAGACTTCAACTAGTGCAGAATGGACCTGCGCGAGCGGTTGTGGGCCTGCCCCGTCATGCCCACATTTCGTCAACTCTCCGCATGCTGCATTGGCTGCCTATTGGTCTCCGAGCGCAATTCAAAGTGTTGGTTATTACCTATAAAGCCCTTTATGGCATGGGACCAGGATATTTGCGGGACCGTCTTCTGCCACATACTTCCCTACGACCGGTGAGAGCACACATGGTCGGCCTCCTCCGGGTCCCGTCAGCGAAACAATGTCGGCTGGCGGGCCCTAGGGGGAGGGCTTTCTCTGTTGTGGCGCCCGCCCTCTGGAACCAGCTGCCTCCTGAAGTCCGCGTTTCTCCCATGCTCCTGGCCTTCCGTAAAAACCTTAAAACTTACCTCTGCCGGCAAGCCTGGGGATGATTGTGTATTGAATGGTGAACATGAGTGGGTGTTAGTTTGTTTTTAGAGATTTTGTTTGGACTTGTATTAAAATTGATGTTTTATATACATGTTGTTAGCCGCTCCAAGTCTCCGGAGAGGAGCGGCATACAAGCCCGAATAATAAATAAATAAATAAACAAACAAACAAACAAATAAATAAATATATATATGGCGGATGTATCTCTGCAATCGGCCAGATTTTCAGCCTGTGCCATAGCCTCCAACGTTGCCGCACGTAGATTGTTCTGGCTTAAGAACTGGTGTGCTGACACCAAGATAAATGGAGAGTGACTGCTGCCCCATATCACAGTGACCGTTTATTTGGAGAGGCACTCACTCCTTACCTGGTGGAAAACAGGGAAAAGAAGAGAGTACTCTCTTATCTTTCCAAAAAAAACAGGGAGGCATTTCACTCCATAAAACCGCCATCCTTCCTTTCGGCCTGGTTCTTACCAGGCTTCGGAGAATGTGTCCCAGTTCTTTCCAGCAGGACCGGACCATTCCTCAGACCGGTCCGGCTACAGAGACAGACCCAGACAACAATTTCAAAACAGATGGCCCTTTCATGGTAGGGGAGGTCGTCCCTTCTGTAAGTCAAAGTGACTCAGGACGGACTCCTCCCATAGGCGGCAGACTAAATCATTATTTTCACAAATGGAAAGACACCACTACGGACACTTGGGTTCTCACCACCATCAGGGATGGTCTGTCCCTGGAGTTCTTAACACCCCCCTCGACGTTTTATCACCTGCCCCTTGTCGCGGAATCCCGTAAAACAGGGTCTCATGAAGGAAACCATTCAACATCTGTTGAACATAAGAGGCCATAGAATAGGTACCATCGGATCAATTGGGGCAGGGGTTCTTCTCCATCCTCTTCGTGGTTCCGAAAGCCTTGGGGGAATGGAGAGCGATACTCGTTCTCCAGCATGAGGATGGATAATCCATGGATTGGGTTTCCTGAAGTCCCTTCTACCCAATTAGTCTGAGAGATAGCCACGCCTCTTGCTGGGTCATGTTTACCCAGTTCCGACTTAGTCTTTACCCAAACAAGACACGTTGGTGCTTCTCTCCAGACTCAGGTTTTATTAAAAGAATTTATTTTCCCTTTTTCCCTATTTGTGGATTATCCTTCCTTTTCCCTTTAATTCCTCTTCAAAACACTGTATTGTTTTCCTGTGCTTTCTTCCCTTGGGTCCTCCCCTCCCCTCCAATTCTTTTTTGTTTGCGTTCCCCGGAGGTTGCAGCCTCAGCACAAGGCTTGTGTTGTTGTTTTTTCCGGTTGAACATTCATGGCTTTGGGAAGATTTTACCCTCAGCTAGAGGGTTTCTTTGTTTATTTGTGTGCTTTCGGAGTTTTGGGGAGTTGTGGAGCCTTCCGCTCAATCCAGCTGATTGGCGGATCTCTGCAGAGGCCCAGGGGGATGGCAGTTTGTCCCGGACTGCTGGGGCCTCACCGGGAGGCTTGTTTTTCTTTGCTTTTTCTTGTTTGCGAGGCTTGAAGAGCCGCAGAGCCTTCCAATCGGCTCAGTTGAGCGAGGGACTGCCGGGGAAGCCCGAATGACAGTTGATCGTCCTGAGCTTTGTTCGGACGATCGCGGCTATCGGTGAGTCGCCACGTGGCTGGGGGCCGCCATTTTTGTTTTGGGCTTGCTCCCTTGCATTGCAGGGAGTCACATGGCTAGTGTCAACTTTTCTGGCTCCAAGGCCTGTATTGCAGGGCTGTCATTAGGGCCATAGGCTGATCGCCATGTGGCTGGAGGTCGCCATTTTGGAATAAAACTCATTACGCAGTTTATTTTCTCAACTTACTTTGGCAGATACAAAAGAGAGATTTGAGTCTAAATTAACTTCTCTAATCTTTTCGAGTGGCTGGAACGGTCCCCCCCTTTTCGGGGGGAGGGCAGAACTAGTGGAGAAAATCTCCAGGCCTTTTTCCCCAGCCATATCCACTTGTCATTGCCTCTGGCAATTTATTGCAGCAGTATAATTGAATTGCCTTTCATTGGGAGTTGGATTCTCTCACCTCTGCTGCTTACTAAGCACCTCTCTAACATATACTGTTTCTCACAGTTTTTTTTTGCAAGGAGCTCACATACTGGTCTCACCAGTCTCTGCAGTCCCACACTGGACCTCAGCTCCTAGCCAAACATTCAAACATTCTCAAGACTTGTTCTGAAGGGTCTCAGGCTTAGTTTCTTTTGAAAGGTGTCCATATTGATTTTCCAGTCCTTAAAAGCCTGGTACAACCCATTCTCAGAGTTGTGCTGGAGGATCTCAGGCCTAGCTTTTTTGCAAGGAGCCCATTCTGGTTTTCCAGCCTTTACTGCCTGGTGCAACCCATTCTCAGACTTGTGCTGAAGGGTCTCAGGCTTAGCTCTTTTGCAAGGAGTCCATACTGGTTTTCCAGTCTTTCTGCCTGGTACAACCCATTCTCAGACTTGTGCTGAAGGGTTTTCAGGTCCTACCTACTGTGCCAAGATCCCATACTGGTTTTACCAGTTTTCTACTGTTTTTCACCTTAAGACTTGTTTCCTACCTTTCTTAGACCCATTCTTAGATTTGCACTGAAGGGTACACAAGCGATGGCGGAAGACAAGCAGTCTCAACTGGTTCTGGCACCCACCAGTCCTCCAAATAAAAGGAGACACAAATCTCCAAAAGCGGAGGCAGCCAGCAAAATCAAAGCAAAACCAAAGGCTTTATCCGGCAAAGCGCCATCCAAGATGGCAGAAAAGGAGGCTGCTAGGAGACATCAGGCCCTAGAGAGGCTGTTGGAATATTCATGAGCAGGAAGAATCATGTGGTAAATCAGTCAGCCAATGTGAAGAAAGTGCTACTGAGTCTGTGCAAAAGGGTATTGAGTTAGGAACTGGATTTCCAGTCTCAGGTTTGTCTTCATTGAAGAAGTAAGAAGTCTTCATTGAGCTATGTTGCTGTAAAGAAAAATGTATGGTATTGTAAATATTTTTATATAAATATAAAGAAGTTATTTTGAATCAGCTAAATGCAGTCAACTGTGAGAGCTTCTGATTTATTTTTCAGAACAGAGAAATTAAAATTCTCTAACAGGTTATGGGCCCAGAGCTTACTAAGGACTGCATTGCAATTTAAAGCTGGAAGAAATTGCCTGTTTAGAAAGTATAACAACAAGGCAGAATTAGCAGAATGGCTGCAATGGAATTTAAGGAAAGCTCTGTGCCTTGTTTGGGCCAGAAAAAATTACATTGTGTGGGCTGCAAAAATGGAATGTTTACTCATAGTAAAAGAACTGTGGTAAATCGTAGAAAATCCACCACAAGTGTTTGCAGCTGCTGATCAGAAAAGTCATGATCAAGCAATGGCTTATCGCATCTTGAATTTAGATGATGAACAATTTCTAAATGTTGCAAATTTAAAGACTGCAAAGGAGATTTGGTTGAAGTTGAGAGCTGGTACATGAATGTTTCTGCATGCAATATAGTGCAATTGTCAAGAAAATTTTACAGGGTCTGTTTGCAACCAGGTGAATCTGTGCAACAGCATTTAAATAAAATGCAAAGCCTATTTTTGGACTTAGAACAACATAGGATTAAATTCACTGAGTCCCAGAAGGTTTTATTGGTGTTGAACAGTTTAGATAAAACATGGGACATAGTTTCTGCAATATTTGAGTGTAAAGAAGAGCAAGACTTAAATTTTGAGGCTTTAAAGGCATGTTTGCTTAATGAAGAAGAAAGGCAACATTTTAGGAACAGCCACAAGGAGGTGAAATTCCTGAGGAGGGGGTCCAGACTGCAAGTCTCCGGAGAAGAAACAAGGAGCAGATGGGACCAAGTTGCATCAAAAGAGATTTTGCAAGCAGAGAGCTCAGCAAGAAAAGAATTGCTACATTTGTGGAGCAAACACACATCTGAAAAGGAACTGTTTGCAGAGGAACAATTTGCAGTGAAGGACATTTGTGCAAGCAAAAAAGACTGATTTGCAAAAGGAACATTTTGGTGTTGCAAAAGTTTGCTATAGCAACAACAGAGACAAGGGGCTAATAGATAGTGGGGCAAGTCAAACAATTGTTAATGACTCTGAATTATTTTGCAGGTTTGTTCCAGTAGCACAAGAAGCTGTGGCTTTGGCAAATGGCCAGAAAGCAAAAGTCATCGGAAGAGGCGATGTAAAAATTCCATATTTGGAATCGAAATTTACCAGTGTGCTTTGTGTACCTGAGATGGAACATAATTTGTTAAGTGTGTCTAATTTAGATAAACAAGGTTTTGAAATCATTTTTGTAAATGGGAAGTGTCTCATCAGAAGGAATGGGAATATTTGTGCAGAAGGCATAAAGGAAGATAATCTATATGTATTGCAGGGACAAAAGGTTCCATGTTCCCATATATTTAAGAATGTTGCAGAGCATGATTCGTGTGTTCACCTTCTACATAGAAGACTTGGCCATGCAAGCTTTAAAGTTTTGCAGCAAATGCAAGAGTTTGCAGAAGGGCTCAATTTGAAGGGATGCAAAACATATTTGGACTGTGCAGTATGCAAAGCATCGAAGTCAAAGGCATTCCCAGTTAGTAAATATAGCACAAGACAAACAAAGACAAACAAAAAGAGCTCTAGAGCTGGTCCATGCAGATCTGGTGGGACCTATGCAAGACAGTTTGGGAGGAGCAAAATATGCACTGGTAATTGTTGATGATTATAGCAGGTATAGTTTTTGCTACTTGCTTAGAGAAAAGACAGAGGTGCTACAACAATTCAAACAGTGGGTAAGTTTTGTAGAGAGAAGGTACAGACAACAAGTGTGTCAGTTGCAAAATGACAGAGGTACTGAATTTATGTCAACTAAATTCTAGCAATGGTTGGGGCAGTTGGGGATAAAACACAGACATACAAATCCTTACACAGCAGCAGAGAACGGTGTAGCTGAAAGAAGGAATGGTGTTTTGCAAACAATGAAAGATTCATTATTAGAGGATTCTAGTATGAGCAGGTCATATTGGGGAGAAGCCATATTGATTGCCAATTATATAGTTAACAGGCTTTGGAGTTCCTCCATTAATAATACTCCATATGCCATTCTGTATGGGAGAAAGCCATCAATGGCACATTTGAGAATTTTTGGAAGTACTGCATGGGTACATATTCCGAAAGCAATCAGAAGAAAGGGACAGCAAAAGGCAAGAAAGCTCAGGTTTGTGGGTTATGAGCCAGGGTCAAAAGAATATCGCTTTAGCAATGGAAGTAAAAGAATTGTAATTTCAAGGTCTGCTAATTTTGCAGAACAAAATTGGGACAGAATTAATGCAAAGTTTGGGTATGTCTCACTTATTGACGGTGATCTATTTAACGACAACTCATCTAATGATAAAAAAATGATTATTGAACATGTCAATGTTCAGGGAGGAGAGGCTGAACAAGACATGAAACCAGAAAGACTTGAGACACAGGAGCAGTTAATACCACGTAGGTCAGAGCGATGTAACAAAGGAATTCCGCCTGACAGGTATTCTGCCAGCAAGGTAAAGGTTTGCAATGTGTGGTATGAGCCAAGAAGTTATAAAGAGGTGTTGGCATTACCAAAAGCTGAACAAGAAAGATGGAAGGAGGCCATGGATAAAGAGATGAAATCCATGGGAGACCATGAAGTATTTAAATCAGTGACTTTGCCACAGGGAACCAAAGCTGTGGGTTGTAATTGGGTATATAAGAAAAGGTATTGCCAAATAATGATGTACAGTATAAGGCCAGGTTAGTGGCACAAGGATTTTCACAATTAAAGAATTTGGGAGAAATAAAAAATTATCTCAGTGTAGAGATACAGAAAAATGAAAAAAGTAGTTATATTCTCAGTCAAAGGAGAAAAGTTGAGCAGTTATTGGAGAAATATAATATGAAAGATTGCAATACTGCTCCCACACCCATGACTACGGATTTTTATAATAGTTTAAGTGCAGACAAAGGTGAAACCTGTGATCAAGAGATATGTCACTCAGCAATAGGGAGTTTGTTATATCTATCACAGTGGTCCAGACCAGACATAGCTTGCGCAGTAAGCATTTTGAGTCGTTTTACTGCTGCACCTACAAAATTACATTGGATGGGTGTAAAACGGTTCTCAGATATTTAAAGGGAACTATAAATTTGGGTCTTCAAATACAGATGACCGAGGAATTGAAATTAAAGTGTTATGTCGATAGTGACTATGCAAATGACATAAACACAAGGAAAATCAAATTCTGGGATTATAATATTGTTTGGAGGGACTCTGATTGGATGGAAGTCCAGAAAACAAACAACTGTTGCTATTTCAACAGCGGAAGCAGAGTTTATTGCTTTATCTGAATTGTGTTCTGAAGTAACATGGTATGTACAGTTGTTGCAAGATTTAAATATTAATGTAAAAGAATCTGTAAAGGTATTTGAAGACAATGCTGCCCGTATAAAAATGGCAACTGGTGACAGGGTGAAGAACAGAAGTAAACATGTAGACATTAAGTATTGTAATGTCAGGGAAGCTGTAAAAGGAAAATTGATTAGTTTACATCATTGTTCTTCTGAGGATAATTTGGCAGACATGATGACTAAACCATTGGGTAGTGTTCACTATGGAGAATGTATTAAGTCAATAGGTCTGATGTCTTTTCCTGTCATGAAGGGAGGAGTGTTGGAATATTCGTGAGCAGGAAGAGTCATGTGGTAACTCAGTCAGCCAATGTGAAGAAAGTGCTACTGAGTCTGCAAAAGGGTATTGAGTTAGGAGCTGGATTTCCAGTCTCAGGTTTGTCTTTGTATCTCTCTGTAAGAAGTCTTCATTAAGCTATGTTGCTGTAAAGAAGAATGTATGGTATTGTAAATATTTTGATATCAATATAAAGAAATTATTTGAATCAACTGAATGCAGTCAACTGTGAGAGCTCTGATTTATTTTTTCACCAATAGAGAAATTAAAATTCTCTAACAGTCAGATATCTAGGGCTCAAAAGACAGCTCCACCACAACAGGTACAAGCTGCATCTGAGAGTTCTGAGACTTCTCCTTTCAGCCCTCAGGTAACCACAATGGCACAGGTTCACAGGCCATTGTCTCCAGAGGGTGGATCTCAATCTCGACCTATTAGTCCTATGACATCTAATCCCAGTGCAAGCTGGGGGGCTCCACTGCTTAATCCTCAACCTACTCCATCAGCCATGTTCACGCCCACGGCCGCTGGTCTCCGCCCTGAGTCGTCACAGACAATTGTGCTGGAGCAACTGCAAACCATGCTCACGCAGGTATTAGAGAGTCTCTCATCCCTACAGAAATCCCAACCCCCGACACCCTCCCAGCATCAATCCACCACTCCTGAATACGCTTATTCCATTGCTTCCGATCAATCCTCACACAGTGGGGATTCTTATTCAGAAATTGATGAATCACGGGAGGCAGCTTTATCAGATGATGAGGATGCTCTTCAGGAGCCCTCCTCTTTTGTAGGCTCTTTGATCCCACTCTATTCAAGGCCACAGCCACATCCCAGATCACCCCAGAGCCAGATCCACAACCTACCCCTTCCACCAGTCAGTCTTCAAATCCTCTGTTTGCTGAGCCCACGGTGACTCAAAGACATATTCCTTGTCCTCCATTCTTTGCCAACACAGTAAGAAAGCAGTGGAACAATCTTGGGGCTTCTCCTGTCCCAGGGTCCTTTCACAAAAAGCTGTTTAGCGTGGCGCCATCTTTAACCAATCTCCTGGAGGTCCCGACTGTGAACACATCCCTTACTCCCATTTTTTCAAATTCCACTATCACTGGAGATATGGCGGAAGCGTTAAAACCAGAGGAGAGGAAATCTGAGTACGCACTAAGAAGGGTGCATCAAGCATCAGGGTGGGCAGTAAAGGCTTCCACGTCAGCCTCTTCTCACGATCTTCTATCACCTGGCTCCGGAGCTTCAGAGCATGATCCCGCAGGACCAGGTATGCGCCCCTCAGATGTTGGGTAAGTTATTAGCAGTGGTGGAATACACGGCCGATGCCACGTTGCATGCAGCCTGATTTTCAGCCACAGCGATAGCAGCCAATGTTTCTACCAGGCGACTGCTTTGGCTGAAACAATGGCAGGCGGATTTAAAATCCAAAGGGCGTTTGGCCACCTCTCCTTAGTCAGGCGGAAAATTATTTCGGGAAGCCCTGGAGCCATACTTGATAGAAAACAATGATAAGAAAAAGGTACTTGTTCATCAGGCCAGGCGATCGGACAGAAAGTCTGCTCCATTTTATTGCCGTCAGGGATTCCGGGGCAATACCCAGGGTTCTAACTGGTCACAACCCACACGTTCATTTCCTCCAAAATCGGACCGTCAAACGGAACATTTTGGACCTAAGCCCAGGCAACAACAGCAGTCTAAGCGGCCCTTTCGGGTCGCGGGGGCCCATCCCTATTGGAGGAATAAGTGACTCCAGGGAGGGACCCCCCATAGGTGGTCGGCTCTCCCTGTTCTCTCAGAACTGGGGGAACATTACCACCGATGCCGGCGTCTTGTCCACCGTCACCAACGGCCTGACCTTGGAGTTTCTCTCAAAACCGATTCATTTCTTGTCCAACACCCTCAAACGTGTCAA
Organism: Bothrops alternatus; assembly: GCA_034064705.1. NCBI lineage: Eukaryota > Metazoa > Chordata > Lepidosauria > Squamata > Viperidae > Bothrops > Bothrops alternatus. Next base: position 15,599,120 of record JARGCV010000248.1, read on the forward strand.
AACGGGCCCTCATGAAGGAGGCCATTTCCCATCTTATCGAAATAAAAGCGGTAGAACCGGTTCCTCCCAATCAGAGGGGGTGAGGCTTTTATTCAATCCTCTTTATAGTTCCAAAGACTTCGGGAGGATGGAGGGCCATTCTGGATCTAAAAAGATTAAATTCTTACCTGGTATACAAAAAATTCAAAATGCAGACACTACAATCCAGTTTGGCAGCATAAGAAGGCACAACCTCCTGACGTCCATCGACCTCAAGGAGGCATACCTACATATTCCATTATTTCCACCACATCGCAGCTTTCTCAGATTCTGCTACAGATCTTATCACTATCAATACAGAGCACTTCTGTTTGGCCTTTCATCCGCCCCGAGGGTATTCATGAAGATCTTGTCGGTTCTGGCAGCTCATCTCAGGCTGGATTTCATTCGGATCCAGTGTTACCTGGATGACATCCTCATCCCATCAGTGCCAGTCCAGGCTGCGCGGCCAGAGGTGGCCCGTACAATAGAGATGCTCCAGAATCACGGATTCTTGGTGAATTTTCTCAAAAGCCAATTGATTCCATCCACACGGCTCCTTCATCTGGGTGCGGTGATAGATACGCTGCATGGTCTACCTGTTGCCAGATCGCATAGCCAGTCTCAGGGCCCTCGTCTGCCAGGTGCAACGCACCAGGACAGTTCCGCTTCTCACTCTCTCCCAGCTCTTAGGCAAGATGATCTCTTGCATCGCCGTCGTACCTTGGACCAGACTACATTCAAGAACCCTTCAGTGGTTCCTCCTCCCCTTTCAGAGGTGAAAGTTAACATCCTCCAACAGGCAGGTGCAGTTGACCCCTCTGGTAGTGAGTTCACTCCAATGGTGGAGTTCTCGGGCCATCAACAAGGGCTCAATGTTCAGAGAGCCATCACGGATTGTGCTCACCACAGATGCCAGTTTCTTCGGCTGGGGGGGCTCACCTCCAGTCTCAGATATCCCAGGGGAGATGGTCCAAGGAGGATTTGAAACACAATATAAATTGGCTGGAACTCAGGGTAATTCACCTGGCATTGTGTCACTTCAGTCACAAGGTGAGAGGTCAGCATGTTCTTGTCCTCACGGACAACATAGCAGCCAAAACTCATGTGAACCGTCAAGGAGGCACCAGGCCAAATTCTCTGATGACAGAAGCCAGACTGCTCTGTTCTTGGGCAGAGGCCAATCTGTCCTTGATAAAAGCAGATCACATCTCGGGGGCAATCAACCAGCAGGCGGATGCTCTCAGCAGGGTGGCGGTGAATCATTCAGAGTGGCGACTGGATCCAGCACTGTTCCTAGCAATATCTCACAGGGTAGGCCACCCGGTTCTAGACTTATTCGCCTTGGCAGCGAACTCCCAACTTCCAAGGTTTTTCTCCCGTTTTCCGTCCCTGGGGTCGGAGGGGGTAGATGCCCTGCGCATTCTGTGGCCCTGGGGCCTTCTTTATGCCTTTCCTCCACTCCCTCTACTTCCAGCTGTCATCCGCAAAATTCTGCAAGAGAAGGAGGTTGTCCAATAGCGCCTCATTGGCCGAGGCGCCCGTGGTTTGCCGATCTCATGAGCCTGTCAGTATCCATTCCGTGGAAGATACCCATGGACTGAATATTTATTTATTTATTTGTTTCGATTTCTATGCCGCCCTATTCCGAAAACTCAGGGCACTCAGTCAAGGGGCGCTCCAGCACCCCGATCCAAAATGGCTACAGTTAACCATATGGCGTTTGAGCGGAGACGTCTGACTGAGGAAGCTTATCCTCCGAGGGTCATTGACATGATCCAAGCGTCTAGACGCCCGTCAACTAATAGAGTTTATGATTCTACTTGGAAGAGTTTTATATCTTGGATGTCCAGGCATCATGTCCAGTTGGCATCTCTCACTGTGCCTCAGGTTCTACAGTTTTTGCTGGATGGGATGGATAAGGGTCTGTCTCCTAGACTATCAGGAGACAGGTTGTGGCTTTGGCCATGGTTCTTTCTTGTGATGACTCTTCCTCACTTGCGCACCATCCGGTGATCCATTCTTTCATAAAGGGAGCAATTAATATGAGACCTCCAACGGTTCATCAGTATCGCTCTTGGGATCTTTCGAAGGTTTTGCAGGCCCTTACCGGGTCACCTTTTGAACCACTTCGTTCCTGTGATCTCAATCTCTTATCTATGAAAGTGGCCTTTCTGGTGGCAGTGACCTCGGCGAGGCGCATATCTGAATTGGCAGCCCTCTTGATCAGGGAGGATCTCTGCCTGTTTTGCCCCGATTTCGTGATCCTGCGATTAGACCCCACTTTCATTCCTAAGGTGAACTCTTTGTTTCACCGGTCACAGGAGGTGGTGTTGCCGAGATTCAGCCCTAGTCCGTCTTGTGACTTGGAATGCAGATGGCACACCTTGGATGTTCGCAGGGCGCTATACATTTATCTTAAAAGAACTGCTTCTTTCCGTAGATCAGAGGCACTTTTCTTCTCATTCAATCCTGCCTCTATGGGCCTCAAGGTCTCTTCTTCCACTATTGCCAGGTGTATTTGTATTGCCAGGGCATACCAATCACAGTCTTTAGCCATTCCTTCGCGTATCACAGCTCACTCTACTTGTAGTGCGGCCACCTCTGCGGCCTGGTCCACTCAGGCGCCCATTGGCGACATCCCCATTTATCCGTCACTATAAAATTTATAGTTTTGGTTCTGCTGGCGCTGCCTTTGGCCATAGAGTATTACAGAGGGTAGTGTCATCTCCTGCATCACATGCCCCATCTGTTACCCCTCCCCCAGGGACAGGCAGGCTTTGGTATGTCCCAATCCATGGATTATCCATCCTCATGCTGGAGAAGGGGCGTTGTCTTACCTGAACGCCTTTTTTCAGCATGATGATGGATAATCCACTCCTGCCCTTTACTGATTACTGGGCACTGTAGCAGGAGTCTGGAGATCAACGCGTCTGGCTTTGTCTGTGGCTTCGTCTCTGTCGGAACTGGGTAAACGTGACCCAGGAAGAGGCGTGGCTATCTCTCAGACTTAGTCTAATTGGGTAAAAGGGACTTCAGGAAACCCAATCTGTGGATTATCCATCATCATGCTGAGAAAAGGCATTCAGGTAAGACAACGCCCCATCTCAAGGTGCTAAATTCGTACGTAGCGTATCACAAGTTCAAGATGCAAACTCTTCAATCCATCTTGGCCAACATTCATCAGGGGGATTTCCTGACATCAATAGATCTTACAGAAGTATACCTCCATATCCCCATACATCCGGGTCACAGACAGTTCCTCAGATTCAGATATTCCAAACATCACTACCAATACAAGGCTCTGCCGTTCGGCCTATCGTCGGCCCCCAGGGTATTTATCAAAGTTCTGACGGTGCTTGCTGCACGCCTCAGGTTGGTACCCATTCGCATTCAGTGTTACTTGGACAACATCCTAATCCAGTCGTCCTCTGCACCAAATGCGCTGTCGGACCTGGCACTGACAATCGAGATGCTTCAGGATCATGGTTTTTTGATCAACTTCCAAAAGAACCACTTGACTCCAGTCAACCGACTGTTGCACTTAGGTGCAATAATAGATACCAACCTTTGTCAAGTATTCTTATCTCAGGAGTGTCAGGCCAGCATCCATACTCTGGTCTGCAAGATCCGCAAGGAGCAACAGGTGACCCTAGCCCTGCTCTCACAGCTGTTGGAAAAACTGATTTCCTGCATTGCCATAGTGCCCTGGTCCAGACTCCTTACGAGGCATAAGCTCTTTTCCCCAGAGGGTACGGGTTCCAGAGCTGACACTCAGATCCCTTCTCTGGTGGCTATCCCCGGCTTTATCCAAGGGGTCGCTTTTCAGAGAGCCCATTCGAGTGACATTGACCACAGACGCCAGCCTATTCGGCTGGGGGGCACCCCCTCAACTTCAATTCACTTAGGGCCGGTGGTCCCAGCAGGACCTCAAATAAAACATCAATTGGCTAGAACTCCAGGCCATACACCTGGCACTCCGCCACTTCCGGAATACGATTGCGGGATGTCACGTGTTGGTCCTGACGGACAATGTGGCGGCAAAGGCCCATGTAAACAGGCAGGGCGGCACTCAATCTCAGGCCCTGATGTCCAAGGCCAAGTTGCTGGGATCATGGGTGGAGTGAAATCTCCTTTCTCTGAAGGCGGAGCACATTTCAGGAGAGGTGAACCGGCAGGTGGATTACCTGAGTCGCTCTATGGTGGACCATTCAGAGTGGAGTCTACATCCCCGTCTCTTTCTGGAAATCACGCATCGGTTCGGCCAGACAAGGGTCGATCTATTCGCCTCCCCAGCGAATGCCCAACTCCTCTGTTTTTTTCTCCAATTTCCCCTTTTGGGTCAGAGGGAGCAGATGTCCTCCGCAGTCCTTGGCCGAAGGAGCTACTATATGCCTTCCCACCTTTCCCTGATTCCGGCTGTCATCAGAAAACTGTTGCAGGAACAAGCGGAGCTTATATTTGTGGCCCCACACTGGCCGAGGCGACCATGGTTCGCGGATCTCGTGAATTTCGCCATAGCTTCTCTGTGGAGGATCCCTCCAGATCGGATAATTCTAACGCAAGGGATCCTAGAACACCCAGACCCGCAGTGGCTCCAACTAGCCACCTGGCATCTGAACACCAGTTCCTGACACGAAGTTCGTACTCTTCAACAGTGATCTCAGTGATTCAGGCCTCTAGGCGGCCGGCGACAAGTCGGATTTATGATGCCACTTGGGAAAACTTCTGTCACTGGTGTGACCACAATACTTTGCCCATCTCCTCTGTTACTATTCCGAGGATACTCGAATATCTCTTGGAGGGGGTGGATAAACGCCTAGCACTCAGCACTATCCGTAGGCAAGTGGTGGCTCTCTCCACGGTTTTCAGCTGTGCCAATTCTGCACCATTGTCTCTGCACCCGAGGGTTCAGTCCTTTATCAAGGGGGTCACAAACAGCAAGCCTCCTGTAGTCCATTGTTACCCCACTTGGGAGTTACCTTGGGTACTCCAGGCTCTTACGGGAACACCCTTTGAACTCATTAGATCTTGCACACTGTGCCTCTTGTCTCATAAGGTGGCCTTCTTAATTGCAGTTACATCGGCGAGGCGTGTTTCGGAACTGGCAGCTCTTTCCGTTTGGGAAGACCTATGCACTTTTCACCAGGACAGGGTGGTCCTACGGCTGGACCCTTCATTCATTCCCAAGGTTAACACCTTGTTTCATCGGGCACAGAAGATTGTGTTGCCGGACTTTTGTCCCAACCCGTCATGTCTTAGAGCGGCAATGGCATTCTCTGGATGTTCGCAGGGCTCTGCGATATTACCTTAGGCGGATTGCTGCATTTTGTAGATCTGAAGCACTTTTTGTCTCCTTCCATCCGACTTCTAAGGGTCAGAAGGTCTCTTCTTCTACTATTGCCCAGTGGATTAAGGCCTGTATTGCAGAGTCATACCAGGTTCACTCCTTGCCAGTTCCAAGCCGTCTGATGCCACATTCCACGCGCAGTGCTTCTACATCGGCTGCGTGGTAGACTCAAGCTTCTATAGATGACATTTGTAGGGCAGCAACGTGGTCATCGCCTTCCCCCATCATTACAAACTCGACAAATTTGCCTCTGCAGAGGCCTCTTTTGGCCATGTCTTACAACAGGTGGTTCAAGTAGCACCGACACTTGACCGGCCTGTGACCCACCCGCAGGGTCACATGGGCTTTGGTATGTCCCATCTGTGGATTCTCCATTCTTTCCATGCTGGAGAAGAGGTGTTATCTTATCTGAACGCCTTTTCTCAGCATGAAGAATGGAGAATCGTCAGGTCAGTGTCAGTAGTCTGGGAGCCAACACGTCACACAATCATTGGCTTCGCCTTTTTTCCAAACTGGGGCATGGTCCAGTCCAGCAGGGGCGTGGCAACTTTGATTGATTGGTCTAATTGGGCTAGAGGACTTCTAAAACCCATCTGTGGATTCTCCATTCTTCATGCTGAGAAAAGGCGTTCAGGTAAGACAACGCCCCTTCTAACAAGATGCAGTATTTGTACACTAATAAAAATATGATCAGCATTAGATTGTACTCAGTTTCAATTTCACTAGAAACAAAACACTTAATGAGATAACTTAAAAACCTGAAACAGGATGAGAATTGGCACTACAAGGAAATCCTAGGTCAGTGGCTAAACTGCGAAGTAGGAAGTCTATAAAAAAAAGCAGTGGAAAACCACTTCCATAGCACTGTCCAGAAAGAACATAATTGTATTCATGAAGTCACCATGACAAAGCTTGATCTTAAGACAACTGTTTAAAACATAGTATTAGTTAATCTAGAAGCTGATGTGCATTTGGGATGTAAAGAAAGAAAAATCTCCATCTGAAGTCCATGTCAACTTGTAGATAATGGAATATATAACAGGACTCTAATGACATCCATATTTGGGATGTAGAATTTTACAAATAGGTTTCTAATTAATCCCCATCTGCTCCAATAATTTAGTTTTGTATAAAAAAAACCCCAGCTCCTTAAATTGGCTTGCAAAGCAACTGGAAGATATAGCAGTTACCTATCAGGGTGATGAAATGTCTACAAGCAAACAACCAGGCTCAGAGAGCAGCAAGGACTGTTTATTTACAATTTCATGGCAGCAACCTCCTCACATTACGCACTACCGGTAGCTATAGTTTCCAGAACTTTTGAAGGGCAAGACTGTATAGAGCACATTACATAGAATATTCTGAACTCATCAAAGATGTAGCTTTCTTGAGAAGTCCCTAATGCTAGGAAAATTGGAAGAATGACCAGCATGAAGGCAAACAGGCTTCGTTGCAGTGCAATGAGTGCACTATTGAAAGGCCTTTAATTTAGGCAATAATTAAAAGCTGATTACAGGTATTAAAGCTACACCTTCTTCTCCAGAAAGGTGTCCAGTTGAAGATGCACAAATGCATTTCTAGTGTTAACACCTTTTCTCACTGCCAACATTTGTTAACGAAATACTGAGCATTCTGCTCAAATGCTTGGTGCTTCATTGGGTGTATAGCTATTCTAGATTTTGTATTCTTAACTTTGGAATGTCTTGTTTACTAATGGGCCCTTTGTCTTTATTAAATCCCAATGTGTTTACCACATCCAATATTTTACTGTATTTCTGAATGGGAACCTCCAGGCTATCTTTTTAGATGTAACGATTTTAATAGTTATTAAAGATCTGGATTAATTATATCAATTGCATTTAGGCCAATTAAATACAAACATTAAGTCCTTTACAGGAAACGACTCTTTATAAAATTGTTGAGGAAATACTTGAGTTAGGTAATCTGTTGGAATAAAATATATTTGCGATTCAGAAAATAATCCCTGAAAACCACAAAGCAAGGAATGCCGCATGTAAGTAACCAAAATAAGCTTTGCATGCAGCTTCCTGGAACATTTAGGTACGTTAGGTAAAGGAATTCTATTTACAACCTAGATATTGAGTGCTCAATATTTTATAATAAACCATGATGTACAAAACTGAACACACACATAAATATAAATAGCTAAAACCTAATACTCCTTCCTATTTTCCCCACAACAATCCTGTGACGTCATGTTATATTAGTTCTCACTTTGTTCAAGTTAGCAAGCCCTCTATCCATTTATATTAAGAGTATTAAAACAAACTGGTGGGATAGCAATGCCAACTTGTCATATGGTCCCATAATGGCATTTTGGAACTGGCAGCAAACAGAGTCTAGGACAGCGGTTCTCAACCTGTGGGTCGGACCCTTTTGGGGGTCGAACGACACTTTCACAGGGGTCGCCTAAGACCATCGGAAAACACATATTTCTGATGGTCTTTAGAAACCGAGACACCGCTCCTCTATCTGGCTGCTGCCGCCGCCCTCCTCTGCCTCCTGGGCGTCCTTCTCCGACAGCGCCTGCTCCTGCCGCCGCGCCATCAGGGCAATTGTGCAGAGGTGCTTATGCATCCTTGGCAGCGCCTCCCCCCTTCAATCTCCTTCCATCTCCAACTCCATCCCTTCCCCTTCAATCTCCCGCTCCCTCTCCTTCCTTTCCCCTTCAATCTTCCTTCCATCTCCCTCCCTTGGCGGGTGTGAGAGGGTGGCTGGTGGCTCCCAGGCGCACGGATCCTCTGCGCAGCTTCCGAGGCCCCGGATGTGCTGCCACTTGGCTCTCCACCAGGCTCTCCGCCAGAGCCTCCCCCCTCCCTGGGCAATTGTGCGGAGCTGCTTGTGCATCCTTGGCAGCGCCTCCCTTCAATCTCTCTCTCCTTCCTTCCCCCTTCAATCTCCTTCCTTTCCCCTTCAATCTTCCTTCCTTCCATCTCCATCCCTTCCCCTTCGGCCTCCTTCCTTCTCCATCTCCTTCCTTTCCCCTTCAATCTTCCTTCCTTCCTTCCATCTCCATTCCTTCCCCTTCAATCTCTTTCTCCTTCCTTCCTTCTCCATCTCCTTCCTTTCCCCTTCAATCTTCCTTCCTTCCTTCCCCTTCCCTCCCTCCCAACATTTTTGAGCAAGGAAGAGTAAGCTTCTCCAGCGAGCATTGCTATATTGTTTTTGTGATTAATCACTATGCTTTAATTATGTTCAATTCGTAACAATGAAAATACACCCTGCATATCAGATATTTACATTATGATTCATAACAGTAGCAAAATTAGTTATGAAGTAGCAACGAAAATAATTTTATGAGGAACTGTATTAAAGGGTCGCGGCATTAGGAAGGTTGAGAACCACTGGTCTAGGATCTAGTCTATAAGGGAGTACTTTATCATGGACAGACTATTAAATACCAATTCAAAAATCACAAGTTATAATGTAGCTTAGTTCTAGCTTAGTATAGTATGTCAAACCAGCCATGGTCACCATAATCCATGGTTTAGGGTTGAATTCTGAAAGAACCCAATTAACTGACGAGCTAATGCAAGAAACCAGTACAGTAGTTTTGTAATGTATAAACTCAAGGTAATTTTGTTATAAATTTAACAAAGATAAGAGTTTATTTTCTACTAGAAAGCATTTTAAGTTTTAAAATGATCATAACCTTTAAAAAGTGACAAAATATTCAAAACTCATCATAATGAATAAACAATAACCTTCTGGTTTCCTTTGGGTAAGTCCAACTTTTGAAGCAGTATTAACCAAGCTTATAAATTAACAAAACAATGCAAAATCTTTGAAAAATATTTATTACAGATTAATTCTTAATTTTAGTCAAATAATCCAAAACCCATATCATCATCAGATTCTTCAGACTCTTCTTTCTTTTCCTCTTTCTTTTCTTCCGCTGAAAAGACATAAAGTCAATTAGTCAAGAATTTTGAATGCTACGAACGTATAGGTTTATTCTGCCTTCAAAGTAAGACATTAAGAATAACCAATAATTAGGATTTAGAACAAATGTACCAATCCAGAAAATGGATTTGCTGACAGGATTAAGCTCAAGCACAGAATGTCCTGTGTATAAATTTATCAGCTTTTTACTATCATGCACCAATAAAGGAATAATAGAAATGGCTGGATACCTACAGTATAATTTCATAGTGGTGTATAATTAGAAGTGAACAACTTAAACTGCTGAAATATTTTGTCTTATAACAATTTTTCAGAGATTAGCATGTTCCTGAAAATAGCTTTTTATATAGAACTATTCATGTTTGTCTTTAAATACAACAAGGGCGTTTAACAGGCTGGACAGGTAACAGACTGTTTCACTGCTCAGTAAAAATAGCAAATTTCAAGGGACTTATTTGTGAAAGATAAGTTCAATTTGAAGTTTGCCCACTCAAAACATTTGTTTTCATGATAAATTATGCTTACCAGCTGCTGGTGCAGGCCCTCCAGCTGGAGCAGCAGACCCTCCAGAGGAAACCGCTACAGCCCCACCAGCTGGCATGCTAGCAAGCTTGCTATTACCTAGAGGAGAATAAACCAGAGATGATATTTCATATAAAATTTGCCAGGCAAAAGTGAAACTAACATCCAAAGACAATGAGCTGCAAAACAATTAAATTTACAGCACTCCTACCACTCTTCCTCAGCCTGATTCCATATTCCCCTCCTTGATGCTACCTCAGCTTATTTCTGACAATGATGTAAAGAGAACAATGAACTTTGCAACTGATAGCTTAGTCAGCATCCTTGTGCATATCAGATCTAGACCAGTGGCAGATAAGTTTTTCTCTACTATGATTTATTCATTTGCAGTAGCAACACAAGGCCAAGCTTAGAACTGGCAAAGAGTACCAAACAATTGCATAAGTAATGTTGGAATATTCATGCGCAGGAAGAGTCATGTGGTAACTCAGTCAGCCAATGTGAAGAAAGTGCTACTGAATCTGTGCAAAAAGTATTGAGTTAGAAGCTGAATTTTCAGTCTCAGGTTTGTCTCTGTATCTCTCTGTAAGAAGTCTTCATAAAGCTATGTTGCTGTAAAGAAGAATGTATGGTATTGTAAATATTTTGATATAAATATAAAGAAGTTATTTTGAATCAGCTAAATGCAGTCAACTGTGAGAGCTTCTGATTTATTTTTCACAACAGAGAAATTAAAATTCTCTAACAGGTTATGGGCCCAGAGCTTACTAAGGACTGCATTGTAATTTAAAGCTGGAAGAAATTGCATGTGTCTAGAAAGTATAAGAACAAGGCAGAATTAGCAGAATGGCTGCAATGGAATTTAAGGAAAGCTCTGTGCCTCGTTTAGGCCAGAAGAATTACATTATATGGGCTGCTAAAATGGAATGTTTGCTGAAAGCTAAAGAGCTGTGGTATATCGTAGAAAATCCACCACAAGTGTTTGCAGCTGCTGATCAGAAAAGTCATGATCCAACAATGGCTTATCTCATCTTGAATTTAGATGATGAACAATTTCTAAATGTTGCAAATTTAAAGACTGCAAAGGAGATTTAGTTGAAGTTGAGAGCTGTGCACGTGAATGTTTCTGCATGCAATATAGTGCAATTGTCAAGAAAACTTTACAGGGAATCTGTGGAACAGCATTTTATTTATTTTTGGACTTAAGAACAACGTGGGATTAAATTCCCTGAGTCCCAGAAGGTTTTATTGGTGTTGAACAGTTTAGATAAAACCTGGGACACAGTTTCTGCGATATTTGAGTGTAAAGAAGAGCAAGACTTAAATTTTGAGGCTTTAAAGGCATGTTTGCTTAATGAAGAAGAAAAGCAACATTTTAGGAACAGCCATGAGGAGGTGAAATTCCTGAGGAGGGGAGCCAGACTGCAAGTCTCCAGAGAAGAAACAAGCAGATGGGACCAAGTTGCATCAAAAGAGAGATTTTGCAAGCAGAGAGCTCAGCAAAAAAAGAATTGCTACATTTGTGGAGCAAACACACATCTGAAAAGGAACTGTTTGCAGAGAAACAATTTGCAGCGAAGGACATTTGTGCAAGCAAAAAAGACTGATTTGCAAAAGGAACATTTTGGTGTTGCAAAAGTTTGCTATAGCAACAACAGAGACAAGTGGCTAATAGATAGTGGGGCAAGTCAAACAATTGTTAATGACTCTGAATTATTTTGCAGGTTTGTTCCAGTAGCACAAAAAGCTGTGGCTTTGGCAAATGGCCAGAAAGCAAAAGTCATCAGAAGAGGCAATGTGTAAAAATTCCATATTTGGAATCGAAGTTTACCAATGTGCTTTGTGTACCTGAGATGGAACATAATTTGTTAAGTGTGTCTAATTTAGACAAACAAGGTTTTGAGATCATTTTTGTAAATGGGAAGTGTCTCATCAAAAGGAATGGGAATATTTGTGCAGAAGGCATAAAGGAAGATAATCTACAGTGGGGCAAAAAAGTATTGAGTCAGCCACCAATTGTGCAAGTTCTCCCACTTAAAAAGATGAGAGAGGCCTGTAATTGTCATCATAGGTAGACCTCACCTATGAGAGACAAAATGAGAAAAAAATCCAGACAATCACATTGTCTGATTTGGAAAGAATTTATTTGCAAATTATGGTGGAAAATAAGTATGTGGTCACTTACAAACAAGCAAGATTTCTGGCTCTCACAGACCTGTAACTTCTTCTTTAAGAGGCTCCTCTGTCCTCCACTCATTACCTGTATTAATGGCACCTGTTTGAACTTGTTATCAGTATAAAAGACACCTGTCCACAACCTCAAACAGTCACACTCCAAACTCCACTATGGTTAAGACCAAAGAGCTGTCGAAGGACACCAGAAACAAAATTGTAGACCTGCACCAGGCTGGGAAGACTGAATCTGCAATAGGCAAGAAATCAACTGTGGGAGCAATAATTAGAAAATGGAAGACATACAAGACCACTGATAATCTCCCTCGAGCTGGGGCTCCACTCAAGATCTCACCCCATGTGGTCAACATGATCACAAGAACGGTGAGCAAAAATCCAAGAACCACACGGGGGGACCTAGTGAATGACCTGCAGAGAGCTGGGACCAACGTAACAAAGGCAACCATCAGTAACACACTACGCCGCCAGGGACTCAGATCCTGCAGCGCCAGACGTGTCCCCCTACTTAAGCCAGTACATGTCCGGGCCCGTCTGAAGTTTGCTAGAGAGCATTTGGATGATCCAGAAGAGGATTGGGAGAATGTCATATGGTCAGATGAAACCAAAGTAGAACTGTTTGGTAGAAACACAACTCGTCGTGTTTGGAGGAGAGAGAATGCTGAGTTGCAGCCAAAGAACACCATACCTACTGTGAAGCATGGGGGTGGCAACATCATGCTTTGGGGCTGTTTCTCTGCAAAGGGACCAGGACGACTGATCTGTGTACATAAAGAAAGTGCTACTGAGTCTGTGCAAAAGGTATTGAGTTAGGAGCTGAATTTTCAGTCTCAGGTTTGTCTCTGTATCTCTCTGTAAGAAGTCTTCATAAAGCTATGTTGCTGTAAAGAAGAATGTATGGTATTGTAAATATTTTGATATAAATATAAAGAAGTTATTTTGAATCAGCTAAATGCAGTCAACTGTGAGAGCTTCTGATTTATTTTTCACAACAGAGAAATTAAAATTCTCTAACAAGTAACATGATGGATTGGCCACTGAGATATAAAAGGTTGCTACAGATTAATGCCAATAGTTCTAGGGAAGTTGGAAATACAGTATTTCCCTTGTGAATAATGAGATGATTTTGGCTTTCAGAAGCATGATGGCAAGGGCAAAATGCCTGTTCTCTATTTCTAGGAATGCTTATCTAAAGTGTTCCATAATGTTTTCAAGCCTGAAAAGTAAACATGTTTTACTAAAAATAATATAATTTAGATATAGTTAAGTACTTTCTCAGAACAGATAGAGAAAAGTTTTAATTGCTCTAACAGTTTGTTGCATTAGTTTTCCTAGACAAACCTAAATACACTATTATAAGATGCCTGATGACACAGCAATTATTTTATTATGCTATTGTTTCATTCAGTAAAATGAAAGGTATTCCCACCATATTATATGTATTTCAGCTTCACGAAGACACCACGTCACGTTTTATAGGAAGTACAGGATATCAACCATGCAAATATTCAAGGGCGTAATTCCATGCAGAAAGGTTATTTAAAAAGGACAAATAATGTTGCTTAAGTGGGCAAAGTCCTTGAGTAGAAGAGAAAGTTAGAGGCAAAGACATAATCTATGAATAACATGCCCCCCTGGATTCAGATGACTCTGATTTGCCTGCTTTTCATAGAGCATTAAGTCCAGGATGTTCCCCTGAGAACCAAGCTTAGAAAGTAAGAATATGAATTTTGAATAGGATGGAAGAATAATTAGGGAAGGTACAAATTTATTTTGGATGTTTTCTAATTGTGTTTAAAAAGTTTTTATTGCTTTAATTATATATATTTTGAATTGTAAGCTGACCAGAGTCATTGATTGAAATGGGCAGCTATAAAAATTGAATAAATAATAAAAAAGTGACAACAAAGAATACTGTATTGAATATAGGGTATATGTAGTAACAAAATCCTTTTAATTTAAGTGAGAAGTTAAAAAAAAAACCTTGGATATCAGATGTTCCAATAAGTAAGTGAAGAGTACCATGAAAACCTAAGGGTCCCCAGAGATGGGATGGTGATTTTGTCCTCAACAGATATTTTGAACCAACAATAAAGACAAGCTAAGAACAGATTTCATTATAAAGTACAGACATTTCAAAGTAGCAGAACACATTTTCAGGGATGTGCAGACATTAGGTTACAAGGCAGAAGCAATTTCCCTAGCAGCTGCAACTTTGACAAAATAAGTCAGCTGGAAGGCTGCAGGTGGCACAGAAGAAAGTACTGGGGTCTAATTTTATTTTTGCTACTTGTTTTTAGCAAATATGGATGAACTTAGGGATAAGGATGGGTGAGGAAAGCCTCTGGGAGATAAGCTTCATTTAACTGTAAAAAAAGAAACTAAAGAAACCGAAAATAAACAGCATGCTTCAAGAGTCTGGAATCAGAAAACAGTATTGGCATGTAGTTGTAAAAAGCAAAATTTATCTAGGAGGACAGGGAGAATAACATGGTATGTTTAAAAAGCAGTATAACTGCAGTATAAAAAAAAGAATGCACATGAGATATTATTAAAACAATTTAATATATACTCCAGATAATGAAGCATACAGAAAATGCCAGTAACAGAGGGCACCTCACAAAATGAAATAGCAGAGAGAGATGAAAGGGTAATTAAGTAGATGTTTTGAAAGCTTCAAATCTTTTATGTGAAGGATATTAGGCCTAGAGTAAAATGAAGCCGGCAACAGATATATTATATATTGTATAGCAGAGGATGCTGAATAAATGTTATGAGAATAAAACTTTCCTTTGAATGACTTGCATTCCACTAATTAACCATTAGTTTAGTTTTCAAACAAAAGGTTAATTTTTCTAGTAGTTTGTTGAGAACATCCTCTATATGAACAGATCAGCATATGTATCTGTTTTTAAGAGTTCCTCTAAGTTAATGTAGTCCACCAGCGAAGCCCATCAGGTAACAGATAAGCCTGTGAGAATTAGGATGGACCTATTTCATCTATAATACATAAATAGAATGCAATAATCCCCCACTGCATCATGCATGTACTGGAGATGCTCTGGGGCCTATTTTGATTGTAGAGTCCCAACCAAGGACTACACTCCTTCTAATTATTGCAGATGCAAGGAAATTATGCGATGCTGTTGCAGGATTTCCTCATGTTAATTTTATCTATACCTTGTTCTTTCTCAAGGGGAAATCAGAGAATATAATCAGTCAAAATGATTTTTACAAATGTAACACCAGGATCAACTAATTTTCCCAATTCTATCTTTCCACTCAAGGGAGGAGGACACAGTGTTTATAAAATCAATAACAGCTAATTTTATCAATGATTCTACCAAAACAGCTTAACCCATGTCCTTTCCCCTCAGTCCAGTCTACGGCTTTCCCAAAGGGAGAAGATGTGCATTAGTTGAATCACTTTTCTTGATGGCACAGAACATAGAGAATAGAATGTTGATTCCCTATTCCCAGGCAGAGAAAATGAATGACGTTAGGGGTAAAGCTTAACAAAGTGATTGATAAACTACTTCACCTCTTGATGTCATTCACTCTGCCAAATTATACTTTAAATACAGTATTCCTCAACTTACAACAATTTGTTAAGTGACCATTCGAAGTTATGTCAGTGAAAAAAAGTGACTGATGACCCCTGCAACATCCCCATGGTCACATGATCAAAATTGAGATGGCTGACAACTGACTCATGTTTATGATGGTTACAGTGTCCCAGAGTCATGTGATCACCTGTTACAACCAAGCAAAGTCAATGGGGAAGCCCAATTCACTTAACGATCGTGCTACCAACTTAACAGCTGCAGTGATTCACTTAACAATTGGGGCAAGAAAGGTTGTAACATGGGACAAAACTCACTTAACTGTCTGGCTTAGTAACAAAGTTTGGGTTCAATTGTAGCCGTTAAGTCAAGGGCCACTGTACATACATGTAATAATATTTAAGCCAAATCCAGTCCAGTTAAAGGAGCTTTGGCTACTAAGTTTATTTCTAAAATTAATTTCCAATGTATTTTGCACTATATGCCCCAAGCTGTCCTGTGGAGACCAATTTTTGATTCTCCAAATGATCTGGAAACTCATTGGATGATTTGAGGCCAAACGCTATTTCTTATCCCAGCCTATTTTACAGGGATGTCTTTAGAAGAGTAAAACATTAAGAAACACAGTATAGAAACATAATCATCTCACCTTGGGCAATGACATCTTCAATATTTTTCCCATTTAACTCACCAATTACCTGTAGAAAATAAAATTAAAGAGTTAATTTAACAGCTAAGCAGCTAGTTTGATGTAGTGGTGAAGGTGATGGCCTAGAAATCAGGAGATGGAATTCTAGGCCTGCCTTAGGAATAAAAGCTGACTTTGGACCAGTCATTCTTTTAACCTGCCTACCTCACAGGACTGTTGTGGGAACATAGGACGCAGAAGGATAAGGTATGTTTATTGCATTATATATATTAAAAGGTTGGGATAAAAATCTAATAGTAATAATAAACATGGTGCTGCATCTGTGCTCTTGAAAAAACATTGTCCATCTCCTATTAGGATGGGAATAATCACTTGAGCTATCTGCACAAATTGCAGAACAATAATCTGCAAATTCTCAATATTAAGCTCTATAAAGCAGATTATAAATATAATCACAATAAAGGAGGATAACTCACATTGGACTCAAAATAAGCCATTGGTTCCATCTACTACATTTCCTATCAAAAGTATTTCTATAGAACTATATCTTGTTTGTTTGAATCTAAACATTAAATATTATCACTCTCTGCATTCCCCCAAAGCAAGCAATATTTATGTTAGTCTTGGCTATCTAGACTACATTCCCTAATAATAGTTTAGTTAAATAATTCAATACTACTTCAGAGATGAGCATTCATCAGCAAGAGGCCTTGAAACTAGCATATATAAGAAAAATTGTACAATATATGAATTAAAAAAATCACATCCTATACAAAACAATGTACATATTTCCAAAGGTTTTAAGAGCCTTCTAGCCTTCAGTTTGGCAACATCCAATGAGCAGAAACAACTCTGGGGGGTGGGGGGAAACTAGGGGAAAAAATTCAGTCGTACAACCTACCCTGGAAATATTACAGAAAACATGTAAACAGACTGTGGTTTTTTTAAAACAATTTTTAAACTATAAGCAATGCTTTTTTCTGGAATTTTAAAAAAACTGAATTGTAATTTTTAAGAGACTGAACAATGTATATACATAGTACTTGCTCAGTAGCTACAATTGGGACTGACAACCCTGCCTCTAAGCAAAACATCACATGAGTTATGTCATTTCTCATTTGGTTGTTATCCAGGTCTTTGTGGGTCATTAAGTGAGACATGACTTGCCACCTTATGGCCAACTTTGCCACTGACTTTACTTGTTGAACACCAGTTGTAAAGCTTGTGAGGATGCTACAATAGTTGTAAATATGAGGACTGGTCATAAAGTTACCGTACTTTTCTACCACCCTTGTAACCTCAAAAGGTTGCTAAACAGGGCTGCTATTAAGCGAGGACTATCTGTGTTCAATTGAATGTTCCAATTTAATGGAGAATAATTTAGCCTGAACACTTTGAAGCAGGGTAACATCAATATGGCTTCTTTCATTGTCTTATAAATCAAGGTAGCAAAGTAAAGTGTCTTTTTGCAAATCTATTTTTAGCATGATATAATCAGCTGGAAAAATAAATAGCAGTTATTGAATAAATATCTACAGCTGTTTACTAATGAAAACTTTGAGCAAACTGTTTACATGTCATTTGTTCTGTAATATAAAAAGCAATACAAATATTAAAAAAATAATTGGCTTTTAGCTTGTCAACCTGGGAACAGCTGCACTGTGCCACAATAACCTTATCATCTCCCTTGGTTGCAGTATGTAATACTGAAATTGTACTTAACCTTAAAATACTTTGGCAGGACTTTTTAGTAATAGGTCCCATGCACTGCAACAAGCTCCCTCTTGGGTCACATTTGGCAGCATCCTTCCAAGCATATTCTGTAAGACTGTTACCACCATCCCATTCTAATGTGCCTTTGAATTTGGGTAATAGTTGATGGCCATTACACTGGTTATAATATGTATATTGGCCATTGTATTTTATATTTATTCATTCTTTTACTCTGTTTTGTTTCTGGACTCTCCACTGATGGTGAATACTGCAAATAAATTAACTAATTCCAATGATTACATTTTAGTAATATGAAAACACAATAGATTTCAAAACAGAAATTAAAGTATTTTTGATATAACAAGGCTTAGAGGAAAATTAAATCACCCCATTTTAAATAGGATTTAAATAAACTTATAGGACTTATAAGTATTGCAGAACCAGCTATCACTGGCCATGTACAGGATGCAAATTTTTCATGAACTGTGTCCCACTTTTTTCACTTTTAGGAAAAGGAAAGTTTTCACTGTGCTGAGTAACAAAACCATCCCCATCTTGTTTCATGCAGGGATAGTTATTACACTCTGAACTGCTCTTTAGAGAAGGCATTTGGAGTTTACAGGCTCTAAACTATAGAGTGAGAGAGGAAAATTTCCTCAACCTAACAGATTTCAACAAATAAAAGCTGTTTTGCAGGAACAATATTGCACATATTCCTCTGTAGCTTTTCCTGTTCAAATAAAAAATATTTCACAATTATATGGTTAATAAAAACACAAGTCTGCCACTAAGCCGGATTTATAAACCATAATAGATGAATTACCTCAACACAATAAAATAAGCCAATCAAACCACATTACGCCTCTGTACTATGTCAGCTCAGCCTTCTAGTGATTTTGCAATACATTATGAGTCAAACCTAGCTTAATATAATACATGTTGGATTCAGACAAAATCATATTTAAGGCTACTGAAATCAGTATGAATAGCTAATTATGAGTAACTTGAGTGCAATTAATTTAAGCAGGGCTATCATATTGCATACAATTCTATTTCATCTACCTGGAAATATGAGGGCAATTTGGAAATAAACTTCCGTTCGGTTGTCAATGACACTTGCAGATACAGAACTTTTATTATACACATTAGAAAATTACATTACTTTTCTACATAATCGCCATTCAAATTGAGGCATTAGTCATAATGTCTTACAAGGTTTGAAATTTCTTAGTAGTAGTCGCCCAGCACCAAATTTGGGCTATTGGGGGGGGTATCAAAAACATCCCAATGGAACTTCTTCAAAAGTTCTAGCAATGTGCGGGTGAGCATTATCATGAACCAACACACCGGAAGTCCGTATGCCCTGACGCTTGTTATGGATGGCTATTCTGAATTTCCGTAATGTTTCACAGTAGATTTCTGAATTGATGGTCGAACCACGGTCCATGAACTTCATTAGCAGTACTCCTTTGGCATCTTCATATTTGGCGGGATTTTCTATGGCACCACTTCCAGTGTGGTATTAGTTCACAATAATGCTCGTCCGCACACCCCTAGATGCACCCAAGAACTTTTGAAATACAGTTCCGCAGGGATGTTTTTGATCACACCCTCCCCCCATAGCCCAGATTTGGTGTCAAGCAACTACTAAGGAATTTCAAACTTGGTAAGACATTATGACAAGTGCCTCAATTTGAATGGCGATTATGTCAAAAAATAATGTAGTTGTAGTTTTCTAATGTGTATAATAAAAGTTCTCTACCTGCGAGTGTCTGTCATTGATAACCAAATGGAGGTTTATTTCTAAATCACCCTCATAGCTTTAACTGAACTGAAAGGACTTTACGTATCACAACCTTTTCCCCATTGCCGGCAATGGGGTGGATGTGGTTTCAGTATGATGCATCCAGCCCGTGGGCTGGCAGTTTGACATGCCTGATCTACTACAACAACACACATAGAATATCTCAATTACTCCAAATCACTAACTAATTCTGAATAGTGGAAGTCAGTTATAGTGTGATGGCTTCAAGACCTCAAGGGGTCTCTACAGAAAATAAGCCATGCTAATTACAACTAGGAACACATGTTGTAAGCCTTCATGTCATCCGCTTAATAACTGTGAAGATTACACTTATAAAATAGGTGTTTCATGTGTCTCTGAATGATGGCTCAGGAAAACAAACAGGAATACATATATTATGTATCTAGTCTCACCTTAGTCACACGTTCATCATCTGTCTCAATGCCTACACTATCAAGAATTTTCTTCAAATCTTTTGAGCTTGGAGATTCATTGCCACCAAGGACAGCAAGAAGGTAAGCTGCAACGTAACGCATTCTGTGAAGAGAAAAGCAAACATTTGTATATTTGAACAGCAATATATTTCTTAAATCCAGGATAGACTATCCACTGTCTCAATTTCCTGAATACATACACTACTCTCATAATTGTGATTCCATTTATACTTCAAAATTCAACCCTAGTCATTTCGCATGAAGTGTGAATGATCTAAGCTAACCTTTCCAGTTCAATCTCCTCTAGGTATGGAAATTAAAAATTAAAGTTTTTTGGGGGAATTTTGTGCAGTAAAGATTCAATGATGTCATTACTTTTTATTCTTAAATAACATAGGTGTTTAAAAGAATATTGAACTTAGAAAGTCACTGCTTATTAATAGTATAAAAAACTAGATTAGCTAGAGACCTATCTTCCCAGGTATAAAATAAAAACTGAGCAATGCAAGTTCAAAGGAAGAAGATTGGAAAAGGCAGTACTGATCTGTATTGTTCTATCACTATGCTAACTACAATGGCTACATTTAAAAACTAGTAGTTGGGGGGAAAGTATTTGAATCAGTTTAAACTCTGTAAAGAGATTGGCTTTTAAACTGGAGGTTGTTTCTCAAGGTATTTTTGGAAGACTATATCTCTCCCACGCAGAGGAGAAAGTATAGATCCTGATTTATACAAGCTCCCCTTTAGATACTGTTCCCACTTTTTAGAATTCCACAGGCATTTTCTTTTAACTTATTTTTCGAAAAGTGCGTTGATATTCCATTTTCGAGTACAGTATAAATCCAGTGGCTTAATCCAAACATTCTTTGTTTTTATTGTATCTTATCTTTTTTATTTCATAGACCATCGTGATTATTCCATCCGGTTCCTCACGCCAATTCGAGAAGCACATGGCCGCCATGTCACCTCCTCCATCCAGGCCCAAGCTACATTTCTCGGCCTTTTTCCCATAGACATACACCCGCAGCGGAAGAAAGCCTGATCCCCACGTCTTGTGAACACCCCACGGCCACCGAGGCGCCGGCTTCCAGCCCGCCGCTACTTACTTCCCCGCGTTGTCCGCGCAAAGGCCAGGCCTCAGACCGCGCGCTCCCTTTCACGGCGACAGCCAAAAGGAAAGGGCGGAGCTTACCAAGCAAGGTTCTTCCCTGCTCTGCAACAATCGGCTCTCCCATTGGGCGCAAAAAGCAGCCAATCCGACATCACGTAGCTGACCGAGGCTTCGTAAGCGTTCCGCCAATAGAAACGCGAGTCTTCAAACGCCGAGACCGGCGCTGCATGGGCGGGGCTTTTCTGAGGGTGATACAGTAGTCCCCGAACGGGATCTGCTGGTGAGAAGTGGGGCTTTATATCAGGACCGAGGAATTCTGGGAGTTGAAGTCCACAAGTCTTCAAGTTTGAACTGGTGGAAGTGAAATTCTTGACTGCCACTGACCTGAAATGGTCTGAATCTTAAACCTATTAACTTGATAATTGCTTAACTTCCATTATTAATAGACTACAATATATCCTGAATCACAGGCAGCATGTTTTAAAAATTATCAGCTGCTATGTAGGAAAAGTGGCAGAAGGCTTTCCTGGCCCTTCTGAATGCATCTGGTGGATTGCTGTAGTAGACCAATATCTACGGAGATTCTCGGTCATCCAGGTCATAAGTTATCCCAAAGATGCTTTTTCACAAGGCAACTGGACTTTATTGTTTTTCTTTGAAGACATTTCACTTCTCATCCAAGAAGCTTCTTCAGCTCTAGCTGTACGGTGGGGAACGGAAGGATTTATATTCCTTGTAGTACATAGGATAACATAGGACAGTGATGGTGAACCTTTTAGAGACCGAGTGCCCAAACTGCAACCCAAAACCCATTTATGCATCGTCAGGTGCCTGGTGGGTGTGGCCCATTGGGTGGGCGTAGCCCATTGGGTGGACGTGGCTGTGGTGGTAACGGCAGACTGGGTGGGACTAAAAAGTTCAATCAATCAATTCCAACTTGCAAGATCTTTTTTTCCCCACAAGTTGAAATTGACTGATTGAACCTTTTTTTTTTTTTTGCACATGGCGGCAGAGGCCTAAAGCGAAAAGGTTTTATAAAACCCAGTTGAAGGCCTAGGACTGGGGCGACAGCGCACGTATCCACAGAGAGGGCTCTGAGTGCCGCCTCTGACACCTGTGCCATAGGTTCGCCACCACTGACATAGGAGAACATACCCATCAGGACAAGATTCAATAGTCCATCTGCATTTAAAAGACAAAGGCCATTCTTTCAAAGACAGCAAAGTCCACATTTTGGACAGAGAGGACCGCTGGTTTGAAATAGGGGTCAAAGAGGCCATCTATGTCAAAATTGACCAGCCTTCTCTCAACAGAAGGAAAGGGATATGACAGTTTCAGCAGTTCCAAGGCTCCACACCCATTTGCACTATTCAGGTGACCCTGAGGACAAGATAAACCTCTCAGTGGCCTCAACAACTCTCTAAAAGAATGCAAATGACCAGCTGTCTGCAAGGAGTATAAATCTTTCTATTCCCCACCATTCAGTTAGAGCTGAAGTAGCTTCTTGGATAACTATAATAGACCACTTTTTGTCTCAACACAAAAGGAAGCTTATGATTCTGTTAAAGATTTTTTGAACTTTGCCTATATTAGAGCAGTCAACCAGAGGCATTTAGAAATTATGGCAATGTTCAGTGCAAAAATATGCAAAATTCCAGAAAAGTGTAAAAGAGGCATTTTTTTTCCACAGAAGGATATGGATATCCACAGTCTTTTAAGTGCCCTGATTTGGAAGTAAACTTAAGAAGTTCAGTTTTTATTTTTGAATATAGGGTAAAATTGAACAAAGAAAATCCACATCCTTTTATGACTTATTTACAACAGCGACTTCCTGGTTGTGAGAAAATAGTTGTAGTCAAAAAGTTCAGACTATTTATATCATATTAAAGAGTGTGCGGTTGTAGTGAGTTTCTTTTTTATGTTTGATGTTTTTCATTCTTTAAAGTTTCCAGAATCCTTAGGACTTAATTTAATAACAATAAATCTGAAATCCTCTTTGACACACGAATTGCAACATAATTAACCCGTCATTGCTGAGCCTGGAAAAGCAAAGGTATCCTAGTCTCACACCAGCGGAAGGTTTGTTGGCAAAGAGCAGATGATTGGAGAGTTCACTTAACCAGATCCTTGGCATGCAAGCTGCTTCCTCTTTGCGTTAAAACGCAGTAACCCTTAGTTTGCCTGGGTGAGAAAACTTGTGAATGCACCGAAGGAACGGGAGCAGCTCTTCCTTTAACAAAAACAGTCCCGATTCTTGGAAAAAAATGAGGCTTCTGTCCTCAGCGATGTGCAAACGTCAGACGATCGATCACAGCAGTTCCGCACTCTGAGCGCGCGTATTTTCCTCCACAAAAGTAGCGTGGCTTCTTTTTAGCAACGGCGGAAAGTATCAAAGTTACGAAATGACCTCAACAGAACAACAAAATGATCTTGCTGGGTAAGACTTTTATTTTTATTTTTTTTGCCAATAGGAATTGAGAAATGGGATTGTTCAATCGGAGGGACTGCTAACCCGAATGGAAATTTCTGTTAAAGCCTCTTCTCTATTATGGGACTGGACCTTAGAGGACGCCCTTCATCATACTTCTTTTTCCGGGAAATTTTTCTTCTTGCTTCCTGCAAACTTCCTCCAAAGCTGCTTGGTTGCTCCCCCCCCCCGCGCCTCATCAGAACGTTATGACAAAATCAGTTAATAAAATCTAGTTGCTTCGCCTTAAGGTAAAACAAATCAAAAGCATAAATACGAATCTATTGCAAGGCACCATACATGCCAGCAATTCTCTTCTCAAAACCGGAACCCATTCTAGAACAAACGCCTGGAAATGCTCAGGCTAGCAGCTCTCGCGATTATGATTTTTTTTTTCAAAGTTGCATTTTACAAGAACTAAAACATATTTCAGAGATAACACTAAATGATTGAATCTGAGGGCGGAACCCTTCTAAAGACACGGAGAAAGTAACCATGCTGCCTCCCGATCTTTGCTTCCTCTGCCCACAGTGTTGCCTTTCACCCCTTCTATTAATCTCTTCGGAGAATCTCACCAAGGGAAAGCTGCCTTGTCTTACTTAGACCCTTCTAGTTTTGGCTCTGATCGTAGATACATTATGCTTTCTTGAACTTCCAACTTCCTGATGCTGGCCTGTTCTTCCCAGTGAGCCTGAGGGCACCAGGCTGAGAAAGGATGCCAAAATAAAAGGCATGAAGTATATTTAGGTAAGCAAAGCTTATAAATGAATAAGCAAGAATTTGTAAAGAGGATCTTGGATTTTGTTGTTTTGTTGTTGTTCCTCCAATGAAGTTTTGACTCCTGGCAACTGCCTGGACAAGTCCCTGGAGTTTTCTTGGCAAGATTTTTCAGAAATGGCTTACCCATTGCCTGGTTCCTAGAGCTGAGAGAGAGTGACTGGGCCAAGATTACCCAGTTGGCTTTGTGGCTAAGATAGGACTAGAACTCACAATCTCATGGGGTCTATGCTGGTACATTAAACTGGCTCTTTTAACTAGACATGCTAATTTGAAGTTCATTAATAAATGAGGGTTTGGGGCTTACTGTTTAATGAAAGAAGAAACTAATGCTTGGCAAAGGAAATAATAAATCATATACAAAAGGAATTGGGGCTTCAGTGACGTGCAAACGTGAGATACATCACAACAAAGACTTGTTGTTCAGTAAATATACGTTGTATTACAGGTAGTCCTTGACTTACAATCATTTAGTTAGCAACTGTTCAAAGTTACAATGGCACTGAAAAAAGTGACTCGAGATCAGTTCAAATATTCCAACATGGCAGCATCCTCATGGTCACATGATTAAAATTCCCAGTGCTTGGCAGCCAGCGTATACATATAACAGTTGCAGCGTCCAAAATCATCCCTTCCAACCGTTCCAGCCAGCTTCCAACAAGCAGTCAATGGGGAAGTTGGATTCGCTTAATAATCAATTATTTGCTTAACTATAGTGATTTACTTAACAATTGTGGCAAAAAAGATAAAATAGGTCACAATTTAATTTTACAATCGCTTTGCTTAGCAATGGAAATGCTGGCCCCAGTTGTGATCATAAGTCAAGGACTACCTGTATATGCCATTTTTTTTTTATTCCTAGCATTTTCACACAGGTTCAGATTCCATCTTTTTAGGATCAAACTAGCACTGATCTATTGTTTACAACAGGAATTAACCCTCCGGCTTATTGTCTGAGCCTGACATCATGGCCTGAGACAGAGTGGCCCAAAGTCACCCAACTGGCTTTCATGGCTAGGACAGTATGGAACCTATAGTCTCCTGGTTTCTAGCCTGCTGCTTTAACCACTAGATCAAATGGCCTCTATAGTATGCAATACAATGTGCAATATAATGTAATTATATTAATTGCTGGATTCATCTTGGCACTGTTTGGTGACAAGATGATTCTTTGCCGGGCCGTGGCTTGCTGGCCACGGGGCCATGGAACAAGCTGGCTACTGCATGCACATGTGTGTGCGCACTCACCCCCACTCTCACTAGCGCCACCGCCGCTGCGCAAACGGGGCGCCGTGTGGCAAAAACAGGACACCACGTGGTGAAAACGGGGCAGTGCTAGTAGGTGTCATGCTCGCAGCACTGTTTGTGTGCACGCGCATGCACACGTAAAATGCTTCCCCCTCCCTTTGCCTCCAGTCCACCAACCAAGAAAGGTTGGAGACCTCTGCTCTAAAATGTGATAAAAGACAGCACGGCTGCCATATGCTTCATAATTGGGATAGAAATCATGCTAATAAGAGAAAAACTGCATCTAACTTTTTAGAAAATATTTCTTATAGGTAATTGTCCTATCATTTCATCATCTGTTCAAGAAGATTATTTTTACAAGATTTGACTGTGCAAGATTTCACTACTGTGTATTAGGAAGACTTTACTTAAAGCATTGGAAGCTTGAAGTATCCAATAATTTCTTGCCCACAAGAAATTCCTTATTTTAGTGTAAAAGCAATTATCATTTACAAATGTGTCCTTGAATAAAAGGATGCCTGGAAGACAGGACTCTTCAGTGACATCGTGCTCAGGTGCGATCTCTGTAGCTTTCTTCATCAGACTAATTGTGCAGTTCTATAATTTCCTAAACTGTTTTTATGCTCTTCCCATCTCTTCTCCCCAGAGGCTGCCCCATTCTTCCATCTTTAATGATTCGTAATACCAATGGCAAGTCAGAACATGCACAGCCCATGGTGATATAAGACTAGAAGATGGCAGGACTGCCAGAGCCCAGGGATCTTCCAGGGGAGGGCACTTTGGAGGCTGTTTCCTATTTGGCTGGCAACCGACTGAACCTAGACGTCTACCCTGAGAGCTGCTGCTTGTTCCTCAAGCTGCTGGAGAGCAGGAGAGAAGAAGTTGAACAGGTAGAGTTCTTGAGGCTGAACTGCAATGAGGACCTTATCACTTCCACCTTGAGCAGCCTTCCTGCTTTGAGGGGCTTGAAATCTCTTGTGCTCAAAGGTAACGGCGTGTTTATCTGGCCGCTTTGTTCAACTGCTTCTAATGTGCTCTTTCACAGTTTCTTCTTCTGCCCTGATGGTTTGGTTCATTTTCTTGTAGCTTCTAGGAATGGTCTTGGACCAGTTCCTTCACAAAGTTATGTGGCAAGAGGCATGTGCATGTGTTTAGATGTTGTTCACATTCCTTAAAAGTGGCTTAACTTGCAGATAATGATGTGAAAGCTTCTAGCCTTAGTGTTCTTCATTGGGAAACACCCCCACACACACACACACACAATTTCCTGCTAGATTTTTTTTGGCTGACATGGATTACCACTGCAATGATGGAGGGTTCTCTGTTAGAAGGTTGCAATTTGTGATAGCATTCCTGTCAAACACAGATATTTTCACAACTGAGAGCATGCAAAAAAATATATGAAATCAATAGAGCTGATTCCTCTGGCTTCTGTCCTCCCAAAGTTTATATGAATCTTGATTTCATAATCATGCAGCATAGTCAACTTTTTTTAATAGTTGTGTAAAATTTCTAAACTGTTGTGGAAGACATATTTTTTTCACATCTTTCATCTTTTTTTACAATTTTCATTGCATAAAACCAGCAATATTTTCTGTAATGTTGCTCAGCATTTGGAGGGGCATATATGTTTGTAAAAGCACAGTAGATAATGTTTGATGCTGTTCTTTAAGCACAATGTGTCTTACTTAATTCCCCTCCCCCTTTCATTTGTGCAGAGGAGATTTCAATATTTAATTAAGTCTGGAATCTTTATCCTATTTTCCCTAAAGGATAGCCGTGACAATCATTAGATCTTAAATCAGAATGTGTACTCAGAGAACTATACTCTTATTTCTGCACAGATTATGTACAAGTTAAATCTGCAAATGTAGAATCCTATTAAAGTCAGTGTCATACAACTCAGTCATATATATGAATGTGAGCCTAATATTTTTGCCTACTGTGTAAATGAATAGCTAAAAAACAACCCCTTAGAAATATCATTTGTTATTAATATACTTATTAATATTGGTGAGTTAATGCTGAATATAAACCAGATAGTTCCCTCTTCTCAATTGCAGCTTCCCAGTTTAGTAATTTGTATCATTAGAGAGCTATTGGAGATGGACTAAGACGCCCAAACAATGGTTCTATGTGCCCTTTCTGGTGTTCAAGGAGAATTTAACCATCTCTGTCTTGGCCTTTTTATTACCAATGTACCCTGAAAGAAGCAGGAGAACCTTGCCAAATATTCACTCACTACAGTTGTATCATATAGTTGTATGCATTCTTTAGCTTCCTGGGCATTTCTTAAGTTTCATTCTGTATTGCAAATTATTTCAAGTAAGTACCATGTCTGTAGGAAGTTGCTGTGGTGCAAACCTCCTCTTTTTTTTTTTTTTTTACTTTTTCAGGTGGACACTCTAGAGATGACATTGGTGCATGCCAGAGAGGATTGCTAGCATCTTTGCCACAAGAGTTTGGGCAGCTACAATGCCTTGCTCATCTAGATCTCAGCTTCAACAGCTTCACCGTTTTACCTCCCTCCATTACTAAGCTGACCAGCCTCAGTTTTCTCTCAGTCAACCACAACAACTTGAAGAGGCTGTCTGAGGACTTTGGCCAGCTTGCCAAGCTGACTTTTTTCTCTGCCATGAAGAACCAGCTCAAAGATCTGCCACAGAGCATTGGGGGGCTGACAGCATTGCAGACACTGAACCTCTCTGAAAATGCACTGGAATCACTCCCTGAAGAGATTGGGAACTTGCACAGCTGCACTGAACTTGATCTCTCTGGAAATGAATTAACAGGAATACCCAGTTCTCTTGGTAAGGTGTTTACATTTTTTTAATAAAAAGGATATGGATTCCTTATTCTACTTTCTGGGAATAAGAAGTGCCCCAGGTTAGGAAAAAACACTGACTGGGGAGACTGCGAAGCTTTAACCCAGCGGTTCTCAACCTGTGGGTCGCGACCCAATTTGGGGTCGAACGACCATTTCACGGGGGTCGCCAAACAACGCAGTCCGCCATTTTTCCCCCCTTTTCCCCTCGGCAGGCGCAGGGGGCAACACCTCGCATGCGCGGGGTAGCACTGCGCATGCGCGATGCAGGCCGCTGCACATGCACGATGCGGGCCGTCACACCGCGCATGCACGATGCGGGCCATCCCGCCGTGCATGCGCGATTCTGGCCATCGCGCCGCACATGCAGGCCGTCGCGCCACACATGTGTGATGCGGGCTGTCACGCCACGCATGCGCGGCGCAGGCCGGGGTCGCAGCCTGAAAAAGGTTGAGAACCGCTGCTTTAACCTGTTGGTAGAAAGCTGGGATTAAAATTATAATAATCCATTTATGGCATTTTTGCAATCATCTATAATCCTGAATATATAATAGACAGCCTGATTTGCTTGGTACATTTATTAATTAGATGTCCTTGTATGGGTATATATCCATTTTAGTCTACATGCATAGTTCTTTATACCATTAAAGGAGAATATTTTGTAGCTGATGGTTGAATTGAGGGGCTTGCTTGTTTTCTTGTAGATATTTCATTACCCAAACTAGCTAACATCATTGCTGGTGATGTTACCTAGTTTGGGTAATGAAACGTCTGCAAGAAAACAAGTTCAGAGAACAGCTTTATAATTGATGTGGCGGTATGAATGTAAAACTAAGTAATCAAGAACGCAGTGGTTGGTTGGTTGGTTGGTTGGTTATTTTGTATCTTTAACAACTAGATTGGGATAGGTTGGCATAAGACTCCTGGTGTTTTCTAAAGGGATTTTGTAACTTGTAGAGTTTAAGAGAAGTAGTTATATGTATGTATTTATTTGGTTTTACCACGGCTAGGTTTTCTTTCAATTTTTAATCTGCGTTGTGACCTGCAGCCAATTTACAGTCTCTGCAGCAGCTGCATCTTCACAGCAATCTTTTGACAACTGTTCCTGCCTCCCTTGCCTGCCTACCCCACTTGTCCAGACTTGATCTGCAGAATAATAGGCTTCGAAGCATCCCTCCAGAGATCCAGAATTTCCCTTTTGTGCATCTCCGAGGCAATCCTCTAGGAGAACTGGAGGTGCCTCTGCAAGCAGGTAATTACTTTTTTCTGCTTGATTTGCCTACTGAACAGCTGTTCTCCGGCACTTTCCTCTCATCCTGGGGAGAGAGCATCTGATCAACTATTTTGGCTGCCACAAAATGTTGTTGTGTTGTTAAATGCAGTCCCCAAACTGAAGACATGGTCATTCGTCATACAAAATATATAATAGGAAGGCATAACTGGAAAAAATCACCTGAATTTCTTGTTGGTATTAGTTATTTGTTCCATTTTTTTTCCAGCTGCCTAGTCAAAATAACTGTTTGGAAAATGTACAGCACTTAAATAAAACTAACTATAATCCATAATTCCTCTAAACAGAAAAATAAAAAAAAACCAAGAAAGTGAAAAACAGTTTTAACAAACAGAAAACAATTCCAAAGCAAGCTGAAAATTAAACATCCCAGGGCTGAAAGGCAATAGAAAAAAAATTAACAGGGCTAAATAACGGCTGAAGCTACAATACACGAAAGACTTTAAATTTTTCAAATTAAAAGAGTAAAGGTTTTTGAAATGTCTAGGGAATAATAGCAAGTCATTTATAATATGTCAGAAGAGCAGAAGAGTTTTATAATAGGTTAGTTGAGGAGGATATGTTCAGTTGGATAACTACTATAGAAAAGGTCCCTTTCACGTCTCAGATGCAGCTATGCTTATATATAAAAAAATTGCATCACAGGCATCAGTTATAACATACTTATTGTTTGTCATTTCTTTATTCATTTCTGTTCTTCCTTCTGGGAGCTCAAAGTGACTCATGTGAAACTCTCTCCTTATGTTCTTCCACAGCAATAAAGAGAGATTAGGACATGGACAGGTCTCTCTAGATCAGTGGTGGCGAACCTATGGCATGGGTGCCAGAGGTAGTAGTCAGAGCCCCCTCTGTGGGCACACGTGCTGTCACCCCAGTCCTAGACCTTCAGCTGGGTTTTATAAAACCTTTTTGCTTTAGGCCTCCGCTGCCGTGTGCAAAAAAAAAAAAAAAAGGTTCAATCAGTCAATTTCAACTTCTCGCGGGAAAAAAAAATCTTGCAAAGTTGGAATTGATTCATTAACTTTTTAGTCCTACCCAGTCTGCCGTTACCATGGCAGCCACACCCACCCAGTGGGCCACGCCCACCCAATGGGCCACACCGACCCGGCACTCAACGATGCATAAGTGGGTTTTGGGTTGCAGTTTGGCACTCAGTCTCTAAAAGGTTTGCCATCACTGCCCTAGATTATACTCTGCTTCTCAACCACAGACTAAAGCAGGGGTCTTCAAACTCGACCCTTTTATGACTTGTGGACTTCAACTCCCAGAATTCCTCAGCCAGCTTGCCTGGCTGAGGAATTCTGGGAGTTGAAGTCCACAAGTCATAAACGGGCCAAGTTTGAAGACCCCTGGACTAAAGGAAGCCTTTTGTTTTCTTGCAGATGACTCTAGTTCAGAAGAATTGCAGAGAGTGCATCTTAAAGCTGATGAAGACAGGTATTTCATATGGTGTTTAGCTGATATCTTGGTCAGGTGTCCTCCTAACTCTCCACTGATTTAGCCTACCTAGGCATCCAATACAAGCCATAATAACATAACAAATAATGCAAATTGCACTCTTGTCATTTAAGCTATGCCATTTGTGTGTTTTGTGATATAGCGTCATCCCAAAGGTTCCCCATGATAGCATCCGTATTGTACCCAAAGTTTTTCTTAACCAATCTCATTCATTCAAATATGATTTTCTCAGTATTTAAATTCTCAGCTCATTCAAATTTTGTTTTTGAAGACTAAATAATTGCACAACAACTACTAATGGTTGAGCTTGTGCAATGCAACTAGGCATAGCCTGAAAGCAATCTCTTGTTCTGGCCCCTTGAACCTCTCCCGGGGTACTGGTAATGAGCGAAATCCGGACCCTGGACTCAGGCTGCTGCTGCTCAATGCCAGGTCGGTGGTAAATAAAGCTCTCCTCATCCGGGACTTGATTCTAGAGGAGGAGGCCGACCTGGCATGTGTAACTGAGACCTGGCTGACCCCAGAGGGAGGAGTTCCCCTCTCTGAGATGTGCCCAGCTGGGTTTCAGGTATGGCATCAGCCGCGACCACAGGGAAGGGGGGGAGGAGTGGCGATTATAGCTAAGGAGACACTCGGGCTGCGCAGACTCGCTGCTACTGAGATATCAGGTTGTGAGTCCCTCCTTATGAGATTGGACCTAGGTGTACAGGTGGGTCTGTTGCTTACGTACCTGCCTCCTAGCTGCGTTTCTACAGCCCTGCCCACGCTACTCAAGGAGGTAGCCAGGTTGGCGGTTGAGTTCCCCAGTCTTATTGTCTTGGGGGACTTCAATGTGCCATCACTCGGTGAGTCCTCTGGGTTGGCGCGGGAGTTCATGGCCTCCATGGCAACCATGGACCTGACACAAGTAATCGAGGGCCCAACCCATGAGAGGGGACACACACCTGACCTGGTTTTTCTCTCAGAGCAGTTGAGGAATGATCTGATATTAAGGGGCTTAGAAGTGTTGCCCATGTCATCGACAGATCATTTTCTGCTGCGGCTTGAGTTTACGACACCAATCCTCTCTCGCAGGGAGCCGGAACCGATTAAATGGTTCCGCCCCAGACGCCTGATGGACCCTATTGGCTTTCAAAGGGCGCTTGGGGAATTGCTGGATTTGCTCGTACACAGTTCAGCGGAGTCCCTAGTGACGGCCTGGAATACGGCCGCTATGGGGGCTCTAGACTGGATTGCGCCGTTGCGACCTCTCTGTGGTAGCAGACCCAGGAGATCTCCTTGGTTTACCGAGGAACTCAGGGGGATGAAGCGCCAGAAGAGACGTTTAGAGAAGCAATGGAGGGAAAGCAGATCCGAATCTGATCGAACCAAATTGGGAGCTTATATTAAGACCTATTTGGAAGCAATCACTACGGCAAGATCTCAGTATCTTTCCGCATTGATTGCGTCTGCGGAATCTCGTCCGGCTGCCCTGTTTAGGGTGACTCGCTCTCTCCTTGATACGGGGAAGAGGGAGGAACCTTTGCAGGGCAATGCCGAAGAATTTAATATCTTTTTCGCAGACAAGATCACTCAGATCCGGGCTGACTTGGACTCCAATTGGAATACAGTGTTGGCTGACAGTGAGTCAGTCGAGATGACAGAGGCCCGTCTTAGTCCTGTTGAATGGGAGGAGTTTGACCTGGTAACTCCTGATGACGTGGACAAGGCCATTGGAGCTGTGAGTTTGCCACCTGTTTACTGAACCCGTGCCCCTCCTGGCTGGTTTCGACTAGCAGGGCGGTGACACGGAGCTGGGTCCAGGCTGTTGCTAATGCTTCACTGAGGGAGGGGTCCTTTCTGGCTCCCTTAAAGGAGGCACTTGTGCGCCCTCTCCTCAAGAAGCCTTCCCTGGACCCGGCAGTTTTAAATAACTATCATCCAGTCTCCAACCTTCCCTTTTTAGGGAAGGTTGTTGAGAAGGTGGTGGCACTCCAACTCCAGCGGTCCTTGAATGAAACTGATTATCTGGGCCCTCAGCAGTCTGGGTTCAGGTCTGGTTACAGCACGGAAACTGCTTTGGTCACGCTGACCGATGATCTCTGGCGGGCCCGGGATAGGGGATATTCCACTATCCTGGTGCTTCTTGATCTCTCAGCGGCATTCGATACCATCGACCATGGTATCCTTCTGCACCGGTTGGAGGGGCTTGGAGTGCGGAGCACTGTTTTGCGGTGGTTCACCTCCTACCTCTCTTGCCGGTCGCAGTCGGTGTTTGCAGGAGGTCAGAGATCGACTCCGAGGTCTCTTCCGTGTGGGGTCCCTCAGGGGTCTGTTCTCTCACCTCTGCTTTTTAACATCTACATGAAGCCGTTGGGTGAGATCATCTGTCGACACGGGGTGAGTTGTCATCAATATGCTGATGATACTCAGCTCTATATCTCTACTCCGCGTCATTACAGCGGAGCAGTGGAAGTGATGAACCGGTGCCTGGAGGCTGTTGAGGTCTGGATGGGTGCCAACGGGCTCAAGCTCAACCCTGACAAGACGGAGTGGCTATGGGTTCTGCCTCCCAAGGACAATTCCATCTGTCCGTCCATCACCCTGGGGGGAGAAGTTTTGTCCCCGTCGGAGAGGGTTCGTAACTTGGGTGTCCTCCTCGAGCCACAGCTAAGTTTAGAACACCATCTTTCGGCTGTGGCGAGGGGGGCATTCGCCCAGGTTCACCTGGTGCGTCAGTTGCAGCCCTATTTGGACCGGGAGTCACTCCTCACAGTCACCCATGCCCTTGTCACCTCGAGATTCGACTACTGTAATGCTCTCTACATGGGGCAACCTTTGAAGAATATCCAGAGACTGCAAGTAGTCCAGAATGCGGCTGCGCGAGCCGTCTTGGGTCTCCCAAGACATGCTCATATCACTCCAGCCCTCCGTGAGCTGCACTGGCTGCCAATTGGTCTCCAAACACAATTCAAAGTGTTGGTTATGACCTATAAAGCCCTTTATGGCAATGGGCCAGCATACTTGCGGGACCGTCTTCTGCCTCATAAATCCCAGCGACCGGTTAGGGCACATAGGGTTGGCCTACTACAGGTCCCATCTGTTAGACAATGTCGTCTGGCGGGGCCTAGGGCAAGGGCCTTCTCTGTTGCTGCCCCAGCCCTCTGAAACCAGCTTCCCTCAGAGGTTTGTACTGCTCCCTGCCTCCTAGCTTTCCGAAAACTCTTGAAAATACATTTATGCAGACAGGTTTGGGGCGTGTGAGCTGCACTCTGGGCTTCTGATTGTGACTGTATGTTGTATGAGTGAAATTGATTGCCTGGTTTTTACACTGTGAATTGGTAGTTTTAATTGATTTTGTGTTATACTTGTATTTTTGTTGTGAGCCGCCCTGAGTCTTGGGAGAAGGGCAGCATATAAGTCTAATAAAATCAGATCAAATCAAAATCAAATCAAGTGCCATCTCTGGGCAATTGCCATGATATTAGCTGCCTGGCAGGATCTCCTCAAGCTTAAAATTTGCATTTATGTGGGAAGGAAGAGTGGGAACATCTGAGGAGGGAGTAAAAGAGTGTCATCTTTTATTTTGCTATCTCAATTAATACATGGAGCATAGAAATTGTGTGTGGGTGTATATTTTTCTTTGCTGTTGTTATTGTTGCTTGTCCAGAAAGCTATGCATATTTCCTGAAGATTTAGGGAGAAAGAAATTATAACTAAAATTCCAGCTCATTTTTTTGCAATCTTGGTACATTCTTTGATCATGATTGCAGGAACTGGCAACACAGTGGTCTACCCTGTTTAACCCCTAGCCTTAAAAAAAACCAAAACCCTAAATTCCAGATGAAGCAAAGACAAAGAGGTTGGACTCCAGCATCCTATGATCCACAACCAAATGTGAAGCATTGTTGTGGTTTATGGAAGTAGTAATCCATCCACAATCATTTTTTATTTCAACTCTTCCATCTCAGCAAGAATGGAGATTATAAAGACATTTTGTTTCTTTTTGCACTTTCAAAGCTTTACCGTGACTCCTGAAGGCTGCCACATTTTCTTGGCTTGTGGCATTCAACTCCATTTCCCACCGGGTGCTACAACTATTCTAGTAACTATTCACTTCCAGAAACGCTCTCCTGACCCTCTTTGGGTGAAGCTGAAGCACCATGACGTCTTGCTAAGTGAAGTCCTGGAACTGCAGCCCCATGGGATTCATTTCCAGCAGGTAAGCACAGATGAAGGTTTAAAAGATATTAAACTGGAACTTTATAAATTCTCTTGTTCATGTTAGTCTGCAGATTTACAGTTTGCAGACTAACATGAACAAGAAGGGAAAAAAATATGCAGGGCATGGCTTCTGGAACTCTTTACAATCGTTATTTTCTTCTGTGTGACTAAGTAATACGTTTGCCTTCTCTGAGTGTGATTCTGCTATTTCCTCTGATTGAGTGTGTACTAGGAAGCGGAAAACAGGCTGCATGCCTAGACTTCACTTAGGACAATCAGTAGCATTTTGAGCTATTGCCCATCTTCCTCTCCTTCTAAAATGATTTTTCTTCTCCATGATCCCTGGATGACTTCAGTCATTTTCAAGCTCAATCTTTCTTGGGCAGAAAAACATACAGGGTTCTGACGATCTGTACATCCTTTATCTCCATTGGGTTGTTGCACTGGGTTGCGGTGAATTAGTTGCTTGTTAAATAGGCTAATGCAGGAGTAGGCAACCTTGGCTCTTTTATGACTCATGGACTTCAACTCCCAGAATTCCTGAGTCAGCTATGAAGTCCATGAGTTACAAAAGAGCCGACATTGCCTACCCCTGGGCTAATGAGCTGGATCATCTGATGGCTCTTACTGAATTTTGAGTTTACAATAATATGGCTTTTCCCTCTCCCCCTCCCCACCACTCAGACACTAATCCAGATTAGAGACCTGGAATTTAGGAAATTAAGGGGAAAATGTTGTTGAATAAGTGCAGGCTGTCTGACTTTTGCTCAATGTCCCAGGAATTCTCTATCAGTTATGCAAAGGCTAATTGTAGTAATAGAAGTATTTCCTAATTCAGAGAGAATTGGTTAGGACAGAGTTGAAACTAGGCTTCTCCCATTTTAGAAAATCCACCAAAAATATAGTCTTTTGGGTATATATGGAATGATTAAGCACATGGATGCCTGCAAACAAAATATTATGAAATTACTGGGAGTTCCCAAAATTACTATAAGTTACAAAATGCTGTCATAAGAACATAAGAAGAGCCATGCTGAATCAGGCCAAAGCCCATCGAGTCCAGCATTCTGTGTCACACAGTGGCCCACCAATTGTACATGGGGATCTTGAGCAGAAAGAGAAGGCAAAACCCTCCCTTTCCCTTGACCCCCAACAAATGGTACCCAAGGGAATCCTGCCTGCCTCAACCAACATAGAGGCGGCACATGGACATCCGTTTTAATAACCACCGATACACTTGGCATCCATGAATCTGTCTAGCCCTGCCTTGAAGCTGTCAAGGCTGACAGCTGTCACGACCCCTTCAGGAAGTGAATTCCATAAATCAACGACCCTCTGGGTGAAGAAATATTTCCCTTTATTTGTCCTCACTTTCTTAGCTATGAGCTTTAGGGAGTGCCCCCTTGTCCTGGTATTGTGTGATAGAGAAAAGAATTTTTCTCTATCCACCTTTTCTATCCCATGCATGATTTTATACACTTCGATCAAGTCACCCCTTAAACGCCGTCTTTCAAGGCTGAAGAGACCAAGGCGTTGCAATCTGGTTTCATAAGAGAGGCGCTCCATTTCCTTGATCATTCTTGTTGCCCTTCTTTGCACCTTTTCCAGTTCCATTATATCCTTCTTGAGGTGCGGTGACCAGAACTGTACACAGTACTCCAAGTGTGGTCTCACCATCGATTTGTACAGAGGCAATACAACACTTGCTGACTTATTTTCGATTCCCTTCCTAATCATGCCAAGCATGGAATTTGCTTTTTTTACTGCTGCTGCGCATTGGGTTGACATCTTCATCGAGCTGTCCACCAAAACCCCAAGATCCCTTTCTTGGGTTGTCTCAGAAAGTTTGGTCCCCATCAGTTGGTAAGTATAATTGGGGTTCTTTGCCCCGATGTGCATAACTTTGCACTTGTTTATGTTAAAATGCATTTGCCACTTTGTTGCCCACTCACACAATTTCGAGAGATCCTTCTGGAGCTCCTGACAATCAGTTTCACTTTTCACAACCCGGAACAATTTAGTGTCATCAGCAAACTTGGCTACCTCACTATTAACTTCTACATCCAGATCATTGATGAATAAATTAAAAAGTAAAGGCCCCAAAACTGAACCTTGGGGTACACCACTTCTCACTTCTTTCCATCCAGAGAATTGTCCATTTATTGCCACCCTTTGCTTCCGACAATTTAGCCAGTTACCAATCCAAGACAAGACCTGTCCTCTAATTCCGTGGCTGGAGAGCTTTTTTAGGAGCCTTTGGTGAGGAACTTTGTCAAAAGCCTTTTGAAAGTCAAGATATGCAATATCAACTGGGGCCCCTTTATCTATGTATTTATTTATACCCTCAAAGAATTCTAACAAGTTAGTAAGACATGATTTGCCTTTGCAGAAACCATGTTGATTTTCTTTCAGCAATGCCTGTTTTTCTATGTGCCCTGTAATTTTATCTTTAATAATGGTTTCCATCAGTTTGCCTGGAACTGAGGTTAGAATGACTGGTCTATAGTTTCCTGGATCACCTCTGGATCCTTTCTTGAAGATCGGGGTTATATTTACTTCCCTCCAATCCTCCGGTACAGTGCCTGATCTTAGAGAAAGATTGTATATTTTAGCTAGAAGTTCAGCAATTTCACACTTGAGTTCCTTGAGAATTCTAGGGTGGATGCCATCTGGACCCGGCGATTTGTTGACATTTAGTTTAGAAAGGCATGCAAGAACATCTTCCTTGTTTATCTCTATCAGGTTTAATTCTTCTATTTCCCTCCCTGGGAAAACTAATTCAGTGGCAGGCAAATGTTTTCTATCCTCCTCGGTGAAAACGGAGGCAAAGAAGTCATTTAGCCTCTCAGCAATCTCCTTGTCTTCTCTGATTATCCCCTTCTGACCATTGTTATCAAGTGGCCCAACTGATTTTCTGGTTGGGTTCCTGCTTCTGATGTACTTAAAAAAGGTTTTGTTATTATTTTTAATATTCTTGGCTATATGCTCCTCAAAGTCTCTCTTGGCTTTCATGACTATCGCCTTGCATTTGGTCTGCCAGAGTTTGTGATCCCTCCTGTTCTCCTCGGTAGGAAGAGCCTTCCATTTCTTAAATGAGTTTTTCTTCTTTCCAATAACCTCCTTTACCTCATTCGTAAGCCATACTGGTATCCTCTTGGACTTTCCAATCCTCTTTCTTCTTTTAGGAATGCATTTTATTTGAGCCTGCTGTAACGTATTTTTAAAGTTTCCAAGCATTTTGGAGGGATTTGACTAGAATCACTAGAACATGTAGCTAATTGTCTAGGATGAAATATCCCTGTTAAATATCCCTGTTTCTTTGTTAACTCCCTAAATCTTGGCAATGACATTCCATGCCAGGCTGTGATATACACTGAGCAGATGGTGCTGCCTGACTTTGTTGCGTGGACATCCATGTGAGGGAGAAGAGGACCAAATGATGACCTGTCTGTGCCAATATCATGCATGCCATAACCAGAATGCAAATATATAATTACAGTCTTTGTGTGATAATACCATTGTACACATGCTATCATTTTGAGAGATTGTGGATGCTGCTGTTTGCAGCATCAACTTGATCAACAACTTATGGGTGAAAAAGGATATTCATTCCTTTTCCATTTAGTATGAGGTGTAAATCCTTTTGAAGCATCATCTGTGAGAATCTGTAGCTTTTATATATGGACAACTGCACTTTTGATGCCATAGTATGCTGGCTTCCATATGTTCACATCCCATTTCCTATACTGCTTTATTAGTATCCTTTTTCTGCTCCCTGAAGTGAGTCTTTCTCTTGCTCCAGATATTGCAGAGCTTGAGTAAGGTTGTCTCTCTGGGGTGAACTTATGGACACCCTCTCTTCTATCTTGGCATGCTAGGAGGTGCGGATCTGGATGCCCTATGCTTCTCCTCACAGCCTGAATGACCGTGAGCTCATAATTCGAACCTTTGATGGGCAGAACTGGAGTGATTTGAGAACAAAAGTGAAAGACAAAGGCAAGGTATGGTGAGGATGGTTCTAATACCCGTTTCTTCACTTGTTGTTTCTTCCTTGTGTCGAATTTGAGTTCCTGCAGGAACTTGACATGTAAATTCTGTCTGATATGAATGATCTCTTAGAGTTTAGAACAATTTCTCAATCTCAGCAACTTTAAGAAGTGTGGACTTCAACTCCAAGAATTAGGGACCCCCGACTCCATTGGCTGTGGCATTCCAGTCTGCAGTCTGTCTTGTGCCCTGGGAGTTGCATTCTGGGAGTTGAAATCCACACTTTTTAAAGTTGCTGAGGTTGAAATACAATGGTTTAGAAATTATCAAGCTCTTTGGTTAGCTTTTAAAGAAACATTCAGCATATCTGATTTCTGTGGACTAGTTCAGATATAAACTCTTTGAAGAAACATGAACCCCATCATGTGCTGGGAGACAGATGCCCTATTTTTTATTATATAAAGCTGATAAATAAGTAATGCCATTCATCCTAAGAGCACCAAGTTGAGAAAATCAAGCATGAGCCCTTTGTCCTTCTACTTAACCTACTATGACTTATATGTCACTGAGCATCTTACATTTCCTCTTACAGTAAAAAGAATAAAATACAAAAACAAAATAATAGCATAATTAATGAAGAAATGTAGGCTACTGAGAACTAAATCAGACACAACTCAAGTTACACTAGGTCCCCTCCCAGGGTCTTCTTTAAAAGCCAGATTTTAAAAGCTGTCCTAAAACAGCCAGCTGGGGGCTAGCCTGACCTCGCTTGTAAGCCTTGAGTTATGATCTGCTATGGTAGTGAATTGGTGTCCGTTTCTTTCAAGTACTTCCATATGTCCTGAAGGTTCTATTCATTCTTCCACATTCTTGGACAGAAGCGTTCGGCTTGCTGCAGCGTCTCTCACTTCTCCTGGTTCTTGGTGGTCTTACGCCTTGTGGAGAATGAATGCAAAGTCTCTCAGGAAGGGGGCTTGCTTTTTTCAACTGTTGATCCCAACATTAAAGTGACCTTTCCTCCTGGTGTGACCGAGGAGACGAGGACAGTGAAGCTTCAGGTAAGGAAAAATCCGCCCACCCAACCCATCCAAACAAATACAGATAAACACTGACTCTGAGTAATCCAGACTTCCAGTAAAAAAAAAAAAATTGCCTGTGTTACAAGATCGAAAATCACCTGGTTCAAGTCACACAATTTGGATCATGTTTGACTTTTTTAGCCAGCCCTCAATTTTTTTCCCCTTAGTTAACCCACATTGCTAATTTGTAAAATCTCATTAGGGATGTTGTTTAATTTCAGCCAGGGAGGATGGTAAGACTGCAAATAATCAGAGCCTGATTGCACTCTGCAATTATGTGCATATAGTTTTCACTTTTAATATCTTTATGGAGAACAGTATATGAGAAAAGTGGGTATTCAGGATTTTTTTTTTTAAAGGATTCTAGTTTTCAGATCTGCACAGCCAAAAGATAGATAAAGTTCAGGTTTACAATAAGTGCCTCCAGTGCTTGTTCAGGGCATGCCATTTTTCCAGAGTCTCTGATTCATTCACCTTCTCCATCCAGCTCTGTTACTGCCACATATTATTTCTTCTTGACATTCATCTCTAAGACAAAAGATTAGCTTACATAAAATGTGTGCTTGTTTGTGCATATCACATTCAGAATAAAGCATACTATTTGCATGCATTTTGTAGAACAACAGTTTGGGTCCTTTGCAAGATTTAAATTTTGGTGGGGCGGTATTTGCTGTTGCTTTTTTTAAACGAGTCTCTGAGTCACCTGAACAGTGTTTCAGTTTCTGAGTAGTCTGTCAGAAATGAAAGGGGCTGGCCATGCTTAATTTTAATGCCATAAATATTTTTTTAAAAAGTTTCAAAACCAAAGGCTACCACTTCTTCCCATTCAGAAAAAAATATTGACCCAGACAACCTTTCTCTG
Organism: Bothrops alternatus; assembly: GCA_034064705.1. NCBI lineage: Eukaryota > Metazoa > Chordata > Lepidosauria > Squamata > Viperidae > Bothrops > Bothrops alternatus. Next base: position 15,640,594 of record JARGCV010000248.1, read on the forward strand.
CTTGAGAGGATATTTTCTTGTCTGAAGATTAGGAACACTCAAGATTTACAACAAAATCAAAGAATTGCTGAGCTGTCTCGGCTTTTACTTCTCTGAGGCAGATTTGAGAATAACTGGGAAGGCTGACCCAAGAGCCCCCACAAGGATCAAATTGAGGGCTGAACCTGTGGCCAGAATCCAAGAGCTTCCTGTTTATTTTTTTTCCAAGGGTATCCCTTAAATTCTGTCAGATTCCTCTCCAGTAAGTCTCTTTTGGTTGTGGGAAGACGCCTTGAGAGATTCTTCGTGCATGGAAGCCCACACACTCTTGAATAGGCCCAATTATCCCTTTCTTTTTCTTTTTTCTTTTACTTTCAGGTGCTTCCTGTATCAACAAAGGAGCTAAGAGAGATTACTGGTGATACTGAAACAATTGCCAGCCCTCTCCTCTGCCTCTCTCAGAGTTCCACTGTGGACTTTCTTCAGCCTGTTAAAATTCAGCTTCCGCTGCCTCCTGGTGTCACAGGTTAGTTTCCCAGGTTTCAGGGTTTTTTTTTTAAATGTTTTCATGGGATGGGAATATTTCTTTAAAATATGCAGCTCCCTGAATTTCAAGAGCAGTTCAATGCCTTGATACAGTTAAATGCGATTTCGAGACCATTTATCTTCTGTGGAGGAAAGTAGGTTAAGTTCTTAAGGATAGGCATTGCAAAAGTTTAGGGCAATTTAGCTCTATCCTGCGGAACATTCATTGTTTACACTTGGTCAAACTGTCATAATCCTTTCCAAATCTATCCCATCAGTGACATAAGCCAACCTCCATCCCCTCTGATGCAATTATAAACTGAAAAGAGTTCAACCTTTAAGTTTATGGCTAACACCTTTTCGTTTTTTTCTCAGGTCTAACTTTGGATCGTTCCAGAGTACATTTGTTGCACAGTGACTGGGCTGCTCAGAACTGGAGTGACATCACTGATCAAGTGATACTGGAGTTCACCCACCTCTATGCCTTATTTGAAGTAACGCACTTCTCTTGGTTAGTGGGGCAGAGATCATAATCTTAACTTCGGTAGCATTTAAGTGGTTGTGGACTCTGTGGCTAGGCATCATTTGGGCCAGCGGTTTTCTTTCTATGGTAAGCAGCAAATGTTCTCAGCTGGCCTTTGCATCATATTTACAACAGAATTGATATGCATTTGGAGCATTTTACTTGACCATAAGAGCTGAAGCCCTGCTTGTACAGTTGTTTCCAAAACAGTTTGGACAGCCATTTGTCTGACATGGTATAGAGCAGGGGTCCCCAATCCCCGGTCCGTGGACCAGTACCAGGCCATGGCATGCCAGCAACCAGGCCACACAAACAAGCAAAACCCTATCCATGGGATGCAGGCAGCACACAAAATCACACACTCTCCGGTCCATGAAAAAACCTTTCCCCACGGAACCGGTCCCTGGTGCCCAAAAGGTTGGGGACCACTGGTATAGAGTCTCCTACATGAGCTGGGGGTTCGACTAGAAGACCTCCAAGGTCCCTCCAAGTCTGTTATTCTGTTAAGTGATTGGAAACAAGCCGGTCCCACCCACATTTTGCCGAGATTGCTTCTTCTTTAGAATGCTTCAAAAGTCACGGCATGGTGGATACCAAGCAATCCAGATACAGGGGGCCTTCCTTATGCAGGGCCTCATTATCTGCAGTTGCTAAGCAGAGACCAGACCTCAATATAAATATAAAGGTTTTTCCATATCTGAAATTTAGACTTTGTTTTTGTTACTTTATGCGTGTAATGGCACATGGTATTTGGTGTATGTGTAATGTACATTTTAAAAATGTAGCGTAGCTGCTGTATATTTGTTCCTCCTCCTGCATCACATTTTACTGAGTCAACCTGGGGAGCCAGGCTTCATATGGCTTTTCATAGCAGCTGACTTTCTCTGACTTGCTTAGCTATGATGGAGGGAATCAACCAAGGTGCATCCACGTGGCTCAAGCTGACTTCTCTGCTGCTCAGAGTCAGAGTCTCTTGATCCTGCTAGTGAATACTCACACGGACTCCAGAACTGTCTACTTCCTGCTCACTGGAGCAGCACCAGCTATGGTTGCCAGCACTGTGGTTGGAAGCTTTGTGGAGATAAGTTTCTCCAGTTGTGGTGAGGTGTGAACACTGCAGGTAATACTGGTATCCAGTAGTAGCATGATCAAGGGACACATCCACTGACATCATAAAAGAACTGTGCAAACTGGAAAAGCCAATATGAGCCACGTGGCACAAGTGAGACAATTCCCTCCATCACTTACCATGACAAGTGGAGTAAAGATGAAGGTAGAGAGCTGCCACAAGGAAACCAGTGGGAAAAAGGAGAAGGATAAACAAATATAGGTATGTTGCACAGACAGTTTCTTTGGAGGTAGAGAATACTTATAAATTCCAGAACCCAATGCGTAGTTCCCATTGATTCAAAGTCCCATGGGCTACAGTACCTTTATGCATAATTTTATGTTGGAATAGAACTTCTCTTGAACAGCAGAGGCCTCATTTGTTTCCATCTTGTTTATAGAGTTGAAATTTTCATCTTTGTGTTTAGTGGATGTAGCCACTATGAACTGCATCTCTTTTCCTGCATGTCATTTCAGGCTATTCTTTTTTTTTTTTTTTTAAATGGCTCTTCTGATGAAACTTAAATAGGTGCTCCAAATAGCTAATTTGGTATAGTGGTAAAGGTGCTGGCCTAGAAACCAGGAGACTCTGAGTTATAGTCCTGCCTTAGGTACAAAAACCAGCTGGGTGACTTTGGACCAGTCATTTTCTCTTAACCCTACCCTACTCCCGCAGGGTGGTTATTGTGGGGAAAAAGAGGAGGAAGGAGTAGTACATATATTCACCGCCTTGAGTTACTCATAAAGTAAAAAAGAAAAATCTAATGAATACATTATTTTAGTATAAAATAATTCATATCATGCATTTTTTTTCATTCATGAAGCAATTGTTTTAGCCCTCGTGTATTTATATTTTCAAGTGGTTGACTTTATCAGCGAAGACCTGGACCAATCAAAATCATTTTACAAATCTCCCTGTCCCTCCAGGTACTGGTTATGGTGCACCACAAAAGCCTACATTGGTGGCTTTGCTAAAGAAGTCTATAAAAGATTGCGCATGTACCAGGTGAATTTCATAGCACTGCAGAGAAAGAAAGATCCAGAGCAAGTCTTGCTCCAATGCCTCCCAAAGCACAAGGTGGGTGTTTCTATGCGTGTATGAGTACAACCCTGCACATCCCTGAATGTACAGATGCATACATTTGCCCATATCATAGGAAATAAAGCTTGTATTCTGCAAACACAAAGTTGTTCCTAGCATCCAGAATTTTAGAAACAGTAATATAATGAGGAATAAGTTGGAATAAGTAGGAGTAAGTGAAAGAATATAGCTATCTCCGAATAATGTTTCCTTCATTTAAAGCTGAACTTGGCTTTTAAGTGTGTGTCTGGGGTCAGACTTATAAAAGTAACATGTAGAACCGAACAAAACAAAATTCATTTGCAATTACATGATGTACATAATCATATAAGCCAGACATGTCAAACACAAGGCCCGGGGACCAGATGCACCATCACCTGGAAGTGGCCAGCAAATGGCCCTTGCCTACTTCACCTATCTGGCTTGATGGGCTCCAGGGGAGGGGTTTTGGCAGGCAGCAGGGCGCTCTCCTCACAGCACCGAGAGGCTGAGCGGGGTGGTACAAATCCAAAAAGAAGCGTGACACCGCCCAGCCCACAGCCAGCCCGGTTTCGGCAGGCAGCGGGGCGCTCTCCTCACAGCGCCAAGAGCTGAGCCAGGTGGCACGAATCTGATGAGAAGTGCAATGCTGCCTATCCCCCAGTCTGCCCAGTTTCAGCAGGCAGCAAGGTGCAAAGCTGACGAGCTTCGCACCGCCCGACTCAACCTCTCGGTGCTGTGAGGAGAGCGCCCTGCTGCCTGCCGAAACCGGGCAGGCTGGGGGCTGGGCGGCATTGCGCAGGTAATGTTGACTCTCACACTGCTCATGGCATCCCCTCTCCCAGAGCCCACCAAGCCAGATATATGAAGTAGGTGAGGGCCATGTGCTGGCTACTTCCAGGTGATGGTGCATTTCTTCATTCCTAATAAAGGGTGACACCTTCCCAGCTGCGTTTCTTGCCTGTTTTTCTCCCTGCCTCATGTCAAATATTTTCCCACCACTCTGTACTTAGGAAGGAAGGAAAGAAGGAGAGAGAGGGTCTGAGGGAATTCCTGCCTTAGTTCTGCCCTGTTGCCCTTTTACCATCCCCTGCCCCCTCCTCCTGGCCTATCTTGGGGATCTCCCATCCTATTGCTAAGGAAGCTTTGGATACAAAGCCAGGTCTACTCCCATGGAGAGGGAATGGGCCTCCCTCTGACTTTGCCCTCATACCCATCATGAGCAACCTGGCTAAGGAGAGCAAGCACAGCAGCAACAGCCTTGAGAAGGAGATAAGTGCAGCTGAGCACCCCCTTGGGGAAGTGGGGCTGGGCTTGGTGCCATGGGTGCTCGAGGGCCAGACTGGGCATTTGACCTCTGCTGCCCAGGGCTTTGGGCAGCCAGCCCCACCATCCAGCACCCCCGCATGGCCTGAGAGGAACAGTGAGGCTCCTCCAGTGGACCATGCCTTGGCACTTGTCCTGGTCCCACCCCCTTCTGCCAGAGACCCTCAGATCTGTCCCACTGCTGCCCAGGCCCTTACAGGCACCCTTGATGCAAATGATGTAGAGCTGGCCATGTCCACCAGTAGGCCACACCCACTCCATCCATGCCCACCCAGTACGCCGCACCCACCCTGGCCACACCCACCCGCCCCCCCAAGGGCAACCGCAATGCTGATGCGGCCCTCAATGAAATTGAGTTTGACACCCCTGATATAAGCAGATCTTTTGGAGTTCAAATGGAAGATCACAACTCCAAAATGCTTAAGTTCTAGGGAAGGATTTGCAGGTTTCAATACATTTTAGGAGAGGTGAGATCAGCAAACATGGAGGGAAGAGAAGAAAATTATTTGATGAAAAATTTCATTAGATTATTATTGGATGCTGCACCACTTGGATGAGTATTAGGTACATTGCTTCAACTTTCTATGAGCGTATACTTTTCTGCTGTTCATCAGACCAGCTTCCATTGCCCTGACTCCTTAAAACACCAGCATATTTTTTTCCCAGTCTTGTGTGGAATTGTTACTAGTTATGTGAGACTTCATAATTAAATATACATAGGCAGCTCATATCAAATGTATTGCGTTTTAGCAAGCCTCCAGGAGCTCTGTTCCTTGGAAACCTGAATCTTCCCATTGCAGTGGTACAAGGATAAAGAAATGAGGATTTTAAAAACAATGTTCCAGTGTCTTTACTCCTTTTTGATGGTGTTTTAGGTGGATCCTGTTTTGAAAAAGCTCCTTGACCGATATCGAGGCCCTGAGCCATCCGATATTGTGGAGATGTTTGAAGGGGAACAGTTCTTTGCAGCCTTTGAACAAGGCATCAACATTGATGCAGGTGAAATGTCAAACAGCTTGCCTGTGTTTACATACGTATGCCTCCATAATTCAAGTTTAGTCCTGCAATTCCAAATCAGCTCATAACAATAGCAATAGCACTTATATAGCACTCCATAGTGCTTTACAGCACTCCCTAAGTGGAGCCGGTAAGGATTGAACTCCTGACTGTGGGCAAAGTTAGCCTGCAATATTGCACCTTAACCACTGCGCCACCACAGCTCATCTTAAAAGAACTAACAAAAGACAGAATCAGTTGCACAGGCAGAACCTGGATGTAACTTAATCCCACATTATATATATGGTATTGTAGTGAGGCCTCTATCTGAAAAACAACAAATACGAGTTCTCCTGCCTCTGACTATATAACTCCCTTCCCTCTGTGCCTCCACCCCACCCTGGGACTATTTCCTAATTTCTAATTTATGGATAAGGATGAAATTCCTTTTCTGAATTTCCCAGGAAAAGTTTCAGTTGATTTAAACTATTGCAGATCAATGTTATGTATGCATTCCCCATTGCTTGAAAATTTCAAGGATAGAGTCCTAGGATGGAGGACCCATTATATTAATGTTAAAACGCCTTTAACTGACAGTGGCTGGTTTTGCCGCCTCAACAGATTCTTTCAAGTGACAATTTGAGTAATAAATGTGGGATACATTATAGCTAAACCATGTGGTTTGCCAATGAGTGGCAAAATTTACAATTTACTTTGAGACTGAGGATGGGAAAAAAAGAAAGTTAAGATGACTTAGTTCCAAAATTCTGTTTCTTGTGGGACAAAAACCTGTAAAAAAAATTTAGTCTTTCTAACAGCCTTCCCAATCCTATGGTAGCTGAGAATTTCAGAAGTTGTGTTCCACCCCATTTGGAGAACTTTTAGCTGCAGGAAGCTATTTAGCTGCAGGAAGCTATATAAGGAACGGCTGCTGGAATTGTGTATGTCTAGTTTAATGAAGAGAAGGACGAGGGGGGACATGATAGCAGTGTTCCAATATCTCAGGGGCTGCCACAAACAAGAGGGAGTCAAGCTATTTTCCAAAGCACCTGAAGGCAGGATAAGAAGCAACGGATGGGAACTAACCAAAGAGAGAAGCAACCTAGAACTAAGGAGAAACTTCCTGACAGTGAGAACAATTAACCAGTGGAACAACCTGCCTCCAGAAGCGGTGAATGCTCCAACACTGGAAATCTTTAAGAAGAGACTGGACAGTCATTTGTCTGAAATGGTATAGGGTTTCCTGCCTGAGCAGGGGGCTGGACTAGATGACCTCCAAGGTCCTTTCCAACTTTTTTATTGTTGTTGTTGTTATTTTATAAAAATGAGATTATTTGTGATTTAAGCCAACTGAATTATTTTCTCTAACTTATTTCAGACCGCCCAGACTGCATTGATGGAAGGATTTCATTCAACTTTTTCTCTCATTTGAAAAATGTGAAGGAAGTCTATATTACCTCTGAAGTGGACAGAAACAGCAAGCCTGTGAAAGGGCAGGTACATATGCTTCTCCTCTTGTCCACAGTAAAACTTCCCATAACAGTTTGTACCCCAGTTAATTAGTACTACCATATTATATTTATATTTTATATTATATTTATTAAATTTCTATACCGCCCCTCTCCCGTAGGACTCGGGGCGGTTTACAACCCAGTAAAAACATATAAAACAATAAATATTTAAAATTAAATTAAATTAAATAAATACAAGGCTGTTACTAAAAACCTGTTAAAAACCCAATTCTAAAACCCGAACAGCCTTGTTTAAAAATTTAAAACCCGAGGAGATCTAGGCCAGGCCGGCTTGATTGAAGAGATGAGTCTTCAACTCTCTTCTGAAGGTGCGGAGATCATGACACGTCCGGAGTTCCGGGGGGAGCTCGTTCCACATCGTCGGTGCCCCCACAGAAAAGGCTCTCCCCCTGGGCGCCACCAGCCGACACTGCTTAGCTGATGGCACCCTGAGGAGGCCCTCTCTGTGGGAGCGAACTGGTCGATGGGAGGTATTTACTGGCAGAAGGCGGTCTTGTAAATAACTGGGTCCTATGCCATGGAGCGCTTTAAAAGTGGTAACCAGTACCTTGAAGCACACCCGGAAAGCCACCGGCAACCAGTGCAGCTCGTGCAGGATGGGGGCCATTCGTGCCCGCCAGGGTGCCCCCACTACCACCCGCGTGGCCGCATTCTGTGCCAGTTGAAGCCTCCGCGTGCACTTCAAGGGGAGCCCCATGTAGAGAGCATTACAATAGTCCAGTCTGGAAGTGACGAAGGCATGGGTGACCGTGCGTAGCGCGTCCTTATCTAGGAAGGGGCGCAACTGGCGTACCAGACGAATCTGGTAAAACATCCTCCCGGCCACGGCCGTCAGATGGTCCTCAAGGGACAGCCGTGAATCTAGGAGGACTCCCAAGTTGCGAGCCCTTCCCGTGGGGGCCACTGACTCGTCCCCGATAGACAGCGATGGAGTCAGCTGGTTGTACCGGGACGACGGTAACTACAGCCACTCGGTCTTGGAGGGGTTGAGCTTGAGACCGTTCTTCCCCATCCAGATCCGCACGGCCTCCAGGCACTGGGTCAGCACGTCAAGAGCTTCATTTGGGTGGTTAGGGGTGGAAATGTACAGCTGAGTATCATCAGTGTACTGATGGAATTCCACCCCAAAACCTCGGATGATCTCACCCAGCAGCTTCACATAAATGTTGAACAAATGTTGTCTGAGTCCAGTGGCATAACTTATTTGTATTCTCTGATTCCATAATTCAGCGGTTCTCAACCTTTTCTGGGGCTCGACCCCGGCCCACATCGCGCATGCATGGCACGACGGGGCGCATTGCTCATGTGCGGCGCGACGGCCCACATCGCAAAGGGGAAAAAATGGCCGACCCCCCCAAAAAATGGCCGAACAAAATAAAAAAAAATGGCGGGCCCGCATCGCGCATGCACGGCGCGACGGCCCGCATCACAAAGGGGGAAAAAATGGCCGACCAAAAAAAAATGGCCGACCCAAAAATAAAAAAAAATGGCCGACCCAAAAAAAAAATGGCGGGCCCGCATCGCAAAGGGGACAAAAATGGCTGGCCGGGAGCCAATGTATAATTTTGTGGTGGCCATCTATGCTGAAACGCATTCAGTCTTAGCACCACAAGGCCGTCTAGAAACAGCAAGGAACCAGCCCCTGCCGCGTCGGCCCCACCCCCTGGGTGCATGCTGGGGAGGTGTCACCCTTTGTGAGGAATGAAGAAATGGACCATGCCTTGGCACTTGCCCCGGTCCCACCCTCTTCTGCCAGAGACCCTCAGATCTGTCCCACTCCTGCCCAGGCCCCCACAGGCACCCTTGACGCGAACGATGTAGAGCTGGCCATGCCCACCCAGTAGGCCACACCCACTCCATCCATGCCCACCCAGTTGGCTGCACCACCCCCCCCCCGCCCCGAGGGCAACTGCAATGCTGATGCGGCCCTCAGTGAAATTGAGTTTGACACCCCTGGTATAAAAGAAATGTTTGGGGGAGGGGAGGCAAACGAATGAGCAGAGCAAATCCCAGGTAATCAAAACCATAGCAATAATTCTCAACAGATTGGTCTAATAATAGGCGCACAATAATATGCCAGGTCAGATTATTTGCTTTATCTTCAGTTCATGCTAGAACCTCTACAAATAAATGCGTCAGTAACCAACCTCCCAAATGAGAGGACACCGACATCTCACCCAGCTGTGGTTCTTTCAAATCTGTCTAAGGCTGATCTCTTTTTGTAGGTTTCCTTTTATCGAGGAGAAGTACCAGAGAGCCTTCCTGAAGAGATTGCAAGGAGGAGGAAGGGCCCCGACTCTCATTGGCTGGCTACCTTGCCAATCAAGCTACCTGTAAGTGCTATTCACAAAGAAGAATGGATACGTGCAGCAGCTTGGGTGGCTGTTCTTTTTTTCCCCCTGGCCTTGCAGGCTGGGAAGTGTCTTGTATAGACACTTTTGTGTATGTAAGGCAGTCACCCACGTTTTGCTGGTTTTCCCATTCCTTTCTCAACCTTTGAGACAGAATGATCTTAGGAGTAAGAGAGGAGAGTATACTGGGGGGGGGGAGGCTGTAGTGGAAAGAATTGCTGCACTCACGCTGCATTCAGTCCTTGGAGGAGTGCTTCCAGTTGGCCTGTGCAAATTCATTGGAACAAGGCGAGTAAGAAAGGCAGTCGTCCTAACGGGGTGCAAGTACCTTGGACCAAAATGCGTCTGATCCTGCGGCAGAGCTGGCTGGATCAAGATTAATAAAGCAGAAAAAAGGGAGCGTTCTCCATATATCTTGAAAGGATGAGAGGAAGTGCCCTTCTGTTAAGCAATGGGTATTTATATTATATTTATATTCCTTCATTATCCCAGGCAGAAAAAGCTACAGTGCATTACTGTTTTTCCTCTGAGGTAAGAATGTACCATTCAACGTCAACTTCTTGATGGCAGATCCTTGATATTCTGCAAAAGCACTCTTGCTATTAAGACATAGCACAGATTGTCTTGTGCAGTTACTCCTTTAATATTTCACATGAAATATTCTTTATATCATGATATAGCATTAGTGGACAGAGAGAATATGGAATTGTTAGTTGATTGTTTTAATAGTTGCTTATTTATTCATTTATTTTATTTTATTTAAAACACTTATACAACCACCCATCTTACACCAGATTCTAGATGGCTCCCAATCAAGAATTAAATAATAAAATAACCTTAAAACCATATGAGAACTATTAAATCCATAACGTTACAATTTAGTTGCTGAACCCAAAGTTGTTGTTGGGTTCATTCAGTTCAATAAGGGAAGCATGTTTTAATCCACTGGTTTCTTTAACTGACAATTTATAATAGCATAATGTGGGTTTTCACTATATAACAGAGTTTAATAGAGTTTCTCTAAAATAGCTTGCTTTTATAAAGGAGAACTTTTTTAACGTTCAAATATTAAGATATTTTAGCTCACAAGTATGCACTTCTGATCGTAAGGATACTTTCTAATTTATAAACAGAAACACACTCATATTTTGATAGCAACTATATAATTGCATATATACTATATAGCATAAATTCATATTCCAGGCCATTTCATTGGTCATAAAATTCCTAAGAGATTAGATGTAAGCAAGAAGATGCCTACCTTTCATTTAGATAAATATTCCAAATTAATGCCTTTATTAATACCTAACCTTTTATTGCCCATTCCTAATTCAAAGTTCACTGTTACCTTCTTACTATAACATCAGTCTTTTCTACCATATCATACCTCCAGTTCACATTTTGATGCTTTCCGCAAGTCAAAATAAATCAACCTCTGTTAACCATTAACTGATAAGCAAAACCTTTAAGTATATTGTTGACCTTGAATGATATTTCAGATAACTTCTGACCAGGAGAGTTTATAACCCATCATTACTCAATTCTCTTCCTGGCTGAGGCTGTTAGGACCTTAATAAGATGGCATCTAAACCACCTTGTGTGTGTAAAGTTCATATATATTTACCAAAACTCACGGTGAACCAACTTGTGCCTTTATGACTCTTCCTTTAATATAATCTCTACTTTTCGTTTATGAAGTCAAATATCATTTTAATGTTTACTTTTTATGTAATTCATTTATGGTAGAGCAGAGGACTATATTTTAGCTGAAGGTATGTACTTTCTTATTCTCTTTTTGAAGAACTAGTTAATATTAGTGGGTTCCTCCTTTATACTTTAAAGAGGTACCTTTGAACAAAGAACAGACTACATTGGCACAAAAGCTAAATTACTAATAGCAAAAGTTGTTATTTTTTTTTCTAATTTTAAAATCAGAAGCAAAACCAAGATTGGATAAATGTTGTCCCAGTCAGCAACATTAGTGATCAAGAGGATAGAAGTTGGAACTTCCAACAGAACTTGTAGTCTTTTTCAAGTGGGGAAAGGATGTCTTTCTCTAAATCCGTAGTAGTTAAACAAATTGCCAGAACACACCAAATCAGTTATGTTTTTTCCCCCCCAGGACTCGATGCTGAATGGAAGACAATTGACCATAATTGTACATTGAAGATGGTTCAATTTCAATATTTCATATATTTACCTGAAATTAATTCTGAATAAATATCCATAACAGTGCAGTATCCATCTCTATAGAGCTAAATCAGCTAAATTTAAATGATGAGGGTAGTTGAAAGTTAGTTGAGCACGCAAGAAACTTCATGCTAAGATCAGTTCAACATAAGAATCAATTATCCAAAGAGACAGTTCTCTTTGACTCAAGATCCAAGGTGGACAGTCACAGTCACGTTTTATAACATGTCATGAATAACAGGATAATATGTTAATATGTGACAACATGTTATCTTCTGTTCTACCAGAAACTGAAAACTCAGGTAAACAAGCAGCCCACAAGTCCAAATGGCTTCTTTCTTCCTCCTTTGAATTTGGGGAATGCTGAAACTGGCTACTTGACTCAATCCAACCTCCTTGGCATTGCTGGACGCATAGGAGCTGAATGGAAAATCATTGGTTTAAACCTGGGATTGTCCTATCAGCAGCTGGAGCGGATACAGTATAACAGCAGGTGAGAAATGAAAAAACTGAAATTAATTCAGGAAACATTACCTGGAGCATCAATAATCCAGCTGCCTATATCCTCATTTTGTATCTTAGATGATAAAAAGTATTTTTTTTCTTTTTGCCTTGGAATTATCATGCGATTCAGGAATTCTATTTTGCTTGTTTGATGTTTGTCTGACAGAACTTACATAGAGAAACCAGAATCAAAATAAAAATTAATTAAAACAGCAAATCGAAGGCTATAATTATAGAAAATTATATTGTTACGCATAGTTAATCCTCAAAGGCTCTTCGGAAGAGCCATCTTTATAATCTGTTTCTGAGACACCCTAAAGGTTGGGTCATCTGTCCTTCAAGAGGTAATCTACTCCATCTAAAGAGAACTGCTTCAGGTGAGCTCACCACTGGGGTGGAATGTCTCTGCAGGAACACAGGGCAAGGAGCAAGACAATTAGGGAGTTAACCATTACAGAAAAAAAATCCTATTTTGATTTTTTTTATTATGTGCCATTGTTCTCAACTCTTAGCAACTATGTAAATAAATTTTCTCCTTGATGAGCTATCACAGGGGTTCTCAACCTTGGCAACTTTAAGACTTGTTGCCAAGGTTGAGAACCCCTGAACTATCAGTAAGCCAGACCTTTCCAATGGTGCACCTGTGGCTATTACAACGGAGCCTATCTACCTTGCTGCTGGTCATTCTCTTATCTTTCCCAAATCTGTTTCTCAGGAAGATGATCAAAAGCCAGAGAATACACAGACCTGGAATCAGTCAGTCTCTGAATCAACAGCAACTCTTGCCTTGTTTGGATCGAGTCAAAAACCTGTTTTCCCCCACCCAAACTCCAACAGCCTTCACATGCTGGGTTATGATATCCGCTGCATGTTAGGCTTTGGATAGAAAGATGTAACTGAATATCATCTGCATATTGATGATACTTCATCCCAAATCAGCAAATGACTTCGGTCAGCAGTTTCATGTAAATATTGCATAGGATAGGGGAAAGGGAGACAGTCCATAATTGTTGTAATGCACCCTAGCAAGTCGCCATGAGGCCTGGGACAAAGGAGCTGCCATGTGGCTTGGAACAAAGGAACAAAGGCCATGTGGCTTGACCATGCGGTTTTGGAACAACAGGAAATGAAGGAGGGGCTAATAGGTGGAGAAACGTTGTACCAAGATTTGAATCCATTGGCCACAGATGTAATTTTGCCAGTGTAACTTTGCTATTGGCTACAGGCATAACTTTGTCATTGGCTGTTTGTAACCATGTGATGCAATGTGTAACCGCCCACTGTAACAGGTAATAAAGGGGGGGCAGCCTTTTGTCTGTAGTTGCTTCACCCCGAGAAATGTGCTTGGTAGCATGTCTCTCCTTAATCCGGCTATCGTGAAGAACCCATCAAGATTGAAGAAGCCTGCGGAGGGCTTGCTTCACATAATGAAGTTTTTTTGAAGGCTAACCTCCTTCTTTACCATAACCACCTGACTTCAGAAGCATCATAACATCATGCCTCCAAAACTCACCCATGTGGGTGATCCAGAAAGATACTGTAGTCAACTGCATTGAAAACCGTTGAAAATCCAGGAATATAGTAATAGTCATGCCACCTTTGTTCAAGCCCCATCACCAGTCATCTGTGATAGCAATCATTTTCTGTCTATACCCAGTCTGAACCCAGATAGTTAAAGTTGTAATAATACATATTCTCCATAGCCCTCTGCAGCCTCTCAACTTTCTCAGTACCTTACATCTAGAAAGAAAACTTAGTTATAGTACAATACTTATCTAATTTTGTTGGATCTAGTTTTGGCCTCTTAATGAGTGGATAAACCTCTTTAAGGACTTCTTCCCTTCCCTTAAAGAAACATTGACTATAGCTTGAGTCCAACTCCTAGTTATCTCCTTGGCAATTTCAGTTAGTCTGGTGGGGCAAGGACCTAATCCAGAGGTAGTGGAGATAAGATCACAGAGGACTATCCACTTCCTTGGGATTCATAAGTTCAAAAACCACCTAGATAATATTACCTCTGCCATCTCAGATGTTTCTTCCTACATAAACATGGAGCACGTGCAAGTGGTTTTATCTACAGGATGCTCAGCAGGTGATCCCAGCTATCTCCGACTAGATTTTCCAGTCCATCCTTCCTTCAGAGGGACCAGGACACTTTCACAGTGTCGCTGATCAGTATTTTGACTTAAATGGTTAAATTTTGACTTAAATGGGGGGCACACATGCAGTTGTTAACCAATCCTTGCAGGTTAATATTTCATACAAGTACAACCCGTGGGGTTTACATGCTTTCCATGAGCACAAGTATTGCAATTTCCTTATCCCCAGGATACCCCTAAGATAAGTTTGGGTTATTCTACTACCTTTGCTCTCAGGTCATAAAGATGTTTTTCCTATTCAGAAGACATTAAACTGGGTTGCTGCTGAAATTAATGAGCTACTGATTACTGCTTTTTTACAGGTGGCCATTTTATGCTGCCCAGAGTCTCTTGATAGCAAGACATGCAGCATGTACATTTAATAAAGAAATAAAAAATTATGCTTTATCATGTAAATTGATAGGATCACACTGAAAGATATTGATATTGAGTTTGATACTAAAAGCAAATGAGACTTTCGTATGACAGTTATACATGATACAAACCTATTTTTTTGCTGTTGTTTTATTTTCTCTCCAGGGAAGATCTTCATACTCAGATTCTAGATATGCTCTTCTCCTGGGCTCAACAAAATGAAAAGAAGCCTGACTGCATAGACAAGCTGATTAAGGCCATGCAAGATAGTGGCCGCCAAGACATAGCAGATGAGATCACCACCATCATTGGATTGGGAAGGCAAAAATATACCGAGTCCATCCAGAGGGTAGGCCTGGACCGGGAAAGTAGTACAAAAGATTCTGCTATTGCTACAGGATAATTGCTAGACAATTATGGATTAGTCAACAAAATAGGATTAATCAAATCCAGGCTATTTCTTCTTCAAGATTATTGGTACTGTTCAATTCTTCTCTTTAGTGTTTTGCTGCCAATTAGCTTTTACTAGATCCTTGTAAGCAGCTACTTGCAAGTTCACCTGGGATAAGTTAAGATTCCCAACTACGTTTTAGTAAAGTTCTACTTTTTTAGAGCAAAAATGACTTTAAAATACATAAGGCAGACCAGTGCACAATACTTCCTATGGAGCAAATATCTGCATATTTGAAGGATCACTCAAATGAAAAATATATGCTGGACTGGAAAAAATGGATAGATTATATACAAGGGAGATATCAATCAAAGAAATTGTATTTAGTATATAATTAAATATTTATATGTTGGACTGGAAAATATAGTTAAATTTTTAATAGGATTTATATAACAATTTGTTGTAGTTTAGTGGGTTTTCTTATGTTTTTTTTACCCTGTTTTCACTTTGGGAAGTCGTGGGGGGCGTGAGGGGGAGTTTATAACTCTCTCAACTGTAATATGGTATTGGTATTATTTAAGTATGATATATGTTTTGTTTTTTGGGTTTGGAAAAAGTTGTATATGATTTTATTCAGTTGAGTTTTTATATCGATTCTTTGTTATATTTATAATTCTAAAATCAATAAAAAAATTTACCAAAAAAATACTTCCTATGGAGCCTAAGACTTTTTTGTTTGTTTGTTTGTCTGTTCCTTGTGGGTAGAACCTCTGAGTTTTGAAAGTGGTCAACTGGGCTCTCTTAGGGATATGCACATTTTAGAAGCAAACTGCACATTTTTCAATTGTTCTTTGATGTGATCCTTGGCTTTACTTCAGCACTTGGACCCTGCAGGACCTCTTATTTCGGGGATTAAGAAAATACACTGTACTAAAACTTTGGCTCCTTCCTCTCCTAGATAGCTGTTCTTTTACTGATAGTGATAGGGAATTTCTGTCATGTTTTAAGTTATCTCGCAGCAGTCATGAACTAGGGGCTGTGCTGTTGTGATTTAACACAGTGGTCTTTCATAACTGGTTTCATCCTTTGTGATGTAATCATCTGTACTAAAACTGAATCATTCTTCCACATTTTATTTTGCACCTAACCTATTTTTTGTCAGGAAAAAAGGAAGAGCATTGAAGAATATTAAACCACAAAAGATGCTTCCAGCCCCACTTTGGTCCTTCTAAAATTTTCCTTTAAAAATAAATAAATACATAAATAAATCAAAATAAAAGCCTAGTAGACCATAAACAGATTGCACAACATCCTCTGACGAACGCTAGGACCAGATGTTGTAAATGACTGTATCTCTGACTCCACATAATATATTAATGTCACATTAATGAATTATAATACTTAACCATTGTTATTTGTAAATTGCAATTTATGGCTTAGTATTATATATGAGCCCAATAATTTTCGTTTACTCAGTAGGCCGTGGTTAAACAAATTATGTCAACCAAGGTAATATATCAGATCCAAGGCAGATTATCCCAGGTGGTTCCATAACCATTTATTTTGGATAGCTAGGACATACTCATGGCTGTAGTCAAAGTCATCTGATTACTAGGACAATTTTGGTTTAGGTGGGATTTTTTTTTTTTTTAGATTTTTCTCCAAGCATTTCCGCTTTTGAGTCACTTTATCCACTTTTAGCTAGGTTGACTAGAGTTGTAGCTAGAGTTTTATTGCTTATAAAATGTAAGGTTAAATTTAGAATTGTTTGGTTTTTAAAATAATATTACAACAGAATATGTGTTGAAAGTTGATCTTAATGTTGAAAACAGCTTTCTAATCCTTTCTAATCCTTTTGTGTCGCTGCTCAGAAATGAGAAGGCAGCTGTCATATTTCTATCCTTTCCTTTCTTACCCTTCAGCGTTTGCTTTTTTGTTTCTTGCCATCCTTTTTTCATCCCTGGCCTTCTCAGCTTCAGCTGCCCCTTTAGGATCAGTCCTCATATAAAGTGAACAATTTTTATTGTTTTGTTTTGGTTTTTTTTTAAAAAAAAAACTGGCCGTCTTAAAACTGTCCAAAGAAACTGGAAGTAGCTTGATCATTGTTTCTGTAAGCCATCAAGCCAGTTCTAATCGATGCTCCTTTTTATAGAAACAGATGTCTTTGATAAATGTATTTCTACTTTTTAATCCTCGTGTCCTGTCAGGAGGTTCAGACTGCTGCATCATTTGGCTATAAATGCTTTTTAAGACAATTGTGATTTTTTTTTTAAAAAAGTAAAGCTGTTTGATATTTTCTTCAGATGCTGATAAAAGAAAGTTTTCCCCATTTGGAAAGCTGTGGTATTTTACTTGATGTTCAAGCTGTCCATTTTTACAATGGACCTGTAAGAATTAAATAAGCAACAGCCAGATGGATTTTTCTTGGCCCTGCTAGAAGCCCTTCATCTCTGTTCTAACAAGACCTTAAGTGTTGTCTCCCCTCTTAGAAAGAATTGCCAAGGAGCTATTATTCCTGCCTTCTTCAGGTAGTTGGAGAGATAGGGGTTTACTTTTAAGTATGATAAATGAAATGTTTCCATTTTAATATGTCTTATTATTTATTCCTTCTGTGGCCCTGCCAATAATAATTTTAGAGATTTAGTTGTCAAATGCTCCCCTTGTTTTGTGTATGATTTTTAGACTTGCCTGTATTAGGGAAATCTTTGTTTGGTACTCCAGTTTTGGAGAGGTTAAATAGGGCATATTGCCTTTATTTGTAATATGTAGAATTTTGTTTATTCTTTTGCAACCTAATAATGTAGTTGGCATAATAAAAATGGGTCAAAGTTGTGCATAATGAAATGGGTCAAAGTTGTGCATATTGATGTTAACCTCTGACAAAGGAAGGCGGTGGCAGCCAGTACCAGCTGGCATGCTGAAGGTTGTACAGTGATGTGCAAATTGCTTTCAGAATAAAATGTCTCCATTTTGTACCACAATCATTCTGTGCCAAGAAATAAATTCTTCAGTCTTTCTAACTAATGCAAATAGTCAAATGTGTGTGTGGATTCCTCTGCAGTTTTGCCTATTTTCCTTTCTAGCCTACTGAAGTTCAGAGGACAGAAAGGATTTTTAAATAAACTTCAATAAAATGTGTTAGTCTGAAAAAGGGATACCGTACTCCTGATTTTTAGCTATTATGGGGCTCTGCAGGTTTAAGACAAAAATGCTGCTCATACACAGACTGACTTGCGGTAGGTGGCAGCAGTGCTGTTCCAAAGATCCTTGCCAAGAAAAGAGAACTCGGCTTGAGTCAAGCAGATTTTTTTTGGCCAGGACGAGGTTTCTGTCAACATACAATAAAGAACATGAAGTATTTTGGCACAGAGATAAGCGTAGAGTAGATTATATTACTATAGTCCACCTTTTATGTAACAGGTTAAATTGTGCTTTGATAGCTGCTATAAAGCAAGAGCAGTCCAATTAATTGACAAAGGCTAATCTTTTCAGTGCTGGGTAACTGATGAAGCTGTAATCACACTTTGAAGAAACATTGTTCAAAATCATTTATAGGTAACAGAGTTCTGAAGGAACTGGCAGATGTTATCTCAGAACCACAGCACCATATCTTTCAAAAATCCTGGAGGCACTGGTGAACTGCCTGAGGATTGGAAAACGGCTGATATGGTTCCCATCTTCAAGAAAGGGGGAAAAACAGACCCAGTAAACTACAGATCAATCAGTCTAACATCAATACCTGGGAAGATCCTGGAAAAGATAATCAAAAAAACAGAACTGCGAACAAGCAAACAAAAGTTATAACCAGTAGCCATCACGGGTTTGTCAAAAACAGATCATGCCAAACCAATCTAATTTAATTCTTCGATAAAGTGACTAAATTAGTAGACCAGTGAAACGCTGTGGACATAGTATACTTAGACTTCAGTAAGGCATTTGACAAAGTAGACCACAACCTGTTACTTAGTAAGCTAGAAAAAGGTGGGATAGACAACAACATCATCAGATGGATCTGTAGTTGGCTGACAAATCGTATTCAGCGAGTAGTGCTCAGTGGTATTACACATGAAGAGAAGTAAGCAGTGGGGTACCACAAGGCTCCGTCTTAGGCCCAGTACTCTTCAATATCTTCATTAATGACTTAGATGAGAGAATAGAAGGGGAGCTCATCAAATTTGCAGATGACACTAAACTGGCGGGAATAGCCAACACCCCAGAAGAGAAGCTCAGGATCCAAAAAGATCTTGACAAACTTGAACAATGGGCCCTATCCAACAAAATGAGTTTCAATGTGGAGAAAAGCAAAATCTTACATTTAGGCAGGAAAAATCAAAGGTTTAAGTACAAATTAGGTGAGACCTGGCTCAAAAACAACAACTGTGAGAGGGACCTTGGAGTCCTAGTGGACAATCACTTGACTATGAGCTAGCAGTGTGCAGCCGCAGCCAAAAAAAGCTAATACAAACCTGGGTTGTATAAACAGAGGCATAGTATCAAGATCACGTGAAGTATTAGTACCGCTTTATAAAACCCTAGTAAGACCAAACCTGGAATACTGCAACCAATTTTGGTCACCATGCTAAAAAAAAAGATGTTGAAAAAGTTCAGAGAAGAGCAATTAAAATGATCAAAGGCCTGGAGACTAAAACATATGAAGAATGGTTGCAGGACTTGGACTTGGCTAGTCTAAAGAAAAGAAGAAACAGGCAATATGATAGTAGTATTTCAGTATTTGAGGAGCTGCCACAAAGAGGAGATCAAACTATTTTCCAAAGCAGCAGAGGGCAGGACAAGAAACAATGGTTGGAAACTGACCAAAGAGAGAAGCAACCTGGAATTAAGGAGAAACTTCCTAACAGTGAACAGCTTGCCTTCAGAAATCATGGGCACCCCATCACTGGAGGTTTTTAAGAAGAGGCTAGAGACAGTCACTTGCCTGAAATGGTATAGGTTCTCCTGCCTGAGCAGGGGGCTGGATTAGAAGATCTCCAAGATCCCTTCCAGCCCTATCTATTCTGTTCTGCTCTGCTCTGCTCTGTTCTATTCTGTATATACAATTGCAATATGGATATCCTCTTCCAGTTGGAAGAAAAATATTTATTTCTAACTTGGCCATCATAATTCAATTTTACTTTACTGAGAGTAATATTTAAAAGCTGGTTTCCATGCTAGACTGACTATGCACAAAGTGACAAAGTGTATTGGGAAATGCTGCTCTAATCTGTGACTTTATGAATTGTTTCTCATGTGTTTTCAATGCATCTACCTTAATATTCTTGGTCATTTTTAGTTATTGATTACTGATGTCAATTAATGCATTTTCTAAAGGACTTTCTGGAAGATGGCTGGCATATTATAAAGTTTGACTAAAATTGAAGATGTATTTTGATTTTGTTAGTGTTCATGCTTTAATGTATTTTATATTACTATATTTTGAAAATCAGTATGGGTCGCAATGGGTCGGACACGACTTCGCAACTAACAACAACAACATGTCATTCAATCAAAATCAAAAGTATAGGAGTTTTATAAATAAAGCGGAGCTTTGAGACAAAAAATATTCAATCTTCGCTGAACTAATACAATAATACTGTTACAGAAATGGGTCTTGGCTATAGTTTTTTCCTAACAAGGTCAGAATTTTGTAATATCTTTTCTATATCAGAGTTGGGCAGAGAGTAGATCTGAATTTGCTTTATTGCTTCACATAACCCATGTGAATGTATACTTTTCCAAATGTGATAAAAAAGTTTTTCCTCTCTTGAATTGGGTTCTTAAAATCAACATTTGGGGCAAAGAGGAAAGTTTGATATAAAAGGATTTGTTTGAGAGCTCTAGTACTGGTATCATAAATAAATTCATGAGCTACTATTGGACAGCTGGCTTCTATTTTGAAATTGTAAAGAAAACCTCAGTTGAATCTGTCTGTTCCATCTCTCCTAACACATGTTAGAAATTCTTTTACAAAGGTCTTTAAATATATATTATAATATCTAATATCTCCCTCCCCATGTAGGTGACTTTGAACTAGTCACTCTTTCTCAGCCCAACCCAACTTACAAAGTTGGGAGAAAAAGAAGAGTCTTGAGTTACTTATAAAAGTAATAAAGGCAGGATAAAAATCAACAAAATACTGGTTCTGAAGCTTTTGATATGCATTAGGTCTACAACTCAGAGATCAATTAGCTAGAGAATTCTATGACCTGCAGTCTTAGCAGATCTAAAGGATGGGAAAGACTATCCTATGAAAAAGCATCCTAAGCATTAAGGCATTACCCAACAAATACAGATGGATCCACTATATGCTTGCCCCATCTCTTTTACCCCTTCTTCAAGTTCTCCAATAATTATCACTAATGAAATGCTTTGGGACAAGCACATGTTGGTATACATATATTCTGGGAAAGAACTTAGGCACAATTGTCAGATATTTTTTCCAGTTTTATCTTCCTGTCACGTGTTTTTATATGACATGATTTCAGCTCTTTCCGGTTCTAAAAAAAAAAAAAAACTTTGAAAAGGAAACCTTGGTAACAGTAAATGTTGGCTCAATGTGAGGCCTTTCTCCTTTTTTTAACCAAAAGAAGTGAACCTCTTTGCTGTCTGCAGGATTAAAAGCCGCTTAGAATAGCATGGAGAATATATCTAAAAATTCAAACGCTGCCACTATCTACCAGGCTTGAGTTCAAATAGGAAAACTATTTGTTGTTTCTTGATCAGCTGCAATCAAAGTAGCCTAGCAGACATTTTTGTAGTGCTTCAAGTTGTTCACTGAAGTACAACGTGCTATATTTTTGTATGCTATATTGCTTTTCACAGATTAGCTCTTCAATAGCTTACGATCATATCTTTTAAATAATTATTATATGTGATAGTGGGTGTATTAGTAAAAAGGAAGATGAAAGGATGGTGGAAATTGCCAGAGTCTTGGTGTATTAGCACAGGAATTGGGTTGGAAAGATTTCCCAAGGGTAAGATAGCAATAAATCAGTTTCACTGGACCTTCACATGTGATCCTGGTCTTTTGTGCCTGACAACAGCCTTTCGCCACTTGATTCTCTAGACCAGCGGTTCTCAACCTTTTTGAGGCCGCGACCCCGACCTGCGCCGCGCATGCGTGGCGCGACCCTGACCTGCACTGCGCATGCGTGGCGCGACGGCCCGCATCGCGCATGCGTGGCACGCATGCGTGGTGCTGCCCCCTGCGCCGGCCGAGGGGAAAAAATGGCGGACTGTGGTGTTTGGCGACCCCCGTGAAATGGTCGTTCGACCCCAAATGGGGTCACGACCCACAGGTTGAGAACCGCTGCTCTAGACTGTGTTGTCTTCCAATTCTCTAATCGGAGTCTGCACCATCATTACAGTGGAAGTTGTTGAAGTCCAATGCAATTGGATAACAGTGAGTTTTGGGAAACATTTAGAAATCCTAATGTTTCTGAAGAACCAGTCTGAATAATTAGTGTTTTATCACCCAAAGTTTACATTTGGGAGATTGTAAATAGCATATATAACTTTAGGATTTCTGACCTTTAACCTTTTGAGCTTCATCTTGAATCTGGTGTTGCCAAATGTATAAAAAAGCAGCAGCCTAATTTTGTATTTGCATATTGTTAATGGGTATCTATCCTACCCAGGCAGCTAAATTCCAAAACATGTTGCTGGTTGATAAAGGTTGTCATCCAAACAGGAAGAGATAAGGATATTTTCCAACTCTGGAATGCCTTGAGCAATAAGAAATATAATTCAATCACAGCACCTACTATCTCCAGAAGGTCCCTTAAAGTCTTCTAAGTTTCATTTAAGCCTACTTTAGCCAGCTTCTTTTCCTTTATTAATATCTTATCTGCACATTGCTTATTTTGTGTATTACTACAATGCATATTTGATAGGATATGGGGAACAATGTGTTGACTAATAAAGAATATTTGTAACTCAGGGTTGAACTTGCTTGTTTTCTTGCAGACGTTTCATTACAGCACTGATGATGTTACCTAGTTTGAATAATGAAACGTCTGCAAGAAAACAACCAAGCTCAGAGAGCACCAAGGACCCCTCAATGTATTGACTTTCAGATCAGTTTCTAGATTAGTTATTATGGTTTGCATAAAACAGCATAAGAAAGCTTGAAATCAAACTGGACTTTGGTTATACTTGTAGAATTATTGGCCAGAATGTGCCAAACCTTCCATTAGCAAGAATGGCTGCTTGTGACAGAGGTATAGTTAAAGCTAATAATTTAGTCAACATCCTATCTTACTAAAAACTTGTCATTTGAAAGCCTTGGTTGACCAAACACATGATTGGTGGTGGAGACTGTTATCTAAGGGCCTATCTGGTGAGGAAGATTGTGATGTGCAACGTAAGAATAGGAAATGATAAAAGAGCATAATTAAATAATTAAATACAAGGAAAATAGGTATGTTGTGTGTTTGTGAAACAAAGGAGGCAGAAGGAAGTGATATATTTTAATGAAGTTGGTCCCAACTTCTGGAATGTAGTTGATGAATACATGTAAGGAACATGTTGGTTTAATTATGCAATTATGTTGGTTTTATTCTGAAACGTATGTCAGAAAACATGATAAATTAGCATCTAGATTGTTGTGGCTGTGGAATAAAGGACCTTTATAAGTTGTTAATAGTTGTTGTGGTACACTGGTACAAACACCAGTCTCCTTGAGAACAAGCTTCATTAGCAGTGAATTAGTATTTTTAAACTTGGTGCCTGCTGAGCTTACAGTGAATAATGATAATGGAAGAAGCAGGGATGAGTTTTGGGGGAAATTGTGCAACATTCTGAGTGAACGCAATCAAGAATGTGGAATTCTTATATCCCATCTATAAGAATAAAAACATGAGAACGTGAGGAAAAAGTTGAATCATTCATAAATCCTGATATATTATGATAAAAGACTAGGAGAATTAACTAAGGATACCAGAGCAATGAGAAATTCTGAACATGGGACATATTTTTGACAGTATCAAGAGTGATTACCGGTATTAAGGGAAAAATGGACATGAAACAGAAAATAAAAGGAACTAGAATAAAAAGTATAGTGATTTTACAAAGAGAAATGTCCTGCATTAAAGAGGTTTAGAAGATAGATTTATCTTTTAGCAGAATGAAAAAAACAACATAAAGAATGAACATATGGAAACTTCCTGGAACAGAGTGAACAAAAATACTGAAGTGTGTTAAATGACACTATTAGAAAGAATGACAACCTTGATGGAATGAATTGCTAAAAGAGAAGACTGCATAGGAGAATGATAGCCATAACAAATGAAGGAAAGTCGAAGGAAAGATATAACACATATATTGAGGAAAAGATATCTGGAAAGAACATAGAGCAAGGAATGGGTTGAGATTCAAAGGAACAGAGAAAATGTAGACTGGCTTTGATTGGTATTTTTAAAAAATGCAAGTGAAGTAAATGGAATTAAAATTAAAAACAATGAAAGAGGCGAATGACTGCTATGGGAAGTGAAGCTTTGGGTGGATGGGTAGATAGATAGATAGATAGGTAGGTAGGTAGGTAGGTAAATAGATAGATAGATAGATATAGATAGATAGATAGATGATAATTTTTAGTATCATAGATTAATGAGTGCAACTTAATCCTATATTTTCTTCCACAGAAATAGCTATCAGTTGCAAAGGGACTTCATTCTCAGGTTGCCTTTGCAGGGTACCCTACTGTATGATTTTTTTCAGTACCTCCGTATATATTTTTTTTATTTTTTATTTTTTGCTAAATTCCTACGTTACTAGCCAGAGCTGGCAAAGGCCGGATTGTTACTCTTCTTTTATTAGAGCTCGACTACTTTCCGCTTGGATGTTATGTGCTTTGGCAGGGCAGGCAGCCGTCTCTGACCTCCTCTCAGGAGGCGCGTGCCGTGACGGGAGCAGGAGCGAAAAGAGGCGTGAGTGCGGGGAGGGCGAGCTCTGACGCGATAGGCTTCACGTAAGCTCTCTGGGGGACGCGAACTTTCGTGCGTAACCGGGAGAACCAGCAGCAAAGGCGCTGCGATTCCCGCAAGCCACCGAAGGCGGCGCGTGAGCTGGAGCTGAAGAAGAAGAAGAAGGAAAAAAAAAAAACCCTGGTCTGTACCACTTTGAAGGAAAAGCCGGAGTGGAGGGAGGGAAGCAAAGAGACACCTAAGCCGGAGGATTGGCGGTTTCTCGGGAATTTCCAGGCAGAGGAGGGCAAGAAGCAGAGCCTGCAACGGCTTGGACGCTCGGTGAGTGTTGCTGCCGCCTTTCCTCCCTCCCCTTTCTCGTTTGCTCGTTGATGCAGATGGGCTGTCTGGGCAGGCTCGGCGTTGTGCAGATCCCTCGTTCGGCTCAAGGACGGGTGGCCGAGCGGCCGAAATTGTTCCGCCGATCCGTTCTACGGTAGTCGTAGTTTGCAAGCGCCGCGGGGTTGGTTGCAGCCCTTTCCTGTGCCCGTTGCAGCGCGTTAACTTGCAAGCCGGCGGAGCTCACCCACCCACATTTCTCCCTCGCGTCCTGCCCTCCTGCAGACTTGCAGAACAAAGCAGCCGGATTAAAGGCTGGTGCCTACAGATGAACTGCCCTGTTAATCCCGGACGGCGTGAGGAAGGGTGTATTCTGTCGGAACTCCGCCGGAGAGATCCCCTCCTCCCACCGTATCTGTTGCATCATGCCCATCCTTGTCCTGGAGGCCGGCAGGGTCTCTGTCCTTACTACCGTACATCCTCACTTCCTTTCAGCAAATGCGCGGCTTCCTTGGAGAAACTGGAAAGTTTGAATGAGGCTCGGATTTGTCCCCTAATCGTAGGAAGCCGGGAGTCTCCTTGGCTTCCCAAGAATATTATCCTGCTGTTGCTGCTGCTATTCTTCCAGTCTTCTCTCAGCTGGTGACCTCCCAGTTAATTGCTCTGCCACCCTCATCATTCCCAACCAGAAAGGGAATAGTACCGTAAGAGTTGGACTATAGTTGGCAGCATATTTGAAGGGTTGCTTCCCATGCCAATTTATATTTGTGGCTGTATCAGGTTTTTTTTATGCTTTTCTTTGGGAGATGTGGACAGGAAAGAACATCAAAAAGGTTTTGATGGTAAAGGAGGAGGAGATCCAGGAAACATGGATGCTGAAGTGGGTATGGGGTATAAAAACCCTGCCAGTTTCTGCTGCTTCATCCTGCAGGGTTTGAAAGTCTGATTGGAGCTATATCCAAAGTTCAGTGGACTTAACAGCCAAGGGAACATGCCTAAGCTGCCCTGTGATTTTTCAGAGATAGGTTTTTAGTTATCCAGTCACAATCTAAAATGTGTTATATTCCCTTTGATAGCATGATTCTTGCTTCCCCATGTTTAATATTTGAGGGGCGGAGTTTAGTTTAAATATGCAGTCATTAATCCTGAAACCTTTAGTGATGGAGAAAAGATAACTGAATTTAAGCTCATTAAAAAAAATGGATATTTCTTTACCAAACTTTTTTTTGTTAAAATACACCTGTAGACATCATACTACAGAATTCAGGATATTTGAAACTGCCTGGATGACACCTTTAAGAGGCAGCACATTTTAAAATATAGGACTCCAGTGTTTTCTATAGTGGAGCTTTGCCAAAACCGACCAGGTAAAAAGTTTGCAATGTGTCCTTTTTACAGAAGTAATATATCCTTTAATCTTCTCCCCGTTGATGTAGTCTCCTCTATTTTGGAAGAAAACATAATACATTCTCTCCCCCCCTCTCACATTTAACATGGAAACTACAGCCTTTCCTGGTCTGATAAAACAGCTTGCTTATTCATGTTATGTCTTCATATTAGAAACAGCAAGATATAGGCAGTACATAGTGTAAGTGTAGTCAGTGAGCAGATTAGTTTGGCAAGTTTGCTCATACACATTTAGATTTAGTACTCACTTTTTTCTTTAGTACTCAATTCTTTCCATTTAACTTTCTCTTTAGAGAACAGACTTAGATATTGTCACTGATTACATTATCAGAATCAAAAGGATGTGAATTGGGAACTTATTAAATCACAGTCCAGTACATCTGGAGGATGCAAGACTGGAGAATGGCGATAAGATTGGCTTGGCTAGTTGAACTTTTAGTGTCCAATGTATAGATTATTCTGATCTTAATAGTGCATCAATAGAACCGGTCCCTGGTGCCCAAAAAGTTTGGGACCACTGCTGTATTTGATCTTCACAGATCAATTCCTGGTTTGTACTTGGATAGAAGCATCCAGTCCAGAGTTATAGCTTGTAAGAGAAATTAGGGGAGGGGGGGAAATCTCAGAAGTCTTCTGTATTGTTACCAAGAAATTTGCATCAGTAAATCCATGTAAGGCACCCTTAGTTGAACTTGTTTCAAAGGCTCCATGCTTTTTAGTCCATCTTGGAGACTGGGTGTTCTGAAGACCCTTATATAAAATTAGCATATATTTTTTTGTTTTATTTGTTGGCTTCCTAACTAATACATGTGCTTAGTCAAAGGGTCAGTTTGGGCATTTTGCTCCTCTGCACTTTCTCTTCCTCTTTTATTGGTGTTGCTGGGTGTCTATTCAGATGTGTAGCCTTCCCTTGATCATCTGCTCTTTGCTTATTGTGATATCTACTGTTTTAAGATCTAGCACAAAATGTTGGCAGCCAACTACATGGCAGCTGTGCAGCCATGAGGTAGTGGTGAATTTTGTAGAAGATGGCAGGTTAGTACTATTAGTTAATACTCTTTGAATAAGGTTTATTCAAGGCTATCTGACATCTCTGCCCTAGGCACCTCACAGAAATGGAGTGATGAAATATACATAAAGTTCTTGATTTCTCTCAGTGAACAATCAGATAATAACTTGATTTTTCTAGCTTAATGCTTTTCCTTTCCAGTTTATTTGGGTTTGATAAGCAAAACACACAGCAAGTTTCTAATAGCATTGTTCAAAAGGAGAAAATAATGGCATCTGCCACTATTACGAGGATATTCAGCCCTAAAAGAAAACAAACAAAAAATCCCTTCCTAGCAACCCAGCAAGCTAAATTAGACTCAAGTAACGATCGATTTGTCATTGATCAAACTATCAGCAATTTCAAATGAGATGTCTCTACTTTGTCTCCAGCACTAGTTGTGATGTCACATTGGCCCGTATTCTTCAGTTATGAGAGTCTTCTTTTGATTGTGGAGCCACTGCTTTGTTCTTATTTCCAGAGTTCAATTTGAGCAATTCTGTCTTCTCTGTGATTGCTGTTTGACTATCATCTACTTATCAACTAATAAAAGAATCACCCTACAATATAGTCTACAATCTGAAAAATTCTACCTGAACAGGTAGAATTAACAGAGGAGCCTTCCTATATAATCCTATTTATACAAAGAGAAAAGGGATGAAAACTAGATGGAATCTTTACAATTCCATCTGGTTTCATTTCATTTTCATTTATTTCGACTTATATGCCGCCCTTCTCCCCAGACTCAGGGCGGCTCACAACAGAAATAAATAAAGGACATCCTAAAGTACTCTTTCTGAATGTGTGGAGCTACAACCTGTCTCCTCAAAAAGACTAGTTTTTACTCATTCCTCGCTTTCTACAGTATTGGAAGAAGTAAAAGATAACAAGAACAACACAACCAATAAGAAAAAGTAAATACTGAAATATAAACCCAAAAGATCATTCTCAAACCACCCTCCCTGCAATGAATGCATATTTGAAACAGGTAACTTATTGAAGGAAGTAATTAGTAATTAGTTTAGCTAGGCCAGGGGTAGGCAACCTTGGCTCTTTTATGACTCATGGACTTCAACTCCCAGAATTCCCGAGTGAGCTAGGCTGATTGTATTGTTTTTCCTGAATTGCAACTGATAGTATATGAACATCATAAGTAGGCCCAGTTATCCAAGGAGCCACCCGTCCCCAATTACATCCACCCAGGCATAGGATATGTTTCAGGTGCCACCTGCCAAGGTCTTGGCTGGTCTAGGAGGCAGGCCTTCTCTGCCGCAGCCCCAGCCTTATGGTACAGTGTTCCTCCCCCCCCCAGTGAGGTTAGCTTTCTCCTTGTTATTGTTCCATAAATCCCTCAACTAATGTGACCCAGCGAATAAAGGAATTGGATTTCAGAATATGCCCAGATGTATGATTTGTTCAAGAATGTAATCAATTTCTCATGCAAGTGCATAACCGAGCTGCTTTTAAAATGTTATGACTGTCTCCGGACAAACTTATAGAACACAGACATACATGCACAGCATGATTCTAAAGCAGTTTTTCATGATGGCTGAAGAATTCTGGGTATTGAAGTCCACACATCTTGAAGTGGCCAAAGTTGGGAAACAGTGTTCTAAAGGTTACAGCACAGTATTTAATGTTTGATGGGATAGTTGTTAATTTACTGACTCATTTGGTATTTCAGAAACAAGGTTCACCTTTGCGCATTCAATTGATTTTCTATTTTGAGGTGTTGTGCTTGCTAGAGGAAAAAATGGTTTTCTAAACCTCTAGAAGTCAGATAATGCAGAAGTAATGTGTTCTGCCTAAATCGTGTTGGTTTCCACTATATACTCTGGTTTTGCTGAGTGTTGCACAATGTTTCATTTTCAAGGAGGCCAAGCAGAGGGAGAACATATGATCAGAAAAGGAAAGCTAATAACTAAGAAAACAAAATCACAAATGCAGACAACAAATTAAGTTTGTTACCGTGCATACATTGCATGGCAGAACGGTTAAATATTTATTAAAAATCAAATAAAATGCCTCAGATATTAATAGAAAAAGGCTGCAAGGAGCACTCATGTTAAAAATATTTGTTGGGAGCTAGTATTAACTGCAGCATATGACTAGGTTCACACAGCACATTCAGCCATGGCTTGCTTAACCCTGATTTGTTTGTTATGCTATTTGGCAGTCAATTCCAAACAAGCCAAAAAATGTACACCTTGAAAAGGACAAGCTGAAGTTCTGAGAGCATAATCTGGGTTTTAGATTAGGGAATCTGAATAAAAAAAATTAGCAGGGCTAGATTTAAAGCTTGTGCTTTGGTCTCTATGTTATTCTTTATATATTTCTAAGGGGAATTTTATGAGAAAGTTTCCGTATTGCACCATCACACGTCTTCAGAAATAACATTGCTTATTCTCTAATTTCAAATTTATATTTTTCGATTCTCTTGATTGCACGAGTAGAATCTTCCTTTTGGATTGTACTCCATATAACCAGATACAGTATTTCTAAATATTAAGTGAAAATAATAGACCATGAAGGAGGCAACTAAACCTCATAAGGAAACTGCAGGTAGGTATACTGAGGGGGTGTAGATGGTTTTGAGGGAGGCTGAGCAGCTGCTGTAAATACTGTTACGTTTTACCATCATACCACATTTTTTCTCCAATAGAAAATGCTGGTTCTTAGATCTCTAATGTCTAATACTTCCTTTTTTATGTTGCACTGTTGAGATCTGTTTGAGAAGGAGGAAATACTTTAGGTTTCTTGACTATTTTGTATTAGCATTTTGCTTTCCTTGTACTACAGGAAGTACCGTTTCAGTGGCATATATGGGTGGGCCAACCAAGCCATTTATTTTCTTGAAACCTTTATTTTGTAGTCTTAGTACTTGAAGGGTTCCACTGTGCTTATTCTTAGAAACTGATCTCCACCTCCATTGTGATCAAAGGAGCCTGTGTTTATATAAATTGATGAGCGTGGTTTCATCTTAGAATTTGCCCTTGCATCCAGTACACTGCAGTGATGCATTAGGAGTGACTATATGAGAATCAGATTATTTAAGGATTTATATAGCCACCCCTATTACGAACCACAGCCCTGGATGGTTCACAAACTATAAAACAGTTAACAAACAACCACAATAAAAACTCAAGGGCCCTTGGGGCAATAATCTTCCACACATCAGCATGCCACCTTGTTGAGTTCCTTCTGCCCCAATGCTTATGGGCAAAACCAGCTCTTCAAGGCCTGATAAAGATACAAAAATATGAAAGAATGGAGAGGGTGACAGACAAAAGGGAGAAAGAAGAATCACTGCTGCAATTAAATCCATCCTCGTTTTTCTTCTTCTCTTTCCTTCCAGTTTTTCCCATTTTGGCCCACCAGTTGGCCTCTTATAATATTGTGCCCCAGCTATCCAGGAAGAAATGAAGGGAAGAATGTCTCTCCCCAGCCACCATTGTCTGATTGGGAGAATAGTAGAAAGTCAGCAAGGTGTTTAAGATAAGATAAGATAACCTTTATTGTCATTTTTATACTGTGGGCACAATGGCACACATCAAAAATGAAATTTAGTTGCCCGCTCTCAAAGTGAAACATATACATGACACACACCTAAACATACTATGAACAACATATGTACAGACCCACATCCCTACATATACGTAGCAAATAAATATTAAATATTGTCCATCTTGAATATATAATGGAAGGAGGAAGCTTGAGAGTTCGCAAGGTTAATGCTGTATGGAATGACTGGAATTTTTTGGGAATGACTTAGAACAAGAAGAATGGCATGTTCTTTTGAGTATGTGAGAGAGAAAGCATGTATGTGTGGTGCAGAGACAGATATTGAAGGTATATGAGAGAGTATGATGAGGTTAATGGATCTTATGGGCTGGGAATATGGGATGTAAAAGTGTTGGAACTTGAGAATATAGGATGAGAGTTGGAAAAACATCTTTTAAAAGGGTAAGAACTGGGCTTCCAAAGAGCAGCTTTGTGTTTTGGAATTCAGATACCATCTCTATCTTTTTTTTTTATTTATAAAAATTCTTTTATTAAAACAATTAACATTGAACATAAAAACATATTGTGCAGCAATCATCATGATACCTTGCAGCAATCATCATGACACCTTGCAGCAATCATCATGACACCTATACCATCTCTATCTTATGTGTCAATTCTTGGGCAAGTTACTATTTTTACAGCTTTGAGACTGCTGCATCCTCCACAAAAGCTGGTCTGGATAGGATCTGTATCAACTTGTACGAATTGCCCATTGATTCAAAAAGACTTGAGACAAAGATGGTTGCACAGTACATTCAGAGATGAGTGTGTATGGTGCATGGGTTGGATTGAGCTGCAGGATCATGTATCCCCCCCCTTTTGCTCTGTTCAGCACCTTTTATTTCATAAAGGTTTTAGTCATATAAAAAGAAACTGAACTATGATCAAGGTATATACTCAGAAATGTTGCATATGAAAGCAAAGCTAATTCTGTTCTTCGGGCAGGTTTTTTAAAGAAAATCATAATAATCTCAAAGATGTATTTGTATGTGACATATGTGAGTGCAGTAGCTAGAATTATCAGCAACAGAATGTTTGGGGGAGGCAGCAGATAATTTGCCAGAAGAAAGAATATGAATAACAGAGTAACAGAAAAACACAGTTGGAAGGGACCATGGAGGTCTTCTAGTCCAACCCCCTGCTCAAGAAGGAAACTCTATACCATTTTAGACAAATGGTTGTCCAATCTCTTCTTTAAAATTTCTAGTGTTGGAGCACCCACAACTTCTGGAGGCAAGTGGTTTCACTGATTAATTGTTCTAACTGTCAGGAAATTTTTCCTTAGTTAATAATAATAATAAAGTTGGAAGGGACCTTGGAGGTCATCAAGTCCAACCCCCTGCTCAGGCAGGAAACCCTATACCATTTCAGACAAATGGCTGTCCAGTGTCTTCTTAAAAACTTCCAGTGTTGGAGCATTCACCACTTCTGGAGGCAAGTTGTTCCACTGGTTAATTGTTCTAACTGTCAGGAAGTTTCTCCTAAGTTCTAGGTTGCTTCTCTCCTTGATTAGTTTCCATCCGTTACTTCTTGTCCTGCCTTCAGGCGCCTTGGAAAATAGTTTGACTCCCTCTTCTCCATGGCAGCCCCTGAGATATTGGAATACTGCTATCGTGTCCCCCCTCGTCCTTCTCTTCATTAAACTAGACATACCCAATTCCAGCAGCCTTTCCTTATATGCTTTAGCCTCCAGTCCCCTAATCATCTTTGTTGCTCTTCTCTGTACTCTTTCTAGAGTCTCAGCATCTTTTTTACATTGTGGTGACCAAAACTGGATGCAGTATTCCAAGTGTGGCCTTACCAAGGCATTGTAAAGTGGTATTAATACTTCACATGATCTTGATTCTATCCCTCTGTTAATGCAGCTCAGCACTGTGTTGGCCTTTTTGGCAGCTGCAGCACACTGCTGGCTCATATTTAAGTGATTGTCCACTTGGACTCCGAGGTCCCTCTCACAGTTACTACTATTGAGCAAGGTAGCCCCTATACTATACCTGTACATTTGGTTTTTCTTGCCTAAATGTAGAACCTTACTTTTTTCACCATTGAATTTCATTTTGTTAGATAGCGCCCAGTGTTCAAGTCTGTCCAAATCCTCCTGTATCCTAAGCCTGTCTTCTGGAGTGTTGGCTATTCTTTCCAGCTTGGTGTTGTCTGCAAATTTGATGATTTCCCCATCTATCCCCTTGTCCAAATCGTTGATGAAGATGTTGAAGAGCACTGGGCCCAGAACAGAGCCCTGGGGCACCCCACTACACACTTTCCTCCATGTTGATGTGGTTCCATTGAGGACCACACGCTGAGTACGGCCGGTCAGCCAGCTACAGATCCATCTGGTGGTGATGCTGTCTAACCCACATTTTTCTATCTTATCAAGTAGTAGGTTGTGATCTACTTTATCAAATGCCTTACTGAAGTCCAAGTAAATTATATCCACAGCATTCCTCTGATCCACTAATTTTGTCACTTGGTCAAAGAATGCAATAAGATTTGTCTGGCGTGATCTGTTTTTGACAAACCCATGTTGGCTTTTAGTAATGACTTTGTTTGCCTCTAGGTGTTCGCTGATTCCTTGTTTGATTATCTTTTCCAGAATCTTCCCAGGTATTGAGGTCAGGCTGATAGGTCTGTAATTTCCTGGATCCATTTTTTTCCTTTTTTGAAGATGGGAACTACATTAGCTCTTTTCCAGTCCTCCGGTAGTTCCCCAGTGCTCCAGGATCTTTGAAAAATATAGTTCAATGGTTCTGAGTTCACATCTGCCAGTTCCTTGAGAACCCTGTGGTGTAATCCATCTGGTCCTGGTGATTTGAACTCGTCTAGGCTGGACAGGTGCTCACTTACCGTTCTAGGTTGCTTCTCTCCTTGATTAGTTTCTATCCATTGCTTCTTGTTCTGCCTTCTGGTATTGACATCCTCTTCTCTGTGGCAGCACCTTAGATAATGGAACATTGTTAGTCCTTCTTTTCATTAAACTTGACCAGGGGTCTTCAAACTTGGCACTTTTATGGACTTCAACTCCCAGAATTCTTCAGCCAGGCAAGCTGGCTGAGGAATTCTGGGAATTGAAGTCCATGACTCATAAAAGGACTGAGTTTGAAGACCCCTGAACTAGACATTGACAATTCTGCAACTGTTCTTTATATGTTTTAGCCTCCAGTCCCCTAATCATCTTTGTTGCTCTTCTCTGCACTCTTTCAACATCGTTTTTGTATTGTGGTGACCAAAACTGGATGTTTTATTCCAAGTGCTATCTTACCAAGACATTATAAAGTGGTATTGACACTTCACATGATCTTGATTCTATCCCTCTGTTAATGAAACTACACTCTTCCTAGATGCTTATATTTCTCCCCTACAATGATGAATCAGTTTTTAATGTGCCTTCCTTCTTGATTTTCCTCATGATATATGTATTTTTCTGTGTGTGATGTTCATGCCATGCTGCTGAAAAAGTAATAGACCTTATTCAAGCTCTTGCCTCACAGATAAATCTTGAAAACTATTTCCCCTAACCTTGTGTTGTCTGGCCCAGCCCAAGGGAGGTAAAAAACCCGCCAGGCCCACGCGCGCCAAAAATCTTCCCTGCGCCCGCCGCTGCCCCCTAGCCTTACCTTCGCTGGCGCCCATTTGGGGGGGCGGCAGGCAGGCCCAGGTGCTCCTGGGTGGCTGCAGCAGCGACGGCGCAGGGCGACCACGGGCTGGGCCACCAGCTGGCCCAGCCCAAGGGAGGTAAAAAATCCGCAGGGCCCCACGCGCGCCAAAAACCCTCCCTGCGCCCGCCTGCCTCCCACCTCCCACCCCTGGCCCTCTTTTACTTACAGTTTTACTAGTTGCTCAGCAGGGAGGGGTGGAAACTTCCGGAGAGCTTGCCTTCGCTGCAGACAACGTGCAGCACCGTTTCCAGACTCGGACTTTTGGCGGGCTCAGCAGGGCGGAGACAGCCTGGACAATTCCTTTTGGCTTTTGAAAGCCAATAGAATAAGAGGGAGTAGCACAGCTAAGGAAAAGGGGGGGAAAATGGCGGACTGCGTTGTTTGGGGACCCCCGTGAAATGGTCGTTCGACCCCAAATGGGGTCGCGACTCACAGGTTGAGAACCGCTGCTCTGAAGGAAAGGAGTTCAAAGGAGGCAGGTTTATGGCTACTCCCATTTCCTCACTCTTAAGCAAGCTCTGATCTCTACTACTTATGCTTCTAAATATTTTCATGTTTCAGGGATCATACTAAAGCTCCAATAGGTCAGTAGTTTATACTGTAATGGGGAAAAAAGTTCCCTCCTGTTCCCCCCCCCCCAGAGAAGCATATGACTTTCACAAATTGTTCAATGGATTTTGTTTTGGGAAAGTTGTGAGAGTTAACTGTTTTTAAGCTTGCATGTGACAGTTTTCTTGTATGTGGCTGTCCTGGAATATGAAGGTTCCTGGATTTGGCAGTGCCAGCTGCCAAAGAACTGTTTTGAACTATTTTCCTGAATCTAAGGAGATAAGAGCCAATCACATCTCCAGGAAGACTGTATTCCATAATGCAGGGATCACTACTGAGAAGGCCTGTCTCTGAACTCACTGTTTGGCTTCACATGGGGGGTGGGGGTGCAGACCCACTTTTCTGCACCACCCATGACATTGTTGCAGTGGTTGGATTTGCACATAGTCAAACCTGTCATATTAAGACTTAACCAAGGCAGGGTCCTATGTCCCCTTGAAACGTTCCCAAATAAAGCTGTTTAGTTATGTGCAGATAGCAGTTATACCCAGCTGTTTTAAGGGAAGAGAGGAAAAGATATTAAAGTCTCCTTCAAGCTGGGCTTGATTCCTGCTGACTTCATGGACACGTCCCTGTAGTGTTTTTGGCAAAGAAAACTGAGAGGTGATTCAGTTGTTCTTAGCATTTTGAGATTAGCCAAATCAGCTGCTCCACCACCTGGTTGGACAAAATCTGATTCTGCAAAAGCATTTTTAAGGCTATCTCAATGACACCAGGAATGTCATCTATGTATAAATCCTAGCTTGAGAGGAGTTTTTCAGAATTGTCTTATCTCTTTTACATGTTGCGTTTATCCGGTGCAGATTTAGCAGCTTCTATTTTGGCATCCGGTGGGTAAACTCAGATTTTCAGGCTGAACAATTCCAAACCATTAGATTTCTACTAGGGAACAAAGTGTCAGAGGTAGCAAAATGGATTTAATTGTAGGGTAATTTTATTTGTTTTTCAGACTAAAAATTGATCAGAGATAAATTAATGAAGTCCAATTT
The DNA here is from genome assembly GCA_034064705.1 of Bothrops alternatus. Classification (NCBI taxonomy): domain Eukaryota; kingdom Metazoa; phylum Chordata; class Lepidosauria; order Squamata; family Viperidae; genus Bothrops; species Bothrops alternatus. The sequence goes on from JARGCV010000248.1 coordinate 15,677,102, forward strand.
GCATTTTGTGATATGAACTGAAATCTTCAATAGATCTAGATCAGGGATTTAAACAGAGTGAACATAGACATCATTTACCACTAGTTACAGTATGTGACAGCAAAAAAGAGACTTCAACCAGCCAGTGCAGTGGTAGGTGCCTAACCTTGTGATGTACGTCTCAAGCTTCCTGTCAATCAGCTATTCTTCTATGTGCTTTGCATCAACTCTTATTCTAGGAGCAGAAAACCAAAGTTTAAAACCTGTTCAATTTTTAAAACTTCACTGAGGTATCTAACTACTACTCAGCTCCTGTGAGAGGAAGTGATTCTGAATAATTCATATGAAATTCTTTTTAATGTCAATGGCTTACTTGTGTAGGAATAGGCTCACCTTTGTCTTCCATAGAATTTTTTGCTGGGCAGAATAGAAAAAAATAGTTTATTTTCATTTCTCATGACTTAGGGCTGCAAATAAGCAGAGCCTTGTTGAAACACAATTTCCCTCAGTATGAAAAACACAGAGGTGGGGTCACTCACCATCTTCACTTTTGTTTGCATAAATTACCTCAGAACAAAACCTCCCTCATTCACAAGGAATAGGCCTTTCCAATTACAGGAATTAAACTTTACATGGTTAAATGCTGGGCACCAATCACCTTCACTGATCACTAGCGGCACTTTAGTCTCCCTTCTGTATTCTTATTAATTAGATTTGATTATAACTCCTGGTAACAACTGAGAATATTTGGATAGCGGTGGTTTTCCTTTGGCTTCCAGAGTATTCAGGATGAAAGACATAAAGGTTTCTGAAGATCCCCTGAGCAGTGTTTGCAAATGGTTGCCTAATTCAGAGTTGCCAGAGAACATCAGTCCTTCACCCCACTCCATTAGCCTTTGTTTGCTACCGTATTCACAGAACAGGATAGAATCAACACATTCACTGAGGCAGAAGCTCTCACCTGAAAAAAGTAAGCTCATGGCTGAGCATCTGTGAAACAGGAAATGGATGGTGCTTGAAAATTGGCATTCATACCTAGAGATGAATTGCAGTTTATTGTCTCTAGGAGAGGAAGGGTCCCTGAGCAAATTTGCTGAAGGCATCTTTGGATTTGTACTCACATTAGGAGAAGCTCTGGACAATCTCTTTTGGGCTTTCACAGAGTGTTGCTTCTATTGTGCCAACAGAATGTATTGGAGAGTGAAAAGAGGTCACTGCAACTCAGGAGCACGGGAAAAGGGGACTAGTGTGGCATTATTTTATAGCTTGTTTTATGCAGTGTACATTTCCCATCTGAAAATGGTAAATGGTAGTGCCAAGAATGGATAAGCTTACCCTTCACACACAAAAATTATGATTAAACCAAGTTTTCTTTCTCCTGCTACTTAAGAGTTTGGCTGTGGTTCCGTCAAAATGCACGACCTCTATCTTCTTGAGTTTGTAAGATTCACTATAGAGGGAGATGCTGCTTTCAAATTAGAGGTGAACGTCATTGTAAAATGTATGTGCAGATTTATTATTTATTGGATTTATAATGCTGCCCAACTCCATAACATTCGGTTGGAATACAGCAGTAAATACAACAATAAAACAGTAAGAAATGCAAACTGCGTATGTCCAAAAAGGGCAATTCCTCAAAGAGTTAAAATTCTATAGGGGCTCAGCACTCATCCTAGCCCAAAACTTGAGGGAACAGCCAGGGCTTCTGAGACTTCTTAAACATTATGAGGCTAGGAGCCATGAGAATCTCGGAGGTGGGGTGTGCTTCTTCCTCTAGAGGGATATTATGGCAACTTTTTTGTGGACTGGGTGGCTTTGAGCAAGTGTTAATTCCTAGCAACTACCTGCTTCCTTCCTGGGGCTAGGAGAAAACAACTGGCCCAAGGTCACCCAGTTAGCTTTGTACCTAAGGCAGGACTAGAACTCACAGTCTTCTGCTTTCTAGCCTAGTGCCTTATCTACTACACCAAACTGACTTTCTCATTATAGGACTTAAACCTTGACAATAGAGTTGGGGAAAATGACAGACCTACGAGCCAGCTAGGATTCCAGCTGCTAAATCTTTGGCAAGAAACATGGTTGGTCTGAGCAAATATTTGGGAAACGCCACTCATTTTGTTTTCCCCAAGAAATTTATTCTGCAAGTGATGATTTTCCTTAGTATGAGGGATATATATATTTCCAAATCTGAAAAATATGTAAAGAAAAAATCCCTTAAGATTTGATACCACAAATCTTTTTTCTTTTTCTTTTTGCAAATTCTCCAAAGCTTGAGAAGAGATTCACTTGATAATATGTTGCCCTAGGAAACAATTATCTGAGGCTGCTAGAAAATGTTGCTGCCAATCCAGAGGCTATTTCTCCTAAGCAGAGCTTTGAAAACTCTCTTTTTTCCAGTGAAACAGCCAACTTTAAGCAAGACCTGTATATTGCTGTTCACTAATGGGAATGAATAGGACTTTTCAAATCCACAGGATGCTGCCATGGCTTGGCTGTGCTATATTCCCACTAAGTAATGAATAGAAATATGTTGATCCATTTCTCCTCTCCTTAGTTCTTTGCAAGGTTTTTTTTTTACAGTTGCTTTTAAAGTTGTTTGATGTTTGTGTTAAAAGATAGACCGCGCCTGTGTTTCTTTTGCCCACAGAATAAGATGTTTTATCTATTTTTAAAACCCAGTACATTGGCATCTGAATAATTGGTGACGTACAGACACTTACTGTTCTACAGTCCATGTGCTAAATCAATATCAAATTTGCAAGCTTGAATCAAGATATTTTGCTGCTTGAAGCAGAATCCAGGCTCATCCCTTAGCCAACATTTTAATCATTCTTTTTTCACCATTCAGACATCAATTCTTCTTTATATCTCTCTTCCCTAACCTATGTTAATGCCCCAAACAGTAACCTTCAACCTGAATAACCTTCATTCTGCCAAGTGAGCCAGCCTAATTAGCTTTTCACTTAACCCTTCTCATCAATTTATTAATTATTTTTGATCATTAATAAATAGCTAAAACAAACAATTGACATGCTACATATCCGGCAAGAAAGAAACATGTTTCCTGATAAGTGTTTTGTCCATGCAAATCTTTTTAAATATACAACATATAAAAGTATTCAACTTTGACTTTGCCCAACTCCAGTTTTAAGCGATTCAAACCAACAAAATTGGCAACCTATGTGTGTGGATATTTTAGTTCCCAGTCTTAACAGGTACAGAAACTACCAAGTCTTACTGAGTAGGTACAAAAATTAATTAGGCATTTGCACACATATTATTAGATATGAAAAATAATTTTGTTTATGTTGTCTGCAAGAAGTGTCTTTCTATTCAGATTTAGATATGGCTGCAGACAATCTGATGTAGATGCAGTGGTACCTATGGAACTGTCTTTTGGACTGAGGGATTTATTATTGTGTTGTGCTGATTGTTGCTTCCAGACTGCTTGCCTCCCGAAAGCCTTGTGCATCCAATTAACTGCTTAGATCTTTCCACTAGTCTCTTGGAGACTAATGGGAAGGAAAACAGTTCAGGTTTCTCAGTCATCTGGTGTCTTCTCATTTACTCTGGAGAGAGCAGGTGAGTGAAATTTCCCAAGACGGCTAGAGAGGGCGTTCATTGGACAATCCCACAACAGCTAAATGTAATTTCTGTTGTTGGCAAAACCAACTACTAATTCAACAGGTCTCTGACTCTAAAGTTCTGTGTTAAAACTGTAACCTTTCCTTGCCCCTAACTGGGACAAGATTTTGCAGTGCAAAGTACATGTCCTTTGTTCTTTGTGTATCAGCACATTCTGACCTCTTGATTTCAAATTTCTCTAATAAACATTACCCAAGAGTGAACTGTAGATTATATCGTTACACATGGCTGGGTTTCTTAAAAGTTTGTTTGCCATTGTTGTTGATTGTTAATCTGCTTTCTGTTATCAGCATGCCAAAATTTAAGGCTAGCTTTCCATTTTGCTTTAGGTTCTTATGAAACGGACAGTGGAAGAAATGGCTTTTTTTTCTCATCTAGAGAGAGCATGTGGAGGCAGCGCAATTTATTCAAAGTAAATAGCAGAGCGTGAATGTTCACTTCTTAGATGTGATCCTGAAAATCATACTGTGTCTAAGATGAAGTGGATTTGAGAGGTTGCAATTTTTCAAGATTATTGTAGAACAAACTGGATTTCTTTGAGAGACTCACAAAACTAAGGCGACCAACTTTTTTACAATGAAAAGGAGGACACAAATAAATTGAAGAAAAAAATATCATAAATAAAAGAAACATTTTATTAATTGCAACAATAATACAGACAACTTGCATGTGCAAAGTTTGCCAGCAGGGTGTTTTGGAGCGCTCAGCAGCAATTCCTATTGGCTTTTGAAAGCCAATAGTGGGAGTAGCACAGCTCATGCAAAAGTTGAAAAAAAAAACCATCAAAAAAAGGTGCTGAGTGTTCTATGAGGGAAAAAAAAGCCCTGCAGATTAGTCTTCAAATATTGAAAAGGAGGACATGAAGGAGGACACTTTTTGAGGGAGGACAGAACTTACAAAAGGAGGACTGTCCTCCCTAAAGGAGGACGGTTGGTCACCTTAAAAACCATGTTTCATTTTTATGGGTCTTTGCATTGTGACATAATTTCAAACAAACTCCTTCCAGAAAGAATATGCAAGACTCAGGCAGTGACAGTATTGATAGTCCTTACCTTAATTGCCTTCCCCTAGACCTAAACCACAGTAACTAATCTAATCCGGACAATATGTCAGTAAACAACTGTGATTATGAGTGGGTGTACCAGAAACATCTACTTTGCCAAATTAAATGAAGAAGAAAAGTACAAGAAATGCAGGACTTTAAAAAAAACAAACACTCTCCTCCTCCTCATGAAAGCTCAGTCTTTGAATTTTGCTATGAGTCATGGACAGGTTATCTAAAATGGCATTCCAGTAAACAACTTATTTAGATGTGGGGCCCTGCTGAGCCATGATATAGACCATAATATAGCATTGGAGAGACAGGAAAGTCCACGTTTGCCTATCCTATGGCCAGGTTTCCATATCTACCTAATCCTGATGTATATATGCCACATTTTAGCTACCTATACCCTACGTATAGCTCTTGTTATCTTAAAAATGGCCAGGTAAATAACTACTGGAGATTAGTGAATGGTAAATATATACTTAGCTTTTTAAAGAATAACCAGGACAGTCTTTTTTTCATTATAGCTTTCTTCTCACAGCTGTGGATGCCAGAATTATTTGCTCATCAGGTTACTTCCTGCAGGATGGCATTCCTCAAACTGCTATAATTTTGAATATCTTCCAGGTCTAGGAACAAATGTGTATATTATTTTCCCTTTATTAGCCTACAATGTAGAGTCTCCATTCAGTTGGCCTTCCCACCTGATGACTTCATGGACATGTGCAAGTGGTTTGCTTGGCAGCAAAACTAAAATGGTTTGCTGTTAACTTCTTCTAAGAAACCAGCATTACATTATTTTTTTAAAAGAGAGTAATTAAAGGACGATAACCCTAACCCTTAATGGAATTAAGTGCTTGTTTGGGTCATTTGGCAGATGTATTGGGTAATGTAAAATTAGAAAGCCTGCCTGTGAGCCGAAACTGATTTACAAAATGATTGTATTGTTTTATCAGTAGCTCTAATGCAGGGGTGTCAAACTGCCGGCCCACGGGCCAGTTTCATCATACTGAAGCCGCACCCACCCCACTGCCAGTAATGCAACACGTCACGTGACGTGGTGAGCTTGACACCCATGCTCTAATAGAACTGTGGGTCTTACATTTTAGAAACTCTCATACATGCTAGGCAGATCATGCAATTGTTTGAGACAGAGGTTGCTAGGCAGCTAGAGAAATGGATTTATATGGCTAGTCAACCAGAAAGACTTTTTCACCGGCATACAGTACAGACAAGTAGCAGGAGGATTGGGGCTTGAAAGCACAGATTCATATCCTGGTCAGACTCCAATAAGATAAAATCTATGCAGATCCAGAGAGAACAAAGCTAAGAGATGAGAGAATTGTCTTGATGTCTTTATCTTATGGAACCTATACATGTAGAACAGCACATGCATATGGCGGTTCCTTGCAAGGATGATTCCTGAATGTTCAGAATTCCTGTATTGCTCAGAGATTTCACAGTAAGCACATTTGTTTTCTTTGAAAGTAGGCAAAAGCTGTTTCAATAATTCTTTAATACAATATTTGGTTTGCTTGAAAATTAGTGCAATGATTTCTAGCATTTGTAGAAATACTAATACTAACATTTCCTGTAATTGGTCCAGTGAAAGTTACTTGTCCTTCCTATCTGGGGGTTTAATCAGACATGTAGATAGATAATAATGTTGGTGGAAACTGGTTTTTCTTTTTTTCCCCCTTTCAGTCCCCATTTTTTTTTTTTCAATGTTCTTTCCCAGGTTCAGGAGCCTGAGACCAGTTCCTGAGCTTCACTGGGACCAAATCCTTATAATATAGGTGACAGAGAGCTCTGAATCTGGCTCTTTATGCTCTTTCTCATATTGTTGAGAATTTCATACTTTGAAACACATAACCAGGCTATTAATAAATCTTTAACTACATTTAGTTGATAGTTAGATGATCTCTCTCTCTCTCTCTCTCTCTCTCTCTCTCTCTCTCTCTCTCTCTCTCTCTCTCTCTCTCTCTCTCTCTCTCTCTCTCTCTCTCTCTCTCTCTCTCTCTCTCTCTCTCTCTCTCTCTCTCTCACACACACAACACACACACACACACACACACACACACAAATTTTTGTTTCGATGCTTACAATTGTAGAATCAGAGTTTAATTTGTTAAATCACCAGTTACCATGTGGACATATTCTACCCCACAATCTCCTGTTTTTACCACCATTCCTGTTCTTTTACTACGTAGTTGAAATCCTCCTGAATTGCAAGTACCACCACATTGCAGACTCTTTTTTGTCTTCTCTGCTCCAGTGCCCCTCCCTTTCATGCTCTCTGACCCTTATCTTACTATTTAAAGGAAATCAGGGGGAAAAAAGGCTGCTGCTGAATCAGCTAACTTGTCTGATAAGGTCATCTCTTTGTCCTTTTTTGAAGATGACTCAGCAATTTGTATGGAGACTATATAGATATTTTGGGCTTCACTAGTGGCTTCTAGGCCATAAAAGTGTGTGCTTTGATAAAATATTGCCTGAATCTTTCCCCTCAACTACAGAACTAAAATGGTAGCTTTATTACTCTTTTGGGTAGCAAGAGAAAAAGTGCTAGTTGTAGTACATTGGAGTAGCACCTATTTTACCATATTTCCTCCTTCAGAAATTTTGCTCTAATATAATAGAGACAGATGGCAACTGTTCTCCTTTCTAAATGTCTTAATGCTACTGTCTGGACAAAGTAGCCTCATCTATAACTTGGTTTCCTACTTCTCAAAATTACCCCCAGCATTTTTGGCAAGTGTAAATCTGTATTGCTGGCAAACTCAATTTTGTTTAATATTTTACAAGATTGTGTTGAAGGACTGGACTGTGAATAAGGAGCAGCTATGATCAGCAAGTAGTCAGGTTAGGGAGAAGTCTGTATTTTTTTAAGGAGTGGCTATGCAATTCTCCAGTAGTTTCTTGCTTATGAGTTTGATTGATTATTGTTCCAAATAATAATACAAGTAACTCTACAAAAGGAAGCTGGGACATAAAATTATAGCTATCCAGCATACGCAGATCCAAAGCAATAGAATAGAAACATATGTTCAAGCAGGAAACTCTGTACCATTTCAGACAAAGTATTGTCCAATCTGTTATGTCCTGAGCCTGCTGAAGCATTCAGCAGGCTCAGAAATGTTGCAAAGGGTCCCGGGCAGACCCAAAGCTGCCCGGGACCAGACTGGCTGTCTCCAGCCTTGTGGGCATGCGCAAGGCGGGAGACAGCCTCTGCAATCATTGGTTGACATTGTCCAGGTCTGGAACATTATAAAAGGCCTGTGTGCCATTTTGGTTGTTGTTGATAGTAAGAAGGAAGCTTGTGTCTCTGCTTAATGTGTCTCTGCTTAATGCCTCAACCCTGCAAACATAAAACTGGCGACGAAGGTGGGATCGCTGCAGGCAAGAGGAAGATCTACCAAACAATTTAGGACTCACAGAAGGTCCTAAAGTCTGGGAAGTCAACGTCCAGCATAGCAACTCAGCTTGTCAGCACAGCATCGCTGGACCCCTTCCCCCAAGACGAGGCTTGCAGCGAAGGCATTAACGAGACTGTAAGACTTAAGATGTCTAAGATTGGCCGGTTATCTGATTTTGATGTGTCCCACCCAGAGCGCTGGAACTCATACTTGGCTCGGGTGGAAAACTATTTCAGGGTCAATCAGATAAGGGAAGACGGCCTTAAAGCGGCAACTCTGCTATGTGTCTGTGGACAGGAAACATTTGACATAGCAGAGAATCTGGTGGCCCCTACGCTTTTGGAGTCAGTAACTTACAGTGACTTGAAGAAAATGCTTAAAGATCATTTCCAGCCTAAACTTTCTGTAATCGCTTGGAGGCACGCATTCGACCAGAGGCCGGGTGAGTCTGCCACGGACTTTATTGCTGCCTTAAGACAAGCGGCCAGGCCTTGTGAATTCAAGGACCTGGAGGAGAGTCTGCGGGATCGTTTTGTGTGTGGCCTAAGGAGCAGGGAGCTGAAACAAAAGATTTTCGCCAAGGAAGAAGTTTCATTCCAAGATGCCTTGTGAGAGGTTGCAGCTGAAGAAGCAGTGGGCGGTGCTGTGAAAGCTTTGCGGCTCACCAGAAACCCTCCAGCCACCGTGACTGTCCATCAAGAGGTCGCTCAAGAAGATCCAGAACCGGATCCTGAAGAGGAGATGGATAGGCTACACCAGCCAGCAGAGAGAAGGCCGAAGGAGCGTCCAGACAAGGCCCCAGCATCTCCTAAGTGCTTCGGGTGTGGAGGATGCCACAAGCTCGCCGACTGCAGATTCTGCTCTGCCATTTGCCGGGCATGTGGCAGGCAAGGCCACATTGCCTCCGTCTGTTTGGGCTGTCAGAAGTCCAACCTCGGGAAGAATTGCTTCAGAAAGGTACCAGGGTCCCCAGCCAACACAGGGTGCGTTTCTGCGCATCGCGCAGGAGTATTCTTACGACAGGGACACACAAGCCCCTTAAGAAAAAGCTTTGCATTGAGTGAAGTTGCAAGGGGTTCCCTTGTCAATGGAGTTGGACATAGGGTCCGCTCTATCGGTCATTTCACATGACACCTTCAAAAGGATTTGCAGCAGTAGTGATCTTCAAGTCAAACTCAGGCCATCGAACTTAATTCTCACTGACTTCCAGAATTCCAGAGTCAGCGTGAAGGGGGAGGCTACGCTCAAAGTGCAGCGTAAGGCTTTTGAAGGCCTACTAGATGTGGTGGTTGGAGGTATCGTACGAGTCTCATTGGACTCGATTGGTTCGAGGCCCTTGGAATCCAAGTAACTGGGTTTCACAGTTTGCAGGCCTTGCAGAAGTCTGCAAGGAGTTTGCTGATGTGTTTAGCACAGAGCTTGGTTCATACAAGGGGCCTCCCATTGCTCTACGCTTAAACCCAGCTATCACACCTATTAGGATTAAGCCTAGAAGGGTGCCTTTTGCTCTCAAAAGCAAAATTGACACAGAGCTGGAGAAGCTGCTCCAGCAGGGCATCTTAGAACCTGTGGACTCTAGGCCATGGGAAAACCCCATTGTAACGCCTCTAAAGGCTAATGGAGAAGTCCGAATTTGTGCGGACTATAAATGTACATTGAACAAAGCGCTACAACAGCATGCATATCCAGTGCCTGTGGTAAGCCACATTCTGGCCTCCCTCAAGGGGGGGCGAATTTTCGCAAAGCTTGATTTGGCACAGGCCTACCAACAGTTACCTGTTGATGAGGAAACAGCTGAGGCTCAAACAATCGTAACACACAGAGGAACCTTTAAGGTCAAAAGGCTGCAGTTTGGGGTTAAAGTAGCCCCTGGCATATTCCAAAGTGTCATGGAGCGCACACTTTGTGGTATTCCTGGAGTCTGTCGCTACTTTGATGACGTCCTCATTGCTGAGGAGTCATCTCTAAACTTAGCTAAAAGATTAAAGGCTGTCTTGCTTCGTTTCCGGCAAGCGGATCTGAAACTGAAGCAAGATAAATGCAAAATTGGAGTTACTTCCACTGAATTCTTAGGTTTCAGAATTGATGCTCAAGGCATCCATCCTGCTGAATCCAAGCTTCAAGCGATTCAGCAGGCCCCAAGTCCCAAGTCCAAAAGCGAGCTTCAGGCTTTCCTGGGACTCCTAAATTTCTATCACTCATTCCTACCTCACGAGGCTGCAGTGGCTGAGCCGTTACACTGGCTCTTGGATAAGCAGGCTCCATGGCAGTGGACTAAGGTCCATGAAAGGAGTTTCAATGTGGTTAAGCTTACTCTCTTCAAATGCTGTATTAGCACACTTTAATGAGAAATTGCCTGTATGCATCGCATACGATGCATCCCCTTATGGGGTGGGAGCAGTACTTAGCCACCTGAAGGCTGATGGGACCCAAGTCCCTGTGGCCTATTATTCAAGGACTCTGTCATTTGCAGAGCGTAATTACGCTCAGATTGACAGGGAAACCTTGACCATAGTGGCTGGCATAAAGAAATTTTATGATTTCTTATATGGTCGCCACTTCATGGTCTACACAGGCCATAAGCCTTTGCTGGGTTTGCTTACCACAAACAAATAAACAAACACCACACATTATTTCCCCACGTATGCTGAGATGGTCTATTTTCTTGTCAGCATATGACTACACTTCAATTCACAAACCTGGAAAGGAAATGGGCCATGCAGATGGCCTCAGCAGATTACCTCTAAAACAGATAGAGGCAGATCCTGCTCCTGCTATTAACATTCTCTCCATTCAGGAGTTACCTGAATTTCCCCTCAATGCTAGGGACGTGGCTGCAGAAACTGCCACTGATCACACGCTTACACGCGTGCTGACATGGGTGTTGTCAGGATGACCTGACATGTGACCAGATACTGAGTTTCAAAGCTTCTGGCAAAGGAAGCACGAACTTTCCACATTCAAAGGGTGCCTGTTATGGGGTAGTAGGGTAGTCATCCCAGTCTCATTGAGGTATAGAATCTTGCTCTCTCTGCATGAGGGACTTCCAGGCATAGTACGGATGAAAGCGCTTGTGCGCAGCCATCTCTGGTGGCCTGGGCTCAATAAAGCCATTGAGGCCCAGGTGCACAGGTGCCAAGTGTGTCAGCAGTCAAGGCCTGAAATGCCTCAGGCCTCAGTGCATAGGTGGGAGGAAACACAAGCCCCTTGGTCAAGGGTACATATAGATTACGCTGGGCCCTTTCAGGGGCAATTCTTCCTTCTCCTCGTTGACAGCCATTCCAAGTGGCTAGAGGTTGTTCCTTTCTCCAGCATGGTGGATGTAGAATCCACTGATTGGGTTATTTCAGCCTTCCTGCTCAGAGAGACTAAGTCAGAGCTTTAGTCACACCTCCCTTTGGGTGTGTCTTCCCAGTTTTGACTTAGTCTTAGGCTTAGCAGGATCGCAAGAAATTGACTCCAGATAGGGTTTTTTGCTAATTTGATATTTCAATTGGAATTTTTTTCTCAGTAACTTTAAATTTTTTTTCCAAATTAATTGTTTTGGCTGGATTATTGAGGACTCTGTCCCTCATTGAGGTCAGAGCCTTTCGGCTCTTGCAGGGCCCATTCCCCCCTTGCTCGGCCTGTTTGGCCAAATTGGTTTCAGGCTCCCTAGGGAGGTGCTTTTTCCAACCTTTCCTCGCCCGGTTCGGATCGCGGGATCTTTGCCTCACATGGACTTCCAGATGTCCTGATTTCAGATAATGGCCCCCAATTTATCTCTTTTGAGTTCCAGGCTTTTCTTCAGGCCAACTTGATCTGGTATGCGACTTCTGCTCCATTCCACCCATCTTCCAACAGCCAGGCAGAGAGGATGGTGCGCACTACTAAAGATGCCTTTAAAAAACTAACTTATGGCAGCTGGCATCACAGGTTAGTTGATTTCCTTCTTGCACACGGCACCACACCTTGCACAGCCACAGGGAAGAGCTCAGCAGAACTCCGCTGGGATCGCCGCCTCATTACAAAACTGGACAGGTTGGACCCAGGCCGGGTGGCGTCACAAGTGTCACAGCTGCGGTCACCTAGGAGACTACAGGTGGGCGATCCGGTCTGGGCAAGGAACTATGGTCCTGGACATCTCTGGGTCACAGCAATATGCAAGGTCTCGGAGCCGCTGTCGTATGAAGTGGCTTTGGACGATGGGCGCGTCATCCAACGACACATAGACCAACTGCGCTGGAGGCTTCCCAGCAACTCTGCTCTTGGGGGGGAAGAGGACCATAATCCTAATTCTGGACCAGAGCCTTCCAGCTCCAGCAGGGGTTCACATGCTACAGTATATGTTCCCGTGGCAGAATGGGGACATACACAGAATTCAGTTATTGCTCCAGATTGGGGGTCATCCCAGGCTTCCGCAAGTGCTCCAAACAGGAATTCTCCTGAAAGGGGTGTTCTTCCCAGCATATTAGTTTGGTGCGTTTCTTTTTCTTTGATAATTATAAGGCAGAGTGCCCTGCCTGTGTGCAGGCATATTGTGCTTTACAATAACCTCCAATCCCTTGAATGCAAGTAACTGTGCTGTTACGGAGTAAGGTATTTCTGTGAAGATCTGAAAAAAATCAGATTAAAAAAAACCAGCAAAAATCATCAGAGAGCCAGTTTGGTTTAGTGGTTAAGGCACTAGGCTAGAAAGCTGGAGACCATGAGTTCAGGTCCTGCCTTGGTCACGAAAGTCAGTTGGGTGACTTTGGACCAGTCACTCTTTTTCAGCCCACAGGGTTGTTGTGCAGAAAATAGGAGGAGAGTGTGCTGTTAGTCACCTTGAGTTATTTGTAAAAGTAATATAGGTGCAATACAAAGAAATAAATAAAAATGGGAAAGCTGTATTGGTTAATTTATATAACGATGTATTCCCAGAATAGAATGAATTTAGGATACCACAAATGAATGAAGTATTTTATAGTTCATAATAGGTAAAGGTTTCCTCTGTTCAGTTGAGTCCAATTCTAGGGGGCAGTGCTCATCTCCGTTTCTTAATAGAGGGAGCTAGCCTTGCCTACCCTACAAGGTTCCACCCAAAAAGGGTGCTGGAACTCCGTTCTGGGCGTTCTATGACAAAAAAAGCCCTGAGCATGACTATATGCCGAGGTGCATGGAATGCTGTTACCTTCCTACCGAAGTGGTACCTATTTAGCTACTTGCATTTTCATGCTTTCAAAGTGCTAGGTTGGCAAGAGTCGGGGTGAAGATGGGAGCTCACCCCATCACACAATGTTTATAACCATATACAAATTCCCAAATGTATTATTTGGGCTTCTACTTTTAGGAAGGCTATTTCATTCTATTTTGCATACTCTGATCTGATATTAATTCTGTAAATTTAAGCATCAACAAGTCATGTTCAACCTTAGCAAAACCACTATTTTCTGGCTTTTTAAGAAAACAGCAGAGAATGGATCTGATATTTCTGAAAACATTATTTGGCAGTCACCCAGTCAAATGTCAACTAGACATTGGTCAGGTGCTGCCATCTGCTGAGATAAATTCCCTTTCAGTTTACTGTAAAAGGAGAGGGTGTTTGCCTGATTTCAAAATTATTAAAGGTTGGACTGACCAAATCTAGAAAAGAGACCTTAAACTTGGCAATTTGTTTCAGTTTTTTTTAAAGATCTTCAGTATTTGTACCCAAAGCATTTGCAGTGGGATTTCTAGTGAATGCTGTAACAAAATGGACTATGTTTCTTTGATAAAGTATTATCCTTTTTATAATAAAAGGGGGCCAAAGGTTAATCACTCCCCACTAACATGTTATCTCAGAAAGTTCTTCATGCAGATTTTCCGGCTCTGTGAAGGCTGAAGAATGTGAAGGAGCTCCTTTGTAGAACTGAGAGGTAGGAAAAGGAATGTGTGAGAACAGAAGAGAACAACAAGCCTAAATAAGAATGTCGGAATGCAGCTATGGATTCTTGCGTTATTGAGTTGCAATTCCTTTTTGACTGATATTGGGAGAGAATTAAGGTCATTTAAGGACATCTACAGAGAGATGGGATGATTGGGATAAATGTATGGAGGAGTGGGATTACGTCTAAGCTCAGGGATTGCAAAAAATTTTGCGTCAAAAGCAGCAGAGCTAATTGGTTGTGTGAAAAGAAGGAACAATGCAAGGAATAGGAGCTGAGCTGAAAGTAGGCCAACATACTATTTCTCTCTGACCTCTCTTTTCTTTTTCTGATAACTCTACTTTTGACCTACTTTTTCTCTTATTTTTCTCACTATCGTCTTTCCCTCCCAAGGAGAAGGATGGATAGTGAAAGGGAGCTGTTAGCTGCAGGAATTCCTGCAGAGGACTGTTGAAGTGAGGCTTTGGGACCTGTATCAAAAGAGCCAAGATGCTGAACATGAACTAGAGAAAAAGGATTTGGTGGTTTACTGATTAAAAGTGAAGTTTGTCTAAACCAGATTGAGCTTGGAATGTAGTGATCTCTGATTGCAGTGCTGTAAAAGAGCACAAAATACCTCTAGTCCATTGTGAATTAAAATGTGCGGTACAGTTAATACCATAGGAGCTTAATTGGACAATTCACTGGATTAAAGCTTACAAATGGACTAGTTTGAGATAAATTTAGCTGTCATCATGGATCTCTTCTGGGATATTGCCAGTGCCTCCTAGAAGACAAAGAAATTTATAGTTGAATCACAACAAAGGAAGTTATTGTCCAAAGTTTTTTCTTCCTTAGGACATGGGAAGCAGAAGTTCAGCAGAGGTAACTAACTAATTAATCCTGGTATTTTAATACTGGAAAAAGTTAACTTTTCAAATGTTTATACTGTATATGATACAATTTAGATTTATTTATTAATTTGTTCAATATATTTCTTTGCTGCAATAGTCAAAACGATTCTAGGCAGCTTACAGAGGAAAAAAATACAATATCAAACATACCCCATTTAAAATAAGGTAAAATAAAATTACAACCACACTACAAGTAAATCCAAATACCTGTTTTATTTTATTGTTGTTTTTACTAGTTGTTTGGTTAATGCTTTTATTCATATTCTGGGAATGAGCATTTTTTCCCCCAAAGAGCTTTCCCCAGCCTTCAATAAAGAAAATCAAATCTGGAATAATTTTGAAGTCATCTTAATGTCAGCAAAGTACTAAAATGCATATAAGTAAATTTAATGTTTGGTAGTTATATTACACATGAGGTTATTTGTGTTTGGCTCAAACTTGTAAGGAAGTTTCTATTACAAATGTAGTTATTTGTGTTTAGCTCAACTTTGTAAGGAAGGATAATACTATTGAGAAAAATTTCAGATGGATATCCAGAAGCATGTTCAAGAAAGATTGCTTATGAAAAGGTGATTGTCCTCAAAAATGGTAGGAAAGCAACTATCTAAGTACTATTGCTGTAGAGGATATAGGATACTTTATAAAGAACAATCTTGATTGGCCTCTTCCTGAGATATTTGCAATATAAGAACTGTTAACTAAACAGTTTGCCACTGTGGATGAAAATTTGGGACATTTGCATATAGATCTTTATTAGGTTACCACTTTCTAACATTCGAGGGCCAGGAGGCAAATTTGTAATGTTGAGAACATATTATGCATACCTTTGCAAAATATCTGCCATTCATGAATCACTCATGTTTCAGAAAGCAAATTGAGATTATTCGCTTTCTTTAAACTTAATATTGCTACATTGGCTGGGAGGCGGGCTCATTTTCACAAAGACCCTGAGCAGCAACTGTCTATCATTTTATTTTCTAAAAATGCTTCTGGTCACATGGGAGATAAAATAATTGTGGCTGATGCATTACTTTAGGAGGATGAAGGCTGTGACTTGCTATCTCCTAATTTTAAGATGTGATTCTAGACAGCCTGACAGCAGCCGTTGACCCATGTCATGGATCACAGTAAGTATCTTAACCATAGTTCATTGGACAAGCTGCAGCTGCCCGGTCTCACTGGATGCCCTAGGCCAAAAATGTGACAAGAAACTCTATAGCAATAGTGTTGCAACCCTCGTGACTTTTTGCAGAACTTATGAAGGCCCTCTTCTTATCATCACCACAAACAATGGCCAACATTCTCTTTTAAAATGTACTGCAGTAACTTTGAATTTCTTCACAGCTCTGAAAGGGAACAGTGTGATTCATTCCAAAAGTGTGATTGTGAAGAGGCTCAAAGAAAAAGGATGGCTTGCTTTAGCAAAGCAAACAGCTGGTTGCTGCTGTGCCTTCCGGATTTGCAGCTCTTTGAATGTGAATTTTTCCGAGAATAAATGAGAGGATCTGAATCATCAGATGGGAACTGGTGGTTGAGTTGTGGAACTGAGAAACAAAATATGTAAAAAAATGATGTATATTGTTCAGATTCCGCCTTGGAAATGCTGGCTTTTAATTCATTGTCTCTGCCTGCCCTTGAACTGAAACGCTCATAACATCAGTTGTAACTTCTAATGGACTCTAAAAACATGCATCGATTTCCCAATTGTTAAAGGAATGAACGTACCTGTTCCTTATTGGTGAAGAACACAGTTGTGCAATAGGGGAAATAGTTTTGAATACTTGTATGTCACTTTGCCTTTCTGTTCTGTGGGCAGAGTTATTGACAAAAGAGTAAATCCTCGGGTTAAGTTTATAGTTGGCTAATCCTCCAGGTAACAATCATCCCCAGCCCAATTACTGTATGTATGAGAATGAAAGAGTGCAATAGAGCTCTCTCTAGTAGGACCTATCTTAAGAGTGAATCACTGATTGCCTCATCGCTGCCACAGTTGAATATTCAAGGAGGGATTTTCGCAATAAGTTATACATAAACCAGGTGGTGGTTTGTTTCGTCATCACTTGCTGCTCTTCTGGTTCATTGTTTTCAAGGCTGAATTCTTCAGTTTTGCCCTGTTCTGTATGTATGCCATGCTTCTATTATTATTTTGTAGTTAAAGGCTAAATTATAATGGATATGAATGGATGTATACAGGTAGTCCTCAACTTACGACCGTTAGTTTAACAACCATTCAAAATTTTGATGGCACCGACTGAGTGACGACTGAGCTTCACACACAAAACAGTATCCAATGGTCCCATGATCAAAATTCAGGAGCTTGTCAACTGACATGTATTTGCAGTGGGCATCCTGATTCACGCAATCAACATTTGTGACTTTCCCAGGGGATTCTGGCAAGCAGAGGGGGGGGAAGCTTGATTCACTTAATGACCATATGATTCACTTAATGACTACAGCAAAATATCATAAAATTGGACATGACTCAGTTGACATCTGCATCACTTGGTGACAGATGTTCCAGTCTCAATTGTGATCATAAGTTAGGGACTATGTGTGTAAGTAATATAATATAAATAATTTGGTGGAGAACAAGCATGCTGTGGTGGTTAGAAAGCTGGACAAGGAGCAAGAGAACCCAGGTTCTTGTCTTTCCTTAGCCACAAAAGCCAACTGATGACCTTGTGCTAGTCACTGTCTCTCAGCTGCCAAGCAATGTCAGACTATAAGACTATACAATAAACTGGTGAAGAACAAACCCCTCATTGCATCATGTATTGATGGGTTTGCTGTGAGAACTAGGGAAGTACAGCGCAAATGAATAAACCTTGCAGTGAAGCAGGACAAACAGTAAGTCAATGAATTAATCATTCGATGAGATCACTTGATAGTTCTGATGAATATGTGAGCTGTGCTGTTGATACCTTTTGTGATGTTCCGGTATCTTGTGATGTACTACGTTCCTTTTGCAACATGCTGGATTTAAAATAGCTGTTCACTTTTATGTGTGAATCTTCTGATGCTGTTATTAAAAACAATTGCGTATATGGAACTAATAAAACAAAACAAATTACAATAAAAAGCATAAAGATAGCTGCAAAAATAAGTCTTGAGCACCTCTTTGGACTAAGAACTTACACAACTGCATTTTCTTTACTGCTTTTTGGAAAATGTAATTCCCAGGTTTCCTGATCTGATTGCAATATGTTTAAAGGGAATAATTAAAATCCCCCCCCCAAATATCTCTCCATTAGTCCCTGAGGAATTTCTAGCACCTTGTAGGATTGTTGCACTTCTTGCCTACTATGGTATATAATCTTGGAGAATGCTGCAAGATGGTTACTCTTGAGCAGAGAATAATTTATAGCCGGCCTATTAAGGTAGCCCAGTTGTTAAATATAAATAAACTATAACCATAGTCATTTTTAGCTATAGTGCTCTTTTTTAAAAAAAAAATGACTTCCATGATTTGGATTTTGAGAAGTGCTGAACTTGTGTTTATGTGAAATAGACCTGGAAATCCAGCCAGTTCTGCCTTAAATATCAGTTATTTTTCTGGATTTGCATAAGAATGTTGCTATTTCTTTTGCTGCATAGTTACTTAATGGAAATTCATCTGAAGCAGAAATAACAACCACTTTTCTTCTCTCTCTCTTTATTTTCCTTGTATCCTTTGCAACAATTTTCGGCAGGCAGCCTCACTTCTCTTGTGATTCTTTCCACTGTCTGCACATTTGGCAAATGCCTTAGTGCCATATGGGAGGTGGGTGGAGAGGGTTTAGCTGTCATTCCTTCAACTGAGCTTGCTGACTTGCTTCAGTACGTAGCAGGAAGAGCTTGAAATGATCTTTCCGGGAATACATTGAAAAATGAATATACTTAATTTCTATTCCGAACGAAATAGCTCCATTTGGTAAATATCTCAAATATCTAAACAATAGTTCTCACAAGTTAAGGTTAGCAATACAAAAGGAAATGGCTTGCTTGGGTCTTTCATATGGATTGCAGAAGTAATGGTCAGATGTAACAAAGGTAATGTGCCTAAAATATAAAAATAATGTTTGAGGATACATTTCATTTTACCATTTGTGGCCAACTGGAATAAAATGCATTTTTCTTCATTCTAGCCATTTTTGCATGAAATTTCATCAGATCTCTCTTGGAAATATGTGGAAAATTTATCAAAACATTCTTACCGTATACAAAGATAACAGTGACTAGAAGTAATAATGTTAGTGTTATTTCCATCTTTTTCTAGGCAACCAACGGCAGAATTACGTGATTGTAACCCCAAAGGTTTAGAAGACTTTTAGAAGATTAAGTCTTGTTTCTACAAGATCAGAACTGAATTAAATGGCTGATAAACAGATTAGGTAAGAGCTTTTTTCTGTTCCTCTCTCAGCTATTCTCTCCTTTTCCTTTGTGTTGTTACCACACAGTTCATTTTCTGTATCCCCAACTCCCAAATATATCTTCCTTTTGCCTTTATTTCTGTTTTCCCTAATCTGTCTTCTATATATATTGGATCACAGCCCCATCATCTCCAGCTAATGTTAACCTTTGGGAAATTGGATGGAGATGGTGATTTGTACTTCAGTAGTCCCTAATGAGAAAGCAGAATTTGGGGTAGGTTACTTTGGTCCTGCCTTTGTTACCTTTAATGTGTTTCGGTTGGGAGAGGATAAAGAGGAATTAGGGGCTAATTCAAACAGTAAGACAGGCATTCCATGGTAGAACAGAACTTCTATTCGCCTGTGGACAATTATACGTTTGAAAGCACATCCTCCCTCTATAAATGGTTGCTGTCTAAGAAATCAGCTTGTAAGGTTTCAGATTATCATTGTAAATGAATAAATGTTGGATAAAAATCCAGTTTGTGTTTTCTTAATATTTGTCTCTTCTCTAAAATTCATTTCTGATCTTTATAAAGCTGTCTAGAAGGGTGAAGTGAAAAGGGGGAGATCAGGATTGTTAAGAGTTAAGAGAATTGCCAATTCTGTCATGGTGTATATCATAGTGTTCTTATCCTTGTGTGCCTTTGGGCACTTCCTCAAGATTGGCTTATATCAAAATGGTAGAAACAGAAACCAAAAGGAAAAGAAAGAAAACAATATTTATAGGATATCATATCAGTATCAATACTAATGGTGGTATTTTGGATGTACAGGAATATATCAATAAAATATGAAATTATTATGTATACTATTAAGATATTTAATTCAATAGTGAATAATGGTAATTGATTGGTTGGAGTGGTGCTAATTGATTGGTTGGAGAGTGTGGGCTTCTACATGAGGCAATCTACATTATGATTGGTTGCTGGGTATAAAAGCGCATTTCCCTTTTTTCCAGCCTTGTTCTTTTGTGTGCTCTGTGTGTTTTGTGATTTACCTAACCATTTACCTCATGATGTAGTAATGTGCCTGACTATCTTATCTACTGTAAATATAGATGTTAAATATATTTATTTATATAAAACTATAAGTTTGTGACAGTGTCATTGATTTCATTTGGACACCTGCTGCACAATTTCTTGACAGATACATAGCCAGGTAATAAGATAATTGAGTTCCCCAATTTTGGTTAATTGGAACTTTATTCTCAACTGACTATAATTTAGAGAGTTGTTTGAACACATGTAGAAAGCATCATTTTGAGGAAATTCAATCTTAAATTATAATGATAGGTGACATTTGCAAGGTTATCTGGGACTGATAAACTATGTAGTCCAAATACATAATTTTATAACAGTCATTTATATTTCGATTCTTTTTGTAATATCAAGGCTAGAGTAAGAGTCAAACCTGTAAAGTATAAAAACATAATAAGAATTTATATTAAAATCAGAATTATGGAATAACTGAGTTGGAAAGATTATTATAGTATCTGTATCAGAATGATTTGTAATGCAAATGAGCATATTATTTGTTCACTGTATACAAATGGAAAGAGGCATAGCTCTCCAAAGGACAATGTAACTAACAGATGAGACTGGATAAAAAGATTTAAAATGAAGGAAAACTTAGAGCGTACAAGATGAAGAGGCATTTTTATGTGTATCAGAAATATTGATAGTCCAAACCCTTGTGTATATATATAGGTTCGTTTAGTGTACTGGCACCTTATTTGTTTGGCTAATTTTTAGAAAAAATGTAGAATATAAAGATTCTCTACAAAGAATCTTTGTAGATTAAATACAGAATTGCAGACTGGTCATAAACAAGTCTTAAACAGTTCCTGTTTTTGATTCAAGCACCAAGTGTTCAAAATGAAACCAGTCTTTGATTTCTTTTCATTTTAAATTTAGGCTCTTGTCTGTATTTTGTGTTTCTACATATAGGCAGCTGGACCCAACTGATAATGCTGCAAATAGAGTAGAATCTAAAAAGATTAATAGCTCTACCCTGTTTGCAGGAATATTTTCTAATCAGCTTTATAAAAATTAAGCAACAGAATGGATTCATGCCAGGGTATATACTCTGAGATGTTTTTCTAATCTTCTAAATTTCCAAGGTGACCCAAGACAGTTTAGATGAAATAGTGGCTGATCTGGAGAAAACAGCATATTTTATGAAGTCCATATTTGACCTCTAAACTCCCACATATTTTGTCTTGTCTTACCGGTAGAACTCCTCATGATACACCTCCAACTGTCTGTCTTTTGAAAATCCTCAGAGTTCTTTAACCAACTGACTGAATTTGCTCTCCTGTTTCCCTTTGTCCTTTCCTATCTAGTAAACATTCTTTGTACAGGCTGAATAGAATATGCTACACTATCTGAGGCTGGTATCTTTTCTTTCTCCCTTTTAATAATTGGCCTTTTAATCTTGGCCATTCTATTTGAAAGTCAAGTCAATAATGCTGTTAAAATAAGGAGAGCCAGAGTTCTATACAGTTCTTATATAGTTGGAGATCCTGTAAGGATTCTATAAATCCTTTTTTTTTTTCAATTAAGTGTGATAAACATGGGATTCCTGTAGATTTGAGGGTTACAAGCTTGTCTGAGAGTTAACTCTCATTGAACTCAATGAGAGGACTTAAGTGTAAGTTCATCATTCAAAGCATCTAACAATCTTAGTGAGGTAGACATATCATTAAAGTTAAGCTTGACTGAAGGAAATTCTTACTGTTTAAAAATGAAAAAAAAATGGAAGTTTTGTCATTTACATGGGTTTATAGATTACACTGAGGTGTAGTGTGATTTGTCGGGTTTGACTAAATATATAGCCATTGTGGGTTGGAAACTGTAAAATTTGGGGCACAGCATTGTAAATACCTAGTCAAATTATTAAATTAAGATTAAGCAAAAGAAAATCACTGTAGCACAATAAAGGAGCCTACTGTTGTCTATATTCTTAACCCCTCTGGTGTTGTGGAGATAAATATGAGATCCAAGCTTTACATACCATTGGAGGGTGGATTTTCAGAAAAGTTATAAAAAGATTTTTGAAAAACAAAGTTAGAGGAAATAACTACACATACACAGAACAAAAAATGTTCTTGAATTAACAGGGATAGGGTTTGATCAGTTCTGAAAGAGTTATGTTTTTTATAACACAGTCAGTTTTGAGTCAAATGATAAACTGAAGTATCACAACCTGCCAAGAGTAGGTTCCCCCCTTCATCAAATATAGTCCTAATTCAATGGTCTCCAGTCTATGAAACTTGCTGTGAAAAAATCAAAATCTTTAAGATGCTGCAGCCTGACATTTCTCTACATTTCTCTTGCCTTTTGTGGCTAGGTTGCTGTTCTCCTAGGAATGAACCCCTGTGCTCTTTTTCTTACAGTTTACCTGCCAAGTTGATCAATGGAGGCATAGCTGGGCTCATTGGGGTCACCTGTGTGTTTCCTATTGACTTGGCAAAAACACGTTTACAGAACCAGCAGAATGGCCAGAGGATGTACACCAGTATGTAAGTACCCCACAGATTTAAAGAGAAAAGAAAGCATTCATTCATTCTTATTTTTAATCGGTTGTTTCTTTGTGTGAACTGCTTATATTTGTCTGCACAAAAATCCTGTGGAGCTGTTTACTGAGATCCACTAGGCTACATATTTTTAGTGGAACTTTGATCTTAAGCATCACAGTGTTTTGATTAACTGAGAAGTTTTTTTAGAGCTATTGTAGTAGTTTTAATAATCTTAAGAGTTGGGTGCCTATGAGAGACATTTCTGCATCACTGCTCAGAGAGATTTAACCCATTGGGTAGGCATAATAAATTTAAATAAGTAATAAAATAATTATAGAGTCATTCTAGCCATTGAATATAGCACCTGCTTTGTGCAAAAATCCATATTAAAGCTTCAGTGACACATAAACAAATCTGGTGTTTGTCATTCACTATTGGAACATGAGTGAATGTCCATGCAGTAAGAGAGAAATTTGTTTATTTGCTTATATTCTAAATTGTTATCCCACCTTTATTAAATAATTGAAGACAACAAACAGATATAATATTCTTTCCTCCTCATATTTTCTCCTGTGAAATGGGTTGGGCTAAGAGAATATGACTGGCCCAAAGTCACGAAGCTGGCTTCCATGCCTTAGGCAGGATTAGAACTCAGAGCCCCATGGTTTATGGCCTGTTGCCTTAACCACTAAACCAGACCAGTTTTCTTACCATCTCTCAAAGTAATTAATTCAACTGTACTAGGAAATCTTTCCTAACACTCCATTAAAATCTCCCTTCCTGTAACTTAATTGATCGACTTTCTACTCTCTAGGATGATTCAGCATAATTATTTATTTGATTAGATTCCTACGCCCTAACCCTTTTCTCTAGGAGCTCAAGGAGACTTTCTCAGGGCTATCCCTCCTTCAGCTTCTGTAAAGTGAGGTTGGGCTGAGGGAAACGGTCTGGCTCAGAGTCATCCACTGAGGTTTCACAGCTAAATGTGGACAGAGCTTGGATTTTCCCAGTTCTATTCCAACATCCATGATTCAGTATATGAATTGTTAGTGACCTTCTTCTGTTTTGTATCCTTTCAAGTCCTTGAAGAGTGTTGTCGTATTCTATTCACTGGTTTTCTCTTCTCAAAACTAAACATTCCCAATTCCTTCAGTCTCTTTCATCAGATATAATTCGTAGTCCCATCATCCTCAAGCCTCTTCTCTGAAGCTTTGCCAATTTGTCTGAATCCTCTTTACAGTGAAGTGTACAGAACTGTACACAGTACCTAAGGCAGGATTCAACAACAATGTCAATTTCTTGTGACTTGGAAAATGTACTTCTGTTAATGAAGTCTAAAATTTTATTCGCTTTTTTGGGCTGCAATCCTATTAAATTAATCATTAATCTTATTGCTGTCCTGTAGACTATTCATTTTTTATTTGTGCTTTCAAATCCATTTTTGACTCATAATGACTGTCTGGACAAGTCCAGGTTTTTTTTTTTGAGAAGTGGCTTGTTCTTGCCTTGTTCTAGGACTGAGAGAGAGTGACTGGTCCAAGGTCACTCAACTCGCTTTGTGCCTAAGACATGACTAGAACTCACAATCTCTTGATTTCTGGCTTGGTGCACTGACCATTACACCAAATTATTTTAACCCCCCCTTTATTTCATCTACAGATTTAATTTAGTAAGTAATCTTTCTACCTCATCCTCAAATCATCCATAAAAAGATTAAAAAGCATGGAGCCGAGGGCTGAACCTTTAGCATCACCCTCCAGTCTAATGAAGAACAGTTAAGCTCTCTTTGAATATAGTCTGGAGCCAGCTGTGTATTATTATACTAGACAACCTGTGATCCTTTGGGTTATCATTTCATAAATGTTTCCTTATCAGATTCCCCAATGCCTTTAACAATGGCAGAACTTCTAATATACTTGAAAAGTTCTTAAAAATTCAGGGAGATATTCAGAGATGAATCTGCCTTGAAAGTAGCCCACAGAAAATAGTATAGTCAAATATCAGGAGATTCATTAACACCAAATGTTTTATGATATTCTGTATCCTGTTTCCAAATATCGATTTTATGATAGTTTTTACATGCCAGTGTGATTAGTACTATAATCAACATGCCTAAAGGATATTGGTTGGACATGCCAGTTGAAGTTGTCATCCTTTTACATCTGGACAAAATAGAAGGATAAAAGTTTTCACTTTGGAAACTTGGAAGATCTGAGTTCTATTTCCCACTTAGTCATCAGCATAAGATCACTGGGTCTATTTTGGGCTACTCATTTCCTCAGCCTGATTTATCTGCAGGATTATTGTAGAATAAAAACCTTAAAAACCTCACTCCATTGCCTGGGTATTGCCCTTTCATGTTTCATGCAGCAAGGTCACTGAAGGATTAATGCAGTCTATGCTGACTGTCAAAGATGCTTAATACACAACAGGAGAGAAGCAATGCAATGGGAACCCTAAAAAGAGCTTTGTTTGTTTGAATCTGTTGATTATAGCTCCCCTGACAGATGAGAAGATAAATTTCAGCCTGTTAAAGAAATTATTATGTTATCACAACAGGTATTTCCAGGCTAGAGAAAATGGTCTCCAGGCTTTATTATAAAATTGATTTTGGGGATCACCATCTCTTCGCACTTAAGAGTCTTTTGTACACTGAGGCAAATGGTAAGAGATAGATGAGAAGGGTCTTCATACACTGCCTCAGTCTCTCTTGGTCATGTGGTCTGTCCTTAGTTAAATAAATATCTGTGTTTATGAGACAAAGGAAACTTCATGTTTTTTCTCTTTTCTCTCTACCTCCCTCCAAAATTGTCTTGATCCTGCTTATATTCAAGAGCCCGTCTTTCAACAAGAGTCCCTGCTGAATTCAAATCTCTCACAAATATTCTGTTACTATAGAAATGGTCAACTTGTAAAATTATTTTTAAAGAAAGAAATATCCTGCTTATAATTATATATGATTGACCTAAAATTAGAACATTTAGCATGCAAAGTATTTTTGAAGTCTACGTATTTAAAGTCTACTCAAGTATGAAAAGAATCATTCATCAAGGTTATATGACCCAAAATTTCAGCAAATAGGTCGCTGGGGAAACACTTTGCTTATGGCTGCCTTTATTTAGCTTCAGATGTTTCTCAAAGGAATTGATGTTTCTTATGAAAAGAAAATATTCTTGAGAATGAAATGTTCTTATTCTTCATTATATATGGACTTGATTTCTTGCTCTTATTTTTCTTAAGGGGTTCTGTACCTCTTATCAAAGGGGAGCTGTTTTTAAACAGTTTGAAAACAAGAATCAAATCCGATAAAATGTTATCAGATAGTTTTCCAATGTAGGCATCTGCTGAGAGGAATCAAGAGATGGCAGGTGACAAAATGTGCACTGTGACATCGTCATGCAAACCTTGTAACTTACAAACTTGTATTCCATGTCAAGAAATACATTAGAAAAGGACAGTGTTCGTGTTATAATGTTGGATGAAGGACTTGCCATTGGGGGCCAACTAGCTGAGCAGTGCTGTCAAATCGAAGCCTTGGAATGACTTTCTCTACTCATGATAGCCTGGCATCTAGACACTGAAACTGTTGGCACAACCTTTCCAATCTGTTTGCTCTCATATGTGCTGTACTGCAAGTCCAGTCAACTGGCTAGGTGGATGGAAGTTGCTGTTCCACATATCTGCAGTATCCTGATTTTGAGAAGACTGAACAGTTTTGGTTGCCACGATGTAAAAAAGATCTTGAGACTCTAGAAAGAGTGCAGAGAAGAGCAACAAAGATGATTAGGGGACTGGAGGCTAAAACATATAAGGAATGGTTGCTGGAATTGGGTATGTCTAGTTTAATGAAGAGAAGGACGAGGGGTGACATGATAGCAGTGTTCCAATATCTCAGAGGTTGCCATAAAGAAGAGGGAGTCAAGCTATTCTCCAAAGCACCTGAAGGCAGGACAAGAAGCAATGGATGGAAATTAATCAAAGAGAGAAGCAACCTAGAACTAAGGAGAAATTTCCTGACAGTTAGAACAATTAACCAGTGGAACAACCTGCCTCCAGAAGCTGTGAATGCTCGAACACTGGAAGTTTTAAAGAGAGATTGGACAACCATTTGTCTGAAATAGTATAGGGTTTCCTGCCTGAGCAGGGGGTTGGACTAGATGACCTCCAAGCTCCTTTCCAACTCTATTATTCTGTTATTCTGGTTTTTTAGTGTTTTAATGTCTAATAACTCTTTGATCCATCCATCTTTCAAACAGGTCTGACTGCCTTATTAAAACAATCCGGTCTGAAGGATATTTTGGGATGTACAGAGGTCAGTATTACATTTCATGGTCACAAATAATTCCAGAAAGAAATCTTACTGAAAAATTTGCATCTAGATTAGAGGTTGCTAGGTTTTAGCCATATGGCTGCTATGCCTTTAGCTGTTTTATAGCAATTAGTGTTTTTTTACCACTGAAATGCAATGATTTAGAAGGGATTCTAGGTGGCAGCCAGGAAAAGAGTGCCTATTGTGGCTTAATTTTTCAAATGTGAAGTAAAAACATTCCTCTATGAATTACAATTCAATTACAATTACAATTCAATTTTTTTTTGTTGCCACATAGGTATGAGAAAACTTTATATAATTTGCATCAGGCTGGCAATTGGAAATATCGATTTTGTTTAAGGAAAATGTTAATTCAACTATTTTCATTAATATTAATCACAACTTTAGAAAGCAAATATACACATACTGTTTCTTGATAAAATCATTTCATATACCAACTACAGTTGTTTTATAAAAAATATTTGTTATTAAAAAAAATCTGTTGATTTTTAAAAATTTGTCCAGATTCCCATGTCAGTATGAACAATAACTGAAAAACATCAAATTCCTGAACTTAATTATTAATGTTAGAAATGCTGGAGGGTTGGGTTTTTTTAATTGTTTGTTTTGGTTTGTTGTTTTTTTCTGGTTAAAATTTTGTTATTTTTTACCACCTCACGAAAAGCTGAAATCTGGTAAATGAACATTTTCTCATCCTTCTGCTTGCTTATCGGCTTACCATACAGCTGTTAAAGCTAGAAAGGTTTTGCAGCAGTAGTGACCAAAAGACGTTTGTGTGTACCGAACAGAAGAAACATCTTATCCACATTACATTAGCTAATTTACCTTCTGTCTATTTTGGCACGCCTTCATTTAACAATATAGTCCAAGATTAGAGGCACACGGTTTCAGTTCAAACAGCTATAAACTTTGAAGTAATTCATGTAACGAGAAGGGTGTAGCTACAACTGAAATCTTATTTAATTTATAGTGCTAAAGATTTGCAAGAGTAAACATTTTTATCTGTTTCTCAGAAGAGGTAAGGCAGCATACCAGAGTACCATAGCTTACTCTGCAGCATTGGGTAGTATAGATAAAGTTAGTTTTCAGATATGATTATATAAATCCCTGTCCTGTTTTAATGATCTTTAAAACAATGCTGCAATAGCTTTTTTTGTAGCTTCTCAGAAAAGAAGAACAGGGAGTGGCCTTAGATGTACCTGGTAATGTCAAACTTTTTTTAACTATCCAGAGGACAGGTGCCTAGGGTGAATACTTATTTTTAGTGTCAGTTGAGTTCAGAGCAGTTGTTACTCTCTTAGGTTCAGCATCTACGATCAGGGCAGTGATGCAACTAACTGGGAGTGGAAAGTACAGATTGTTCTTGACTTACAACCATTTGTTCAGCAGCCGTTTGAACTTAAAACAGCACTGAAAAAAAGTGACTTACCACCAGTCCTCACATCTACAACCATCACAGCATCCCTGTGGTCATGTGATCAACATTTGGGCGCTTGGCAACAGGCATATATTTATGACAATTTCAGAATCTCGGGATCGTGTGATCACCATTTGTCACCTTCCCAGCTGGCTTCCAACAAGCGAAATCAATGGGGGAGGCTGGACTTGCTTAATAACTGCATGATTCACTTAACAACTCCAGGGATTCACTTAACAGCTATGGCAAAAAAAAAGGTCATAAAATCATGCATGAGTCACTTAACAACCACCTTGCCCAGCAACGAAAAGTTTGGTTTCATGCTTATAAGCTCACTGGAACACAAACAATAAGGCCTGAACTGTGCCTTCTGTTCTAAGCGTGGGAAATCCAAAAAAGTAAAAACTGAAAACTTCCTTCCTTGTTAGAAAATGCTGGATTCCTTTGCAACCTCTTATGCATCATCCTAATGCTATTTCTGAATAGCAGTTCAGAGACTGGCAGGTCATCCGTTTGGATGAGCTTGTGAATAATAATGGCATGAAATTTCCCACCAGCTTGCTCAGCTGCTTCTCCTACTTTCCTTTTGGATTGGGAACTTGTCAAAGAGCTCTCTTTGCCAAGTTGTTTCCATAGCACAGAACCTCTGCAAAGCAGACCATGCGAGACAGATAGCCGTCTTACTAAGAATAACCTCCTCCTCATCCCTGGATTTGTAGTGAAATGAGCAAACCATTTCTTGCCACTGGGAACAAAGTGAACTTTTCTTCCATTCAGTACACATGTATTGATCTCTACTTCATGCTCTCCCAGCATGCCGTGCGGGGACTTGCAGCATAAGACAGCTAATGTTAGACCTTTTTGATAGAAAGGGTATGCTACCTTTGCTTAGGACTTTCATTTTGTTTTTGTTTGTTTTTTAACCTTGAAAAATGCAGATAGGGGCAAAATTTGGCATAACCTTGCTCTCTTCCCACACATACAGTACATTCCGTGATGTTGCAAACTATGTAAACTAGGAAATTGCGTACTTCCCTGGCCATACTTCCCAAGGGGCTTGCGAAGCAAAACACCAGCCCTTGTTCACCCCTGAGGCAGATTGTTATTTTTGTCCCCACTCCTTCCTCCAAAGCAGCGATCCCCACCTTTGTGACTTGGCACCCCAACTGGGGGGGGAGAGGGGAACCGGACCGCGTTTGTGAACTGGGCTACCGTTTGCACAAGTTGAACTGTGCGCATGTGCACACCAGCCCACCTCTCGTGCAGCCCGGTTCCGAATAGGCCGTGGCCTGGTAGTGGGCCACGGCCCAGAGGTTGGGGACTCTTGCTCTAAATCAGAACTGGCCTATACTCACTGCAGGAGAATAGTTTTAATGCCAATTTGCTGGCCCTCGTGTGTAAAGGGCATTGCTGAATCTTGCTGAGAGAGCAGCGCTCATCATACTTAAACCTTGAGATGCCTAAGTTTGTAGGCAAAGATTTTAAAAACAATTCCTGTCTGGTGGCCTCTGCTTTCTCTTGAGGGTAACCCCTGGTGTCCTCAGCTTAATGGTAGAAATAGAAGAATCAGAATAAACGATAACATAATGATTTGCCACTAGTTGGTAACCTCCGAGGCAATTTTTACCTTGCTTTTGTCTTTATCCCATTAAACATTTCTGTAGTCTAGTAATGCCTTAATTTTTGGTAGAAACTGATATTGCTGAAACAACAAAAATCCCATAAAGTAAGAAGCTCGTGGTATTATTTATTTATTTATTTATCAAGTCTATATAGCTACCCATCTTTCCAAAAATTACACTGGGCAGCATATAAATGGCATTAAGTATAGAAGCATGCAGGTTTTTAGATTACGCAGACCTCTTCATAATTCATTGTTAAAGAGTACTAACCACCAGTTGAATTTTACTTCAGTTGACTCAGTAATAAAGACAAAGCAATGCTCCATAGTGCTGTTGTACATGCCAAGAAAGATTATGTAATCATATCTATTTTAATTAAAAGCATTAGCATGGGCTTGTTTGAAAAAGGAAAGGGCTAATAAAAGAGTGAATGTTGCCTGTAGTTCTTAGTTGTATAGCCAATTTGTCAACAGAAGCAGCAGTGTCTTTGTAAGTCACAATTGCGTTAGAGACAATGGTTGCTTTGCAGAATGTCAGCTTCCCATTTAGTTATTATGGCCCTTTGTGAAATAGTTGGATAGAGCAGATGAAAGATTAAAATGTTCCAAAGACAAAGAAGGCTTGGCAGATGCTGGACTCTCTTCTCTGAGTGATTTCAGTAAAGTGGGTCACCTTAGCATTAGTAATACCCCTTTCCTTCGTCCTCTCTGAGCCAGGCACAGCTTGGGATCCTCTCTGCAGCCCTGGGATTTGTTCTTAGGTTCTCTATATGTAACAGAGTCCCTCTTTCCCATATCCCTCTCAAAGGCTGTCTACATGCCAGGGAGCAGAGCTGGCAGAAAGTAGTGCTCTGGTGTGTTTTCCTACAAAGAGAATTTCTCCTGAACCAGATTTCACTCAGAACAAACATGTGTCAGGCCATAGGACAGTCGACCTACATAGACAGGAAAATGTTATTGATAAATATAAATATTTATGTGGAGTTGCCTGAAGAATAAAAATATGTGAGCCTTAATATGCATGGTTTTGGCAGTCCCCAAAACACCTTTTTAAAGGAGGTCCTAAGCATTTTTTGGAAGAGAGGGCTGGAATTGTTGGCAATGGCTTGCCCAAGGCACCCAGATAAATACATAATAAATAAGATTTGAACTAGTTTTTCCAGTTTGTATCTGTTAGAATTCGTTGTTGGAATGTATTTTTATGCATCAAGTACAGTAGTATTCAGCCAGTAGATGGGGCAATATTTTGGATCTATGGTATCTACTCTATGCTTTTTTGTTCTAAGTAGTTTCCTATTTCCTGTTACAGTTAAATAGCTAAGCAGTAAAGCACATGGAGACTGTACTCTTTGTTTGCTCTATGGTGCTTTATATAAACAGAATTTCTAACAGTACTCATCCCTCTTAAGGAGACTGGAGGAACCTACCGTTATCATGCATGGATTTTGAACTGAGTCAAAAACTGAATAATAGCTCCTTTTAACATATGGTAACAAAGGGAAATCATCAAAACAATTAAAATTAGAATATTAGAATATTTCGGACATGTAATGCGACACCCAGAAAAATACGGCATACTCCATTTAATCCTCCAGGGAAAGATTGAAGGCAAACGAGGTCCAGGCAGAAGAAGAACATTGTGGCTTCAAAATCTAAGGGACTGGTTTGGACAAAACTCAGCAGCACTTTTTCGTGCAACTGCTGATAAAAACAGGATCACCAACATTATCGCCAACGTCTGATAACGGATATGGCACAAGAAGAAAAAGAAGAACAAAGCTTACCTATTTTATAAACTCAAACAAACGGGGTCAAGAGAATGGAATGCTTCTGTAATGCTCACTGGCTGTTTCTGTAATGCTCGCTCTCTGTTTCTAGCTTTGTCTAATGAAGAACGCTGTTTCTTTTGCCAGTGAATATTGCAACATCAATTGGATTCTAAATTGCAGACCTTGACTTTGGATTGCATGTGTTGAAAAGATGTATATATTCTTCAATGCAGTGGCTGTGTGCAGCTTCAACCTGAACCTGTAGATATGTCCTAATTCATGGGTATGGACTCTGCGGCCTTCCACATTATGTAGAACCACAGTATAAATATTGAATGGAGAAAGGAAGGAAGGAAGGAAGGAATTGAATTCATTCATTCATTCCATGGTCCACACCTATGAATTAGGACATACCCACAGGTTCAGGTTGAACCTGCACACAAAGATTAGGTAGGTAGGTGGGTGGGTGGGTTGGTGGGTGGATGGATGGATGGATGGATGGATGCTCAGTGGTGCTTGTTTCCAGCTTCTTGGTTGGAAAGCCAGCAGCCCATGTTTGAGACCCAAGCTCCATGTGACAGTGTGAGCTCCCATCCTCAGCCCAGATCCTTCCAACCTAGCAGTTTGAAAACATGCAAATGCAAGTAGATAAATTGTGCAAATATCAGTTTTGCATTTCTACAGCTGAACCAATGACACTGGGACAACTGGCTTACCCTGTCCAAGAATTAATTTCCCTTTCCTACCATTAGCTGTTGGGAAAGAATTGTACCTGTTAGCTTTTTAAAAAGAAAATGCTAGCAAAGTTCCTCTGCAGTTTAGCCGTCTCCCAGGCAGTATATGAATGTACGACTGTCTTTATGTAGCACAGTTACAACCCAATATAGGAGAGAGGATAAATAGCAACACAGTACTTGTCAGTGTTTGCTGGCCGCCAATCATAACATGCCTTTTCCTGTGTGTAGATGCCTCTCCTACGATTCACGTTTTGTTTTGAGCACAATTGATTGTCAGCGTGCAAAGATGATTTAAAATCCCTTAAACCACTAAGCTCTGTGTGCTCTTCTTTTTCTTGTCCAGGCGCTGCAGTGAATCTAACACTTGTGACTCCGGAAAAAGCCATCAAGTTAGCTGCCAATGATTTCTTTAGGTATCATCTTGCCAAAGATGGGTAAGTGGAGTGTGGGGCAAACTGCACATAAGGATTTCCAACAAAAGTGGGGGGATTAAGCTGGGCTATGTCACTGTTACCCCATTGTGTATTTTCCTCCCATTATAATTCACAGAACAGTTGAACATCAATATCTGTTGATTTTGCTTCTATAATTTTGAACTGCTTTATTCTGTTCACAATATAGAAATGGATACATCCCAACTCCAGAACAGGCAATTTGTATATTTTTTGGAGTGGGACAGACTATTTCTTCACCTTTTGACATGCTCTATTTAGTGGAGGGTGGAGGGTAGTTGTCAAAATATGATATCCTCCTTATTCCAGGCAGGAATGGTTGCTACTTACTGTTTTGGTGTTCTAAAAGTAAGTCAGGGTTAACTTGTATGATTGTTGATGCATCTTATTATAGCTTAATAAAATTCCAACTTCCATATTAAGACAATATCCTTAATATGCAGATAATGTGAAAAAATGCCCAAGTTTTCTACTTCACCAAAACGCTTTAAGCAATATAGCAAGGCAACAAAGCCAGTTTGGAAACCATGGAAACTTCACATTGTTATAGTTTTATGGCAAAATGTGGGATTAGATTGTAGACATCCAAATTATTTTCCTAGAACTGTTTATTTTAGAAATACAGTATTTGCAAAAATAATAATAATACAGAATTGACCAAAATTTATAGTATTTAAATCTAGGCATGGAGTTTATAATCACAAGAAAATTGTTATCATCAAAGGGAATTCCTTTCTCGGACAACTAAATCATCATATTTGGTTGATATTTCTATAACATTGCCTGTAATTATTTAATTTCAGCTATTAGGAATATACGTTTTTGAGATCTTTTTGGAAACTCTAAAAACTTTCTCACTTGTTTATGACTTTTTATGCCAAGTAAAGCAATTAAAATGCAAATGCACACTGCTTGTCTGTTTTCTTCTTAGAAATAATAACTGGGGGCAGGGCTAGAAGAAATGCCAGTGCATTTCTTCTCCATGCCTACATACCATAAAGTCTTTTAAACATGTCCCCGTCGGGTAGTTGCTATTCCCTCAAAAGGAAATCTGACATCAGCACCAAGATTTGGAATAGAGAAATTAGGGGAAAATAGACCCTCCCCATATGCTACAATCCTAAACAGCACCTCCTCCTTTTTATAATCTATCAGAACCATGACACTATCCTTTTTAATTACACTTGTTTTTGACTATCTTGTTGATAATCAAAACAAGGTGCTCAATAATAAAAACATGCAGTTTTTCTTTGGATTGCACAAAATTTTTATACTATATAGCTGTAAAATGTCATTCTGATAGCTGATGGGAATGATGCATGTGGTAAATGAAAGTGAAAGTCATCCCCAGAGGGTCACTTATTTCCGTCAGTAATTTGGGCTGCTAAAAATAGTAGAACTGAACTGGGTTTTTTTTAGGACATGCAGTAGATTGTGTCTCTGTATAATATCATATATCTTCTCCAAAGACATTGTGAATTTAATTAATACTTCCACTGTCTTTACAATTCCTGGGAGATAGGAGACTGAGCACATGATACCTTTTCATCCTATCCAATATGCAGCCAATCAGGTGGGGTGGTGTTTAGTTAGATCAGGGTTGTGTCAACTTTGGCAACTTTAAGACCTGTGGATTTCAACTCCCAGAATTCTCCAGCCAGCCATGCTGACTGGAGAATTCTGGGAGTTGAAGTTCACAGATCTTAAAGTTGCCAAGGTTGGATGTTCCTGAGTTGGGTCTTGGCAAAAAAGAGATTTAGCCAGCCCTTTTCTCCCAAGATATTTTTCCCATCAAAATCAGTTTTCTTATCATAAGTGCTACTACATTTACAGTGAAAAGAGAAGGTAATTTTTTTTTAGGTCCTTTGGGTTAAGAAGAAGCTATAAAGCCTGTCTTATTTGAAAAAAGGGGCCAAAGGCAAAGGATTATATAGACATGTGTATGCCCTCCCGGAGATATTTATGCCCTCATGGAGATATTTCTACTCTAGTCAATTCTGTAAGCCAGAAAAAGAGGTGCTTTTTAGGTTTGGAGAAACCCTCATTCATGCATTTCCTAGTCTTTAATCCAGATTTATCCTTGTGCTATTGTCAGGATAAATAATTGCAAAAGATTTCACTTAACTTCCAAATGCCTTTGTCCTGGGAAAGGCTTAATGGAACACCAAATGTGAATCCATAGATGGGAAGCTTTATTATTTTTGAATGAAGAGAAATTGTGAAGCAATGGGTTGAAACAGAAGCCTTTGCAGTAGTGAAAGGTGGACCAGAAATGATGCTTTAATTTGGGATGAAGCTGTTTGATGTGGGGCTTCACCATGTCTTCACTAAGCCTGCTAGATACACCCCTCTGCTCCTTCCTCAGCTCGCCTAAAGATATGAAATGTTCAGTTTGTAATCATGCCATCTGAATTTTCAATGTAGAAAATGAATATTGTTTCCCTGCAGAAGGGAGCTGGCATCTTGAATAAATATTACCAGTTTAATCATGCAAAGATTCAGTGTCCCTTTTAATCTGAAACACTGATTATCATAAAGCAGGCACAGGATTTTTCTTTTTTTTCAGAACGTTGCATAAGTAATGTCAGGATTTTTGTTTGTTTAAGCAGACAAACTTAAGCTGGGATTATTAAATTCAGTAGTGTATCTGCTTTCATATGTTCCCTATGTGCATTCTCAATTATGATTCTTGTGGGCTGACCTTGGGGGTTACAGCCCCGGTATTTTATGATAATCTAAAACTTCTGAGGATGGCGTGGGCCTCGGTCAAATTCCTTGTGGAATGCTTGGAAATGCATTTCTTGAAACACATAATTGGCA
The DNA here is from genome assembly GCA_034064705.1 of Bothrops alternatus. NCBI lineage: Eukaryota > Metazoa > Chordata > Lepidosauria > Squamata > Viperidae > Bothrops > Bothrops alternatus. The sequence continues at coordinate 15,713,019 of JARGCV010000248.1, forward strand.
TGTTGTGGCTGTTAAATGATTTGTTGATAATAGCAGGACCAAGATTAGTGGAACTGGTTTTACCTGCTTTACACCTCTGGCTGCAAAGACAGTTTTGTAGCATCATAGATACATTTGTGTTAGAAGCAACAATAAATCCAGTGGGGTGGAACTGGTTAAGTGAATGCATATTTGCACGTCCCTGGATATAGCAAAAATATTAATACACGTGCTGCTTTTGCACATGAGTGATTGCAGAGATAACAGAAAAACAGCTGGTACTTGAACTGGAATTTTAATGATTTGATTCAGCACTGTAGCACACAAGTCTGTTTTGAAAAATACAGAGCTATGTTTTTCCATTTCAAAACCAGATATAAAATTATTTCAAGTACACATCATGTTATTGTTGAGGTCCACATTTTAGCACCCTCAGTGCACCAGTTGGAAAAGCATGGAAGAAAGCTGGAGGTTTTCCTATACTCCCTGGGGCAGGGGTAGGTAACAGCATGGCTGGCTCAGGAATTCTGGGAGTTGAAGTCCACGAGTCATAAAAGACCCAAGGTTGCCTACCCCTGCCCTGGGGAATGTTGCCTTCTGTCCCTGGGACTGATGATCTGCACAGCATTGTGAAAGGAGGTGGAGTGGGAGGGCTGCTGGTGGGGATTCCATATTCCACAAAGTGAGTGGAATGTTATCCTGTGTTGCCAGAACCAGTGTCAGGAAAGTTACTGGTTAATGACTAACCTGCTTAAGCAGGTTGTGCAAACAGTGCCATAATGATAACAGTAAAATTGGAGGGATACCTCTTAGGCTTTTATGTCTAGGTATTCTCTGATGACAATTAATCCCTTTATTTGTTGGCATTGTGTGCACTGTAATGTACCTGCTGCGTTATATTTAGAACTTGCTGATTGTTGCCTATGAGAACTATTACCCAATTATTTTTAATTATATCCCCACTTACATTTTGTCTCTCTCCAAGTACTGTGATTTACAAACAATCAAGAATGAAAAAATAATTAACCACAAGAAGCATGAAAATACTCTAAAAGATCTGATTAAAAGTGTAACAAGTGAGGGGCCATCCTAACTGGGACAATTCAGTTGCCATTCATAAGGGAATAAATTAAGTCCCATAACTTGAGACTTAACCAGGTCCTTCTCCAAGTAATTTCATAACTGATGTGACCCAGTTCAATATTTTGCTATATTTTATACCAATGATGGTAGATTTCATGAGGGGAAAGAAGAATGGTCAAGGCCTCTGAAAGGCGCAAATCCTCTCAAACACTGTGAAACTTGCATCTGAGTAAATATTTACAAGACTTTATTGCAGAAAAATATGTACTTGCAAGAGTCTGAAAATACTATCCTGCTTTGCACTGCATAATTTCTACAGGTGATTTTGGAGCATATGTATACCATCATTTGACCCCATTGGTTAATGTGTCTCAGAAATTGCTAGTAAAAAACAATATTTTTTGTAAATGTTTTCAAACGTTTAAAAAAAGGTTCTGACTATAGATAATTTTTGTTTAGCGGCTGCCTCATTTAGTGACTGCAATTACGACCGTGATCAAAAAGTAAATTTGCGACCAAACCTTGCATTTGTGACTTTTGCAGCTCTGTAAAGCAAAAGAAAGCTGAAGTAAGACTGAAAGCACAGATGTGGTTTCACTTAGCAATCACTTCAGTTAATGACCGAGTTGCCGGTCCAGTTGTGGTCACTAAATGGGAACTGTCTGTATCACTTTTTCCAAAGGAATTTTATCTTGGTTAATATTGACTCCTCCCTGTGGTGCAATAAAATCTTATTCTTTTTATCTTGACCTTCACATTGCTGTTTAGGATTGGCCAAAGAAATTTGCTGAGCTTTCTTCTTTCCCTTCCTGGTTACTAAGCACGGTTCCATTAACTGTTTCTTTATGCATCCTATCATAATCAGCAGGAAAACTGATACTTCCTCCCCTCCTTTTTATGTTTCGTGTAAGTGATACTGTTTTGCTTAATACACAAAAACGAGAGAGAACTTACAATGCTTGGTTTATCTATGGCAGGGGTTCTCAACCTTGGCAACTTTAAGACTTGTGGACTTCAACTCCCAGAATTCCTCAGCCAGCAAAGCTGGCTGAGGAATTCTGGGAGTTGAAGTCCACAAGTCTTAAAGTTGCCAAGGTTGAGAACCCCTGATCTATGACATAGCATCCTGGAAGTGTATCTTCATCAATTCACTTTCTGGTAAAGAGAGGTTCTTTGATTGGCTAGCCACATTGTAACAGTGGTGGGATCCAGCCAGTTCGCACCACTTCGGCAGAACCGGTAGCTAATTTGTTGTTGCCCAGGCCCAGAATGGACTTCCGGAAGCGGCATCCACAAAGGGAACCAGTAGTTCACATATTTCAATCCCACCACTGCATTGTAACAACTGAAGTACCCATGTTTTCAAAAACCTAACTGGGGCCACTGCTGCCCCACCCCCATATTCAAAGTCCACTTTACTATAGATTGTAAAAGCAGCTTAGGTTAATTCTGTTAAAGGGGTGGTAGTCCAGTGGAATGGGGTGATAGGAAATGGTACACAGGTAGTCCTCGACTTACAACAGTTCATTTAGTGACTGTTCAAAGTTACAATGGCACTGAAAAAAAGTGGCTTATGATCATTTTTCACACTTACAACCATTGCAGCATCCCCATAGTCACGTGATCAAAATTCAGACACTTGCTTGGCCACTGATTCATACTTAAGACGGTTGCAGTGTCCAGGGGTCATGTGAGCTCCGTTTATGACCTTCTGACAAATGAAGTCAATGGGGATGGTCTGATAAATGAAATCTCAGTTCAATAGAGGAGTGGAGGTAGACAAAGTATCTCAGAAGGGGATCCTCCCTTGTTTTGGAGAGTGTAAAAGTAAGGGAGGGGACAGGTACTTTCATACCGGCAAAATTCCACTATGTAATACTACAGTAAAGGTATTGGTTGATGCTTTTTGTCTGGATTAGCTCAAAGGACTGACACAGATGCATAGATTGGCATAGGAAATTCGGAAGATCAACCTGATGCCCTCTGCAACCTTTTCCTTACTCATCACTTTAACAGCTTAGAACAGAGGTCCCCAATCTTTCTAGGTTGGCAGCCCAGAGGGAAAGGAAGGGGGAAGCATGGGGCCGCGTGCGTGTATGGGATGCAAATGGGGGTGGGGCGGGGCTAGCTCCTGCGTGACATGGGGCCAGTGCGAGCACCCGTGCAACGCTGGCAGCAGGCCTAGCCCCTGCGCAACACTCAGGACAGGGCTAGCGTGAGTGTGGGGGATAGTGCACTCACTGGTCAGCCATTCATGTGGCCCAGTGGCCAAGAGGTCACAGCTTGATAGTGGGCTGCGGCCCACAGGTTGGGGACCCCTGGTATGCTAGCTTTAGTTATGAGAAATATAATTCTTTTCTAACTTTATAATATTCTTGGGAAATTGTTTCAATTAGTACTGAATATTTAATTTGTTTATTTTTAGTGCAACTATAAATATGTTCATGAGTTCTTGTTTTTTTTTTGTTTTTTTGTTTTGCTAAATATGGTATGAGCTCTTTTTAAAAAGCTTCTACCATGGGTTTTCAGTTTACTTACTTACTCAAGACCTCTAAATTGTAAAAGCTTATTTAAAGGATTGCTGATTAATGATGATTCATTTCTGAGAAACTGTGAGTGGAAACATGGTTTATAAATGATTATACTGTAAAAGATTAGATAATTTTTAGTTATCCAGCATTCTTTAGAACAGCATTTTTCAAAGCAGTATCCACCAGACTGCAGCTTCCATAATGATTTCAGCCTTGCTAATTAGAAATGCTGGGAATTGCTTTTCCAACAAAAGTTTTTTCAAAGTAGCCTTTCACGAATCAGGAGAAGCTCAACATTTTACCAAAAATAAATATCACAAACAGGCTATGACCCAGTTTCTGCCCATCCTGATCCAGAAAGTAAGATTACTTCAGTCATGTTTCAGTGAAAAATTTGAGGAAAAGTTTTGGAGGCAAACTGACAAACTAGCTCCAATTCTTAAAATATTGTAGCTCATCTTAAAAAGGGGCAAGAGCATTTTTAAAGTATCTAGTGCTCACTTCTCAGTTTTTGAGCACACAAAAATAATATTCAACAGATACTCAAAAGAAAATCTAAACCTGTGAGGAAGTTAAGAGTTACAGGTAATCCTCAAATTACGACCAGTTGAACCCAAAATTTATGTTGCTAAGTGAGAAATTTTTTAAGTGAGTTTTGTCCCATTTTATGACTTTTCTTGCCCCATTTGTTAAGTGACTCACTGCAGTTGTTAAATTAGTAACATGGTTATTAAGTGAATCTGGCTTCCCCATTGACTTTCCCTGTCAGAAGTTTGCAAAAGATGATCAGATGTCCCCAGGACACTGCAACTGTCATAAATGTGAGTCAGTTGTCAAACATCCAAATGTAAATCACCTGACTATGGGGATGCTGCAATGGCCGTAAGTGTGAAAAATGGTCATAGATCACTTTTTTTCAGTGCCGTTGTAACTTCGAACGGTCACTAAGGGAACTGTTACAAGTCGAGGACTATCTGTATTTTGTGAGGGAAAAAAAACTAATACAGAAAACTAGTCCCTTAGAGAACTTGATTCCCTGCCAGATTCTATTCAAAGAGGGAATCGATTGCTTTAATGGATTCAAAAGGATGTTTCCAACTCTCTGTTTTCTTCTTATACCAATGTGACACTGGTGTGCAGTGAAAATTCCTTCCTATATTCTCAAAGGAGAATATATCTATATTTAGTGATTTGATCATCTCTGCTGTGGCCTTACAACTATAATCTCCTCAGATTAGAGAACTCCGCATCTAAGCAGCAATCATGCAGACTGAGGAACTGGCTGCATGTGGTTGCCTGAAGCTATTTTTCTGAGCCGGGAGAGGAAACTTGAAGCAGTGGCAATCCCTCTACTGTAGGTAAGGGGATGAATGTTATGCTACTCCAGGCTTCCCACAGAGGGTGGCTTTTGATGGATCACAGATGCTAAGCTTCAGCTATGTGGTGTTGGCTTTGAAGGCCTAACTGGGCAATGTACCACCTCATTTCCATCTCTGGCTGGTGGCCAAGATCTTTGGCTGCTTCGAATTCTCTGAGAAGTGACAGATTAACCTTAGTGCCAGAAATAGGCCAGCCTGTGCATTCAGAAAGAGGGTTCCACTCTGGATCTCTTTACCTAAACTATTTTTTCCTGATCCTCTTTATTCAGTGTAACTAAAGTGATTTAATGGTCTCCTCTCATTTTTTCCATCATGTACAGTAACAGATATATTAATAATGCAAAAGTACATATTAAAAGCATTGTTTCAGATCATTCTTTCTGATTAGGCTGGTCATTGGTCATGGATGCCTAGTCAAAAGCCCCTTTAAAAAAACACCCTATAAACATAATAAAATGTTTCAGATCATGGAGTTAAATAGTATGTTGAAAAGGAGAAAACAGAAAGTCTTGAGTTCTACCAGTAGGCATGAGTATTGGGAGGGTTTTATTTTTTTAATCAGGTAGCATATTCTTTTTAATTCTGGCTTTGAAGATAACCTGTTGATGAGTTGAGTGTGATGGGAATTCAGCCTCTTCTGTTCCCAACACTGTAAAGTTCTCTGCTTTTGCCTAGTATTACAGGCTAAGAGTTTTAGACTTGGTCACTTGTCTTATATTATGCTAACTTATCAAAAGTATGTGGAACTTCCTACTTGTTTGCAGCCAGTAGTGGAAAACAAACAGTTCAGTATTTAATTCAGTTAATCCCCATGTATTTAATAATTTTCATTTTCTCCCATGAAAATCATACAATGTGGTGGCAAAGGTTATAGGCACTCTGGAGTTACCTATGAGGCTTTTGAGATTACAAACTTCTACAGCAACAGATTGTAGTTTGATGGAAAGGGCTAATAATACCTAAAGCCAATATGCCTCCGGGTTAAAGGGAAGACCCATGATGCAGTTGCTTCTCTCCTTCATCCCCCTTATATTGCCCTCCTTGAAAGTTACTTCTTTCTCAAAATGTTGCCTGACTAAGAAAACCAAATTCCTTTCTTGCTATCTTCCTTTGTTCTGATGGTGATGATACTCCTGTGGCTACAGTCTCCTATTACATTTTGATTGCAACAGTGTCAGGTGATGACAGCTGTATGCAGTATTATGATTTGCATTACACTTCTGCAAAGCCAAAATACTGTAAGGGGGAGATTTACTGCCTAGCACTATGGTGGCTTTATTTCCAAAACAGAATTCTTGTCAGCCTCTTAGAGAAACATCTAGCTTTACAGATTAACATAATGAGTTTCCCCAGAATTCTTTCATTTCCTCCAATGTTTGTGGTTTATTAGTTTATGTCTCCACTATTTTGCCAAAGAGTGTGCTTGGATAAATCTGTCTGCAGTTTTTGTTTTAAAATAACAACATAGAAATTGTCTTTGAAAAAAGCAAGAACAGTATATATTTGCATTCTTTTGAGTGCTGTCTTTGTTCATTAAAAAAATAACTTTGGTCTTTCAAAATTGTGCTGCAGTGCTGTGTCATTGAGCTAGTCGTCTTCAGATTTTATATGCCATTGCATTCATGATCAAGAAGACCCAAACTGGACAGGTTTGATGACTCTCATTCCCTACAGTTTGTTTGTCATTTGATTCCTTAGCAACCAAAACTGGCCATTTGACTGAAAGAACAAAACTGGCTGCTTTATTGTTGCTGCTGCTTGAAATCAAGCAGGTGGTTGGATTGATTTTCTTTTGTGCTTGTTTCTTTCTTCACTGTATTTTTGCCAGGAGCAAGTTGACGCTGCCAAAAGAGATGCTGGCCGGTTGTGGGGCCGGGACCTGCCAGGTGATTGTCACCACTCCCATGGAGATGCTCAAAATCCAGCTGCAAGATGCAGGCCGAATTGGTACCTTATCTCTCTCTCTCTCTATATATATATATATCTCCTTTCCTTACAGTGCTCATGTAATAACAGAAAATGCATCCAATGGTTCCTTATTAAGGGGAGAAAGCTAAGAGTAAGCTGCTTCATGGGTAGAGGGGCTTGAGGCAAGCTATCCTAACTTAAGATTTTACAAAGAGAAAGATGCAGCTTCTTAGCAAACCATCCATCTTAGGCATAGATTTAGACTAAAATTTCCACCATGTCCTGAAAATGGTCAGGACTATGGAGATAACAGGATGGCCTTATAAAACAATGACAGGATGCCAGATTGGGAATATTGAGTTATTGTTACTCTTTTTTTCACCCATAGCAGTTGATAAAAATCTCAGCAGGTTACAATCACAATGCTGTTAAAATATCCATGGTATAATTACAAATCTACATAAATATCCTCCCAAAGATTAAAATCAGTAAAATAAATAGCAATAAATGTAAGAAATGGATGATTATATTAAGAATCAAAAGGTCTCTTAAATAGCTCAATTTTTAATAGCCGAATTCAATAATAAAGTTTAGGAATAAATTTGGAGTCTGACAAATTAGAGCTGTTATAACAACAGTCCCTTCCCTTTTTTTATGGAGAAATCTTTTCTCTTTTTGTCCAGATATAACCTCATTTATAAGACCCCTTTTTAATGAAACTGGATCTTTAAGTATTTAAATAGTGGAGAAAGGAAAAAGAGTAGCTTTTTTGTGGTGGTAAATTATTAAACTGGAGAACTCATGCAAGGAAGAGAATTTGTCACTCTTGATGCTTTTATTCAATTTTCTCTCTTTCCTCCACTTGTACAGTTGCCTTCCTGAGCCCTACAGGTGTATTAGTTTTGCCTTAGACAAATTTTATGTGCCACTGTTCTTCACACAGACACACAAACACACCCACAACCAAAAACCTACACCTACATTGTATCTAATTCTAACTATGGGGGGGGGGTAGTTGAATAACAAAGAAAACAATGTATCAGGCTACTAAAATTATATAACTTTCTTTAATTTTAAAAGCATGATCCAATTTTTAAATAATGAATTAAATCTAGACCTTATACAGGTAGTCCTTGACTTATGACCATTTGTTTAACAGTTATGACTGTCACATCACCCCCATGATCATTTGATTGTAATTCACGTATTTGGCAACTGGCTCATATTCATGATTTCTGGGGGAGGGTTTGCCTGTTTCCAGCAAAAAAAATACCCACTGGGGAAGCTGGATTTGTTTAACAACCGCATGATTGTCATAAAATTGGATTCAACAGAAATTCTGATCACAACTGTGGTTGTAATTCGAAGACTAACTATACAATAATATTATCCAGTTAATTCAAAGGCTGAATGTTGACAGTTTTATTAAACCAACATACAAAGTCTCAGGAATAGATAGTCTTCTTTCACATCAGTCCAAGCTTGATATACAGTAGAATTTTTTTTCATAGATAGAAGGATTCTAATTTTTTCATTAGCATATACATATATTGGTCTTCCAGAAACCTGGTTCATCATAATGGTAATACAGACATGTCAAACTCGCGATGTCACATGACATCGCGCAACGTATCGGGACGGTTTTGCCATTGCCGGCAATGGGGTGAGCGCAGCTTCTGGATGACGTGTCCGGCCCACGGGCCGGCAGTTTGACACCCCTGTGGTAATAGCTAACCAATAAAAAAATTACAAATGAGCACACCCCTAGATATGTACCAAAGTAATCTTTGAATAAGAACAAGCAAAATTCTTGTGTCTTGTGCTCTATTTATTCCGAGGTCAGAGAAGAATACCTTTTTAACAGCTTAACCATCTGTCAGGGTTTCCACTTGTGCTGCATCCTCAGAGTAAAATGGAAGAATCTTAAGTGGTTTTGTTGTTTTCGTTCCTCTGCAGCTGCTCAGAAGAAGTCCATGATAGGACAAGCTCAGCTCAGCCCATCCGCTGGCACTGGAGCTGCAGAGTCAGTGGTAGAGACACGAATGACAGCGATCCAGATCACAAGAGATTTGCTTCGGAGCAAAGGCATTGCAGGACTGTATAAAGGACTTGGAGCCACGTTGGTTAGGTTGGCATTTTCTCCAGACTCAACACAACCATTTCAGTTGCATGTGTGTGTTGAAATAAAAGGTCCTAATGTATGGGAATTTCTGCCTTTGAGCACAGCCACTTGGCTCCATCCCGGGTTCAAAAGAAATCATGTGTGTTTCTCAGAAGTGTTGTATTTATTATTTCTGAGGTATTACTAAAATTATGTTGAGGATCGCTACTGCTTGCTGCTGATTTGGTTAGTTACAAGCAAAATAAATAATAAAAATCCCCAGAAACAAATCTTCTCAGAAGATGTCTTTGCATGTAACTTGGAAACAAGAAAATATTATAGGAGAGAAGAAAGGGCTTAGCCGGAAAGGGGTGGATATGAATGAGCACCATTACCTTCACTTGTGTTCATTCAGTCCGGAAGGCCAAACACTTGCCAGGGATGCTCTGTGGAGTAGCCTTTTGGAGCTAAATGCAAATATAAAGTGAGAAACAGAATTACCTTCTCAATGCACACATTAGATAGTTATAAGGAACAAGTGTGTGGCCAACTAATATTATTACAGGACAGACAGAAACAGGTTTTCAGAAATCCCACTCATTTGTGTACCTCTCTTTTTGTAGGGATGTCCCATTTTCCATTGTTTATTTTCCACTGTTTGCCAACCTGAACAAACTGGGGCAGAAGAGCCCTGAAGTCAAGGCTCCATTCTATGTCTCCTTCCTGTCTGGATGCGTGGCAGGCAGCACAGCAGCTGTAGCTGTCAATCCTTGTGATGGTAAGTACTTTTATAGCATTCATTGGGGTGCAGGGGCAGGAAGATCTATCAGCATTGCTGGCTATGGATGTTGAGGAAAACAACCAAAAGAAAAAAGAAACAGTAAAACAGACATTTAAAAAGCTATAATTAAAATAAGCCCTATGTGTTTGGAACATTTTAAATTAAAATTAGCTCCCACACATCAAAAACACTTACCCACTCTTTTTTTTATGAAACTGCTAAGAATATATCCCTATAAATATTTTTCAGCCGTTACTCCCAAGTCAATCTAACCCTAGTTTCATTTTCTTCAGCAGTGGGATTTTCCAATGTATTTTATTGTGGTTCACAAACAACTCTGAACAAAAAGCTGTCAATGTTTCTTTCCATTGAAAACCTCTAATGTTAGGGTCTAAGAGCACTTTCCCCCCTCTTTATTTTTACTTTACAGAGAATTCAGGAGGGTCCCTTCTGAAATGGTCCCCATTCCTCTTTTCCTTCTGTGGGTTACGATACGTTTACATGAGGATGTCTAGGTTCAGCTCTTCCTTCTGTCTCCCAAAGTCAATCACACAGCCTATTATCCAAGTTCCTCATTATCAGATAATGTACGATTCCCAAGGAAATTCCTTAGATAATCAAAGAATATGACTTAAGGGCTCTTCTCTCTCTTTAAGAAAAGCTTGCTGAGGGCTGTTCATACATAGTTCTAAGAGGAATGTTCTAGACCAAGATTAAATATTAATATGTTTTGGGAGGGAGAATTGATAAAATCTTGTCCAGTAATTGAATATAAGTATCTGTAACAATTGAAAAACTTGCAAAAAATAACTCGACACAAATTAACGCATTCTAACAAGCTCTACTACTATATCTTTCTACAGTAATCAAGACAAGACTTCAGTCCTTGCAGAGAGGAGTCAATGAGGACACATATTCAGGGATAATAGACTGTACCAGGTAAATTATCTGTCTGAAGGATGTTGTTAATGAGTAGTTAATAGAAGATTAGCAATGGAAGGATAGTATCTTTAGAGTGGTTGGCATAAAACTTGCTACAGTTTCAGCAAGCAATCATAGAGTGATCCAACTATGGCAAAAAAAAAACCCTTATGGTGATGTCCTTCACATTACAACTGGCCCAAGATAAGACCAGATTTAGCGTGTTATCCTTGTTGTCTGTTGAGTCCTCAATGACTTGGGTCAGGTCCATGGTTACCAAGGTGATCCTTAACCATCCCATACTCTTGTGCCACTCACAAGCAAGTTAAGCCCCAAGAACTAGCAGCCACAGAGACTGAATGGCTAATTCAGCAATAGAATTCAGACAGAATTCTTGCTATAAGTAGGGAGTCCAGTACAACAGCAAGAAGCCCAACAGCTCTCTAAAGCCCATCTTGAAGGGTTTTATATCTGATTATCTCCAGAGCAGAGCTTCTGAAAGCTTTCAAGACCTCCTGGATTGCAATTGTTATTCCCCATCCCTACCCCATTTCATGGCTAGTGTCAGACCTGAAACCTAGGTGGTCTCATGTTTAAGAGAGGTACTTCCTCCTCTGGGCCCCCTCCCAGGAATTGGTGTGTAAACCTGACATGTAAAGTGGTTGATTTGATACTGGCTTTGCATATTTGCTAACTCCAGACAGTGTGGTTTGTAAGCTATGATTTATGGGTTAATGCAATGTATTCAACAAACCATTATTAAAACCATCCATGGCTTGACATGATATTTGAAGCCAGCTGTGATTTCATCTCTTTTCTTTGTGTCTTTTTCTAGGAAAATCTGGCGTAATGAGGGTCCATTGGCCTTTTTTAAAGGGGCATATTGCAGAGCCTTGGTCATTGCCCCACTCTTTGGTATTGCACAAGTTGTCTATTTCATCGGCATTGCTGAATTCATCTTTGACATGTTTCCACGGCATCGGGATTAACCTCCCATACTTCTTCTCATCCAGTTGGAATTCATCGTTATTTTTATCATTGTGATGTCAGAGCAACGGCACAAAGGGTTCCAAGCAGTAATAGTGGGAATGAATGTTGTCTCCAAAGTTATTTTTCCTCATATCAACATAGCCTTGAGGAGGGCTACCTAAATAGTCATATCTGTTTTTTAATTTTCATTTTTAAAGACACTGCTTAACACAGACTGTCTGACTGGCCTGCTGTTCCTCTTGTCTAGTGGAAGATGAGCCCCCTCTCCCTTTTCTGGAACTGCTAACAACTCAAGAAGGAGCAAAAGAACAGGACATGTTTCCATGCCTCTATTCTTGGGGTTAGGTCTCTGGGGAAAAGAATCAGTTAGTACTCAATAAAAGGGAGGTCATTTTGACCCAGGCAATTACTGAGATTAAAGTATTTGTTTTTAGATGGGTCTCCTAAACAACCCTTCTCCAAATTAGCTGGACTTAATGAATTTTTGAATATTAAGAGAGGGCAAAGGGAAAGCTGCATCCTAATGTTTTGATATTATGGAAGGATCACCTTCATAATAGGTCCATGTGGGAAAATGTACTCAGGACAACTGTGCATTTGCCCTCTGAAACCTCATCTATTGGAAATAAAATGATGTCCAAGGACATGAATTATCTGACAGTTGGGGGAAACCAAATTATTTGGGATTAATTTTTTAAAATATATAAATATATATGCAGGATAAAACTCTAGTCTGGTAACATAAATACTCCTCTCTTTCAGCCTGAGATGCTGCTGTCCATGCTATTTTTCACCCCATCCTGGGTTTGACACGTCTGTGTATTATAACCTGTGCATAGAATGTGTTTATTGCTCCCTTATTTTTGTTTGGGATCATAGTAACACCAAAGGCAACTGAACTCTCTTGTGGCTGATCAGTGCTACAAAAGAGCTTGTGAAACAGAGCATGGCGGAGGAAAACCTTGTATGTTTCTTTAGACACACTAAAGTCAAAGAAGTTTAACCTATTTTATACCAGCAGGTTATCATTTTTCCCCTGAACAACAAATTGCATTTTTAGATGCCAGTTTTTATTGTAAAGGGGAAGTTTGCTTGTTTATTATTTTCATAAAGTCATCCATGCATATATGTTCTCATTTCAAGCTGGTTTTCGTTGTTTTTCCCTTACATTTGCTGTTTAGTGGAAAAAGCCATTCCATTATTGGCTGTTTCTTTCTTTTTTGTTTTTGGCTTTGGTTAGTTCAGTCAGATGCTTTTCTTTGAATATTCTTTTTGAATATTGGACACTGGGGGACAATTTTTTTAAAAAATATTTTTTTAAAAAAATTACACTTTTAGTCTTAGGGGATAGAAGATCTAATTTTTGGCATGTTTTTGCTTGTATTTTGGATTTCTTGTCTCTGTATATTGTTTTAGTTGCTAGTATCTTCATGTCATTCTATAGAAAGAAATTTTATACATAGTTGTCTTCTCTATTCAGAAATGTTCTTGGATTCCAAATCTGAATGTTAACTATGTTCACATTCCTTATAAGATCTTTTGAATAATAAGGATTTTTTTTAATGTGGCATTAATTTTTCTACTTGCTCTTTCAAATTCAATGTAAAACCATGTCTATTCTGGAAAGTTATAGGGTTTCACGTGGTCAAAATAACTGTGTGGCTGGTAAGATTAGTTTAGAATAGAACCTATATTTAATAGTTTGTTTCATGACACACAGATTTTTCTTCACCTGTCCTTTTATAAGCATTTAATCATGGTTTAAAACTTCTTTTGCAATATTTATTTCACCCAGCTAATCAGACCTCACTTCAAAAAAAGAATGCCTTAAGGTTTCATTGTTAAACCATGAAATATAATGGCACATAATATTTGAATTCACTGCAACAATACATTTTGTTATTTTTGAAACAGAAATTAAGCAACATTTTGATTTTTCAGGAAGCACAAAATTAGGATTAGTTGATGCACTTTAATAATTGAGATTAGATAAATCCTTGTTTTAATCAACCATTTGGTTAAATTAAAACTTTAAAAATACAATTGTCATTTTTTTAAAAAAAGAAAAAGAAACAAATGTTTAATGTCCTTTACAATAGTATCTGCAAGATTAATTGTCTGAGATTCTATTTTAATTCCAGGTAAACCTTTGCTTGGGTGAAAGCATGGATAAAGAAAATTATCTATACCTCAGCTAGGTCCAGATTAATAAAATTGCCACTAGATTGCAGCTGCATGTTTTATCATTGCTGAGTTGTGGGTCAGCAATACTGCTGGAAAGGGTGAAAAAGCACTATTTTGGGGATAGTGCATTCCCATGCCCCAGATGTAGTAAAATAAGGTATCACTGTTTCACAAGCCTTCATATTACCTAGCAATGTAATGTTTAATGCTAATATTCTTAAAGCATGCTTATGCTGCAGAGACAATCTAATTGGAGTGTAATTAATGTTTGCCTGCTTGTCAGAGAGGGTCTTGTGGCTCCGTGGGGCCATAATTAGCTGGGTTCTTTTCTTGTAGGGAAATTGTGAATCACTGCAGTATTGACAGTCTCTCTCTTGGAGCTTCTTAGATTTCTTGATTCCCAAAGGTTTACTCGCAAGTGCTCATTTAAAAAAAACAAAACCCTCACAATGTGACTTCAAGTATATTTTAAGTTGTAGAAGTTTTCCGTCTTGTTTTAACAGACTGGAGTTTTTCTATGTAAGGTCCAAGACCTTTGACAGGCTTCTTGAGGCCTTTGGTGACTTTTGCACATTCCATGTAACACAGTTGTATTTATGATAATCTTGATAAAGCAAAAAGATTGAACTGACAATGAATTGCTTGGACTATTTTTAAACATGTGAGTCTATGTTCTATTTAGTTTGCGATGACCAACACCGGCTACAGTTTGCAATGAAAGTAAGATGATGTCCATAAGTGAACTGCTGCTTATTTTTATACAGTGAGCTTCCCATTGCTTCTCTTTATCAATCTATATTTCAGTCTTTGCATGAAAGCACAGGAGCTTGTTGGCAAGTAAAAGCTCTCTTAATTGCATGTTTGGAAGAAGATATCCTGGAGGCGAGCATCTAAAAATAGCCACTTGGTACAATAGGGCTGGGGATTGCCTTACAGGAAAACTGTAGGCCCTGCCCCTAGCAATATCCACCTAGAGTTTGGATGATGAGGAAGGGAAGTTGAGAATTGATGTTTATTAAACTGAGGTGGAATGGAAGTTAATGGTGTTGAGTTTTTAATAGAACAATGTGGATGTGATTTTGAACTTTTCTTGCTTTTAGTTGGACATAGTATGAAAGACAATGCATACAACATAAAATGCATATATACATTCTGGTCTGCATAAACTTGTTATCTAATATATGATATCACATTTTATCTTGTTCCCCACCAGTGTAACATCAATATAAAGCTCAGTCCTAGGTCTAACCATTCGCTGGTTGGTTGGTGTCATTTTTTAAATTGTCTCTGACCACATTTTTGTCTGTACTCACAGGGTACAAGCGTGTTAACAGGTAACATGTCTTAGCCGCTGCATGCTAACTGACAAGCAAGAAATTTTGAGGACTACGTTTTACTTACTAAATACGGATTAAGTATTCTAGTTTCTCAGGTCTTGTGCACAAGAGCTCAGAAAGGACTCTGGTTGACTAAATAATAGTACCATGATTAAATATGATATTAGGAAATATAGGCTACTTGCTGATCCCTTCTCAAGTTCTAAAAATAATACTGTTTACTTAAAATGGGTATTCTGGATTAAACATGATAATTTAAAAAGCAGACGGAGGGGGTCCAAATTTGAAGGCTGCAATAATTTTCCTCCAGAAAAATGCCCCCCTTTTGTTATGGGCCTCTCACTTCAGACTCTTCTCTGAATGCAAATCTGACATTAACTGCCATTATTAATATCTTAACAAATCTTAACTTAAGCCTGGTTCTATGGGGGAATATAGTGGGTGACTTTAAGGGCATCACAGGGTGACTTTTGTATCGTTCTTTTGAATAAAACCTCATTTTGTGAATGTTACCTACCAGAACCTCATTTAAGGGAATTCATTTTGTTAGTTTTCAAAATAGTTTTGGTAGAATGTCCTGAAACATACGTTTATTACTCTGTGAGCTTCTACTGAAATCTTTTGCATTAGGAAAGTTTATTGCTGAAGATAACAAAAGATTAAAATTTGATTCTACTCTTTCCATCTACCAATGATTACTTTTAGCCACAATGTATTATTAAGCAACATTTAAATACAAATAAAACCATCTTATAAACAAAACAAATTAATAAATACAAACAAAACCCATTTCTGTCAAGTTTTCTTCTCATATGCATTTTTCTCTCTGAAATTTTAAAAGCAACAACTAGATTCTGTGAAAATTACAATGATTTGTAATTAATGATTACAATTTAGCTGTAGAGTTTGTGAAAAATAAATCATTGGCAGATTCATCTAATTAGGCATGATTCTGATTCACAGAAATCAGTGAACATTTATTGAGTAACAGCAACAGAAAAAACTGTCTCTTACACATGGATAGTTTCTGTACCTTAAATAATTTTTGGTTAGGGATGCTTGGTTATCTAAAGAGCTATTTTTCATAGAATCTGTGATTCCTTTCTGAAAAGTTATTTTCAGCAGACTCATCTGTAGAGCATATTTCTAACCATTAACCAAATCTAGCTTCTTTTGACAGAAATTGTCCCAATCCAGGCCAAGACATTTATAATATGTAAATCCTGTAAATTGCTAACTGGAATTATTTCTGAATTTAAAGCTAAAAGTCTCTCATGCTTCAAATATATGCCTATTAAGATGCATTTGCTAATTGACTTTTCTTAAAACTCAGGCCTTGCTTTAACATATTTTTTTTTAATTAGGAAACAATTCTAGTTTTTATTCCTCTCACAAATAGTAGCCCATATATGTAACATACTATCAAAAGTCTTATTAGTGAAGGTCAGATTTTAGAGTTCATGTTTTAACAGCATAAATTTTAAAGCTAGTAGATATACTGTATTATAGCCAAGTAGGATCTGATTCCATGAGCAGCTTTGTCTTCCCACCATGTTAGATGGGAAAATGTTCTAATACTCTTACAGTAGTGGCCAAAATTGTGGAAACCTTTTGAGAAAAGTGTATTTTTGAGGTTTGATGGCTAATAACACCACATTTTTTGGAGTAGTACCATAAAATTATATATCAATGGGAAGATAATTTAATCAAGAATGTAATGCAACAAAATTTGTTCAATTATCTGTACTGTATTCTATGAAAAGTTATAGCCAAATAACCAGAAAAAGGAAGCACAACTTGCTTAGGTTGATATCAGGTAGATTTCCTTCATCTGATTGTAGCCAATGAGCATGAGTATTTAGAGAGCCAAGCAGGTGTCATCTTGTTTTGGCAATGAGCCAATCAGATCACAGTAGGATTCAGTTATTGATGTCATGTATTGAAACTGAGGGGAGGACATTTGTCAGTGTGTTATGTGATTGCTATCAAGTTGATTGGGTTTTTTTGTGTTCTTTCAATTAGTGAGCTTGTAAAACGTAATAAAATTAAAGTAATGGTGCAAAGAGTTGACTGGTTGCCCAGAAAGCGATGTAAAATAGTATTATTAAATGAACGAGGCTAGAGTTATAAAGAAATTAGAAGAAAAATTGGTGGAAACTTAACCAAAGCTGGCATTTCTACTGTACACTTTTCCCAAAAGGTTTCCACAATTTTAGCCACTACTGTATATCCTCCTTTGCAAGGGCTTATGGTTCTGCAGTCAAGAAGAGACAGTATTGTTTCAGAGTGGCCTGCATCCACAGGGTAGGATATAAGCATTGGAGAAACTGATGAGGAGATGGAGGGTGATTCCTGCTTTGGAGTTTAAAAGCCTATAAATGTAGCAAACCTCTACAGAGATGCTAATACTCTAGGATAGGGGTAGGCAACTTTGGCTCTTTTATGACTCGTGGATTTCAACTCTCAGAATTCCTGAGCCAGCATTGCAAGATTTAGGGTGGTTGAATGCAATATTTCGTGAGATCGTGGATATGATTATCATTGAATTTTCCAGATATTAATCGTTATTGTATTGCCCTTGTTTATGCATTAGTGCCTTTGCATGATATAGTGCCTGGAAAAATTTCAGTTGATATGTTTCAAGAAGCAACTTAACACTTTGATGACATGGCTGCTGATGGGAAGGTTAATTTGAATGTTGATTTCCCAACATAATTTATTGAAATCTTTGCGATTTCAGAATTACTGTGAAATTCACCTGTTGAGGAGGGAAAAAATCCAGTTGCTATTTGTGTTTGATTTACAAACTGGATGCTAATTTTTAAGGTGCTATAAGATTCCTTGTCACTTTTACTTCTTCAAAACTTTCTAAGATAGTGCATTGTGCTGGTGCTCAGTAAGTCATTTGCTGCTATGAAATGGATTGTAATACTTGATATGTACATTACAGCTCTGATTGTTGTATAAATACAAAAAATAGCTAGTTACGGTAAGCTATTAAGAATCCCGTTATATTACTGTGCGCTAGCTTATAGTATATTCTTATGACATGAAAAGGAAGTAAATAGTGATATTTTAAAAGTATCTGTATAATGTTGCAGTTTTCTAGAAACAAGGGATCAGTTTGGGGAAATTAAAATATAAAATTCCCATTTTTCTGATGAAACCTGCCATATGAGAGTGGGAATTAATATTTTATAGCTCTGTATCATGTCCCTGTAACTTTAGAAGGAGGTCTAAGAAATCCAACTGCTTTGAACTACTGAAAGCTTGAACAAAATGACAATGGTGCATTTGCAATTTTTAAATGTTTTGATCACATTTTGATCATTGGTTGTTGCAAATCTTTTGGCCAGTGAATCTGTTTTGAGTATAAAATTGAGATATACTTGAAGTCAGTCTGAAAATTTAAATACCCTGTTAAATATGCGAATGATGCTTTGTCATTAGAGGGGAAAGTCTCTTTCTTCCTGGAACAAAAAGGGGACCTTGAAAATCAGCTTGCTTTTAATTTATAAGTATGGATTTTCAGTTCTATCTGCTTCCTGTCATAGTCTATTAAGACAATTCAAAGGTACAGTCTGATTCATTTGTATTTTTTTCGGCCTCTATCTCCTCCATCTTCCCAAGCATTGGCTTCTGAATGGACTGCAAGCATTTTTTTTGTGTTCTGCTCCTTGCCAACTTCTTTACAGCACTGCTACGTCCTTTCTTTTGACCCTGAACAGAATTCCATTGCTCAAATAATCTTCCAATTGTCTATGCACTATGTAATATACTTGCTTCTTTTCTGACCTTGGATTTTAAAATAGTGTTGGTATTCTTGTTGATGCACCTCTTCTGAGGTTGCTTGTACCATGAATAGGTTTCTAGCCTATTTCATATGAGACATTTCCTTTAAAAGTAGGGGAATGGTGAGATGCATTATACTTTTTTTAAAAAATGGAGGAAAATCATACAATCTGGTAGTCCCTGCATGTAATAGACTACAGCAACTAAACATAACCATAAATGATATTTGCTTGAGCCAATATTCTTTAGGATTTTGCATAATTTTTTCCCATAAAACATTATCTATTAAAACCTTTTAAAAGGTAAGGGGAAAAGACTTGGATTTAAATCTATTTCAGCTATTCTCCAAAGCTCCTGAAGGCAGGACAAGAAGCAACAGATGGAAACTAATCAAGGAGAGAAGCAACCTAGAATTAAGGAGAACTTTCCTGATAGTTAGAATAATTAAACAGTGGAACAACCTGGCTCCAGAAGCGGTGAATGCTCCAACACTGGAAGTTTTTAAGAAGAGACTGGACAGCCATTTGTCTGAAATGGTATAGAGTGTCCTGCCTGAGCAGGGGGTTGGACTAGAAGACCTCCAAGCTCCCTTCCAACTCTGTTATTCTGTTAGTCAGAAGACATGTCATCTACCTTTGCTATAAGAAATATTAGTTAAATGTCATATTTTAAGCCAAATATGCCTATATGAGCAAATGCCCTCCATCTGTCCTAGCAATAATTCATAGCTCTTCTGCAGATATTCCATTGATCTCCTTAATCCTGTTTATGTTATCGCCCCCTTCTTCTGCTTCCCTCAGCCTCACCAAGTACAGTTTTTTTATTACAGATCACCATACACTTGAATGACATGCCCAGGTCTCAAGTTTCTGGTTCTGGTCATTGTCTTAAGAGAAGAGTCTTCATTTTCTTTTTTTTTTCTTTTTCTTTTTTTAATATTTTAGGCACTTTGGCATTTTTCTTTATTATTTTATTTTCAAGTTTTACATGAGATCCTTCAATAAAATTCCTAGGGCAGTCTGCAAAGTTGTCAAGCACAATAGTAGAAATCTAAATCATACAGAAATGTAGCAAAGTTTAAAACCACAAAATCAGTAAGAGCAGCCAAATCCAGCCAAGATAAACATATATTTCTGGAGATCTGAAGTCTTGACACTGACAATTTTGGAATCATGACATAACTGAATGATTACACAGCATTTCCCAGAAGTATAAATCTGTAATCTGCATTATATGGATGCTGGAGGAATGATAAATGTTTATGCATGGCAGTTTTCTTCAATTTTTCTTTGATGCAGTCTTCATTTTCTTTAGGACAGATTGATTGGTTCCCCTTACTTTCTAGGATTCTCTCAGTAATAGTCTCCAAATCCATAATTTGAAAGTGTCTATTTTCTTTACTTCTCCAACACACAGTCTATCTTTATACATTTTTGAACATAAGACAAAACTATCTCCCACTATAAGTTCTCCAAATATGCAGATTGACATTACCTTAATGTTTACCAGTAAATTTGATTGTTTACTTCCTGTTTGTAATTTCATAATATACTCTTCTTCTATGTCTTTAGTTTCAGCACAATAATGCAGTGCCTGCCTATTTTAAATAATTACAAAGAATTTTGATCTGTTTTTGATTCCAGCTTCTGTTTCTTCTAATCCTCCTATTTTTATTATTTGTTAAACAAGTTCAACAAATATGGAACCAATATGCATTTTTATCTCAATCCTGTCCCTACACAAACTGGCAATGTTTTCCAAACTCAGTTTTCACATTAATGAAAAATATTTAGTTAATTCATTTTTATTCACAGGAGGGTGACCAGAAATATGACAAAAAGTAGAGAAGACATTTCATTAGCAAAGTTGTACCTGGTACAAATTTCTCTCAATAATTGTTGAACATTTAAACAATAGTTGTTAACATTTAAACGTATAAAGAGCTGCAAGTCACCCAGACAACCTACCGGTATATACAAAAATAACTAAAGCAAACAAAACATTTTCCCACCTTAAAACAATGAGTTGGATTCAACATGACAAATTTTGGTCCTCCCCCATTTCTGTTGTTTAAATACTAAGTTGTCACTAATTGTGTGTCAGAGAAAGAGAGGCAGACAGACAATATATTCAGTTTTGCATGCCAGGCCTGCCTAGAGAATAGCTTTTAAGTTTTTGAATGCAAGGATGTAACTGAGTTACTGCTTCACTGAGAAATAACAAATCCGCGTAAACATCTCCAAGGACTGCTTTTATTTCTGATCAGTTTTGTAGGTTTTTCTCTGACTTTACAATGTAGAATTGTTTCTCTGTCTAGAGATGAAATCAAATGGCAGTAATTAATAGGCAGCAGCACACTTCTGCTGGCTTGTTTGAGACATTTCCATAGAATTTTTTTCCCCAGGTTGTTGTGAATTGTGTTTTGCAAAGGCATGTTAGCAAATAGGTTTGTACCCACAGGTTTGCTCAACTTCACTCTCACAAAAAATGTGATGGCTGGCCATTATTGAAAGGATAAATATCTCACTTATCTTTCTTGCTGCTCTTTCTAATCTTCAGGGTAGCCTCAGTGCCTTAAAAAAAATCCTCTTCGCCCACAGCATGATTAGCTGTTGCTTAATTGTTTTGAAAGGAACATCCATTGTAAAACAAGTTAGGGAAGAGCATTTGGAACAAGGCTGCTGGAATTCCTTCCGACTTTAATAATAATTCCACCCTTGGTCACATGATGAAGGAGGGGCTAAGAATGGAGAGGTTGGCATTATTCCAAGCAGCTGCCCTATGGGCTCTCCTATAAGGATGAATGGGAGGAGCTAG
This sequence comes from Bothrops alternatus, assembly GCA_034064705.1. Taxonomy (NCBI): domain Eukaryota; kingdom Metazoa; phylum Chordata; class Lepidosauria; order Squamata; family Viperidae; genus Bothrops; species Bothrops alternatus. Next base: position 15,734,822 of record JARGCV010000248.1, read on the forward strand.
TCTGCAAGACTTTTCTCTGCAGCTTTGAATGAGGCCCATTTTCAAACTCCATCTTTCTTTTGCTGCTGATTTGCCTACATCAAATCTGATCCCATGGGTTCTCCTTTTTTTGAGTTATCCTGCTGACAAAGTCCCAAGATCCTTTCTAACCATCTGTGTAGCTGGAAAGCATAAAAGGCAACATTTCAGAAAGTGGCTTTGTTTATTACAAGCACAAACTATAGTCAATGCTGTATGTGTCTCACTCTTCAGTCCTGGAAAATAGATTTTATGTCAGTATCTGACAAAAGTGTGTTTAGCCTTTATTTAGAGTATATCCAGACAATTTTTAAAGATCTGAGACAGCGGCTGACCCTTGTATATTCCATTTTTTCAACTTTTTTTTAAAAAATCTGAACTGGAAATAGAATTCTGACTCATACTTATGTCTATGGAGATTCTCAGTCATCCAGGTCATAGTTACCCCAAAGATGCTTTTTCCCAAGGCAACTGGACTTTCTTATTTTTCTTTGAAGACGTTTCGCTTCTCATCCAAGAAGCTTCTTCAGCTCTGACTAACCCCACCATCCAGTCAGAGCTGAAGAAGCTTCTTGGATGAGAAGCGAAATGTCTTCAAAGAAAAACAAGAAAGTCCAGTTGCCTCGGGGAAAAAGCACCCTTAGGATGACTCCTACTTATAAAAAAAATTGTATGTAAAGTTGTATAGAGAGCTTCAAAATACATAATGCAGAGTCTTGGCAAATGAATGGATCTGACCGGTAATTTTCAGCATAAATTGATCTCTGCTCTGTCATCTGGAGTTGTTATAATAGTTTGTGGACCATAGAATCCACTTTCTGTGTTCCAGAAAATACCATGAAGTATATACGTACTAAGGGCGACATCTATGCACCTGACAGGTCTGTGAACTAAAACAATGTTTCTTGTTCCCATTTGAAGCCAGGTTATTCCAATAAATTGAGCAAATAGTGAAAACAAGTGTGAAGGGGGACAGAAGTCCCTTGTTAAATGATGGTGAAAATGCTCATTTTGCAAGCCTGCCTTTGTGAAAACTGTTGGACCTCAGGCATCCATTTTGTGTTAAGTGTGTATGCAGTGATCACTCTTCTTGGTGTGAGGTCTTCTTTCGCATGCAGAGTTCAGCTTTTTTTGTATGGGGCTGTATGTTTATGCTAGAATGTGCACTGCTAGAGGTTCCAGATGGGAATGTTTTGATATTGTGCTTACACCTTATGTTTTTGTGGAATGGCGAGGTGGGAGGGGTATTGCTTTTATTTTTTTTGAACCTCCAAGTTTGTCATCAACTCTCCTGGTTGCATCAGTCAGTTTGTTTGGACTAGTAGCATAGATTTTCCTCTTTTTTCCCCCCTAAAGCACAGATGCTTCCTCTTCCGGTTTGGCTTTTTTGTTTCCTTTTTCAGGTCTCACAACTGTTTCCTCAATAGTGCAGTTTAGTATGTATTTGTGATGTAGTCTAATACAACACTGGAGGGATGGCAGTTAACGTGCTAAAATCATTTTGGACAAACTCCCTCATTTTTAATCTAAGTTAGGGATGTAATTGTGACATCCTCTTTCTTCATCTGACATAAAAACTCCCTCATTCTTAATCTAAGTTAGGGATGTAATTGTGACATCCTCTTTCTTCATCTGATTTCCTTTGAGGGCTCAATGTCAGGTAGGCCTATTTCAAAATTTCTTAGATTGACTTTTTGGTGTTTAAGGCCTTAGTTTCAATAGAAAAGAGGCAGGATCAATCAACCTCTCTGTACTGTACTTTTTTAGTAGTGGTAATTTCTGTTAATATGTCAATTGAAAGTTTATGTCATCTTATGTTCACTATTTATTTTCTGTTATTAAAAGATCTTGTTATTCCTTATCTTAAACACTCATTTGTTCAGTTAAATAACATTTCATGATTCCATTTACATTAACCTGTCTCTCTCTGTGTGTGCATGCGCGCGTATCTGTGCACACACTTATTTTGTTTTGAGATGTTCCTGAATGAAGTTTCAGATTACATTTTTAGTATATCCTGTTGCTGAATAGGAATTTTAAACTACTTGTGCTGTGGTTTTCTTAAAGTGCTGCTTAAAGATAAAAGGAGAATTGTTTCTTTTCTCCTTGAGAGTTTTGAAAAGTACTTTTGTGTATTGTCATGTAAAATAAATATCTAAGTAGAATTAAAATCTGATTCTTCAGTGCTATTTGATTTTTGCTTGTGTTTTTTACTTTTATTTGTGATCTTCATAGTACGGTAATTACCTAAATTAAAAATGTGTTTATTCTACAGACTGGAAAATTAAAGATAACAAGTTGGACTAAGTCATCCTAATATTAACAGGGACATAGGAGTTTATTATATTGAGTTAAATCAGTAACTATTGACCAATAGCAACTACACACATTCAATAGTGAGTTCAGAAGATATGTCTTAGTTGAAATTTCACACAAGAATTCTCCAAAGGTGCGTCACCGCTCCCAAATATATTGTTTGGATACTGTATAAAGGACAATTACAATACTGTAAAAGCAATATGCAACCTATCCAACAATGAATTTCTCAGGATCTATGGTTTGAAAACATGCTAATAGAAGACATGCTTTCTTTAATAACTTTAATCAGAATAGAACTGGAAGGGACCTTGGAGGTCTTCTAGTCCAACACTCTGCTCAAGCAGGAGACCCTAAACCATTTCAGACAGGTGACTGCCCAGTCTTTTCTTTAAAAAAGCACCTACAACTTCTGAAGGCAAGCTATTCCACCGGTTAATTGTTTTCACTGTTAGGAAGTTTCTCCTTAATTCCAGATGGTTTCCTTGATTACTTTCCATCCATTGTTTCTTGTCTTGCCTTCTGATGCTTTTGAAAATAAGTTGACCCCTCTTCTTTATGGCAGCCTTTCAAATACTGGAATACTGCAATCATGTCACCCCTAGTCCTTCTTTTCTCTAGGTAACCAATTCCTGCAACCATTCTTCATGTTTTAGTCTCCAGACCCTTGATCATCTTAGTTGCTCTTCTTTGCACTTTTCTCAAAGTCTCAACATCTTTTTTGTAATGTGGTGATCAAAACTGAATGCAGTATTCCAGGTGTGGTCTTACTTAGGATTTATAAAGCGATACTAATACTTCATGTGATTTTGATTCTATGCCTCCGTTTATACAACCAAGGATTGAAATTAACTTTTTTGGCTGCTGCCACACACTGCTGGCTCATGTTTAAGTGATTGTCCACTAGGACTCCAAGGTCCCTCTCACAGTTACTATTTTTGAGTGAAGTTTTGCCTAATCTGTAGTTGTACCTTTGGAAAATTAAACTAATATTAACTAAAATTAACTAAAATAATGTAACTTAATTACATTAAAAATTGCTTGCTTGCTAATCTTATTAATGAAAATCAAACATATAATGATGTTCTCTTTCTCTTTGGCAAAAACAAAAGATCAACTGAGAATATTTTAGTCTGCTTTTTATATTAGATTATTGTTCATCATTATAAACATATTGAACTGTGGAATGAAGCAAAAGTGATTTTAAAATCCAGAAAAGTCAGCCAAGCTTCCACAAAATGGAATCTAGCTCAGTTATGACCTTATTTAAGCAGAGTTTGCTTAAGACCTGTTGAATATGTAGCTTAAAGGCAGAGTTTTCAGTTTTTACACAGCAGTAAACAACATGAGAACTTAAATTCCAAGTGTCCATTTAAGATAATGTCCAGTGAAATTTCAAGGTTGGAGCAGAAGATCAAATTTTGTTTTGTTTTTGTGAAATCAACCAAACCATTTGGAGTATTCATAGATAACTTTAATACAGCAATCCAAATTTAGCAACCCTGGGAACTTTTTAACGTGGTCTGTTCTGTTCTGTTCTATTCACATAAAAAGATTAAAGAGAACAAACTACAGCTTGGCAGTTTCAGGAACTGATTCTCATCACGACCCAGCAATTTTATTATTTTTATTTTCCTCTTGTCTGAATTCTGATCTTTTGTACAAGCAACAGGGTCACCTTGATCTTTTTTTGTTTGCTTCCCTCCCTCTGTTCTCTTTCTTTCCACACAGTGTACTGCCATCTTGTGGCCACTCTTAAATTTCCTGTGCCTCTGTGAATTTATTTTTACCATTCAGGTAAATAAAAGAAGAGGTTTAAAAGGGCCTATATTAAGGAAGTAAATTGAGTAGACCACCATGTATCATTGACAAACTTGAAGAAGAAAAGAAAGTGTGGCCAGATTGCAAACCATCATTCCTTGCAGTAATGCAAATACATAGTGAAGATTTTTGAAGAGATGTCAAATTTCCCAACTTTAAATGAAAGTCAACCAATATTTTACCTCAGTTTACAGAGTGACTCCAGGTGGCTTACAGCATAGGTTTAAATATTCCTTTGGATATTTACAACATAAATCCAAAACAAAACAATAAAACACATATGAAAAACATTTTTAGATTTAAGTTGCCAAAATAAGTTTCCAAAAAGTAGCTTTCATCTGCTCTCCCATACTGTTTGGATACTATATAAAGGACAAATGCAATAAGGGCAGAATAATATGTAACCTATTTAACCAGGAATTTCTGACTTTGTGGCTTGAAAACAATGCACTAATAAAAGAGAACACGTTTTCTTTAGTAACTTAATTATATTAAAGCTTTTTTGCTAATCTTACTAATAAAAGTCAAATAAGATTGGATGACTCAAGAGAAGTTTCTATTTGTAACAATGAAAGTTTCATTCGATACAAAAGGGTAATAATATCTACCATAGAGAGGCAGTTTGGTGTAGTGGTGAAAGCACCAGGCTAGAACCCCAGTTTAGGCACAAAGCCAGCTAAGTAACTTTGGGCCAGTCACTCACTCTCAGCCTGTGGAAGCAGGCAAGGACAATTGCCAGCCGTCAAAGATTGATCCAAAGACACGCGCACCCCCCCCCGCAAGAAATCTACCATAGTCAATCTATTTAAAGTAAGAATCATTTTAAATAAACCCAAACCCAATTTTTGCAACTATTGGGTGATTTGTTATATTATTCAGTGTCATGGATGGATTTGAAGGTACGCCAAACTGAAGAAAATTAAGCCTAGCGTCCCCTTGTGACCACACCATAAAACGCCACTATTTAGGGAACATAACAGGGAATTCAACGGGTGCAATGTTAAAGCAGGCTTCGAAGGTATAACAAGCCTTTGGTCTGCATGACCTGAAGCCAACCTACAGAAGCGGACACGTTGGGGGAGGAGGCGGGGGGGAGAGGGGGAAGTTGGAGAAGCAGCCTTCGAGAGGACAGTCGCGTCTTCTTTCTCCTCCCGTTCTCAGATAAAAAGTCCTGTGAAACCTCACAGGTGGACCATCTAGCTCAGGGGTTCTCAACCTTGGCAACTTTAAGACTTGTGGACTTCAAATCCCAGAATTCCTCAGCCAGCTGGCTGAGGAATTCTGGGAGTTGAAGTCCACAAGTCTTAAAGTTGCCAAGGTTGAGAACCCCTGAGCTAGCTGTAGCTTGAGATATATACACACTTCCTTTAGCAACTGATGGGGGAGATCAGTGGGTGTCCAACGGCAACTTTTAAGACTTGTGGACTTGAACTCCCAGACTTGTGAACTTGTAGACTTCAACTCCCAGAAATCCCCAGGCTGGCTCGGGAATTCTGGGAGTTGAAGTCCACAAGTCTTAAAAGTCGCCAGGGTGGGACAACTCCTGGTGGAGATGGTTCTAATTTGGAAGCGGACATCCATTTTACTGCCATTCTGGAAAGGGTAGGCTCACATTTGAGCCGGGTGGCAGAGTCACCTCGCAGGGCGGCCGGACTTTTCCCTACCGGTACATAACTGGACCCTGTGGCAAGCCTTCTCTTTTTCTTCCTTCCCGGATGCCCTCGCTTCAGCCTTACGCTTGGCCTCCTATTTATTATTTATTTATTTATTTAATTTATTTATTTATTTATTTATTTATTTATTTATTTATTTATTTATTTATTTATTTATTCATTCATTCATTCATTCATTCATTCATTCATTCATTCATTCATTTATTTATTTATTTATTTATTTATTTATTGCGGGCAGGCCGTTTAATCCAGATGGGTTTTATTGCCTTTTTTAAAAAAATCTGCTTTTGACTTAGTCAGCCTTGTTAACTAAGGCCGAAAGGCGCTATTAAGAATAAACGCATTCCGAGTACTTTCCCTTCTCACTGCTCCGAAATATTTGGAGCGTTAACATGGTCTGAAACGCCACCCCCCACCATCTGCCTCCAAAATCCATTTTCTGGCTAGTCAGCCGTCCTTTTCCCAACCTTTGCAACCTAAAGGAGCCCCTCGTCCGTACAGGCGTTTCCCCACCCTGATGCCAGCCGTCAGCGTGCAGGTCAACTGAAGTGACCCGGGAGCCAAAACCAACGTTTTACCCCGTCTACTTTTCGGCTCCGCATTTAGCCCTTCCCTTCGCTCCACCCCTTTCCCCGCCTCTCCTCGGCTCCTCGGTTAGGCAGAGACCCGCAGCGAGGCATTGTGGGAAACTCCCGGTCGCTTCCACCGCCCTCATCCGTTCCTCCTTTCTGCGGAGCATCTGGCTTGCAAGGTGTGTGACATCAGCAGCCGGGAGCCGAAGGTGGGAGTGAAGGTATGGGTGGCTTTTTCTTCTGGCTTTTCTCAGACGCGATAAGACTCCAAAGTGTAGGGAATATATTTTAAATGTTCAGGGGGAGGAGAATCGGGATTGGGGATTTTTTTTTTTTTTTTTTTTGCACGCCGGAGAACCGAGCAAGGCGTTTGCGAAAGGTTGAGAGGCTCTAGGGTGGGGAAAGCGACCAGGGCTGCAAAACTCAGGAGGGCAGTTAGGTGATAGCAAATCATTAAGGTCTTTTTTTTAAAAAAAAATATTTGCTGCCCTCTAGCGATGATCTGGAAGTTTGCGGCCTATCTATGCTATCCCTTCTCTGAAGGAGAGGTCATTGGACCGCTGCTGCTATGACAAAAGCATTTTGATTACAGCAGGAGTGTCAAGTCATCTAGATGCCATTAACCCCATCCTGCCACCTCAGCTCACTAAAAGGAAGATTGTGTCTTTGGATGCGGTGTCCTACGGTCTGTCTTGAAGGTCAGATTATGGGTGTGAGCAGGAACAGAAGCTGAAGACTAACAGGCTAACCTTAGGCTTCAGTGGCTGAAGAGCATCATGTGCCTTTTGCTTTAGTCATTTGCAGATAGGACTAGTCTGCATAATGGTTTCCCTGGGTGCTCAGAAATATTTCATCTTATAATCTTTTTTTCCTGGGAAAAATGTTACATCTGGTCCTGAGAAATAGAAGGCCAACTAAAAGAGTACTGTCATAGTCCAGAAACATACCTAGGCTTAGCTTAAATTAAACCGGGAAAGGAACAGGCAGAAATTTAGGATCTTGGCAAACAATTTTAAAGGGGAAAAAGCACCTTTTGCAATGAAGGTCTGGCTCACCACGTAGCAACTCTCTTCAAATTTTAATGAGCAATCTGATTAATTGTGCATTTTGTTGCAATTTTGTTATGACTGAAGGCTGAAGGCTGGTTTGTACAGAAAATATAACTACTTGCATCCTATCAAAAGTATTGTCTTCATTTGGAATTAAAATCTAAGAACTGTGTTCTTTCCCCATCTACATACAGATACATGCATAAACATACTTTCTATTAGAAAAAAATGACACTATCAAAACTTTTTTCAAAATTACATTTGAGTTTATTAGAAAAAGGAAAAAAAACCTAATAACTAAGAATAGCTATCCTTTGCTGCTTTTTTAAAAAGAATTTACTAGCTAGTTGTTGAAATCATACGGAATTAGGTAACATCTGTAGGAAATGCTATCTGCTATCATTTTAACCAATTCTACCTTGATGACTCCTGTACCGCTTGAAATACCAAAGGAAAAAAGTGAATTCAATGTCAACTTTTGGGGTTTGGGTTCTAAAAAAACCTTAGCTTTCTTTTCAATTTTCATACAAGACATGGATGCTTTTCTATCTTGCCTAAGAAGGCCAAAGAGCAGTGCTCAGAGCTGTTTGGATTAGAGCTGCATAAAAAAATTCAGTAATAAATAAGCAAATATTTTTTCACAAACTAGAACTGCTGTAGTTTTGTTTATGGCTAAATGCTGAGAAATCTATATGCATTTGGAAAGTTTTTATCTGTAGGTTCACCAAGAATTGGCTACAGTTTGACAGAGCATAGCAACATATGCTTAGACTAAAATTTCTGCTAAAGACCTTTTCTTTGGAAAGGCTGTGATTTATTTGAAATATAATTCCGGTATAATGCATTGGATGTTTCCTCTTGGTTTCCAGACTATACATATATACCCAGTACGGTCAAGAAAACAGTTTCATCACATATCATCAACCAGATCAATAAAAAAGTGCATCAAGTTCCTTTTATTCAGTGTACACGAAACACAGCTTTTAATTTTTTTGGGTGGGCGAAAGTATCTAATTTTCACAGGATAACTTTTGCATTTTCCATTGGACAGCCTTATTTCATAAGATGCTAGATTATTCTTTTCTATGACTGTAGTTTGCATTCAACATTAGAATTTATTTTCCAGAGGGTACTAAAAATTGGATTATTCACCTTTTTTCAGTTCTCATGGGTGGTGCTTTTGGAGTGACTAAGAAATACATGGGTTGAAATCAGCTGGTTTCTCTGGAGGCCTTTCTCATGATTAATTAGTTAGAACATGTTCTCACATCTGGAGGATGCTTTGAAAGCTCCTTGCTATAGGTGCAGCATAGAAATGTCACGACTCATATAGAAGTCAGACATTCTTTGGCAGCATTTTCCCTTTACCACCACCCACTTTCCTGGCATTCTGCCACTACTATCCCTGGCAAGCTTAATTGCTCTACTATTCAGTTCTTTTTAGCCAGATTGTTGACTGAAAGCTAACGGCAACAGGAAGACAGTTTTGCTCTTATTCTTTTTTTCTCTTGTTTCTTGATCATTTGAGAATAAATCATCCATCTCAGAAAGCACCTGGTGCTAAGTAGCTTAGAGATGCACAATTTCCAATTTGCCCTCTCAGTTTGCACAGGGGAATGGGCAGAAGAAGACTGTTGAATCCGGGCCCTCCCACTGATTGTGTGCTATTATTTGTTAAAGGTCATTGCTTCAAGCTGAGTCAGGATCTTTCTCTGCAGTGGCTTCTTGAATTTCCAGTGCGACACAGTAGCTTTGGACTGGTGCCTATGAAAGACATCTTGTGAGGTCCAGCCTAATCTTTGCTTTCACCCAATAGAGCGAACAGAGGAATTGCTGGGCCACTGCATTGTTTGGAATCTAGTCAGATGGAAACAGAAGGAGCTAGTTACTAGAAATATTGATGAGGGGGGAAAAAAGCTATCACTCTCTGTAGAGTTACTGTTCAGTGTCACAATACCAATGGCTTTGTTCTTTCTTTATGGTACTCTGAATTTCTGCTTTTAACAAAGAAATGCCCCCCCACGCATAAAATATCAGTGTTGTGGCTGATAGAATTCTAAACTCTAAATTCCATAATCAACTTTGTTACACCTGGAATATAAACACAATAGTAGTTTTCTGCACAATGTACAATGTTTGGGAGATAGTTAAACATTAACCCCAAAGAATAGCATGAGATAAATCTACTTAAATGGGTAGTGACAATTACTTTGTTGCAAGCAATACAACTCAGTGGTGATCAGAACCATAAAAGCCCACTTGAATCTTGCATTCCTCTATACCAGGGGTCTTCAAACTTGGTCCTTTTATGACTTGTGGATTTCAACTCCCAGAATTCCTCAGCCAGGCACGCTGGCTAAGGAATTCTGGGAGTTGAAGTCCACAAGTCATAAAAGGGCCATGTTTGAAGTATATAGTAAATTTCTTATTTTTTGCTCTTCCACTTGTGGCTAAAAGAGAATATAAGAGTATTGGCATCCTAAAGCATTGGCATCCTAAAGCATCAGTAGTCTTATTGAGTGGTGTTTATTGTATAACTTCTTTCCCCACAAATTGTAATTTTAATATGCAGCGGCTCAACCTGCCAAGAATATTAATCTATGAGCCAAAGACTGAAGCTTGAGACAAGATTTCTGTACCTAAATGAGTTCTTGATTGTGAATTGGCTAGAAGGAATACATGCAGTTCGGGGAAGGATGTGAAAATAGGAACCAGTGACATTCAACTTCCATCCAAAGGTATTTTCTCAACTATTTGGTAATTAAGAAACTAAGGACAGCCACAAAATTATAATAGGCTGAATTTACACAAGCTTCTTACGTTGTAAACTTATCATTTGTAAGTTATGATAGCTGAATTCCGTGGCACATTAGGCCAAAGTAAAACCAGCAATATTACAGCCTAATACAATGAGTGAATTCAGCCAGAATTCAGATCAGCCTTTTTCAACCTGGTGTCCTTTATGTGGACTTGCCATGGTTCCTGATATTGATGGGAGTGAAGTCCGACATATCTGAGCCTACGCATCAGGTTAGGGGAGGTTGCTATGTAAATAGACCCAGGCTAGATCTTGATTAGTTTAGTTCAATAGTATCAAGAAACACCTCATCCCGCTAAGGCCACATTCATATAGTTGCATTGTTATGTTCCTCTCCCACCCAGAAATGAGCAGGAAACGATGCCACTCTATTTCTTGATATCCCCAAAGCAACTTTTACTGTGTACCTGGAGCCAAGGGCATGCTGCACATCTGTCCCTACAGGTTTAAAGTGCAAATTCAAAGCCGTGAGTGGTGGTAGTTCCCTGGGCTGAAATGCCACATGAAAAGGCACGTTCAGTTGGCATGTACAGTGCTGTGGCAAAATGGTATATTTTTAAATTTTACGTCTATGCAGTAAAGACCAACTTAACCTTTAGTTTGTTTCAGTCATTCTTGAAACTATGGATTAACTGATCTGATATAGTGATATAAAGTCTGATATAATGACCACCAGCTGGCAGTAATGAAAATAGGGCTTTTTAAGGTAACTTTTAGCCATTATGAAATGGAACAGTGATCAGCCAGTAAGGAAGAACCAGTGGAAAGCTAGCAGCGGAGAAATGGATTGAACAGTGGGAGTTTCAAACCATCTTAAGAATGTAACATGAGAAGAGAAAGCCAGGAACTTTCACCATTTTCCAGAGTCACTGGAAAGGAATTCCCTGCCTAGAATAGACCTAGAATAGAACTTTCACTTTTTCCTGCACTAATCAGGCTTAGGTTGGTCAGTTTTAAGGTTTTGCACTTTAGGTCAACCGGTTGCCCAACCTAGGTAAAAAAATGGCTTGGAAGCTAGAGTTCCAGTCTCCAAAAAGGATTGAGGGATGAGCAAAGAAGTCTGGGCCCAGACTGCAAGGGATGATCCCATAGAACAATAGTGGTGAACCTATGGCACGTGTGCCAGAGGTGGCACTCAGAGCCCTCTCTGTGGGCACGCGTGCTGTCACCCCAGCCCCACCTCCCCCTGCAACCCCACCTCCCCCTGCAGCCCCACCTCCCCCCACAGCCCCCTCCTCACCAGCAGCCCCCCCTGGAGCAGTGCAGCCAAGCACATGGCAGCCGGGCAGCAGGGACAAGGCTCTGCCCTCGTGCCCCACTGCACACAGATGATGCTGCGGGGAGCAGGTGGATGGCATGGCCGCCATGGCGCTGCAGGGCCGCCTTGGCAATCTGCTGCGATGGGCCGTGGAGGCGGTGGGCGGCCCTGTGGTGGGTGGGGTGGGGGTGGGGATGGGGAGCAGAGTGGGCAGGCCAAGGGATGGAGTGGGGGCAGGCTGGAGCGGTTTTTGGGCACTCAGTCTCTAAAAGGTTCGCCATTACTGCCATAGAAAATGACTGGCGCTAAAAGATTGCAGGGACAAAGCACATTGTTTCACCCCATCTCTACAATGCACGTTACCCCATCATAACTACATTGCTTGAAATGGGATATTAGAGAAAACACCGTTCTCAGAACTGAGCACATTTAGTTCTCTTCTGGCTGCCCCAGCTAGGGGAGAATCTAGAGATAGAGTGCAAGTAGAAATATGTGGGCATGTCCTTGGGATGTCCTCCTGCTGGGGCAAAATGGCTGGGTGATTCGCCCTAGGATCTCTTTGTATCTCTTTGAAATTTTATTTCTGAATTGAAAGTAAGACAGTAGTGTTTTAAGAGTAAAATCTATATATCATCTGCTTAAGCACCACTATCAAGTTTTATTTACATATACTTTTATTTACATATTTTTCTTTCTTGGAATTCAGAGGCTGCATTTCCAGTGCAACACAGTAGAAATTTAAGAAAGTTAGAAAGGAGCTATGTCTGCAAAATAAACTTGCTACCATTCCTCTGGGCAAGAGTCCCAGAGAATGAAAAATACATTTTTAGATTGATAAGGACAGAGCAAAGTTTGGGGCAGCTGTGAATCTGTGCACTTATTTGTGCAATATTTTCATCTGAAACTTTCCTTGACCTTGACTCTGCTTGTCAAATGTGCCAGTGATCTTCCTCTTGGCCATACGTTCTTGGTCTGCACTGCCATTTCAGTGGAGCTTCTGTATTGTGGGGTGTAATATCACCCAAAGGGGCTTGACTTCCCATTCTGCCAGTTAGTTGCCATGGCATAATTTTTAGGTCCTGTTTCTCAAAGTCAGTGGGTTGGTGGCCGAGTTCGTACTTAAAAGTAAACCATGGTTCACCTAATGCAACCAAATCACTTTGAAGAGACAACACAGGTATGCAAACAATACAGCGGACACTGGGCTCCCAGGAAAGCATTGACAGCTTGTTGTGCAACCTTGGGTAAAAGCAGAGTAGCAGCATATATACCAGTGATGACAAACCTTTTAGAGACTGAGTGCCCAAACTGCAACCCAAAATCCATTTATGCATCGTTGAGTGCCGGGTGGGTGTGACCCATTGGGTGGGTGCGGCTGCGGTGGTAACAGCAGACTGGGTGGGACTAAAAAGTTAAATCAATCAATTAATTCCAACTTTGCAAGATCTTTTTTTCCCCGCAAGATCTTTTTTTTCCCCGCGAGAAGTTGAAATTGACTGATTTTGAAATTGACTTTCAAAAGGCTTTTGACAAAGTTCCTCACCAAAGGCTCCTAAAAAAGCTCTCCAGCCACGGAATTAGAGGACAGGTCTTGTCCTGGATTGGTAACTGGCTAAATTGTAGGAAGCAAAGGGTGGCAATAAATGGACAATTCTCCAGATGGAAAGAAGTGAGAAGTGGTGTACCCCCAAGGTTCAGTTTTGGGACCTTTACTTTTTAATTTATTCATCAATGATCTGGATGTAGAAGTTAATAGTGAGGTAGCCAAGTTTGCTGATGACACTAAATTGTTCTGGGTTGTGAAAAGTGAAACTGATTGTCGGGAGCTCCAGAAGGATCTCTCGAAATTGTGTGAGTGGGCAACAAAGTGGAAAATGCATTTTAACCTAAACAAGTGCAAAGTTATGCACATCGGGGCAAAGAACCCCAATTATACTTACCAACTGATGGGGACCAAACTTTCTGAGACAACCCAAGAAAGGGATCTTGGGGTTTTGGTGGACAGCTTGATGAAGATGTCAACCCAATGCGCAGCAGCAGTAAAAAAAGCAAATTCCATGCTTGGCATGATTAGGAAGGGAATCGAAAATAAGTCAGCAAGTGTTGTATTGCCTCTGTACAAATCGATGGTGAGACCACACTTGGAGTACTGTGTACAGTTCTGGTCACCGCACCTCAAGAAGGATATAATGGAACTGGAAAAGGTGCAAAAAAGGGCAACAAGAATGATCAAGGAAATGGAGCGCCTCCCTTATGAAACCAGATTGCAACGCCTTGGTCTCTTCAGCCTTGAAAGACGGCGTTTAAGGGGTGACTTGATCGAAGTGTATAAAATCATGCATGGGATAGAAAAGGTGGATAGAGAAAAATTATTTTCTCTATCACACAATACCAGGACAAGGGGGCACTCCCTAAAGCTCATAGCTAAGAAAGTGAGGACAAATAAAGGGAAATATTTCTTCACCCAGAGGGTCGTTGATTTATGGAATTCACTTCCTGAAGGGGTCGTGACAGCTGTCAGCCTTGACAGCTTCAAGGCAGGGCTAGATAGATTCATGGATGTAAAGTGTATCGGTGGTTATTAAAACGGATGTCCATGTGCCGCCTCTATGTTGGTTGAGGCAGGCAGGATTCCCTTGGGTACCATTTGTTGGGGGTCAAGGGAAAGGGAGGGTTTTGCCTTCTCCTTCTGCTCAAGATCCCCATGTACAATTGGTGGGCCACTGTGTGACACAGAATGCTGGACTTGATGGGCTTTGGCCTGATTCAGCATGGCTCTTCTTATGTTCTTATGATTAAAACTTTTTTTTTTTTGCACACAGCGGCGGAGGCCTAAAGTGAAAAGATTTTATAAAACCCAGCTGAAGGCCTAGGACTGGGGCGACGGCGCGTGTGCCCACAGAGAGGGCTCTGAGTGCCGCCTCTGGAACCCGTGCCATAGGTTCGCCACCACTGATATATACCTTTAGTCCAGGGGTCTTCAAACTTGTCAACTTTAAGACTTTTGGACTTCAACTCCCAGAATTTCTCAGCCAGCCCCTTTAGCCTCTTACATTTCTAAGACAAAACCAAAAAAAGGCAAACACAGTGTAAATTACAGCATGACTTTGTAATGTTTTAGGTAAACCTATCTAGAATGGTCTGCTCATTACTTATCCTGTCTTACTAAGTCATTGTGGTAGCTATACTATCTTTGAGATACTGTCATGGAATATAAACAGTTTGGTTTCCTGGGCCACAGGTCCTTGACTGACGCCTCCTGTTGCCACTCAGGGTCAGCTCAGCTTTCTGTGAGTGTTTTATTACAAGAACATTTTAAGTAGTTTACATGTATGGAGGGCTCTCATAGGTTTAGTAATAAATGCATCCCACATATGTATGGACAGTTGCCACAATGATTTATAAGCTTAAGGCTTAACCACCAGGATATATTTAATGTGACACCATAATCACAATTTACAGATAAAAATGGATTTGCACATTTCTGCTGCACCATCTTGTATTGTTAGTTTTGGCTTGGCATAATGTCTGAATCCAAACTGTGTTGCTCTTTGGTAATTTTCCTTCTGCATTTCACGAACAATGTGCTCCATCCTTTGATGGAGCAGAGCATTATTTTATCAATGAATGAACTCAAACAGTACTTTTTGTTCTTGGTTACTGATAGGAATGGTTTTTCTTGTTTGCATTTGATGCACCATGGGTACCAATTTCAGATCTGTGAAAAAATAAGATATCAAGACTGGATGCTTCCTCCAACATGATAGTTTTCCATCTATGAGGAATTACTCTTTGGGCAAGATGAAAGAGTATACTTGCTGGGTAATCACTTCTGGGAAAGACAAATGGGCGACAGTTGATTGTTTCTGATTTAAATTTGTCCTGCAGAGCTAATATTTGGCATAGTTAAGGAAATGAGCTCTTCCCCCCCCCCCTGTCAGATTGAGTGGTTCAGGTAACTTCCATAGGACCAATACAGGCTGGCTTTCAGCATGTTTGGTCAAATTTAGAAGACAAGGTTTCTGTCTTATGAAGAGGCTGCAGCTTGCAGAAGCAATTGCTAAAATTTTACTCTGGACTGTGTCACAATTCCAAAGAAGGGGAGATCTTTGGGGAGGGAGAAAGATTAGTGGTTTGAGAAATTAAATACATGATCAGTGCTTAACTGAAAAAAAAATATGCTTGCAAAAAATATTACCCCAGGTGTTGTACAACTCTATGTGATCCTGAAGTCTGCTTCACTCATTATTATAACTTCTGTATATGAAGTGTTTCCAATATAAGCACAAATATACATATAGATTATGTGTGTTCTTTAACAACAGTGCTGTCAGGCCTTGTTCACATCACACACTTAATTGGATAATGGTGGGTGGGAATGGGAAATAAATATCTTGATTGAACATCTACCCCAGAGTTATTAATTTTAGTTGCAAATTGTCCTCAGTGGCTTGCAAAGTGTCTCTAGGAATTCCTGCTTGCATACATAAATCCCTCACAACATGAACAGTTGTGAAAAATGGCAAAATGGGTAGGATATGGGTAAATGCTCTATAAATCCATCAGCAATCGCATTAATCCCAATTGACCCTCTGTATTTTAAAATTGCTAGATCAGGATAAATGGAATTGACAGCACTGGGGGGATTTAGAAAATGGTTCTTCCCCGGCCAAGTTAATCAGAGAAAACTGGATCAGCTAGACTGTGTGAAAATAGCCACCATCATTGGAGAATAAAAAGGGTGGAGGTGCTTTTCACGTTTCAGACTTTGTCTGGAAAGGTACTTGAATTGTTCAAGGTACTTCCTGGACTTGAATTAATAGCTAAGGCTTTTAGTGGGTTTTCATGGGGACTGCAGCCAGTTACAAAGTACCAATTTACCTGTACATGACTTGTAATCATTTCTAGACCTCTTCCATTGGCCAACATTTTTATTTGATGGGACCCATTTGGGCTCCAGAGAAATTCTGGGAAATAAAGGAGATGCTGAAGGCTGGCCCTTACGTTTATTTGAAGCACGTCATCTTCTGAGTTTTATAATTATATTACCTTTAAAACATGTAATAAGCTGTATGTGAGAAAGAGCCCAGAGAGTTGTCACTGACCTTCTCACACTGATTTGATGTCATGTAATCGGTCAATTGACCAATTGATCAAAAAGATGCAAACCTGTGTAGGTTTACACAATGGTCTCCATAGATGTTAGACTGTACATTTTGACCCTGGCTGAAACTGGAATCTTGTTCAAACCAGCTGAGCTGAGAACATGGTTTGGTTTTGGGTTAGTGTATTTCAAGACTATATAGGCAGCTGCAGATGATTCAACAAAAGAAAATTAAGGGCATGGCTTAGCACCATGACCAGGTCTGTGTCTGCAGGGCTACATGCAGAGGCACCCAGTACAAACTATGACACTAACATTTGCATCATGAGCATCTCTTCTTCCCTTGTTGCAAAAACTGTAGAGCTTTTGTACATTATAATCTCTTTGACGTTTTGGCTCTTCAGCTGTACATTTCTACTGGATTATTTCTGATATACAGTACATCCTAATAGGCAATGATTTTTATTGTGATTTCATCAGCTGTTTTACTTAATGAAATTTGAATGCAATGAATTATTTAATTTTAGTCAGAATTACAGTTCTAGCATTTCTTATACAGATTCTTGACTGGGTTTATTGAAAAAGATTTTTAGCAATGTTTTTACAAACATCATTATATTTAACAGTGCAATACATATTAATTTATGACAAATAACAGGAGAGGAAAAAAGGTCCAGGAAGGAATGCAATTAAAGAAAAACAATAAAATAGGCACACATATCGAACAGTTATAGCCATGTTGACTGAGCAGGGGTGGCAATAACTCGATTGATTCCAAGCATGTGAAAGATTTTGAATTCTCTAAAAAAAAATTTCATTAGTTAAGATGTCAGAAAAGGAAAAAAGGAAAAGCAGACCACAAGAGAGAAGTAAGAAGCTCCCCAGAGCTAAATGTTTAAATCACGAAACCTTCAACTCAGCATCATCCTGAAGATGGAAAATCTAATTAGTGCTGCAGGTTGTTAACTTCAGGTCATACCTAATCTTCAGGGAGAGAGAATTTTAAAAGCACAAAGCCAGTAGCAATTCTGCCATATCATGTTTGCAACCCTTTAGATGACCACTAGGTGGGTCAGTTTTACAGTTCTGATGTAGTAAACCTAATAATTCATATATAAAATGATTTTCCTCATCAAGTAGAATGCATCCCATTTCTTTGCCATTTTTATTGATGAAGAGTTCTAGAAAATCTGAAAACCTACACAGTCTTATAGGTTTGTATGAGCACCTCACCTAATAGATCAACTATCTCCCATGTTTTTATTCTAAAATTCAAAAATCAGAAGGTGATAACTTTATTAGATTTTTTAAAAATGTCACACAAGACTGACATTTTAAAAAAAAATCTAATAGTTATTACCTTCTGATTTTTGAATTTTAGAATAAAAATATTCTAATTGATCTATTAGGTGAGGTGCTTATTCAAGTAATTGTACATATAGGACTGGTAAATTTAATCTCCTTGATTCAATACTAAAATTCCCACAGCATTTTTGATTCTTGTTCTGGGTACTGAAATCTTAGAACCCTGAAGAGGAACAGACTGGGGACAGCTGACCTAATCAGTGAATGGATTTATTCAGCAAATCACAGGTAGAAATTATGACTGAATGTGATAAACCTAGCTGTATCTGCAACAACAACAACAACAACACACACACACACACACACACACACAACCAATGGTGATTTTTACTTTGTCTATGAATTCCAAGATGCAGGAGCAGGATGTTTAAGTGATTGGGATTTTCTAATCAAAGGGATCAGTTTTCCAGAGCTTTATCAGATATTGAAATATTAATATTGTTTGATTTCAGTTGAATCAAGTTGACAAACTGAATCTGAAACAAATCCTCAATTAATGCAGTCCAAAGTTCTTATGCTGCTTGACTTCTGCTATATTAAGGAGTTGTGCCTGATAGAGCACCCTAGTCAAAAACAACTTGAATTAAATACCAAAATGCAGACTGACCAGGAATACTGAAAGTAGTTGTCTGGAACAGTGTATATCCCTGTTGTTAATCTGGTATATTTTAAAGAGAAAACAAGTGCTGGTCACAGGGTGGTACTTGTAGAAAAAAATGTTTATTTAAGAACCCTATAAGAAAAATAGAACTGTTTCAGCAGTGTGGTCAAAAAGAAAAAAGAAAT
Organism: Bothrops alternatus; assembly: GCA_034064705.1. Taxonomy (NCBI): domain Eukaryota; kingdom Metazoa; phylum Chordata; class Lepidosauria; order Squamata; family Viperidae; genus Bothrops; species Bothrops alternatus. The sequence goes on from JARGCV010000248.1 coordinate 15,753,602, forward strand.
ATGCTTCATTTCTATTCTTCTTGGGAAGGAAGAATTTATAAGAATGGGGATGGGATGAAGACTTGAATCACTGGGAGAGGTCAAGCCCACTGAATGCAGAATAACATTCCCATCAGAAAAGAAGCTGGAATTGAATAGGTTCAATTGATGTGATTTAATCCAGTATTTCCCTGGTCCACTCTTCTTCCAATAATAATCATTTTTCCACACTATGCAAGTATAATTCTTACTGCTATTAATACCTATACAGTTAAATATAAACATCTTCATCACATCTTTCTAATGTTATACATAGTGTCAATAATATCAGTTTATAATATCTTCTCTAGCCAAAACATATCTCAAATGTATTTACAAAGTTTCTTTATTCAATCCGTATCCTGTTTTTTTCTCTTTTTTTAATTTTAATTTCCCATCAATATTCAAAATAACTTTATCAATTATAATTTTTCTCATAATTAATTACATTTGGGTAATTAAAAACTTCCCTTATATCAACCCTCTTAGTATCTTCATATTTCCCATTTTATAGAAAATTATGTTATTCTAGTTACAAATCACATCTTTCTAATTTATAATGGTCCTTTTATTTCTAACAATTGTCTATTCTTTTAATCATATTCAAACATCCATTAAATGGTATAATACCTCATCTAATTAGTCAGGACCTCTATTTTCTTCAGTCTTACTCTAGCTTTCTTCCTTTGTCAAATAACTTTGCAAGTCGGTACATTTAGGTCACCAAGTATTTCTTCCTCTGTTTCTGTATATATTATTTGGAATAAAAAAGACAATTTAAAGTGTTTTTGTAAAAATGTTTAATCCATTTATATTCATTAAACAGCCTCCATTTTCTTTTTCCTTCAGTTTCTCTTTCAGTTTCTTGTTCCCCAGTTTTCAGCATTTCTCCTAACAGCTCTGTCATCCATTCTATCAGTTCTTCTTCCTTGTCTTCAAATATGTTCTGAAGTCTTGAAAAGTAAAATGTCTTTCCCATTTCCGGTGTTGTATCTAGGTCTTCCAAATTTTTATTTATCTGTAGCTTTTTCTTTTGAATTCTCTGTCTTTATATAAGTTTTCTCTATTTTTTCTTCTAGTTTCTGAGTTGCTACCGGTAGTTCATGCTTTATGGTCATTTTCTGAATGTTTTTTGCTTGTAGGTTTAAGTTGGAGAATTGCTCATTTATGTTATTTAAATTATTTTTAGTCTCATAATTTAAAACAATTGTCTCTTGAATTGATTTCAGAAAGAATTCTGAGCCATCAGAATTTCAAAGCCCAGTGAAGCTCTTTTGTAGAAAAAAAACTCATTAATAGATCCAGCTACCATGGGGAGTTTCACATTTAAAGATCTGCTGCTTATCTCTGACAAGTTCCCAATAACTGTCACCGGGAAGTGATTATCCACATTTTATTAAGTTCAAATTCCTAATCTGAAACTAGCAGTATAAAGATTTTGGAAATCTTGTGGACTGATCATTGAGGTGCCCTCAAAGATTATGCAGGAGACTGAAATGGAAGGCTCCAGTTATGGTCCAGGGCATGAAAATGAAGAGTGAATATTGTCCAAAGACATAATGCTACTAATGGGGAAAAAATGTTGCAGCACAACTGAGTTTGTTGTAACAGTAGGCATATCACCCTACTGGTACATAGCATAAAAATACTATAGTACAAACTGAAATTAAAAATGAAAAATCATGTCCAAATTCAAGGTGGGAAGAATGCTGCTTTATATGGGTATTGCTGTATATTCTGACCTGTGTGTTTCTGCTTGATCTTACAGGAGTTGTACTATGTTCAGGCAAGGTATCGCTTGAGCAAGACACCTTTTGGAGAGACAGCCACAGCTATCCCAAGGTACAGAAGTGAGAGGCAGGTCCTCCCTTTGGGCTAGTGAGAAGGGCCAACTGAAGAGAGCCATCTCAACTGCTGGCTTCACATCCCTCTGCTTTGGTTTGAGCTGAGTTTGGGTGATATCCACCTTTGCCACTCTCATGAGCAGAATGGAGTCTAAAGAAAGCACCCGAAGTGGAAACAAGACTGATAGCAAGACTACTAGCTCAGTAAAGTCTGAGAAACCTCACTCTGGGCCGGCGGCAAGTGCTGATAAGAAAGAAGCTACTAAGGAGCAGCCAACGCCTGCTGCCACCACCCCTGCAAAGAAGGGGGCCACAGCACCCAGCGAGGCAGCCATGCTGAATGACCACAGCAACCTGAAGCCTGCCGCAGTGCCAGCAGCTGAAGGGTCTGAAGCAAGTGCCCATCCTGTTAACTCCGAGCATAAAGAGAACAGTGCAGAGGAGTCGCCAGGGTGCAGCATGTTTGAGAACATCAAGCCCCTGCTCATCTTTGGAGGGGCAGCAGTAGCTGCCATAGCTGTGATCATAGGAGTAGCCATTGTAGCTCGGAAAAAATAGGGAACCTAAGGAATGCAGGGAACAGAATTTCCCCTAAGTTGTGTACTGTTCCTTTTTACATCAGTGCATGCAATCACTTCTATACATACTTATAAATATACAGTATATAGCAAGAGAGATGTAGGTAGGTCTTACTCAAGGTTAGTATACCAGGGTCCTGAAAAAAAGAACAGATTTTTTTCCCCTGGTCAATAGATGCTATTTTGTGTTTTCTTTCCATAGCTCCTCCCCATCCCACTTTTTGGTCAGCTTTTAAACTTGGTTCCAGCATCATTTTCAGATTCCTTTGCTTTTAGTTGTGCCATGGAAGAGCAGATGAAACAAACACTCTCTCTTCAAGAGGACCATCTAGTATCCTGTAGTCCAGCTCACTGAAATTACTTTCAGAGATGCATAAAATGGCAGCATCTTCACTAATCTGAAGACCGCGTGGTCCCATCCAGTATTCATCTACTTCGGTTCATTGTCAGAGCATCCAAGTATATTCTCACCTAAATTACAAAGTTCTCTTCGGAGTACGAGAAGCTATCAGAGTTCAAGAAGCAAACTTAGCTTACTGAGATCACTAACCAAAGCCCAGGAGGAAACATCTTGGCTTGCCATCTATCACACAATGTCTACAAAGTACTAAATATAGTTTAGCCATTGATTGGAATAGCTTTGGAATATAGTAAAGTAGTCTTTCTCTACCATTTAAGTGCATGTCAAATGCAACCCTGCATTGGCCAAGTACCTTTGTAGAATTTAGATACCTTTAAAAAGTGGTTTTTTTTAAAAAAAATATAAAAATAAAATCAGATATTGAAATCTATGTGATTTAAACTTTTGGGAAATTAAAAAGCTCATCTGCATATGGATTTTGAACTAATAGTGGAGCTTCTCCATGTAAAGGTACATACCTGTTTGTGCTATAAATGGGAATCAAGGAAAACAACAAACGTCAAAGGAATAAGCGTGGAATTATGGATTTAAGAAAATTTGCATATGGAACAACTGCCCAAATACAAGCATTTGAACGGACGATCTTATTTCAACCTTTTATAGCTTTAATTCAAGATATAGCAAAAGAATGATATAGCCTCATGTATTTCATTGGAAATTATGCAAAGAAACAACAAACACTGAGTTACAGGAGCCATTTTTCCCCCCATACCATTTGAACCAGGATGCCGAAGATTAGAGCAAATTTCCTGTTTTGAAATAGGTTTGTTGTGTTGGTGGTCTTCTTGAAATGTTTAAAACCAGATTTGGGGGGGTGGGGACAGTTATTTGTCTTTGATATATTTACTAAAGATATTTCCCCGACAGAAAGAATTTGGACACTGGAGCATTGGTTATAATGTAAGATGACTGAATGACCATCCCTCATGTAGTAGATTTTTTTCCCTGCTTGGACCCCACCAGTGTGAAACAGATGTGTATGTGTGTATTAATTATACAACATACCTATACCAATGAGATCAGATTTAGTAAAAGATTAATGTTTGTGGTGTGTGTGTATATGTGTATCATGTTTTCATCTCATCACGTTCAGAAACTAACCTCTATACTAGATTTTTTTTTTTGTATTTTTAGCCCCACTCACTTTAAAGTTGCAAACTATACATCCAGAAGTATAGTAAAATGATAGTATTGCCAAGGCCAGTGTTTTTCAACCTTGGCAATTTTAAGATGTGTGGACTTGAACATGGCTGGCTGGGGAATTCTGGGAGTTGAAGTCCATACATCTCAAGAGTTGCCAAAATTGAGAAACATTGGCCTACACGACAATTAATCATCTCTCTTGCATTTATGGCTGTGATCTTATAGGTTAGGCCTATTAGGGAATCATTCACTGGCACTCATTGTTTAATATTGTGATATCCCACTGTTCTGAATAATTTTTCAGAACCGTTTCCCCATCTGAAAACCTGTATTCTTGTGTATATGTGTACAAGCTTCTTTGAGAATATATGTATATACATTATAATTTATGAAGCCTTTGTAAAGCTACTAAACCTGTATTCTTTGTAGAAAAGCAGAATGCAACCATTTATCTGCACACCTGCATTCACACAAAGTGTCTGTGTTTGTGCCACTTACATTCCATTGTACAGTAGCCAAAACCAAGATTTCCTTTCAATAAACAAAGATACACTTAGCTAATTGATGAATGTATAATAATCCGTCTTGTGCTTATAAGGAATCCCTCTAATTGATGGACAGTTGCTGGTACAAAAGAACTTTCTCTGCTTGTCTCTGATACGTGTTCCTAAACTATTCTGGAGCAATTGATAAGAGTCTGGAGTAGGAAAGGGATGGGTGAAGAAGGAAGAAGCTATTATGCCCAAGGAATGGCATCAACAGATATTCCCCAATATAGTTTGGTGGTGTAATTGTGGATTGCGTGATAACATGTGCAGGCTTATTTCTCTCTTGAAGTTTAATGTAAACCTAATGGTGGTGTATCAGCTTTGCTCCTGCCCCAAACTGACCCTTAGGGAAATGATAGTGATGCAGAACTGGCCTAACTTGCTGCATGTGTTCCTGTGTACTCCACAGATTACATTTACTGCAATAATAAACACAGCAAATGCTTCCTCATACTTGCTTTGAACAATGGACATCTGGAAAATGTGTTTGTTTATGTAGGCTAAGCTCAGTGAACTTGTGCTTTATGCAAATGTGCAATTTTCGATAGAAAGGCTAGTTATGTTTCAGTTTGGTTAGCAATATCATGTAAGCTTTTGAATGTGTGTTAACATTTGTATTTGTTTCTTTTAAAGGATGCACTGCATCCTGATTTGTGCAACCTCTCATATGTCTTGTCTCCTTACTTAGTGGCTTTTGGTTGCTGCTTATTGGCACCAGGGAAATTGCTGCAAAGTTTGACATTGGCATCTCTAATATTGGCTATACTTTGTATAGTACAACAATCCCATTTAAGCATTTCTCTAGTTCCAAGGTTGTTGATACACTTCTATTATCATTAGTGATAAAGTAACAAAACACTTCCTTCAGAAGGCTAACCATCTTCAGCTGGGACCCTTGTATGTCTTGAATGAAGTCAGGATTGCCTCTATTGGTTTTTAAAGGATTCCCCCGCCCCATTTCAATCTTTGCCATACTTTGCTGTGCATATGGGCAAAATAGTATTGTTTCTATTTATTGTTGCAGATCAGCTGGATTATTATACAACTCATCAACTAACTGTTTTTATACTTGGTATTTTTACTCTTTCCCTACCCAGCTCCCCAAGTTTATATATCGTATCAGCCCTCTTTCATTGTTTAGATCAGTGTTTCTCAACCTTGACAATTTTAAGGCATGTGGACTTCAACTCCCAGAATTCCACAGCCAGCATTGCTGGCTGTGGAATTCTGGGAGTCGAAGTCCACTTGCCTTAAAATTGTCAAGGTTGAGAAACACTGGTTTAGATTGAGAATGAATGGACCAAGGCAATTCTGTGAGCTTTATGGGTAAGAAAGGTCTAGAACTTTGACTCTCAAGACTCAACTTTACACTGTTTTTTTAAATACAGTGCAGTCCTCAGAAAGTACGTTCTAGAGTAAATTGCACTGACTTTTGAGTTATTTTTACAAAACGAGTGCACCTTTTTCTGTAGATAGGAAATGATCAACTAATATTAAATGTCTGCTCCAACTGGGTATTTCCTATATCAAATGGCATGTATTAGTATGAGTGGAGCTGGAGCTAATGTTAAGACACAGAGGATGTGTAGAATAATTGGACACTGCTCCTTAGTAATCACAGACAGTTTTGTTGCCAATATTGGAACTGCCATCCTTGCCCCCATCTTTAATTTTAATGTAATGGAATTGGGGGAACTGGCCTTGAGACAGTTTGAACGCTGGTAGCGTCAGCAAATTCATTAGCAAACTGCTGTGATAGCAGAATGAGTCGTGATATTGTTGTATAAGTGGTACAGTAATGGGATGATATCACAATATCTGATGCAAGTAGCTAAGTCACAGCCTTTGTATTTGTATGATGATGTCATGATGCATTTGTCACTCTTTCCACCCAATCTACCTGCAGATGCCCATGTATAGCCTGCTAATAAAGAAATACACATTTAACATAAGTCTATCATGCATGATCAAAAAATCCCCATTCAGTAGGCCAGACTTCCTATATGTGCTTATTTGGTAGGGAATACATGAGTTGTTCCCATTTTCATTGAGATGATACAAAGTTTTCATTCTGCATATAAATTTGGAAAGACAGTTCCCTCAAATTCCTTCTTTGTTGCTGTACACCCCTTAGTACAAAATATTAAGATATATTAGCAATCTCAATTTGGCCAGAAACATGTATCACTAGAGTCAGGAAGATCAGCCCTTTATCAGCCTTGTATAGGACATTCAAGAGGGTTCCTTAATTAAACATACTGGAACTTATGCATGAACTGAGCATTCAACGTGACACAGCTATAACTGCAGCAACGCTTCAACTGCATCAGTAATTCATTCTGACAAAAAGTTTTTCCCAACATAATATTTCGCTTTTTTTTTTTGCTTGAAGGAAAGACTCAGATTTCACTATTCAATACAGAAAATGAGTACATTCTTTGCTGGGTTTAGATATTGTCCCCATATAGTTCACAGAAATGGATAGTGTTTCTTTAGTGACTAAAATGTGAAAAACGAAAGAGGGAAAACTAGCAAAAGCATAAGACACTCCTTCTCATCCCCAAAAGCCACTTTTATTATATGAGATCTGCTTGGTTGTTTTAGAAGTGTGAGAACAATAAAATGTAATGATAAGAACTAGTATCTAAAAACAGAAAGTGATTTAGTTTAGACCAGAGGTAGGCAACCTTGACTCTTTTATGACTCGTAGACTTCAACTCCCAGAATTCCTGAGCCAGCCATGCTGAGGGGAAATGGAGAGGTTTCCATGCTGAGCCATGCTGGCTCAGGAATTCTGGGAGTTGAAGTCCACGAGTCATAAAAGAGTCAAGGTTGCCTACCCCTGGTTTAGACAAATATATGTACAAGTGGGCAAACATTAAGACTATGCTTCTATCCAAAGTCTTGGCTCTGTCTGTCTTACATCCTCCCATTCTTCTTATACCACTTATTTTTTCCCCTGAACTATCTATTAAGATGCCCAGTGTACAAAGCCCACCTCACCTTCTCCATGTCACAGAATCTCCCATACTCTGCCAAGCAGTCTTCAGTTTAGCTTGACTCCAACGTCATTTTAAATTGTACCCTAGGATGAATGGGAAAAAAAGGCACTGGCTGATGTAATCCCTTAATTTCTTCTATTTGTTAATATGAGCATGGCCCAAAATATCTGGCGTATGAAAGATAGTTCTATTATACATTTCTGTTTCAATCTCAAAGCCATGCCTTGGTTATAAGGTGGCAGCCACAGTTCCATCATTATATCTCATTGTGCAGAATTGATGGGCGCTATGTGATGCAATTAATCCGTTGCTAATTTTTTCAAGCATAGAAGCTTAAACCAGTTTCCCAAGCTACCAAAAATGCAAGGAGAATACCCCTTTTGTGATATGCCTGTATCCTTGTTCGTACATGTATTTGAGGTAATCTCCCACCCCTTCATATTTCTTATGTCTTTTCCTATATTTATGGTTAAGGGAAGGTCCAAAGTAATCCGTGTAGATGGGAAATGCTAGTTGATTCAATCCGAATGTTTGCTATCTGCTTCTAGATTCATTTGAACAAAACAAAATCATACAAAATGTACTCCACAGCAAAAATTGTTTCTAAAAACCAATGTAACATTACTAAAAAGTCTCCCCATTAATATGAGTAGCCTATAACATTAATTGATTATTTCCCTTACTTAACAGGCACACTTACATAAACAACATGAGATTCTCCATAGGCCCTGGGCTATAACCAACCCAGTTCCGAGATATAGTCCAACACAATTGGAAAGAACAAAGTTGGTAAATGCTAACTTAATATATGTTGGCCTATGCATAACAGAGATTAAGGTGGTTTCTTTTTTTCATTTTGAAGTCAGCTGTTGCAGACTATCTTTTGTCAAAGCAAATGTGAAGAAACACCACTTTGAGTTAGAAAATAAATCTGAACCTTTTAAAAATCTTCTGATATTGCCTATGCTTCTATGGACACTTTGTATGGGCTTCAGCTCAGCTCCTTAAAATGGCAAAGAATTTTTCCTTTCCCATATAGTATTCTCTTTTATTTGAATTTTAAAATGCGTATAAATGCAATAATGCAGGTAGAGTAGAACTATTAGACTGAAAATTAAAGTAGTTTAGCTTGTCCCATTTGTGACCTACAGTGTTGTATGACACCCAACACTGTATCCTAGCATTCTCAAGGCTTTCCTACATAGCTGAATCTAGTCTTAGCTTTGAAAAATCATTGTGTGAATGGTGGGGTGGGTTGACTGGGAACGTGTATGCTTTACATACCGTATGTTATTTGCATCAGAAGCTACATAGCTACTCCATTTTCTATGAAACTGTAAATGATTCCCAATATACCTGTAACTATTATCAGGATTGTGTGAAATAAACTATATATATCTATATAGATATACATGTATATTGTATAATTCCTACAGTTATCTTCATGTCTTATTTTCAGTATAATCCTTTGAAGAAAAAAACTGTAATACATAGCTTATTAGGGTAAGAATATTTTCTGAACACAGACCAAGAATGATTTATCAATTAGGGCAGTAGCAGCAATCCTGATGGCCTTGTGATGAAGACGCTCGCCTCCCACTCAAAAGATTGAGAGTTCAATCCTAGGTAGTGGCAGATGTTTTTCTCCTGGGGCATAAAGAAAAAAATCTGCTGTGAACTCCACATGGCATCAGGAAGTGCACCTGGCCAGTAAATGCTCACCTCTGTTCAGTCACCCCAACTCTTTCCTGAATAAAGGGATTACAGGGTCGTAAATTAGACAAATGCATAATCAAAACTAATATTTAAATCCAACAGCAAACAGACCCTTAAGACAGGGAATTGAGGAAACAAAGTACAAAGTACTATATAATAAATATGAACATTGCTCCAATTTAGGGTTACATTACCTACACTTTATTTTTCCCTGATATAATTTCAGGAAATAACACAGGGATAATGATAGTAAAGAATAGAAGTAGCTGAAGGGCTTGGAAATTATATAGAACCATATTTAAAACTATGCTGCTGGCAATACATTTCCAAAGGTTTTTTTTAATGACATAATCATGTTATGATTCAGGAGCAGAGGAAATTTAAGTCATTTTAAGGCATTATGTTGGGACTATGTTGCCATTAGGGAAATACCTTTGAGATAATTTCAGGTGTATGGCACTTCTGTAAATTGTGTACCTCTATTTCTAGCTGGAAAGTAAAGTCTTCTTTACAAAATTGGTTAGCTTGGTAATAGGAATTCAGCCTTCACCCATAATCATTATCATTGATTTGTTGGCAGCTCACTTTGGAACAATTGATTCGAAGCACAGTTCTCCTGCTATGTATAAGAAAAAATTTTGGTGTCTTGAATTTTCTCATAATGCTTAAAAAGTTTCATATGATACCACATCAAGATACTGAAAAACTGGCCTCTCATAACAACCATGAAGGTGATATGGATTAAAGTACTGTAAACGGGATGAGCTCAAAATCAAAACATATTTGGAAGGAAACTGCATGGAGATTAGGAGGAGGTGAACATTTGTTGTTTTTCTCCATGGCAAACCAGATTTCAGTACAAATCCTAGAGATGGGCATAAATGAGAAATCTGGGAAAAAACAAGTAGAATTATATGTTCACCTTTTGTTCTGTGTTATGCTAGGTTAGTAAACCATAATATCCTTTCTTTTTTACTTTCTTTAACATGTGAATCCATTCTAAGAAATAAATAATGAATCTGAAGTATACAAAGACAGGAAAATATAGGCCTATGCTAAAGCATATTGTGAGTCCTTGTTCACAGTTAATCCGGATAACAATTGTGTGTCAACAGCTGAATAACAAGCAATAAGTCTAGATCTCAATTGTGTCAACATAATATTGGTATAGTCTTTCTTTGAAAACACCTACATGTACCTCTGTTTTTGAAAACTGGAGGTAATTTCTAGAAGGTTCAAGATAATCCTGATCTTCTAAAATATTTCAGGATTATAGTTCTAGACCATGAGAAATATGGTCTTGGAAAATCAGACCCAAACAAGAATGAAATTAGAATTTGAGTTTGCCTTCTTAATTGAAGGCAAATGAAGTCAAATAATATTGCATAAAGGCCATGGCATTACTAAACAGCTATACAACTTAGGGTCTTTTTCGTTAAGTATTACTCTGTCTTTTTCCTTCTTGACTAAATTCCCAATTTATACCTATTTTCTGAAAGGTGACTACCATAGCAAGTTATTTTAAATTACATCTCTCTATGACAAATGCTGAATTAATTTGCAGTGCTTGAAAGAGAGCCTTCTGTTTTACATTAACTATATAAACAAGGTTTTGAGCGTGCATAATATATTGAAATTATGACTTAAAAGTGAAAGTTAGTAGAAACAATATAATAATTTTAACTATGTATATGACACAAATATGTCACAAAAATGACTTAAAATGTAAAATTGGTCTGCTGTATAGTTTTGTTTCTTTAAAATTGACTACAATTACAACCATCAAATAAAAAAACATTTTGTAGCCAATATCTATATTAGAAAATATGTATAACAGGCTTTTATAGCAATATGATATTTACCATCTAAAGTAAAAAGCAGTTTGTGAGAGAACTTTTAAAAAGCACCTCTTTTTGAACGATTAAAGCACATCTTTTTCCACTTCTGAAAGATTTGCAGTCATACAGTTTATGCAAATGAAAAAGAATCTACCCATAATAGCACCTAATGTATTTCTACTTGCAAGAAAAGAACAAGAAAAAAAATAGAAAAATTCTTTTCCAAATCCTAAAAATAACTGTGCTATCTATTGTGATACCTCTCCTGGACAGTTAAAATAATTAAAAGTACAGTCCTATATAAATACTTAGAAATGAATAGATGAATGAACCCAATATTGTAAGCTTATACACGATTAGTATATCATATTGCACTTTTGCTATCTGTGCACAAAAATAATACATGTAAATCTGACAATTTAAATAAATGTACCTGAAGAGGGGTATTGGTCTAGGACAGTTAAAACGAATTGCAATAAGAGTCACTTTGTTCAGAAGTGATTAACACAGAAGATGGTCATCCTATATTAAAATATGCCAGTTTAAGACAGTTTGGCAACTAATAGTGTTGTGGCTGGAGAAGTACATGATAGTTCTATGCAGGGTTATTTTTACTCCAACCAAATGGCTTGGGACTTACTCCCATGTAAGTGTACATAGGCTGTGCTCACAGATGAAAAAACAAGCTGCATTTGTCTGAGTAGGAAAATATATCTTGCAGACATGCAGCAATTTTCCATTCCCCATAATTTAAAACAAATTATTTTAGGGTGAAAAAAAATGGAAAATCAGACTGTTTTTTAATCTTGTGTTTGCATGCCAGATGCATGCTGCATGAGGAAAGCCAATGCATGGCAACAATAAAACTAAGCTATAATGAATACGCCTAAATGAGTTTCAAAAAGGAAATATCAGTTTGTAAAAATAAATTTTATATTATACCTAAGTCAATGAAAGAGGTGCTTCACAAAAAATATCCTGAAAACATTAAAAAGTCTGTGTCCTTTGGAGGGCTCTCTTTAATAGCTTTTCCAGGTATTTTTGTTCCTGTATGTGCAACTGTATGCTAGGCTAAAGGGATGTAGTTGTGCATGGATGCACAGATGGCTTTTCAAAGTAAATGCTTTGCAGAGCTATATCATTTAACCCTTTCCTAGGGACAACCAAATCACAGGCATTTAATTTCTAAGAATCATATACAGGAGAGAATTTGTAAATAGAGCACTGTAAAAGACTTAAATACTCTGTTGTCTCACATAATCTAAATACCTTCCTCTTGTTCCTTTAAAAGCAATGGTAAAGTTTTTAGGACAGGGATTGTTCTCGTCTCTGAAATGCTGTTTCTTTTCTAAAGGGAATATAGGGAAAGATATGCAATTATTTCTAAATTTATTTCTATTCAGCCAGTTTGGCCTTTCATTTTTTTGTGAGAAGGGCAGTTAAGAGACAGGATTGTATAAATCATATGACTGTGATGGTATCCAGATGAAAAATTACTAGTTTATGCAGTCCTTGCACCAGGAAATCAGCATCCATTCTAGAAATACAGAAACATATTCCTGATGGGAACTACAAACATCTTTAAGGCTATGTAAAGATCTATGGAGCTCCTATGTTCTATTAGTTCATTTGATGTAGTTCTAGTTTCTCTGTGTAATATCCTCCTCTAAGATAAACATTGCTCTTCACTTTCATTGATTAGATTTTAAAACTTCCAGGTTTAGACAATATTTTTTACCATTTGATTATAACATACGACAGTAAATGTCTGTTTTCTGGATTGCAAGAGTTTCCTTCACCAATCCAGATTACAATTTCATCAATCCAGATTACAACTCATGTCTCATGCTGGAGGATGAGATTTAAAAATTCCAGAATATTTTAGGCATGTGATTATATTAGCCTTTATACATACCGTACCAAATTTTAGCCAAGACAGTTGGCTGATAGGGATGGACTGATAAATGGTATTTATCTGCCCAAATCAAGAGGTAGAACATTCAAAGCATTTGAGATGGAAAATATCACAAATGCATGCCTCTCTGGGAATACAACAGAATCTAAATCAAATAAATGCTGCCTCTGATAATTATATCCAGATCAGTTCAAGTTATGTTATGAGAGGGATGGCGCTGTGATAAAAGCCACTTACAACAATGCAGTTTTCAAAGATTTTCTGCTGATGAACGACCAGAATAGAGGTACAATTCATGTTCTTTAATCCACAGTTTCAGAAAAAAAATAATCAAAATCTGTTCTTATACATAAATCTTTAAAAGGAATAAATGGGATAGCTCATCTTTAAGAGCAGTTTTAGAAACAAAGTACAAAGCAGCCCTCATTCACAAATGGAAAGAAGAAATTGTTCAACTTGTTAGCAGGTGATAGCTCAACCAGATTTGTTTTGATCTTGTAGAGAAATCAGATTGCATTGAATTCCATGGTTACAATGGAGACTGTTTGATCCACAGAATAGATGACTTCAATGTTGTGATTAGCGTCATGGGCCAGGCTCTGGACCTAAGAGTCTGAAGCTAAAGAAACTTTTCCAGATGGAGCCTGTGGAATATCAGCCTCTGGAAGGACAAAGCCAGAGATCATCTGAGGCTGATCAATCATAAACCCTACCTGAGCAGCTGGATCTGTCCAAGGAGGATGACCTAAGGCCTCCCAGTCCCTGTACCAGACCATCTAGAAAGGAGACCAGAAGAGGGAATCTAGATTGCCAGTAAACATGATGTCCTTGAAATTGACCAAAAAAGGGCATAACAAAAATATAACAGCAGCAGCAGTAGCTAGATGTCAGCCAACCAAATGACTGCAAGTGGATATCAAGCATTTTATCTCTTTCATGACAGAAAAAAAATCCTCTATAAAACAAACTTCCATCTTCTCATATCACCCTCTATCAAATCAGAGACCTAATGGCGCCAACTAGTATTCTACTCTATTATTTACTTAAATTATTGCAGATATAAACAATTAGGGATGGGGACGCCTTTGAACTCATACTAAATATGGCATAGTAGTTTCAGGATTTTATAGAATTTTCCATTAGAGCAAAACATTCATAGTACAGATAGATAGTGCAAGCTATTGTTTTACACACAGAATAAATTGTGACAATCATTATGATTTACATATGACCGCTGACCCAAGAAAACAGAGATGCCCTTTGCAATCTCTGCCTCTTCAACCTTCTAATCTGGATAAGGTGAATGTTTTATGATCCCAAGGCTACAATAGCTTTAATCTACAGATTTTAGAGAGTCTATTTGATATTCTGCCTCCCTCTCTGGGATCCAGGTGCACCACAACTGTCCTTTATACAGCCCAGAGCATTGCAGGAATTCCGTATATTATAATACAATAATAACATACAATTTGAGACACTCCCCTGGGAAAGTTAAACAGTTGCAGCTACAAGACTCAAATCCATTTCTTCTGCTGTAAAACACCGCTTACTTGTTATGGAGAAAGGAAAGGGTGTGGGTGTTTTTTTTTTCAAGAAACAAGAGGAGCAGCAGCAGCAAATGCTGAATGGAAAATAGTGGAATTCCCAGCAATGCAGAAAACGTTAACAATTTAATATCAAAAGACCCTTTTCTATGTTGACTCACCAGTAAAAAAAAACACCATTTTTAAAGCTATCGTTTAAAATAATTTGCGTTGGGGAAGGGAAAAACAACAACAATACAATGATAACAATAGGTGCATTTTATCTTAGAGGATTTCTGGCTACTACGGTAGAAAGAGACTAGAAAGGTACAAGGCTGCAGTGCTGACATCAGATTAGATTCACAGTGTTGCTCAACCTTGACAATTTTAAGGCATGTGGACTTCAACTCCCAGAATTCCACAGCCAACATTGCTGGCTGTGGAATTCTGGGAGTTGAAGTCCACATGCCTTAAAATTGTCAAGGTGGAGAAACACTGGATTAGAAAAAGGTCGCTAAAGCCAGGCCAACGGAGAAAGCAGCCGCAGGAAGGTGATCCGCCCTTAGAGGGTGGCCGACTCGAGGGCGCTTGCGCAAGGCGAAAGTTGGGCGGGCTGGTGGGCGGAAAGCGCGGCGAGGTTTCTCTTTTCCAGCCGCGAAGAACAGGTGGCGCCCCGCCAATTTTCCTTTTTCCCCGAGAGGCTTCAGCCGGGCCAACGCCAGCATGTCGGAGAGGCTCAGCAAGCCGACGTGCCTCATTGTGGCCAGCGCCGCTGCTGCAGGTGAGGCTGGTGGCTTTGGCTCTTCCCGCCCTCTTCTTTGGCTCTTCCGGGTGAGGGCGACGGACCTGAGCGCTGGATAGAAAGGCGAGGCAAGGAAGTGGAGCGAATCGCCCCTGAAAGGCGTATATGGTCAGAGGCATCAGCCCCTTTCCCGCTGTGGTGTGTGTGTGTGTGTGTGTGGCTTGTCCAACCTTTGATACTCCACTCTGCGCATGGCTGGACGCAGGAGATGGAGAAGGCTATTCCCGGCAGCTTGATCGATACAGCAATGGCAGGGGGAGTCTATCTGGCTGGGTCGGAGTGATGGGTCTTTAAGGCAAAAGATAAACTCTGCTTCAAGTGGAATTCAGCTTCTCGAGTTACATGGGCTGTTCCGTATAATGGTTCCTGACGGCAGCACGAAAGTTATTTGCCGCTGTTTCCTGGATGACATTCCCAAGGCAGTCTTCAGCCTTGAGATTTCTTGGTGGTCTCCCATCCACATATAAACTTGGCCTTTTCTTTGTCTTTAATCGCCCAAGGTCAAGTAGGGCTGCATCTATTGCATTTTATATGCTCATGATCAGTGTTCGATAGTTGCCATGCTGTAATTTCTACATTAGTAATATTAACATGTTTTTATGGTCTCATAAACACATTGTGCTTCAGCTCTCTTAAGCCCTAACTTTCTGTTTTCTGCCTGAAAGAACCTAGAAATTACAGGGCTGTTGGGCTGTTTGTTGAAGCTTATTAGTGCTCTTGGTTGAATCTTCTATTTTACTTGATTTATGTATAGTATTTATATTATTTTTAAAATATACTTCCCTTCCGGAGCTCACCTACCGGTAGCAGTCTTCAAAGAGAAAGGTGGTCTTCAATATAAGTCTCCCCATGGTCCTCCAATAGCTTCATCTCTTCACTACATTGCCTTTACCTATATGTACATATATGCTGTCTCTTTTTATATATATTCCTTCTTTTGTTACAAAACCTTTTAGTTTTTAATGACTCTCCTCTTATGGAATTTAGGGTTGTTCTCTGAAGTTAGTTAGCCTTAGCAAGTTTTGCCTATCCTGTTTTTGTATGTTCAAGACCAACAGGAACATGATCAAGTATTTTGTTTTTTTTTTTTACTTTGAGGAATGTGAAAGCTATCAAGTATGCATGTTTAGTAAGAATAATCAGTGAATGCTAAGGTTCCCATATTTGCATTATAAAAAAAGTCAGGTGGCTTTTCCAGTATGTCTCTGCTGCTGTCTAGGTGACATCCAGGTTTTATTCCTCTAGATATAGTAGCCATTCCAATGTCCCCCCCCCCATATATGAGAAGCTCCCACTACGCATATAATGTGCTTATTATATCTGTCCACCAGGTGTATCAGCTGATTCTTTCTTCCACTCTTTTACATTGGCTAGCTCTGCTTTTAATCTACAAGTTGCTACCCCAGGGGTAAGTAAATGTAAGTGTTCCATGTTAGTTTTATTAAGTAGGTGATGAAATAGATTCTTCCACAGGCAAGATGGTTAAAAAAGAGGAAGCAAGTAGCTGTTACAGGAAATGATGGCCTTCAGAAATGGTCTTAAAATGGAATGTAATCAGAAATTGCAGTGTTCCAAACTAGGCACCTACAGATAACATTGGCCTGCTTTTTGTGAAGTAGAAGAAAATAATTTTTATCCACTAGTCCTTTAGTAGATTTATTTTTCTCTTTCGTTTCCATATGCAATCTCCTAGTGAGGTCTCAAAATGCAGGAATGGGTAAATGCAATGTTTTATTAAAAAGCAACTAAATCCAGCTAAGCTCTTTAAGAGTAGTGCACAAGTTGTAAATGTACAATATTTTGGCCAGTATTTCCATTTTGGATCATATGAAAAATGACGTCTTCATTTAGTACCAATAACACTGTTTTTACTTCATGGAGACAAAGCTATTGCTTTTTTTCAAAGATTTTTTGTTTCACTTAATGTTTATTCCAAAGGCTTATTATATGTAGATGCATTAATTGGGCTTTGCTGTTGTAGGGGAAGCCAATTGATTTTGTTGGGATTAATGAAACAAATATGCGTTGGATCCAGGATTTCCGTATGAAATCGTACGCAAATCCAGCCAAGTTGGAATCAACAGATGGTGAGATATTTTTTGACTTGTGGCCGGGTGTATCTCCCTTATTACCTACACAGTAAATGGTCTTTTCAGTATCTGGATACAATTCCACCAGATATAACATTTTAAAATAAAGATAATTTAAATTGATAATCAAGTTGCCTTAAAGCTATTATTGTTCCATTTGCATTTTTAGGAGGAAAATATAAAGTTTGCTCTCAAAGCTTTGATTGTTTTTATAGTTCAGAGCCAATAAAAGCCATGGTTTCATATTTCCCCTTGGCATATTTTAGGAGTTTGTTTTCACCTTTAATCTAACCAATTTTACTTAATGGTTTCTTTTAAATTATTATAATTGAGAGCAACTTACAATCAAACTACTTTCAGATTCTGTTTTGTTTCTGGAACAGCTAATACAGATTTTGAGACATTAGGCAGTAGTGATGACGGGATGGGTATAATGATTACATTTTTAAAGGATGGCTAATATATGAATAGTGCTCCCTTTGCTTGTTTCCTCCCTGCCTTTCTCCACAGATAACTAACTGCATGTATCCCGAAGGGCACTGAGCTTTTAGGAGCAAATGGAGCAAATCAATTTGTCCTGATAGCAGAAAAGTTGGGCAAATTGAATATATCTTTGGGATACATTGATCTTGTCCTGGGCTTGAACATTATTGGGAATACCGAGTGGGGTGCAGACAAGCTATTACCAGACAAGCTACTTTAATTTAATTTAAACAATAATTTATAATTTTTTGTGTAATGGGACCTTCATATATTGCTATTGAAAGTTAGTAGCAAATAAGACGGGAGGAAATGCTTTAGGAGAGTGCTATCTTTTGAGTCATCTCTGCCTTCTCTAGTTTTGAATAATAGAACTCAGCTTTGCCTGTGCTTCCTGCCTAGGTGCAAGATACCATGCTTTGTTGATTCCTGACTGTCCTGGTGCTTTGATGGATCTAACAAACAGTGGCTACTTAGCTAGAATATTGCAGCATTTCAGTTCGGAGAACAGTAGGTAAACTTCCTTGGTGTTTTATGTGCTATTGTGTACATCAAGACACCATAGATAAGGAAGCATGTTGCAAAAAGTGATTAATGTATAAGATACACATATCATATTACCTTTAGTATTCCTTCTACTTTAACTCTAATTAGTCCTTAAAAAGATTTTGGACAATATATCAGATATACAGATATTCCTAATTGTTAGGAATGCATGAAAAGAAGTAGATTTGAATAGATTTGCATTGCTTATTCTGTTCTCATCAATATTGTACCTTCCTCTTGTTACCTTTTTGATCCCTTTCCCGGTTGCATTTTAAAAAAAAAACATTTAATAGGAAATAATAAACATTGCATTTATACATCATGTGATACACTGTTTTTGAAAGAAAGACCCATTTCAAAATAACATTTTCATAAAACCCTGAAGATTTGATATAAAGGTTTATTTTTTAATAGAGCCTATTTGTGCTATTGGAAATGGAGTGGCTGCCTTATGTTGTGCCACGAATGAAGACAAGTCTTGGGTGTTTCAAGAATACAGCTTAACAGGGGTAGGTATTGTATGCTGAAGGAAGAGTGCATTTTCCACAATAGATAGCTCTCTTGAAAACTATGTGATGTAGAAACCTAAGTGATGTAAAGTTAAGTCTCTTTGAATGAAACTATTTCCTGTAATTTCACAGATTTACCTGTGTAGTATCTGTGTTTCCATTGTCTTATTTTTCTTGTTTTCAATGTCCTGGTCTAGCCTACAACCCTGGAATTTACTAATGGTCTCCCATCTGGTCTGATCCTGCTACATTTTTGGCAATAGATCAAGATTGCCAGATGCTGCTAAATATCCAGGCAATATGATGTAGTTTATTATTTTTGTTTTTCATATATGGCTGAATTTCTCATATTATAGTCACAGATCTTCCTCAAGATTTATGTTTTTTGCTGAAGCACATCCCGTTTACTTGCATTCAATTTTATCACCACAAAAGAGTATACTTCCTTTTAAAAACTTTGAAATCTAGCTTTATATCCAGGAGATTCTCAAGTACGTTAGTAAAGTAATCCCAAGATAATCACATGCAGAGTATAAACACAATTATAGCTACAATGGAACTGAATTAGTAATGGTTAGAGGAATGGTTTGCAACAGTAATCCACTTAATTCTGTATTTCATATAAAGTGATCCTGACTGTATTCTCTTGATTAGGAACTGCTTTGTTGAATTATGTGAAATTCTACTTAGTTCTGTAGCCAACACGTGAATCTTTCTGCACAGGTTTCACTATAATACAATGTTACTGCTATCATTTTGTTTCTTCCAGCCTTCTGTCTATGAACTTGTAAGGCTTCCTAGTTTTGCTAGTTTGCCAATTATTGTTGAAGATTTTTCAAAAGATGCTGGAGCTATTTTCAGTGGTATGTCCTTTTAATATTTTCTGCTGACATAGATTCTTTATTAATACTTGTTAAAATCAACATATATGTAGAATCAAATAATTTTGTGAACACATTAAAGTAGAAAGTATTGTGTAGTAATTACAGTACTTATAGGAATTTAAAGTGTGGCTGACTCGGATTTCTTTTTACATACCTTGTGATCTTAAGAATGCAGTACAGCAAGACAATTGTGGTTTTCTCAAGGCTGTAGAAACTACTTTGACTTGGTTGCCCACCTGATTAATAGCATCAAATTTGCAGCACTGTGGTCATGGCAATGAATAGTTACACCATTCTCTTCCCCCCCCCATTAAAAAGCTTTAAGAGATGCATTTTTCCTAAATTAGGAAACTAAACTTCAAACAATGCTGTTGCTGATTAATAGCAAAGTGTGCAAGGTAGCAGTCTCGAAATAATAGCACTTAGCAATAGCACTTGGACTTATGTACTGCTTCACGGTGCTTTACAACCCACTCTAAGCAGTTTACAGAGTCGGCATATTGCCCCCAACAATCTGGGTCCTTATTTTACCAACCTCGGAAGGATGGAAGGCTGAGTCAACCTTGAGCCGGTGAGGATCAAATTGCTAAACTGCTGGCAGCCAGGAGTCAGCAGAAGTAGCAACTACGTAGCATCACACTAGCACAGTGTTTCTCAACCTTGACAATTTTAAGGCATGTGGACTTCAACTCCCAGAATTCCATAGCCAGCATTGCTGGCTGTGGAATTCTGGGAGTTGATGTCCACATGCCTTAAAATTGTCAAGGTTGAGAAACACTGCCCTAGCATCAACTTGCTTTCCTGGTGCTGAAATGTAATAGAACGGCAATGTGTTATAGAATGTGTTGTAGAATGGCAATCTGCAGTAAGAATTGCATAGCTACTCTTGAACTAGGCATCATTCGTTAGACTTACAGAGCCTCCCCTCTATTAGAGGTAACCTAGGCAAATGAAGCAGCAAAGCAACCACAGCTATGGCAAAGTTCGGGTGTCAAGACATGTTCAGTTTGCCATGGCCACAGCTGCTCCTTCCTACAGCTTTAGAAGCATGACTTTACAACAGATGGGCAGGACAAAGTGCCATCCAAGCCAGAGTTGGGACCTCCACCCATTGCCACTGCTGCATCTCTACTTTCCTGTAGCTTTAGACTTCAACTCCCAGAATTCCTCAGCCAGCTTGCTAGATGAGGAATTCTGGGAGTCGGAAACCCACACGTCTTAAGACTGCCAAGTTTGAAAAACACCGATAGAATGAAAAGTATGGCTTCATGCCTCATTGTAGAGCCCTGTCTTGTCACAGATCTGTACTTCATTTTTTTTTTAATCAGCCTAAAAATTACCAGGGTGATACTCTATCCCAGACCTGTCAACCTTGCGATGTCACGGAACTTTTTCCCCATTGCCGGCAATGGGGTGGGCACAGTTTCTTCGTGATGCGTCCGGCCCGTGGGCCGGCAGTTTGACAACCCTGCTCTATTCTGTCGAGTAGTGTGTGAGGTACAAACCACACAAAATAAGGTGGAGAGCTGCATGCACACTGCAAGTTTGAAATCCTGGTTTAGATAATACCATATGTGAAATGAACTTTAACATGTGATGGTCATTTGTCTTGTCCTTCTTTATCTGCAAGAGAAGGAAGTGGTATCCAACCAGGAAATTGACTTTTCCTCCTTTTTCATTATATTGAGAAAGCCCAAGACTTACCTTGGCTCAACCTTATCCCTCTAACCTTCTAAAGGCCTTTTAGAAAGTCTTCAAACCTTCTAAATCCAGGTTTGAGCCAAGGCTGTTAAACATGAATACCTACATCTTACCAATGCAGGATTCAATTGTGAATTTCACACATTGTAAAGAAGGAAAAGTAAGCAAAACAAAATATTTTCTTATTAATTTAAAAAAATAGGTAACGTTTTCCTTAGGTTTTTGAAAAATGATACATCATTACAATTGTAAATTAAGATGTGAATATACATTTCCACCGCAGCCAGCAAGGTAGATGCAGTTCATGTCGTGCTTGACAGACACCTTGTCACTGGACAAAATGAAAATTCTACTGTGGCAGCTGTGCAGAATCTTATTTTTCTCTGCAATGGCAGGTAAGAAAACACAGGTGACATTACCAATAAAATACAGAATTTTTGCTTTTGCAAATGCATCCCTGCATCACTGTAATCAGCTTTGGTAATTTGTGCCGGCATTCTCTACCCCTTCCTCGAAATGGAGTCAATTTGAGGTTGTTGCTAGAAATTTGTCAATCTGAGGTTGTTGCTAGAATAAGAGGTAGTATTCTCAAACACTTTATTCCTTAAATGTATCAAATGGAAATCTTTCTGTACTGATTAATTCAATATGTTTCTTTCAGCAGAAAATGATGGAAATATCCCTGTGACTGAGCAGAATAAATGAACATGGAAGAATTATTTGACTTGTGAAAATTGCTTACCTTTCATTTATCGACCAATAGAGAACACAGCTGATTTCTAAAGGTGGCATTTTGCAGCTCAAGAACAAATAATATTCTTAAATCTATGTAGTAAGGCTTGCCTGTTATCAGATGTGACAGTATTCATAGACATTCATTGTTTGTATGAGTCTAAGAATAATATATTTTCTCCTACCTCGCACTTTCATAAACTAAGGATAAATTGATTTGAAAGATTTCAGTTACAGTTACCTGTGTTTCTGAACTTCCATCAACTGTTTAAATCATTTCTTCTAAGCTAAGTTTCCCATTGTACTTGATCTGGCAAAACCAGTGTAAGATATGGGCTGAGTAAGTAATCTGATAAATCAAGGCTGAATCTATTAGCTCCATGTTATCATTTCAGATTGTGAATTAAGTTTCAAGCTATGGGACTATATAGTGACTTTCTCTTTTTATATATAGGAATACATGTTATAAAGTTTACAGTGAGAGATATTAGTGATATTACTAATAACAAGTGAACTTCAAAAAAAGGAACAATTAACTGTAAAAATAATTTTAAAATGGGATAGGTTAATTTTATTTAATAGAGTTAGTTAGTGTTTTCCATGTGTTCATTCGTTGTAGCATGACAATAGTGGTTCATTTATTTTGCTTACTAAGAAAGCTTTTGATTGATTAAATTTTTACTTCAGTTTTGTTTGTGTTGTGTAACTTCATGATAGTGATTAACCATATTTGTGAATATAATTTTTCAATTTTATTCTTGAACTAAGTCATTCGCACTAGCTTATTAATTATACTCAAGTTGTAGGTTGTAGAACTGATTTGTTAATGGTGGAAATAGTACCCTGCTTGCATAGATTATGTACAGCACAATTTTGACTCAAGACTGAAGAAGTACTTGAGATTTTCCTGCAAACTACAGTTTGAGAATCAAGGGTTAGATTCATATAATAGACTAAATAACACACCAGCCAACCTCTATAGTCTAGTGTGAATCTATTCCATATGGTTACCTTAAAGATTGTGTAAACTCAGACAGTTTGGTCGGGTAATGCAGACAGTCATAGAGTAGTTTTACTGCAGCACAGGAACCAGAGGAAGGATGCATTCCATTATTTTTTTTAAAAAAATCAGACTACTTTATCCAGTGCATTTGTGTGCAACACCAAAAAAAAAGAGCAACTTTTCCAGAATTACAAAACTTAAAAAGTTTCAATAGTACTTGAGCTCTGGTTTTTTTTAGATTCCATTATAATACCCAACCAATAAGAAAACAGGTAGCCGAGGATTGAACTGTGGATTCATCCAGAACAGTGCTCAATATTGATGTTACTTAGTCAGATAATGAAACATCTGCAAGCAAACAACTACATTCAGAGTACCAAAGATTCCAGTGTATAATAGCCAAGGTTTGCATTTTGTAGAAATTGCTCCATTGTTCCCAAGTGGACAGCTTAGGGGGGAAAAAACAAGTTAGAGGTAGTTACTGATGTATTACTCCCAAGTTGCTATCAGTAGTACTTTAAAACTACTCAGAACACCTCTTCCTTGCATAAAAAGAATATTGTCAGTTAATAAAGCAGTATAAAAATATATGGACACAATCTACATTCAGATTATGATGGGAAAATAGAAGTGCTTAATGAAATACATGAATTCTTTCCTGATTCGTGCTGCCCTTAGATACCACCACTATACTTGTTTCTGAGGTACTTTCCCCCCCCCCAAAGGCAACCAGACTGATTTTGTTTTTCCATGAAGACATTTTGCTTCTTATCTAAGAGGTTTCTTCAGTTCCTACTGAATGGTGGGAAATGAAAGGATTTAGATTCCTTGCAGTCATCTGATCATCACCTGGTCACCACTATACTTTTAAATCAGAACTATGCCAAACTGAGATCTCCTCCCCAGTACTGCCCTTAGAAGTCTGACAGGGTTTGATCCAAAGAAATAGTGTACTATTAATGGCCATTAGAAAAGA
This sequence comes from Bothrops alternatus, assembly GCA_034064705.1. Lineage (NCBI taxonomy): Eukaryota > Metazoa > Chordata > Lepidosauria > Squamata > Viperidae > Bothrops > Bothrops alternatus. The sequence continues at coordinate 15,777,871 of JARGCV010000248.1, forward strand.
GCTTTGCCACTGTTTGAAACTCACATTTAAAATGGGGGAAGGTACTGAAGATGTTCAGTGCAGCTGCAACAATGCCTCAGATTCTGAGAAAAGTAATATCGGTTTAAAGTTTAGGCATGTGGGCAAAGAAGCCGACAGGAGTATGACCGTCCTAGGCCAAAATATCACTAAGCATTGAAACCCTAGTTAGAGATTTGGAGATCACAAATCAGAGACAAACAAAGCTGCTCTATCTTGGGGAGAGGAAGCAGCACAGTGGCAACAACAGCTGGAGAAGGAGACTGCATTATAATTTAGATTTATATCCCATCTTTTGTTTGTACAATTCAAGCTTTTCCATATTTCTTCCTCCTATTTTTCCACCACAATAACCCCGTGAGACATAATTCATTCTACAAAAATAGGAGGGAAGCTCCTCATAATTCTAAGAATGGAATGTTTATAAAATATGCTTGTTCAAATCTTACAGTAATTTTGTTTGTAAAAATAGCATGTACACATCCTTCAAATGGAGGACTTGCCTCAACAGGAGTCAAGAAATCTGTATAAAATGTATGTTTTATTCTTTTGGAATGCACTCATACATCAGAATGTTTTATCATTATTAGTTAATAGTACCTTGAAGAAAAAAAGCTAGGCAATTGGTCCTTGATGTATCTGCAATATAGTGAAGAATAAAAATATTGGTAATACAGAATTGTAATATTACAATCCTGATATATAAAAGCACAGCAGACCTGAAGAATTTTTCTCTGCAAATTCATATAGAAACCTGTGACTACAGAAAATCTTTTCGTATGCAGCATGTAAATCTTTACATCTATGTAGCATCCATAAAATTTGGCATGTCTACTTTCCATTTGCAGTACCGAACATCCGTTCCTAAAAAAGGAGAAAAAAATACAAAAATTAACAGGCACATTTGTTGCAGATGTTTTAAGAAATCATTGCCATTTAATGTACAAGAAGAGATTGGCAAATAGGATTTCACCTATTTAAGGATGAAGGTACTAAGACCAATGCAGAACATGCAGTAGCACTGAAAATCAAAAAATAACTTGCAAGTTATATACAGTTTAGCATTTATCAATTTTGAATTTATATACCTGCAGTCTGTTTAAATTTCAAATTAAAAAGTTATAAAAAGTGGAGTTATTAATACAGGGAAAGGAGAAACCAATTTCATTTTGATTATTTTTTTGAGTTCAAAAGAGGAGCATTTAAGATTTTTTTAAAAATTCATTAAATGTTGAAAGTCCATGTGCTAGTTTTGAATGTCACATGTGAACATCTACCAATCCAATGTTAATATAAACATTTTAAAAATATCCAATTTATAAACTTTAGCACTGTTAAGATACTTAGATTTAGGAAGTTTAACTTATCAAAGATATTTCAGATTTATAAAAGAAAAGCACAGTAGTATAACCCTAGGATCTGCTATGTAAGAATTTACGGTGATTAGTTTTAAAGCGCATTTAATTCTATATGGAAAATAAAATCCATAATAATAAATGGATTATGGGATCAACAGCCTAATTACAAAATAATGCACTTATACTTTAAATCTCTTCACTGATAATTTGCTATTCAATTGATTTTATACTTTATATTTAACATTAGTATCATGTATGAAAACATGCAACACAAAATACAAATAAACTCAGGTTGACATTTACATCTGCAATACTTGTGAAATGTACCATTTGAAGGAACTTTGGAAATATATTTAGCAAGATAAGAGACCCTTAATTTTTACCTTTATCATGACTTCCAGTTTAACTGCATCAGCAGCAAACTTTCTGATTCCATCTGACAGTTTCTCCTCAGCCATTTGGTCTTCATTATGAAGCCAACGGAATGTCTTTTCATCCAGATGGATCTTCTCCAAGTCAGATGCCTGAGCTGCATTGAAGATGATAGAAGTAACAAATTATGGGAGTAGGCAATGGTATTTATTTATTATTTATTATTTATTACTTATTACTTAAACTTATATGCCGCCCTTCTCCTAGGACCCAGGGCGGCTCACAAAACAATACAATAAAATTATACAATAAAATTAATCACATTCATACAGCAAACAAGCACAGTCAGCTCATAGTCGCTGATGGAGGGATACTTTATTATTATACTAATGGTACAGTTATTACAGGGAATCCTGAATCTCAACATCTTACAGAAACCATTCAGTTAACTAATATATGGGTATTGATATTATCCTTTGAGTGCCATAGCAAAAGCCTTACATATTCCTGAATAGTAAATATATATAAAAAATGCTGATGTATCTCTTTGAGACATTGTTTTTTCAAAAAAAAATGAACTTATCTATTGAGTACCGAAAGGATTAACAGTTACACATATACAGCCCCCTGTAAATATTTAAATAAACTGAAATCTTGCACATTGAGAGGATGTGGTAAAAGAGCATTGTTAAACTTTTTTACTGAGTGATGTTTGTCTACCCTACATGTTAGTAAGACAGAAAACTTACCATCTTTGACATTCAGCTTTGGTGTTAGCTTGCTGTTATCTTTACTGAGCTCTCCCAGAAGTTTAGGTGAAATGGTGAGAAAATCACAGCCAGTCAGTGCTTTGATTTCTCCAGTGTTCCGAAAAGAAGCTCCCATTACAATAGTTTTATAGCCAAACTTTTTGTAATAATGATAGATTTTAGTGACACTCTTTACCCCTAAAAGAGAATATAAGGTAACTATTTAAAGCAATTACTACTTTATTCAGAGGTAAAGAAACTCTCAGAATGGCTTATTTTCTAATACTAAATATTTCAGGCTGATTCAATTACAAACTTAATTTCTTAGCCACATTTATTCAGTTACCTGGGTCCTCTGATGGCTCATAGGTTTTTTTGTCTGTATTTGCAACATACCAATCCAGAATACGCCCAACAAAAGGAGAAATGAGGGTGACCCCTGCTTCTGCACAAGCAACTGCCTGAGCAAAGGAAAAGAGCAAGGTCATATTACAATGAATCCCATGTTGCTCTTCAAGAATCCTGTAAGATAAAACAGACCAGAATTATTTTTCCTATCAGTATCACTTCTGTTATATATGCAATTTTATTAAATACTGTATATGCAATTTTATTTTGAACCGCGTTACTTTTTAAAAAATGTCTTCTCAGTGAGTCAGGGCCCTTTGTTTTCTTTGTGGTTAGTGGGATATGGGCAATATGTTATGCTAGCTTGCAAAGTGGTCTCTGCGTTATAGATCCTAGCTTTCATAGAATAGTATAAGCACAACTGGAATAAAATAGAATTTCAGTTTTGCTTGTGGCATACAGAGTAAAACATGCCAAGATGAACTGGTATTATACATATCATTAGGAGGAAAGGCTACTTGTGACATGGATGTGACTACTCCTCTCTCTCTTATTAAAAAGTGTCCCGTGAAAGCTTTGACTGATGAAACATGATGGGGATCAAAATCTATGGTCTCATCTCATGATGATCTCAGCATATGGAAATTGCAACTCAGACTGTAAGGTGATCCAGGAAGGAATAAATGTGATCCTGCAGGGGAAATTATTCTGTTAGTCAACGTGAATGGATGAGTAGGAATATAAAAGATACATGAAAATTGAGTCAGCAACAAATTAGAATGAGTGCTTTGTCAGTAGCTACTTAGAAAAACATCTCCTAGTTTTGAACATATTGTTTAAACACACATCTGTTCAAATGGCAAAAGAAGAAATTTAAATCTGAAATAATGATTTATTTGCTTATTTGTAAGATTGAGAGAATCAGTTAAGGATGCAAGAGTAATAAGGAAATTCTGAATGTTAGATAAAATACTTTTTGGGTAATGTCAACAGTGAATCTTGGGAAAATGGACATGGAAGAAAAGGAAAGAAGGAAATAAATAAGAGAAAACTGTAAAACAACTGAAAGAAGCCATACAAGATTGGAAAACAGAGAGAGAACTTGTCCATAGAATTGCCGAGAATCAGAGCTGACTGAATAGACAGCATCATCATATATACTGAATTAATGTAAATCAGGCAACCCCTCTCAAAACTATTACGAAAAAAGCTGTTGACACTTGTGATTTCCAAGTCTTTATAATGGAAAAATAAAGAGGTTTGTGGTTTTAAATAATTTTAAAGTCTTAGCTTAAACTGCAAATAAGGGGTTTTTCCCCCCCTCAGCTTACCTAATCAAGGTCCAAAACCTTTAACAATAGGTGTACAGACATACAGAACTATACATCTGATGTATAAAACTATATTGAATTGGAAACCTATCTTGGTACCCTGGTTGTTCAGCACACCCAGGAGGAAACAATAGAAAGTACCTCACTCCCCACACAGAGAGCAGGAGCTTGATTGTCAGGATAGCTGCTTCTGTACCCACTGCCACAACTTATCCCCAGCGCCAAACTGACAGGCCCCACTGGGCCTTGATACGCAGCAAGACTGCAGCTGCCTGTTGGCTTGTCACGCCATGTCTTCTTCTTAAGGGGTGGGGGCAGGGGTGGAAGGGTTCTGTAGCTTTGGTCCAATATTGGCATTCTGCTGCCCTGTGTCTGGTCATTTCTCTCTTGTTATGTTGGGTGAGGAGTGGCTTTAAGTTTGAGGCTTCTGATGTAGCATGTTGCAAGAAATAAATGTACCAAAATTTTCCGGCGTATAAGACGACTGAGCGTATAAGACGACCCCCAACTTTTCCAGTTAAAATATAGAGCTTGGGCTATACTCGCCGTATAAGACTACTCCTCTTCCAACGCACACCAAATAAAAATTAAAAAACATCAGATTTGATTTCAATATGGTAATTTTAATTCAAATGCTTATGACATGCAGGTACTTAGCAGGAAAACTGTCACTTATAAACATAAGGCTGTTTGTCATCAAACATGTAAACATAAAACAGTGCAAGTGGATTAAACTTTTCCTAATTCACTCTAAAGCTGAAAGGAAGGATAAGACAATAAACCCATGGGAGCTGCCATGCTGTTTGTTTTCTAAGCTGTCAACCAAACTGGAACTGATGATGATAGGAGGAAGATAACAAACAATAGAGAGAGCAAGTGCCGGGCAAGTCCCTGGCGAGTCAGCAACGCCCATCATAACTGCAAGCTATTTTTACAGGTTTTGCTGGCGTGACAGTTTCCCTTTAAAAGCCTTCAAAATCATCCTGTTCGTCATCTGATATCATAGGTACATCAATGACATCTTGTGATACATTTGTAAGGCAGTCATCGTATGGATCGAATTCCGTATCAGATGGTGTGGTCTCAGCTTTGGCTTCCTCTTCATCTTGCCACAAGTAGTCGTCCTCCATACCATCTAGTGAATTCGATATGCCACACTTCTTGAAAGACTTGATTACTGTTTCTGCATCAATATCATTCCAGGCTTTTAGGACAAACTTGCACAAAACATCCAACTGTGGAGCACGCATGTTTCCTCCTTTTGTGAATGACTTTTCGCCGCTAACCATCCATTCATTCCACTGTTCTCGAATGCGATCTTTAAATGGCTTGTTTAGGCACACATCCAGTGGCTGTACCAACAATGTCAATCCTACAGGAATAACTGCCGCATCTGTGTTTATTCTTGCAAGCCTTTGCTTTGTGCTGGGAGTTAAATGAGCCTTGAACATATCCCACACCAATAGACTGCGTTTTTGAATAAGTCCACCTGGTCGCCCGCTCCATACCTTATCAAGCCATAGCTTTACCCCTTCTTCATCCATCCAGCCTTTTTCATTCATATGTACAAAACAATCAACAGGGAACTTGAGTTTCGGCATTGGTTTTCTTTTAAAAATAATCATTGGTCTCAGTTTGGCACCATCAGCTGTGCATACTAATACCACTGTAAAACTGGACTTCTCATGTCCTGTTGTTTTAATTAAAATTGTTTTTTCACCTTTTTGAAGGACAGTTTTATTTCCAACCATATCAAAATTCATTGGAGTTTCATCCATATTTCCAATACTACTTAATGCATAACCATGTTTAGTGCGCTGTTGTATTACGTATTGATGGAAACTATTTACTTTGCTATCAAGATCTGCAGGTACCGGTAATTTTTGTGCAATTTTCGTCTTTTGCCTCAGTACCATATTATGCCTTCCCAAGAATCTAGTACACCAGGATACAGTGGCCTTAAATCTGTTGCTGTGATCTGGGTTAGATTTGGCCCACTGAAGTGCAAACAAATGTATTTTATTTTATGTCACTACATAACTGTTTTGGCGATGCTCATTCACCATGTCTGCTACATGTTTTTTGAGTTCTGGCCAATGTGAGGTGACTCTTCTTAATGCACACTTACCCCTTGGCATACTCTTTAATGCTTTTTCATTTGCTTTCCAGTCCTGAACCATCTTTTCTGTTACTCCATATTGTCTTGCAGCAGCGCAGTTATTATGTTCCATGGCAAAGTTTACAACTTTAAGTTTGAAACTGGCTTCATATTTCTTTCTTCTTGCTGGTGGAGCCATGATGGGGTCTTGACTGTTGGACATTTGTATACTGTACTGGTGCTGTACTGTATGAACTGGTACAGATACTGGTGCTGTACTGTATGTACCCAGTATACAACAACCAGCCAATCACGGCAAGCGATGTACCTTACCGGTGATTGGCTGGTTGTTGTATACAAAGCTTGCTTGGATTGGGTGGGTCAGCTCTCCCTGCCTGCCCAGCCCTCCCTGTCTCCAAGACGATCTGAGCGGTAGGGCAATGTGATAGAGAGCAGGGAGAGGGGGCTGCTTCAAGGGAGTCTGTCACCTGATCTGAGCATTTTAGACCGCTCAGATCAGGTTATAGACTGCTTTGGCCACATTCCAAAAGTACCGTACCTTTATTAGTGCTGTCCCTCGCCGAGATCTTCCAAAAAAGACTTATGATGTCTGGCAAGTACCCAGGGGCAGCGTTAGTGCAGCAAGAGCGGCGCTGTGCCCAGAAAAACACGCCTCTTTCACCCGTCTGGCCCGCCCTTGCAGCACTAACGCGCCACAGATTCTCCAGTCCGGCTCGGTAAGTTTCAGCATCCGCCGTATAAGATGACACCCGGCGTATAAGACGACCCCTGACTTTTGAGAAGTTTTTCATGGTTTAGAAAGTCGTCTTATACGCCGGAAAATACGGTATCTTAAAAGAAATAAAAAATGGCTGTGTTTAACTGCATGTTTTTCTGCCACGTTTGTTAAATGGAAATGAAAACTGGCTATATTGGAGGAAACCTAAAAGATGAATGTAATCAGAATAAGCTATTTTAAGAAGTATGTATGGTAAAAATAGACAAGATGGGGGTCAAGGCAGAAATTCCTATGCAGAAAGTGACAAACAGGGAATATTAAATAGCCATCAAATAAGTCTTATATTACCGTTCCTGGTATACTTACTTGCCAGCTTGGATGCCTTCCCATGTCGATGACAGCTTGATGAGTATACGATCTTTGCTAATTCCTATTTCTTTATAAAGATCTATGAAGTGTCTGGCTCTCTTAACCATGCCTTCTTTATCAAAAGACAACCTTTAAAATAAAAAAGATACATTTTTTTGTTTCATTATAATTTGTGTAAACTATACTCAAAAGGGCAAATATGCAAAGGTACGGGATGCAACATTCATGCTTTTCTATACTACTTGCCACACCTCAGTCCTCTGCTTAAGAAGTCAATATCATTAGACAAGAACACCATTAAAATTGGCAGCTTCGCAGTATCTATTTATCACCTTGCCATTTCTACTACTTCTGCATTAATTGTCTTAAACATTACACCCCATCAAATAAAATAATCTGAATAACATTAAAGAAACACAAATACCGTTAAGAAAATTGATATCTTAAGAACAGGACAACAAGGCCTTTCTAAACAAGGTCTTCAGCGGGAAGCCTTAAGAGAAACCATGAATGGTAAGCTAAACAAAAGACTCCAGTACATAGATGCAAATAACAGGATGGCCATCTCTCTAATCCATGCAAGAGAGACTAACTGGCTTAACAGAACAAAAGAGGCTTTGGGCTACAGTGGTTGGAGCCACTTGGCTATGTGTTGTGTTGTGTTGACCGCATCTGCCATCTGTTTTTGTTTTTCGCTATATTTTTATCTGAATTGTATATTTGTTGTTTTTATGCTGTGAGCCACTTATGAGTCATACCTTCACTGATACCTTCACAGGCTCACATGGAATGTTACAAGAGCCAATTTGGTGTTGGAGTTACAAAGTTAGACTAGAAGTAAGGAGACCCATATTCAAGTCCATCTTCAGGCTCAGGTGTTCTTGATCAGATAATCAGCTCAGCCTAGCTCAGGGGTAGGCAACCTTGGTTCTTTTATGACTCGTGGACTTCAACTCCCAGAATTCCTGAGGGATTCTTGGAGTTGGAAGTCCACAAGTCATAAAAGAGCCAAGGTTGCCTACCCTTGGCCTAGCTCATAGGTTGTTTTTCTTATGGGAAAAATAAGACAGGGGATGCATACCGCTTTGATTTCCTGAAGTACAGTCTGGATATCAGTCAATCAAACAAACAAATATAATATAGGAGCCGTAGTGGTGCAGTGGTTAGAATGCAGTATTGCAGGCTAACTCACTGCACTGCCAGGAGTTCAGTTCTGACTGGCTCAAAGTTCACTCAGCCTTCCATCCTTCTGAGGTCGGAAAAAGGAGAACCCAGATTGTTGGGGGACATATGCTGGCTCTGTAAGCCACTTAGAGAGAGCTGTTAAAGCACTATGAAGCAGTATATTAATTGCTATTGCTACATTTGATGAATTCAGAAAATACTCACCTTGCATCTACTTCTGTGGACACACGGCCAGGTATCCTCTTCAGTATTTCTGCCCCAAACAGTACAAAAAGCTTATCACAAGCATTTGTAACTTGTTCATTTTCTGACCTGGAATTGTATAATAACCAAAGTAGAAGTTTATGTACTGAGGAAAAAATGTGCTAATGTGACATCTAAAAAAAAATAAATGAGTCAAATTGGAACAGTAATATGAATTCTTTGCATGATGTTCTGAACTGTAGAAACAGTTTAATGCAGTGGTTAAGATTCCAGACTAGAAAACAGGAGACCATAAGTTCTAGTCCTGCCTTAAAGCACAAAGCCAGCTGGGGGACATTAAGCCAGTCACCCTCTCAGCCCCAGGAAGGAGGCAATGGAAAACCACTTCTGAAATCTCACCTAGAAAGCCCCAGGGACTTGTCCAACCAGTTGCTATTAGTCATCGCTAACTCAAAGGTGTGCACGTGTACAAATACATACGTCCTGAGGTTTATCAACATTAATCTAAGTCTCTAATTCCTGGGTCAAACTTGACTGATGCTCTATTTAAACCTCTGACTCATTCTCTAGTGCTGCATGTGAGCCAACTATTTCTTTCCTCCTTCTTCCATGAGAAAGAACTGGGAGTGGCTGGTAGGGCTTTGACTTCCTCTATTCTGCCATTATTTAATTTCTTGATCCCGGTTTAAGTCTGACAGTATCTTACGTGAAGATGAAAGGCAACAGCGAGTGAGGACATATACTGATAATACCAACTAAGTGTCACAGCTGCAAAGTTAGAACATTGGCAAGCTTACTCACCCACCAAGTTTCTTTCCATACGCAATAGCATCTTCTACCAGTTGCTGATAGGTTGGCATCTGAGCTGCAGCTAGTATCAGGGATGGGTTGGTAGTAGCATCTAGAGGCTTGTACTCTTCAATAGCTGAAGAAAAGCAGAAAACAAGAATAAAAAAGTTGGGGGATGGATGTTAGCCTCTCAGCTTGATAAGAATTTTTTAAGGGTATGCAATAAGATGGAGCAATGTAATTAATGTAGTTATTCCGGTGCCAGAAATTATGTCCACATATAATATGATTGAGAATTAATAACTAACAAAAGACAAATACTGTACAATTCTTAGTAAAACTAATAGCTAGGTAGGATATATAATTCAGAGAGTCATTCAAAGTCATATAGAAAGTTGATATTAGGAAGGCTGTTCTCCCTAACGTCTTTCTTGCTATGTCCTGTGTTGATTAACATAATGATTTTTGCCATTCCACTGTGCAAACAAATTTCAATACAGTGTACAGAGACAATCCGCTAAATGAAATCAGTCTAAAAAGGGCAAGGTAACAACAGAAAAAAATAATAATCTGGAAAAACATGATATATCCTTGGCACCAAAGTAAAAAGGCAAATTCAAGTTAGTGTCAGTAAGAACACTACAAATAAGACTTCCCTCATAAAAAGTCTCTTTAGTAAAGTGAGCTACGCCATCAAACCCAGATCTACAATATTTGAATCTAACTCAGTGTGTGTTAATTAAAACAATGAAAATATAGTTCAGGGGTAGGCAACCTTGGCTCTTTTATGACTCGTTGAGCAATGATCTGAATTTAAGGGGCTTAGATATCTTGCCTATGTCATGGTCAGACCATTTTCTGTTACGGCTTGTTTTCAAGGCTCCAATCCTCCCCTGCAGGGAGGCGGAACCGATTAGGTGGTTCCACCCCAGACGTCTGATGGACCCAGAGAGCTTTCAGAGGACGCTTGGGGAAATACCGGATTCTCTCATTCTCGGTTCGGCAGAGTCCCTGGTTACGGCCTGGAATGTGGCTGCGAAGGGGGCTCTTGACCAGATCGCGCCGCTGCGACCTCTCTGTGGTAGCAGACCCAGGAGATCTCCTTGGTTTACTGAGGAACTCAGGGGGATGAAGTGCCAGAAGAGACGTCTAGAGAAGCGATGGAGGAAAAGTAAATCTGTATATGACCGAACACTATTAAGATCTTATATTAAGACTTATCAGGTGGCGCTCAAGGTGGCAAGATACGCGTATCATTCCACCTTGATCGTATCTGCGGAATCCCGCCCAGCCGCCCTGTTTAGGGTGACTCGCTCCCTCCTTAATCGGGGGGGGGGATGATGCACCCTTGCAGGGTAGTGCTGAGGATTTTAGTAAGTTTTTCGCGGATAAAATTGCCCAGATTCGGATGGACCTTGACTCCAATTGGAATGCAGTGTCGGCTGACAATGAGTCAGTCGAGATGACAAAGACTCGTCTTGATCCTGTTGTGTGGACGGAGTTTGACCCTGTAGCACCCGATGAAGTGGACAAGGCCATTGGAGCTGTGAGTTCCGCCACCTGTTTATTGGACCCGTGCCCCTCCTGGCTGGTTTCGGCCAGCAGGGAGGTGACGCGGGGATGGGTTCAGGAGATTGTTAACGCCTCTTTGAGGGAGGGGTCCTTTCCGGCTCCCTGCAAGGAGGCAATTGTGCGCCCCCTCCTCAAGAAGCCTTCCCTGGACCCAGCTGTATTAAACAACTACCGTCCTGTCTCCAATCTTCCCTTTATAGGGAAGGTTGTTGAGAAGGTGGTGTCACTCCAGCTCCAACGGTCCTTGGATGAGGCCGATTATCTGGGCCCTCAACAGTCAGGATTCAGGATCGGCTACTCCACGGAAACTGCTTTGGTCGCGCTGACGGATGATCTCTGGCGGGCCCGGGATAGGGGATTTTCCACTATCCTGGTGCTACCTGACCTCTCAGCGGCTTTCGATACCATTGACCATGGTATCCTTCTGCACCGACTGGAGGGGTTGGGGGCACTGTTTTGCAGTGGTTCACCTCCTACCTCATTGGTCGGTCGCAGTCGGTGTTGGCAGGGGGTCAGAGGTCGACCCCTAGGTTCCTCCCTTGTGGGGTCCCTCAGGGATCGGTCCTCTCCCCTCTGCTGTTTAATATCTACATGAAACCGCTGGGTGAGATCATCCGACAACATGGGGTGAGATATCATCAGCATGCTGATGATACCCAGCTTTACATCTCCACCCCGTGTCATTTCAGTGAAGCAGCGGAAGTGATGTGCCGATGTCTGGAGGCTGTTAGGGTTTGGATGGGTGCCAACAGGCTCAAACTCAACCCCAACAAGACGGAGTGGCTATGGGTTCTGCCTCCCAAAGATAACTCAATCTATCCATCCATCAGCCTGGGGGGAGAGCTTTTGACCCCCTCGGAGAAGGTCCGCAACTTGGGTGTCCTCCTCGATCCACAGCTAAATCTGGAACATCATTTCTCGGCTGTGGCGAGGAGGACATTTGCCCAGGTCTGCCTGGTGCACCAGTTGCGGCCCTATTTGGACCGGGAGTCTCTTCTCACAGTCACTCATGCCCTTATCACCTCGAGGCTCGACTACTGCAATGCTCTCTACATGGGGCCACCTTTGAAAAACGTTCGGAGACTTCAGATAATGCAGAATGCAGCCGCGCGAGCAGTGTTGGGCCTGCCCAGAAATACCCACATTTCGGCATCACTCCGCGAGCTGCATTGGCTGCCTATTGGTCTCCGAACGCAATTCAAAGTGTTGGTTATGACCTATAAAGCCCTACATGGCATCGGACCAGGTTACTTACAGGACTGTCTGCTGTCTCATGAAACCCAGCGACTGGTTAGGGCCCACAGAGTCGGCCTTCTCCAGGTCCCGTCAGCCAGACAGTGTCACCTGGCGGGGCCTAGGGGAAGAGCCTTCTCTGTTGCGGCCCTGGCCCACTGGAATCAACTCCCCCCGGAGATCCGTATCGCCCCCACCCTCTCCGCCTTTCGTAAACTCCTTAAGACACATCTTTGCCGACAGGCCTGGGGTGGTTGACATCTTGCCCGTAGCCAGTGTATGTTTGTGTGTACGTTTGTTGAATGAATGGTTTCTTAAATTTAGGGGTTTTCTTTTTATATATGTATTTTTTTATATATTTATTATGTAGTATTTTAATATTGGATTTCTATTTATGCTGTGAGCCGCCCTGAGTTCTCGGAATAGGGCGGCATAGAAATTTAATAAATAATAATAATAAATAAATAATAATAATAATAACTCCCAGAATTCCTGAGCCAGCATGGTTAAAGTCCACGAGTCATAAAAGAGCCAAGGTTGCCTACCCCTGACCTATACAATAGAAGATATAGACTGAAGACTATTCAAACTTCAGTCAAGACAATATTTAAGCTGTGAAAAAAAATGTAATATAACTAAGGGCATTTATACGAACTTGGAGCTCAAAATTTGGAGCTTTTATTTTGGAATAAATCCATAAAACTCAGGTTTTACAGTGAATAGATTAGGTTCTGCTTTTTTACTTACATCACCAGTGTATCCTGAGAACCAATGTTATATTAAAAGTCTATCCAAAGGTTTGGTTGCTTCAAATTTGAGAAGCAAGTTTTAATTGTCCAGATATAAGCAGCCAATTACCATAATTTTGAGGCATCAAATTAACAGTTTAATCATCTTTTTTTTTCTTTTTTTACTTTTAGTGTAATTTTTGTTAGTAACCATATTCTTCAGAGCATAAAAAGCAACACAGCTTTCTTTCAAACCTCTAAATAGCAAGAGTCATGGAATAGAATTTAATTAAGATCAAAATGATACCCAGTTATGCAAACTCTTATTTGTCAACTTCTTCATTTATGTAGATTTAGGAAGTAAATGCAGATAGCGGTTTGTGTGTGCTTTCTTCTGGTAGATGGTGTGTTTATCTCTGTGTTTACTCCACATACAAACCCCTAAACACAGATCCCACCACCTACCTGGAAAAAACCACTAGATCCAAAATAAAAGCCTCCCCCATTAGGGAAGAGATCCAGCAAAGAATCATTCCTCAACAGCCTACACCCCAAAATACAGTTCACCATGGAAACAGAAGCTAATAACCAACTTCCCTTCCTGGATGTCTTAATCTACAAGAAATCCAATGGCTCCCTAGGACATACCATATACCAGAAGAAAACACACACAAACCGCTATCTGCATGCACTCTCACACCACCACCCAGCACAGATCAACTCCATAGCCAAGACACTCATCTCCAGAACAAAACGCTTAGCTGACGAACAATACCTAAAAACCAAACTACACACTCTCACTAATGTACTAACATCCAACGGATTCCAAAGAAATAAGATTACCAACCTAATCCAAAAACAAACCCCCACCAAAATCCAAGACAGAGAACAAGAAAACGGCAAAGCCCTCCTCCCATACATAAAAGGCACCACAGACAGAATCAGCAAGATCCTCCACAAACACAACATCAAGATAGCATTCTGCAGAAACAGAAAAATATCCACCATCCTAAGAAACCCCAAAGACAAAATTGAGCTAGAAAATCAAGGAGTATATGAAATCCCATGCACCGCTTGCCCTACCACATACATCGGACAAACCAACAGAAGAATAAGTGTACGCATTGAAGAACACAAAAACTCTGTCAAAAAAGAGGAACCAACTTCTTCCCTGGTCCAACACCTTAAAGCCACAGGACATGAAATTGATTTCAAAAAGACCAGAACTATTGCCAAATCTGAACACTTTAATAACAGAATAACCAGAGAAGCCATCAAGATAGAAAAACGCCCACACAGCATGAATAAACGAGATGATACCTCCCACCTACCAGCCATTTGGAAACCCGCCCTTATTGACAAACGAGTCCCTATATATATAATGACAGGCAGTCCTTGAGTTACAACAATTGAACCCAAAATTTATGTCGCTAAGTGAAACATTTGTTAAGTGAGTTTTGCCCCATTTTATAAATTTTCTTGCCACAGTTGTTAAGTGAATCACTGCAGTTGTTAAGTTAGCAACATGGTTGCTAAATGAACCTGGCCTCCCCATTGACTTTGCTGGGTAGAAGGTCACAAAAGCTGATCACATGACCTTGGGACACTTCTACGGTCATAAGTATGAGTCAGTTGACAAATGGTTGTAAGTGTGAAAAACGGTCATACGTCATTTTTTTTTCAGTGACGTAACTTCACTAAACGAACTGTTGTAAGTCGAGGACTACCTGTATTGCCATTTCCACATTTGAAGGGTGACTCAAATAATTTGCAAGAAAATCTATCAAAAGTAGAATTCCTGTCTATGTAGGACAATGCACATGCACTGTAATATAGAAACAACTGTTCTTGAACTGGCATGTCTAAGTACATTCAATTTTTTAAAAATTCCAAATTGCTACATATACAGGCTAAAAAATTGTGCTTTTCAGGGTGAAATTCCCTTTAGGTGTTTTTGAACATACATATGCTGGCAATCATCTCCAATTACTTAAGCACATGCCATACCAAAGTTCTTTGCAAAGTTACAGAAGTGGCATCACAGAAATACAATATAGCCCTATGATATTCTTAAGTATATTGTGCAATATTTCTATAGAAAATTTACAAAGTATTTTTACAACAAATATTTAACACATACATACACATACACAGGGTAATTTCCTGCTCTGCAAGTTTTATTCACAAATTAAAAAGGGTTTTTTCTTGTCAAAATCTGCTAACTCATAGCCCATCAGCAAGATTCCATCACCAGTTAAGCAACAGGAAGGAGAAATGTCTTTCATAAGACCATTTACAAAATAGTTAATATTTTGTGTTAGGTCAGATTCTCTGAGCAACTTTTACTCTGAGAAATAACTACTATCCATGTATATTATACATTGACCATCTAAACAACAGATCAAGATGTATTAAATTTTGCAAGCAGTACTATTTTCTGAAATTATATAGCCTACAGTAAGGGTAGAATACATAAGGGTTTGTAAATAGATTAGTTTACTATACAAGCAGATTTTTAATAGAAAAGTATTTTTTCAGATATTATGATTCTCTTAAAAGTCCAACCATTAAATTCATGAAGAATTAAGCTAGGATTTAAAGAGATCAATAGGCACATCCTCTAGAAAAACATAAATATCAATTACTTGCAAAATTATGCAGAGTAACTGGTAAGAGAGTTAAACTGAGAGTTTAAAAGATTATCTGAAATATTTTTAAAAATTATACTATGTTTTAATAATTGTCAAAACACTCCCTGGAAGTTGGACAGCAGATACATTTAATAAATTATCACTTATCCATACTGTGAGTTACTTCTGCTTTTGCATAAATAACATTTTATAAATGGCTTATATCACTCCACAATAGCAGAGGTGGGACGTTTTTAATGTCTGCTCCTTGCGGAAAGGAATACTGAACACTGTGAAAAATGCTACAGGTTAATGAAATGTATACTTTTTTTAAAGCCTTGCATTTAGAATGAGTCAAGTTCCTTAATAATCCCTAGACTCAAATTGTGGGTAATGGCAACAAAATACAGCAATAGCATTAAGACTTGACCTACACATATTGTATCCCCCCCCCAGGCACAGAAGCTTGAGTGATTAATCCATATTGTTTTTCTTGGCAACAAAACAGAAGTGGAATGCCAAGTCCTTCTTCTGAGATTTTTGCCCCCTCCGCCAACATCCTAGGTTATTCTATAGCTATGAGATTTCCTGGTGGTCTCCTATTCAAGTATTAACTAGGTCCGACTTTTCAAGCTCCCTCATAAAAAGGGTCCCCCTAAATTGCCCATGAAAACAAAATCAGGATCCAATAAAACAGCACCTTTGTAAGGTCAACTAGAGAAACTTTATGAACATCCCAACACTGCAGAGAGTTTGTAAATGTTTTGCTTCTACTGAGTGGCTCGACTTATTAGGCCTGCTTATGCGAAAATCAAGCAGTGCACCGGGCTACGACAAACACGACTTCCTCATCGGTTCCCTCCAACTACCGGTAGCTTTCCTTTCCCGCGGAGAGGCGGAGGGAGATAAGAAGACGGGGGAATTTGAACCGTGCCCGGAAGAAACCATGGGAAAGAGCATTAAACCCAGCTGGATCGGACTTGGCAGGGAACCCCAAAGGTCAGAGGAGAACTCCCCGTTCTACCTCTCTCTCCGGGATCCTGTCTGGAAGGGCTAAAAAGGGATCACCGGGACGATTCCTTCTCACCGTGGAAATCTCCCGTATCGGCCACCACGGTGGTGTGTTGCTTGAGCTGCTCTAGCGCCGACTCCATCTTCTGCTTTTTCACGGGGGAAACTGACATAGTCGCGAGCGGTTGCGAAGAAATAAGGAGGCGCGGCTGCGGCGGCTGAGCCTCGGACGAAAAATCAGGGGATCGGCACGCGGCTTCCGGGCTTGCGCCGCACGAAGCTGTGACAAGCGGCCTCGGGCTTTTCCGCCTTGGCTTCGGCGGAAGGCGGGGGGGGTGTGGAGGAGCCAGAGGCCGGCGCCTACGTCATCACAGGACTCGTTCCCGGCCTCTCGAGCCTTCTCTCTTCTTTCCATAGAGCGCGGGAGAGCGCTAAGGCTGCTCTGGGCAGCGGGCAAAGGCGATTGGTGTAGCCTTTGGTTTTTCCCGGCTCGGTAGCCAATCAGGATTGCTTGGGGTTGCAGGACGAGCAGGGGGTGCCGTAAGCCTTGCCTTAAATATTGGAAGGGCGGGAGGGGAAGGGCGTTCAGTGTACGACTCAGGGGTTCTCAACCTTGGCAACTTTAAGACTTGTGGACTTCAACTCCCAGAATTCCTCAGTCCACAAGTCTTAAAGTTGCCAAGGTTGAGAACCCCTGTTCGTTGCTTGTGTGAGAAGCAGGGCGTTAGAAATCAGGCTGATTTGTCCCCCCCCCCGCTTGCAATTTTGTCTTGGTCTCCTACATTTTACCTAATATGCTTTTTTTTTTTTTGAGCCCCTGAAGGCTTAAAACGTAGGTAGGAATTAATTAATTAAAGTATCATTGAGTATTTGATAGAAAGCTTCTGAGAGCCAGTTTGGGCTAGCTAGTGGCTGAGGCACCAGACTAGAAACCAGAAGAGGGTGAGTTTTAGTCCAGCCTTGGGCATGAAAGCCGGCTGGGGTGAGTTTGGGCCGGTCACTCGCTCTCAGCCTACGAGGTCAGGTTCGGGAGATTGTCGTCAATACCTGTCGCAACTAAATGTATCAATATTAGGTTATGCCAGAGAAAACAGATTATGCATTTGGAGGAAACCCTAGGAAGAAACAAAGTTTCTGTTAAAAGTACTGGAGTAAGGCGTGCAAGAGACAGTCCCACATGATTTAATTCATTTCATAACATGTGGATTATACAAATTGTTTTGTTGCAGGAGTCGATCATCGGTGGGAAGGTATGCTGGAGCCCATCCTCAAGAAACTTCCTTCTCTCCAGAATATGTGCACTGTGCTGTTCTAAACGGTGTACCGGAGAGTTTGTAAAGTGCTGGTTGTGTGTAATTTTTAGTTGTTAATTAGGGTGTTGATGGCTGGCTGTTAAGTTGTTGATTATTGTTTCCTTGTGCTGCCAAGTCCTCTGCTCCTAAACACCTGATAAGCTGGTGGTAAATCAGCACTCCTGTTGACTGACCAGGGGCGGGTTCCCAGGGTTCCCAGGCTTCAATAATTTCTCTGGCTATTTTTGTCCCTGCTTGGCAACAATCATAGTAGCTGTGAAATTGAATGCATGTCCTTTTTCATTGCAGTGTGAGGTTACCAATGAGTCCGGCAATCCTTGTTAATGGCTCATTCATGTTCTCGCAATAGCTTCCTCCCTATCTGTCCTACATAGTTACAGGGGCAATCCATGAAGGGAATCTGGTAAATTACATTAAGAACTTTCTCCCATCTCCAAGTTATCTTTGTAGTACACCAATCCAGCAGATTGCAAGAACACGAGTGAGCAGACATGAGGAAACCTGAACTCATCGGTAACTTCACACTGCAATGAACAAGGACAAAAAAAGTTTTAATTTTTTGTCTAGACTACCTGAAAGGGCTGACATATATGAAGCAATTATCGTTGCCTTTGGTTTAATAATGGATAGTGTTTTAGCATTAGTTGTTTGATAGTTAAGTAACACAGTGTTTTAGAATGTTAGACTTTTAATATTCTACATGAAATATTTAATAATTACCCAGTAGTTTAGTAATCTAATTTGAAAAAGCATTTTAGTTAACTCTTTGAATTTTAATATTTCCATTTTTGTTTAGTCTTTGTTAACTAGCCCCCTTTTTTTCTTGCGTGTTCTAATTTTTATTGCATTGTACAAAATTCTGGTCAGTGAACTACAGTATAGGAAAGGAATTTAGTTTGTTAAATAGAAAATAGAGTCAAGGGTTCATAATGCCTTTAATATAAATTGGAGAGCTGCATGGAAGAGAAAGCACAATTACCAAGCTTAGTTAGTGAGAATCTTTCCACAATATTTGTGCCAGCTGAGAAACAATTGCACACCTATGGTTTTTTTTTGTTGCTGTTTGGCTGGGCTGGTATATTTACAACTCAGCTACTTTGTGTCTAGAATTACATGAGGGGCAATATTTTCATTTCTTTTGTTCATGCTCTGCAGAGCTTAGGAGTGGCTATTTTACTGTCCTTGGTGCTCTTTCTGCCCTAGCATTGATGGTGATACCTAGTTGGGTAACGAAGTGTCTGCAATCAAGCTCAGAGAGCACCAAGAACTCTACAGTTCAAGCCTGAGCTGTACACTTTCTCTTCTATTTAGTTTTGGCAGGAACTTTGTTCACCCTGCCTCTCAGCTTTGTGTTCCAATTAGCCTCCTCTCCCTCTCTCTAGACGTTCGACCATTAACGTTTCTTAATAATTTTATATAGGTAGTCCTCAATTAGTGATCACAATTGGTACTGGCAAGTCAGCTGTCATGCAGTCACTGAGACTGCGACTGTGCTTAACTTTCTTACTGTAGCTTTCTTTTGCTTTTCCAGATCTGCAAAAGTGGTAAATTTGAGGATTGGTTGCAAGGTTGCTTTTTCATCACTGTCATAACTATGAATGGTTGCTCTAGGAAGCAGTTGCTAAATGAGGACTACCTCTGCATACTCTTAAATAGGAATTGTTTTTTGGGGAAAATATTCCAGGCCAGGCAGATGCACACAGTATGAATTAAATGTGGAAAAAATGGTAGGGCACTAAATGGTGTTCTTTCTGTTCTTACATTAGAAACTGAGAAGAACCGATTAGTGCTTAAACACTAATAGCTAGTTTGGAAAGGTATATTATGGTATAATCCTAATTAGTTATTTCTTTTATACAATGTTAAAGCCAAAAAGAAAATCTCTAGCATATATTTCTGCTATGGTAAAGCACCCATGCATCATCACATACTGCTTATCTAATGAATTTCTAACATATTGTGGATTGGAGTACAAATGGATATCAGAGAAGACAGATTTTTTTTTCTATAGATTCAATTTTAATTTTAACTGGAACACATGTAAAAAGAGTAGAAACAAAATTTACTGCTGCTTTTTTTTTTCTGGAAGAATTCTCTTAAATTGACATTCAAAATTCAGTTGAGCCCAGCAGGCATGTCTTCCTTCCTTCCTTCCTTCCTTCCTTCCTTCCTTCCTTCCTTCCTTCCTTCATTCATTCATTCATTCATTCATTCAGTATAGTTTTTGTTGAAATTATCCAGTGTTCTTCCAACAGGATTACAACAGGATATACAGTTGGCCAGAAAAAATAGAACAAATTGCAATTCTCTGTTACTTTGACCAAAATTTCAAATTGGGCAGCTACCTACTTCATATACAATATAAAGGCGAGAATAGCAATGTGCAAAGTGTTTTGATTTTGTGTCATTCTCAAGTTGAAATGCTCCATTTTGAATTCAAAACAGTTGTTTTGAGTGCAGAGCAACTGTTTTAGATCTACAGTTGATGCTTTTGGGCACTTTCAACAGTGTTTGCAGCCTGACATCATGTTTCTAACGCAAGACTTAAATGACCAAAAAAATCTGTTTGAAATGTGAAACAAGCAGGACATTTTGTTTCATATTCAAACATTTTGCACATTAGTATAGAAAATCATTTGTAAGACTTTAAATTTGGACTTGGAATAAAACCTAGCAGTAAACTCAAAAGTTGAATATTGAGAAGGTGGTCAACTACTTTGTAATACCACAGTGCTACAATTGCATAGTTTATCTCATGTATGGCATTTTTCAAGTTGTTGCCCTTCAGGTTATATGTCTTTCAGAATTTCTAGCCAACACAAAGCATTTTGACATTAATTCCTAACTATGATAATTGATCATGAATAAAAATAAGCTATAGAGCTGGGTCTTGTTCATATGTTAAGCAAATATATGCAGAAGGCTTTGCATATAGAATAACCACAATATTAAGTCAAAAGAGACAGCCTCCAGGTAGAACAGTGCTGGTAGATAGTTTTAATACACAAGAGAGGACACATTAAAAATATAAATTTCCCATTTTTGGTTGAAATCATGCAAATTGTGCAATAAATGAAGCATAGGTACAGTTAAGCAAAGCATTAACATTTCCATTCATATTTTACATAAGGATACATTTTAAAATTAATATTAATTTTCAACCAACTTGCCATTTCATTTATAGTACATATAGACAATTCAGCAACACTAATGAAAGCATCTTTGGTTAGTCATATCTTCAGAGATAAGTATATACTCAATTTGATATGCTTCAAATACTTCCAAATAAATCAAGACAAAGATTAGCTTCTCTACCGCAGTTTTCTGGGGCCGGTGATGCAATTAGGATTGTGGTTGCTCCATTAATGTGATATAGGAGAGTCTTGCAACTACATCTGCCATAGAGTATGTTTGGCGGTCCTTCTCCAATGGCAGAGATGAAAATGATTGCTCCAAATAGGAGGAGATCCAGTCTCCCACACTTCCTATTGACTCCTGCAGAAAAGTATTATTTATACTCTAATGCCTTCAGATAGAGAAAAGTCAAACATGCTAGGATGGGCTGTGGATTTAGAGGATCCAAACCCCTTCTGTTCTGACATATCAGTGGAAAATAAGAGCCAGAGAAATTATTTCACTTCAGTTAAGAGAAAAAATGTTTTCAGAGTTGTAAAAAGTCAAATGAAAGACGGGATAATGTCACTTCAGTCCTACCATATACATACTGGTAGGCAATACACTGTGGGGGGAAAAGTAGTTTTGTTACTTTGATTTCTTCCTCTGTCCTGCAATTGTTCCTTAATGGTGATAATCATGTATCTTTAGTGAATTTAAATCTACAGTTATTAATGTACATTTAAAAGTGAGAACATAGCCATTTATTAGGAGTTCTCAATATCTATATTACTTTCTTTGGCTTTATTATTAATATTCCATATGATAAGCAGATATGCCTGCTCTATATCTGGTTTATAAGTAAGTGCATCTGCTGCTGCTTATATATTTGTCAGCTTCACATATAATATATATTTTTTTCTGATTTTAAAGTGTGATTAAATTATCTCTGCACCGCTACCTTTAAAATATTTAATGTGATTATTTAGCAATATCTCCACAAAAGCTTTTTGTTTTTGCCTTTGCTAAGAACCTTGTCTACATAGTTATATACAGATAAGCCGTTGTGGCTAATGTACAAATAATAGTAGATAGAGGAACATTAAGCAACAAAGTATGCGTTCTTTAAAGGCTTGGTTTTGCAAATTTTTCCAGATATGCAGAATAATACACATTTTTTGGAATAAGTGATATATACCAGACACAGTCCATGTTTACCAGTTTCTTCAAGATTTATATATTTTCAGACCCAAAATGTATGTAAATGAAGTTTTAGCAGCTAATGTCATATATACTGATTTGCAGTTTGAATGGAAGTTGTGTTCACCAATACTGACTACAGCAATTGTCGTAAGTCTGTAGTCTCACTTCAATTGCATATTTTTCAATTTTGAGTAAGTAGCTTTCCACTGATGGTATAAGCAGCCAATTACATAATTTACACAGAAAAAAAAGCAACTAGAATCATGACTGGTTTTGGATTTTGGCTTATGCCTAATTAAGCAAAGAGGACACTTTGCAAAAAGATAGAGGACAAAGCAGCACCTAAACCTTTGTATGGTGAACCTACTGAAAACATAGCCACCAAATGTAAGTTTTCAACCAACATATTCTGGAATTTAAAAATTATAAAAAGATAATTAATGGTGTCTTGAGCACATAAGGTGCCATGTGCTCTATTCATATTTCATTTTCTCCCTCTCCATATGGCTCATACATTTAGCTTTTATGAAAGTTTATATTCATTAGAGGATTTCCTGGAATCAAAATAAATTGTCTAATGAACTACATACTGGGTATCCTTCTGCAGATTAAAGCAGATTACATAGTTTGAATGCATTTGGAATGTTAACAATCCCATCAGATTGGAATTATATGTTGGATTTTTCCTTGTATTTTGATTAATCATTATTCATTGGGTGATCCTGAAGCTTCCTATGAGTCAAAGAGTGCCCAAACAAACAAACAAAAAAGCTAATTTTGGCCTATCCCTAGGATTAAAAAGATTAAATAAGAAAAACATCCTATGGCCATGTCAATCAGCAAAAGTGATTATATTTGTTTGGCTTTCATTTCAGTCCACCTTTTCCTTGAAGAAATTGCCATATGTTACTGAGAATAGTTCCAGCCCTTCATTTTGAAGCTTGGTCTGAATACAGGTTAGTGATAATGGATTAAAACAAAGAAATACACATCGATTTCCAAATGGTATTTCTTTGGATTACTCCTTTGGAAGAGTGTTTGGGAGACTTCTTGAATTTCCCTCTGGAGTGGAGAGCTCTAATCTTTGTCAACCGCTATAAAAATGTGAAAGATTGCTTGTTAACACCTGAAGTCCAATATTGGGGGAAATGGAAGCAGGGAATATCCCAAAAACATACAGGCTTTTGGGGGTGCCTGACATGCCCTAAACCTAATCTTGATCTACACCAGTTTTGCAGATGGTGGAGAACAATTGCCTCCCTTTGGTATAAAAGAGAGCAGGCATAAAAGAAAATGGATCTGGGGAAGAAAAACAAATGAAATGCTGTTCTCTCTTCCATCTTGCTGGGTTTGTATTTGCAGATCTGCCAGAGAACCTACTGTCTGAGAGCACTTCCCATCAGGCTCTGGTTCTAAACATATGAATAAATATGTACAGGCTTGGATTGTAGAACTGCAGGTATTTTCTTAAACTAATACATGAAAAATATAAGTTTTTATATACGTGGGTATGGGACAGTTCCAATATGCACTCTTTTATATGCCTTGACATTTTTTTTTCACAGGACAATATGAATATTGTAACTATTTAGATTTGCTGTTGAAATATCAGGGTTGCCTTATGTGATCACTTCAGGATCAGAATAGAGGTATGTGGGGTCAAGCTTGGGCAAGAGCAGAGCATTCAAGTTGATTCAAGTCTTGAGTGTGGATGTGCACACGTGTGTATGCCTGTGTGTGTGTCTACAAAGTCCATACAAAAACATATACAAAGAAAGGAGTGTTCCTGCAAGCAAAGAATGCTATCACTTTCAATATGAATGAAGCAGCTAAACATTAAACTGGCATTGGATAAATCTGACTTCTTACAGTGCAAAGACCCTTTTTGATTGCATGGATATTTTTTTAAAAGCAGCTCGGGGGGGGGGGGAAGAATAGCTCTAGGGAAAAAAGCAGGCAAACTTAAACATCTTGCCTGCTAATGATAAGCTTTTGTATGTAGCAAAGGTGATGCAGAAGATTCCCCACTACATGCTGGACACAAGACTGTACTGAGTTTCGTACAAAAACTAGCAGAGGATTTAGAAGCATACAGGCTTCAAAGCACATGGCTTTGCTGGCTTATGACTAACGGTATTTCCAGCCAGTTCTGGATGCATTGATGGGCCACAGAGAAAACATACTGCATAGATTGATTTGGTTGTTTTGCTTCAATCCAACCTTTGCTTAGAGCAGAATTCTGGTCATCCTCATGCTCTGAAATCATAGACGTAACATCATGTATAAAATATAGCAATATAAAAATATAATACTTCATTCAATACTACAGCTTCTTCCCAATGCATTGTCAAATTAGTGAGGGAGTTTAGTGTTCCCTTTGTCAACATTGCTGAAGGAACAGTTGGTCTGAATGGCAATGTACATTGATAGTCCCAACAGTCTCACTTGAAGAGGTGCTCCGTTCTATTTTTTCCTCTTTTCCCTTTTTCCTGCAAGTAAATATATGTGACTAGAGTTGAAATAAACCAAAATAACTTAAATAGAAGAATCAATCCTCTCTTGGCGTTGCTTCATGATTTGCTCAAGTTCTGACTTCTCTCTATTTTTCTGTAAGAAAAAAAAAAGATAATGAATTTTATTTTTAAAAAATTACATAAGACAAATCACTTTAGTAATTTAGCATTTTCAAAAGTGAGTTCACCACTACGGTTTCTTCTCTCAGATTTCTCAGAAGCAATTTGAGATGACTTTGCAATTTTCTTCTCTTGTGAACAAGAGAATCTCCCAATTTTAAACAAAGAATTATGGTCATGATCTGATTTGACAGAGATTCAAAGCTATACCCTGAGCTGCTGCAGTTCCTGCAGAAACTAAAATCTTACTTCTGTTCCTGCAAAAATGAAATAAATGTTGCACCCAACCACTGCAAAACCTTGATTCAAGCTGAGTATTTGTCTAAAAGTATACACATATATAATATCCTGGTGGATCCTATGAAGGAGAACTAAGAAAGGTGCAAGCCATATTATTACTTAAAAGTTAGACCTGCAGTTTTACTACAGAAAAAAAATCCTTTTTTATTGATTTGACAATCCATGACAAAAGCACATGAACTATAAGAACTGCATATATAGAAAAGTCAATGATTGAGATTCAAAATAAACAAAATGCGAATAAATTATCAGGATCACTAGACAACTAAATATCTAGCAGAAATAACTATTGCAACAATTTAGCAGCCCATCCAGAGAAATGTTGTAATCTGTCAGTTAAGATGAGGAAAATAATTTTCCCCCTTTGATTAGCATGGTTGTAATTAAGAGAGGTGCTATTAATTCAGCACTATGACATATAAAAGGGCATTGCCAGGAGATAAATAAAATTGTTTCCTCTGATGAACTTGGACAAAGTTGTTTTTGCAGAGAAATCTGTAGTCTTTTTCCTAACAAGTGGCAATCTTAGGCAAAGGTAAGGGATCTTTTGTGGGCCAGGCAAAGAATGCGTGCTAATCTTTTTAGTGTAAGAGAGCACAAGCCTGCAAAATACATTGTTGGAAGATGGTTTAATCTTGTAAAATGACACTGCTGAGGAGCCGCTGTTTCAATTCCAACCAAGTTCTCTAAGCCAAACAAAATAAAGACCTGATAGGCCAGAATCTTTCACAACAATTCCGGTCTTTTGTGTAAACATGCGGTTATCCTGCAAAATCAGAGAAACGGGTGCCATCAAAGAAGCGTAAATTGGTCCAATATTTCAACCAGTGGTTTCATTTGGTCTCCAAAGAAATTAGCTCAAATTCTAGTCTCAGCATGGGGTAAGATAAAACCATGAGTTACTTCAAGCAAAGCCCTTAGAAATTTGGATTTGATTATCTTCATGGAGCTGATACAAAAGAGTAACATCCATGCATCATACAGTAGATGATTAATGAACTTTGCTCTGAAACTTTTAATGGCACTACACATACTTATTATCTACTTATTATCTTTATATTAAGTGTGCTGCAGCTGCCAAAAAAGCCAACACAGTGCTAGCATTAACAGACGGATAGAATCAAGATCACGTGGAGTGTTAATACAATGCCTTGGTAAGGCCACACTTGGAATACTGCATCCAGTTTTGGTCACCACGATGTAAAAAAGATGTTGAGACTTTAGAAAGAGTGCAGAGAAGAGCAACAAAGATAATTAGGGGACTGGAGGCTAAAACATATAAAGAACAGTTGTTGGAATTGGGTATGACTAGTTTAATGAAGAGAAGGACGAAGGGGGACATGATAGCAATGTTCCAGTATCTCAGGGGCCGCCACAAAGAAGAGAGAATCAAGCTATTTTCTAAAGCACCTGAAGGCAGGACAAGAAACAACGGATGGAAACTAACCAAAAAGAGAAGCAGCTTAGAACTAAGGAGAAATTTCCTGACAGTTAGAACAATTAATCAGTGGAGCAACCTGCCTCCAAAAGCTGTGAATGCTCCAACACTGGAAGTTTTTAAGAGACTGGACAGTCAGAATAAAATATAGAGATTATTGTTACATTACTTTTATTAACCCTATAAAAATGCATTTCATTTAGAAGATATATTCAGTTCTTAAAGGTTACAAATTAATTTATGCTCTGGCTGAAAGTATATGAACAATAAACTACCTCAATGGTCCTCAACTATTTCTCCACCACAGATCCCTTTTAAAGACCTTTTGTGGCCCCACACCATGGCCATGGGACCTCCAAAACTTAATTCAAGATTTAAATCATAACATTTCTTCAAACCTTTGCAGATCCCCTGTGACGACATCATGGACCCCCAGGGGTCCATGGACCACAGTTTGAGAGCCACTGAACTAACTTATTAGCACAGCAATGACATCTATTAGTCCATCTATAACACTTTAAAGCAGCATTTCCCCCCAGGATCCTGAGATTTCTCTCAAAGTATTAACAGTCTTAAAAGATTAGGACTACACTATAATGTTACTACCCATCCTTTAAATTATGGATATGAGATCATCAAAGGGTTGCTATTTTAGGAACCTTACCTCTAGATAAGACTTTCGCACTGTGATTTTGCTAAATACCCGGGCACCTTCTTCTCCGCATACTTTTTTCAATTCTTCTTTGTTCAAGGAGAAAAGCTGTGCTCCTGTCAGTATGCCAAGATGCTCCACGGTTCTAAAAATATGTTAAGGAAAAAGCACTATTTAAAGAGGTACAAGGCCTTAGACCAGTGATGGTGAACCTTTTAGAGACTGAGTGCCCAAACTGCAACCCAAAACCCACTTATGCATCGTCGAGTGCCGTGTGAGTGTGGCCCATTGGCTGGGTGTGGCCAATTGGGTGGGCGTGGCTGCGGTGATAACGGCAGACTGGGTGGGACTAAAAAGTTCAATCAATCAATTCCAACTTTGCAAGATCTTTTTTTTCCCACGAGAAGTTGAAATTTACTGATTGAACCTTTTTTTCTTTTTGCACATGGCGGCAGAGACCTAAAGCGAAAAGGTTTTATAAAACCCAGCTGAAGGCCTAGGACTGGGGTGACAGCGCGCATGCCTACAGAGAGGGCTCTGAGTGCCACCTCTGGCACCTGTGCCATAGGTTCGCCACCACTGCCTTAGACATTTGACACTTTTCATTATAGGACAATAGTTTCTGGAGGAGGAAGGTATCCTAAATTTACAGAAGATTGCAATTAGTTCTGTATCCTTGACATCTGCTTCAAAGGTTTCTAAAAAGATGCATGATCTCTTCACTGAGAAAGGTCTGCATTCAGTCTTCATGAAATATAAGAAATTTGAAAAGTAGACCAGTTTCTTAAAACTGAACTGGAACTGGAACTATAAACTAAACTAAACACTAAACAACATTAAACCTAAACCTAAACTATAGTAATACGTTTTTTAAACATCTTTCAGAACTGATTGTTTTTGCCCCTTCCTCCTGTGCCATTTTGCGCAAGTATAAAAGATCCTTTACTGACATACATAAGTGGTGGACAAACTACTCAAAAGACCTAATCATCACTGTCATAGTTATGTAAACTTTAATCTAGGAGCAGTTATGAGGATAACAGAACAGCCGTCTGATACGCAAAGGCAGTTCCTGTCGTTCTCCTTTTTAGCCAGGATAGAACTAAGCACAATAAAACTATCCCTCAGTGATCTGCAGATAGTTTTTACATTATGATTCACTGGAAATCCTGCACTAATCAGTAGAACATCCAAATGTTTCATTGTAAGTAGGGATTATTTTGGCTATTCTAAATTAAAAGTATATTTATATAATGCCCTTTACAGAAGAAAGTTCCTTTGAAACTGAAGAAGATGGTAATACATGTGCCCAGCAGCAGTAACACACTTTATTATTATTTTTTTTAAAAAAAACAACACATACATTGATTTGCATCTCCAGATGTCTCACTACAATTATTCCTTAACATCTTTCTCAGGAGGGTAATCTTTAAACACTGATTATATGTGCTAGTCCCCTGAGGGTAAGCAATATTATGCAGAGCACAGAAAAGGAGTTAAGAACTAGCAAGCACCTCAGAAAAAGCAAAGGAAATACAACTAAAATGACACAAACACCCTTCATCATACCTCTCTTTATCATTCGGTCCCTACAAACCTACTACAGGCTTCCTACACTGCTTTTCATTTATTTAAATGAAATCAGGATCACATCAACTTTCTCAGCCTTCCTCTTCCTCTCAACCCAAATACTCTTCCTTCATATATTGGCTTCGTAATTTGATCCTAGATCATACTATCTATATAGGATCAAATCACCTCAATGTACTTTCTTCATACTAGTCATCTAACTTGGTATTCCATCCACATTCATTAAACTCTATATAATCTTGAGCCCATCACTTGTTTTATCACACACATTCCATCTCACCACATTCAGCTTAACTTTTATATTTCTCCTGACATATCCAAACTTCACTGTCAAAATAAAAAAGTAAGCAGAAACACACACGTATACACAGCTATGGTCACTTCTTTTGACAAATGTTCTTTTTAATAGAATACATACTACCCATCTATTTCCTAGTCTTTGAGAAACATTTAACTATGGTAGCTGCCAAACACGACATTTTTGGTCTTCAATATAGTTATTTCCAGATCTATAGCCCTGTTGCATCAAGTCATGTTAAAAGATCTGTGGGTAGCTCTGCACTGCAAGTAAGTATAATTATTGCCTGGTATATGCAAGTGAAACATGTCTCCTCTGAATTAGAAACAGGAACAGCCAAAGCTGCTCCATGAAAAGAAAAGATCCAAAATCCAGTTATTAGGACCAACTAAAAAGTCAAATAAGAATGTGTGCAAACTTTTCTATTTTCTAGATATCATCAGGCTAAAAGAGAGGAAAAAACAGGGAGGACTTTATTTCTGCACTGTTGCCATCCTGTGTCACCTCAAGGCAAGATCTTGCTGACAGCTGAGTTTTATTGGGGGGGGGCTCAATCAGGGCTTCATTATCCCAGGATGATGCTAAGTGTAATCTAATACCTCATGGCAAACCATGATAATTTGGGAGATTTTTTTTCCCCCTCTTTTCCTTCCTCACCTCTTGGTTTTAAAGAATCTGAGAGGATGCTGGCTCATTGTTATGGCATTTAACTTACCCTGTTAAAAATGTTGACAATATTTAAATTTTGATCTTTTAAATTTTGTTTCAAGGGCTAACCAAGATTTGAGGGATATATAATATGAAATGCAAATAGGTCTTTATGCGTTTTCTCCTGTTCTCTATTATGCAAGAAACCTAATCTAACCTTTTTTTTTTAAATTCTGCTATCCCAATCACTTCACATTATCTGAAACAAAAATGAATCTGTTGCCCTTTAGATGCATTAGACCAGTGTTTCTCAACCTTGACAATTTTAAGGCATGTGGACTTCAACTCCCAGAATTCCACAGCCAGCAATGCTGGCTGTGGAATTCTGGGAGTTGAAGTCCACATGCCTTAAAATTGTCAAGGTTGAGAAACACTACATTAGACTTACCTCCATTATCCTCAGCCTACAGTTACAGGGAAAGGAAGGGAGAATGGCAAGAAATTAAAAAAAAAAACATCTGAAAAAGAAGAGCCACTTACCCTTTGCTGAATGAATTTGCTTCCAGCCAAACTCTGACTTCCTCAGCATTGGATTCAAAAGTCAAGGGCACAAGAACCGGCTGGGTCTTCTCTACTCTGAAATTCCTTTGAGGTTGCTGGATTTTTGTACTTGTGATCTTTTTCAGCAATTCATCATTGACCTCGTCCATGTGATGGATTAATTCTAAAAAAAAAGAAATTGAGGAAAAATGAGGCATCAGGGCTGTCGATCATTTAAAGCAGTCTTTGTTACAGAAAGTTCTCTTCCTCAATTGTTTGGTTATATTTAAGTTATATATAAAAGCACATTTAAAGATGTTCGTTTCCAGCTACAGGTAGTCTTCGACTTACAACCATTCATTTAGTGCAGCGGTTCTCAACCTTTTCCGGGGCTCGACCCCGGCCTGCATCGCGCATGCGCAGCGCGACGGGGCGCATCGCGCATGCATGGTGCGATGGGACACATCGCGCATGCGCGGCGCGACGGTCTGCATTACGCATGCGCGGCATGACGGCCCGCATCGCGATAGGGAAAAAAATGGCCACCCCCCCAAAAAATGGCCGACCCAAAAAAAATGGCGGACTGCGGTGTTTGGCGACCCCCGTGAAATGGTCGTTCGACCCCAAATGGGGTCGCGACCCACAGGTTGAGAACCGCTGATTTAGTGACTATTCAAAGTTACAACGGCACTGAAAAAAAAAGCGACTTTACGACTGTTTGTCACACTTATGACCAATGCAGCATTGCCATGGCCATTTGATCAAACTTCAGTCGCTGGGCAACTTGCATGTATTTATGTCAGTTTGACTGTCCCAGGGATATCTGATCTCCTTTTGTGACTTTCTGATCAGCAAAATCAATGGGGAGCCAGATTCACTTAACTACCATGTTACTGACTTAGAAACTGCAGTGATTCACTTAAGAACTGTGGCAAGAAAGGTCATAAAATGGGGGGGGAACTCACTCAACAA
Organism: Bothrops alternatus; assembly: GCA_034064705.1. Taxonomy (NCBI): domain Eukaryota; kingdom Metazoa; phylum Chordata; class Lepidosauria; order Squamata; family Viperidae; genus Bothrops; species Bothrops alternatus. The sequence goes on from JARGCV010000248.1 coordinate 15,809,306, forward strand.
CTGTCTCTCTTAGCAGCATGAATTTTGGGCTCAATTGTCGTAAATGGAGGGCACAGCCCAAAATTTTCTTCCAAAGAGAAGTGTGCTCTTAAGTTTCTTCCACGCAACTTGCATTTCCCATGAAAACCTTTAAAGTTAATGGTCAACCACTGAATCTACAAGCATCAAATTGAAATCTTATTTTATACTTACTGTATGTATTTGGGAGTAAGCCTTCAAAGTAATTGGAATATATTTCCAAGTAGACATACAGTACATTTAATTTTATTCCACATGCGTTAAATTTGCAAGCCTACTATTGAGAACATTAAAATATAGCAGAGAAATAGATGAGCTGTCCTTCCTACCTTGGGAACAAGTAACTACAGTATGAGGATAATTTAAAGCAAAATATAATACCAAGAGGTATTACAAGGCGATGGATTGTCCACCAGTAATGCTATGAGATCATTTCACTGCAGATTTGAGACTGAGGTGGCTTCTCGAGATTGCTTCATTATCTATAATAAGAGCTCATGATAAACAAGCTACATTTGCCTTCTTTAAACAATTACAAAAGGATCAAACCTTCCAATACATAAATTTATCTTTTATAAACATGTGTGATAATGCCTTTTCTTTTAACTTGCGTATTTAACCCAGCTACACATTTAAGATTAGTACTTAGTTCAAAGGTTCTTGGTGCTGATCTTTCAATTGATCTGAGTTGAATGATCAGTAATTTTTGGCCAGTGTAATAATGTACCTTTCTTTCTTTCTTTCTTTCTTTCTTTCTTTCTTTCTTTCTTTCTTTCTTTCTTTCTTTCTTTCTTTCTTTCTTTCTTTCTTTCTTTCTTTCATTTATTTATTATTAATTTAATTTAATTTAATTTAATTTATATGCCGCCCCTCTCCCAAGACTCGGGGCGGCTCACAACAACAAAACAATTCAAAAACACAATTAATTTAAAAATTAAAAAAAATTAATTCCATTCACACAACATACAAACACATTCAGCTCACAGCCGATGATGGCGGGACGCTCTTAGGGCCGAGGGGCACAGCACAGCTCATATGCCCCAAGTCTGCCGGCATAGATGTGTCTTCAGCGCTTTCCGGAAAGCTAGGAGGGAGGAAGCAGTACGAACCTCTGAGGGAAGCTGGTTCCAGAGAGCTGGGGCAGCAACGGAGAAGGCCCTTGCCCTAGGTCCCGCCAGACGACATTGTCTAACAGATGGGACCCGTAGGAGGCCAACCCTATGTGCCCTAACCGGTCACTGGGATTCATGAGGCAGAAGACGGTCCCGCAAGTATCCTGGTCCATTGCCATAAAGGGCTTTTTAAAATGTTAAATATATGAGCTCAGACTGCACGGGTACTTACGTTCTTTGGCTTCTGAAGAATTGTGGGCTGCCATTTCACTTCCCCATTTCTCTCCAGCATAGCTAGGAGGTAACTTATGGGAAGGGCTGGAAGATCCAGATGCTCTTGGACTCAGGTCTCGATATTTCTGATTACCCTACAAAATGTCCAATGTGTAAAAATCAGATTTCTATTATTCTTCATTCCTTATGGCTTGATAAGAAAGTATAACCAGTTACATGATCTAAAGCCTTGATTTATTGTTTTGTCCAATTATAAAATTCCTACCATCGTTCTGAGTTTATTAGAGATAAAGCTGCTTAGGACATCTGCTTTTACTGGCATTTGGCTGCTGGAACATTATGATGGAGATTAATATCTATATCTCTGTGGATAACAGAAGAGAGACTTTGATTCTCTACGAAAATTTATCATTAAAGACCTCCACAGAAATGAGTACTTCTTTCAGTATGGATGGTCCTCGACATACAGCAGTTTGCTTAGTGACCGTTCAAAGTTACAACAGCACTGGAAAAAGTGACTTATGACCATTTTTCACATTTACGACTGTTGCAGCATCCCCAGACTGTTGTGATTTACATTTGGATGCTTGACAACTGACTCACATTTATGACGGTTGCAATGTCCTGGGGGCCATGTGATCCCCTTTTACAACCTTCTGACAAGCGAAGTCAATGGGGAAACCAGATTCACTTAACAACCGTGTTACTAATTCAACAAGTGCAGCGATTCACTTAACTGTGGCAAGAAAAGTCGTAAAGTGGGGCAAAATATCTCTTAACAAATTTCTCACTTGGCAACATACATGTTGAGCTCAGTTGTGGTTGTGAGGGCTACCTGTAGCAGGACATTTGTATGGTTTGTTTTATTGTATGTGACCCAAAATCATATTATTCACCAGGAACTGTGTCTGATATATTGGCACACAGTACCTAATGAAATATAATGTGGTGCAATTCGAAGATTGCATTTAAATCTTCCCTCAAACATGAAGGGCTAGAACAGGGGTAGGCGACCTTGGCTCTTTTATGACTCGTGGACTTCAATTCTCAGAATTCCTGAGCCAGTTGTGCTGGCTCAGGAATTCTGGGAGTTGAAGTCCACGAGACATAAAAGAGCCAAGATTGCCTACCCCTGGGTTAGAAGGTCAGTTTAGGGTCAATGAGTATTTTTCCTGCCCTAGCTCCCAGGATTGTTTTGAGGAGAAAGGGAGGGAGGAAGAAACGTATCTATGCCATTTCACTGTTGTTTTAATAAAGAAAGAGAATTGTTAAAGAAAGAGAATTGTGAAGAGGGAGTGTGTGTATGTGTGTGTGTGTGTGTGTGTTTCTGTGTGACTAAAATATGATTTCTTTGTTGTTAAGAAAAATTAATAGCCAGAATCACTTAGGGAAGCATATCTACCAAAGTCACCTATGCAATTTTGTGTTTATTTTAAAGAACTACAGCCTCTAATTTAAGAGCTAAATCAGACCTGCACCATTGCTGCAAATTCCTCCTGGGTCACCAGATCTAAGATATTATATGGAACATAACCAGCCTCTCCACTTCGGTTTTTCAGCTTCCACCACTGTTTGTTATCTTCCAACACCTGTGAATTAAAAAAAAACAATTTATCTGCTACGAAAGATTACGTTCTGTGGTTTGTTTAAACATCTCCACTAGAATTTTTACCTTACAGGTAGATTTACCTGACTTACAACCATTCATTAGCAACTGTTTGAAGTTACAACGGCACCGGAAAAAGTGACTTAGGACTATGTCCTCCCATTTACAACCATTGTAGGATCCCCACAGTCACGTGATCACACTTGGCCATCAGCACACATTTATGATGTTCGCAGCATCTTGAGTCAGATTATCATCATTTGCAACCTCTCCAGCTGGCTTCTGACCAACAAAATGAATGGGGAAGGCTGGATTTGCTTAACCACCATGTGATTCACTTACCTGCAGTGATTGCACTTGGCAAAAAAAGATCATAAAATCAGGCACAGTTCACTTAAACCCGCCTTACTTAGCGATGGAAATTTTGGGGGTAATTCGAGGACTATCTGTATATTCCTTGCACAATTAAACCAATAAGTCACTCTTTACATTCTTGAGCACAGTTGTATTTCTGTTCTGTAAATAGCCTGCATATTTTTTTTCCTTGAGAATATGTCATCACGTTCAGATAATTTACAGAAAAACTTTACTAGCAAATAACTGAATTTCCATCCTATCTGCTTTTTAATCTTCTTTCCCCAAAGTCGAATGCCTCTTGCCCCTTGCCCATTTGGCTTTGAAAATGACTAGTCAACTTGAAAGCTTCCCCATAGGTGCTTTCTCCATCATACACCAGTTAGTGCTGCTCTCCTTCTCCCTCCTCCCTGCCCTGAAACATCTCATATGGAATATTGGGTGTGGCGGGTTGAAGGATCCATTCAAAGCTTGTGTGATCATGCCCGCCTCCTGCCTCCCTTTTCCAGGTATTTGCAAGGATCTTGGACTCGTTCTTTTACCTCCAGAATTTCATCTTTCAGCACTGACAGTTCAGTTGCATTTCGAGCAGTAAAATCATAAAGAATTTTGGCGTATATCTTTGACTGAGCCATGCCTTGGGCCTCAAAATTCCTGCAAGAAAGATATTGTAGAGGGAGAGCCAGGTTAGTCTATTGTGGCAAAAAAAAAAAAAATGTTGGCAGCACGTTTCTAGTCAGAATTCAATTCACATTTTAACAAAATTGGTTAGTTGAAAAGGATGATAAGAACATAAGAACATAAGAAGAGCCATGCTGAATCAGGCCAAAGCCCATCGAGTCCAGCATTCTGTGTCACACAGTGGCCCACCAAATGTACATGGGGATCTTGAGCAGAAAGAGAAGGCAAAACCCTCCCTTTCCCTTGACCCCCAAACAAATGGTACTCAAGGGAATCCTGCCTGCCTCAACCAACATAGAGGCGGCACATGGACATCTGTTTTAATAACCACCAATACACTTTGCATCCATGAATCTATCTAGCCCTGCCTTGAAGCTGTCAAGGCTGACAGCTGTCACGACCCCTTCAGGAAGTGAATTCCATAAATCAACGACCCTCTGGGTGAAGAAATATTTCCCTTTATTTGTCCTCACTTTCTTAGCTATGAGCTTTAGGGAGTGCCCCCTTGTCCTGGTATTGTGTGATAGAGAAAAGAATTTTTCTCTATCCACATTTTCTATCCCATGCATGATTTTATACACTTCGATCAAGTCACCCCTTAATAATGATGATAATCCCTTTTGATTTTATTTTATTTTTTGCAAGAAAGATATAATGGCATTATCACATTAATAGTCAGAGTAACTCATGGCCTGATTTAAAATACCATATTGAAGTTAAATGATGCACCAGTATATTTTTTCCAGCTTTCTTTAGCTCATGTGCTTATATGGTTCCTGCAAAAAATTAAACTACACATTATATGAACAAAATAAAGTAATTAAATAAAGCCTGCCTGTAAAAGTAACTAAAACAATAACCCTTCGGAACATAGCTTTAATTCGTATTACAAAATACTTTTTCTTAAGCAAACCAGGCCTTGGACAAGATGTCGTAAGACAATAACTGCAACCTCAGTTCTGCCAAGAGTTGAAATGAAACTTGGCAGCATACGGATGTGTGAAATATCAAGCTAAGTTAACAAGTAGAAGACAGCAGCTGGGTTCCCTGTTTTCCTGTTTGTATTAAATTGAAATAGATAAAAGAGAAAATATTAGCTTTCATGGATTGAGGTTTGAAACCAAGACGGGAAACATCATTTAACCAGGAGAAAAGACAGTGATCTTTTCCAGAAGTGCCTCCCAACATGAGAAACACAGGGAGGCACAAATAGGAAAAGGAAAACGATATTTAAGTGGGTGTAAAGAGAATCAGTCACTTGAAAGAACGGTGGAGACTAGGAGAATGGTTTCATTGGATCAGTGACATTGAAATCTGCTCAAAAATACACTATGAATTACTCTGAATCACTCGTGAACCCTATTGTGAAGGCCACTGGTCATTGTATATTCATTTATATTAACAATATTATTAATATTTTTTCTTCATCCGTACAAATATCATTTTGATACAATACTAAACATGGATATTTAAGCCTATTTAAGATGTTAAGATCACACATATATTGGGTATTCTGAAGTTTCTTTCTTTTTCTTTCTCTTTCTTTCTCTTTCTCTCTCCTATTTTTGATATTTTCTCTGGTTTCTTTGTTAGTTTTTAAAACTCTGTAATCCTTTTTGTCTTGTTTCATGTCTTCAGTTAAAAAGATACAGGGGAAAAAAAACACTTGAGGGCAATTATTTCAGCCTTCCAGAGTTACACAGTTAAACCCCACTAAGGCTGTTGTGTACAATCTGGGGTCCCAGGGTGGCTGCAATCACTCAAAATATTAGCCACAGACTTCATAGAGTCACAACATGATTACCACTGAATTATTTAATATGACAGAAAAAGAAAACTATTCAATACATGGTAATCACATTAAATTAACTTCATTTAAATAAAATACTAAATTAAATTGAGTGTACAGTAGTTTTTGCCCTGGTGTCATCCAATTGCAGAAATGGAGCTCCCAGCTTGGCCCTCAACCTAAAGTTGTGTTATTTCTGAAAAGACAAATCCCCACCTCAATAAAGTGGAAAAAAAATGATGTGACATCAGTCGCTCACATTTTTTAATCCCACAAATAAAACAGTGAAAGGAAAATACCTATGTACATGTTGAGTAACATGCTGAGCAAAGGCATCCACTCCTTGCTTTTGGTCTGAAGTCTGGACTGGCTTCAAGTGACGATTGGGACACCCATTGGATGATGACAGCTTCCAAGGAGGAGAGAAGGAGGAGAAAGAGACCAGAATATTATTAATAAGGCAAATGCACATGTCCCAAAGAAAGTTCCTCATTTTTATCCATCAAAATCATAAAACGAAAGGTGGAACTTTCACTAATATCAGTTTCCAGGAGATCATATAGACACACATATAAATAAAAGAGTATTTGTAAGAGGCAAACCTGCCTGGCTGCCAAACTACCATTCCTATTGCATGAATAATTTCATGAAGTGGTATTAAATCATGTCATCAGTTTGCAACTAACTAGAACAGGGATCAGCAACCTTAAACACTCAAAGAACCATTTGGACCCGTTTCCCACAGAAAAGAAAACACTGGTAGCCACAAAACCCTGCTGCTTCCCCCCCCCACATGGAGCGCCCTGCCGCCACTGCTTCCCCCCATCCAACCCCAATGGAGCACTCCACTGCCATTGCTGCTTCCCCCCCTGCACGGAGTGCCCCATTGCCACTGCTTCCCCCCACCCCCACACACAGCACCCCACTGCCACTGCTTTTTTTTCCTGTGAGAATTTGGAATTGATTAATTGAACTTTTTTTTTAATCCCACAAACTTCTTTTGTTTGTGGGACTGCACACGACAACAGAGGACAGGGAGCCTCAGCAGAGGGATGAAAGAGCTACATGCAGCTCCGGAGCCATGGGCTGCTGATCCCTGAGCTAGAACCTCTGAAGGTTCTAACCATGGATGTAGGCTTCAGTTTTGACTAAAAGGGGGAGAGGAGACTGTAGTTTCTAAGAACTACCTATGGACAGATATCAGACACAAAATGAGGGAGGAAGAGAGAAATAATTCTGAAGCAACTAAAATCTCATTCCCTCCCCCATTCCACACATTTTAAAAAATCAGTCTCTCCCCCTCCCCCCAACTATGTCAAAAGATCTGTCTGTCAAAAATCCCCAAGCAGATTGATTTACATCCTGGTTAGTTCAATGAGGAACAGAAGGGGGGACACTGAAATAGCTCTTGTTAATTTCATCCTGGTTTCTTGCTTGGGCTGCTGTGCTCTTGAAATTTACATAAGTCTGCAGATTTGAAACAATGAAAATCAATCTTCACTGCCTTTTAAAGTGGTATGAGCAAGGTAACTTGGATTTGGTCATATACAAAAATATCTAAGCAGTTATTATAAAGAAGGTTAGTTATCTTTCCCTTTTATGGGTGAGAGAGTAGAATGCTATGTTAGCTGAAGCCCAGCCATTGGGAGGTGAAATGAGGCAAGGTTTTCACCAGCAGGAAAACAGATACTCATAACATTTTGAGAATTTCACTGCTGGAAACAAAAAGGGGCTTTTTTTCTGGTTTGTTTGGCAAGTCACAAATAAATCAGTTCAGTTGCTATACGTAACAATGACATGAGAACACAAAGATGCAGAATGATTCTGGAACTGTGCAAATAAATCACATGAGTGTGCCTAGGCAGTGCTTAGCTAGATCACTGCAAGTTAGCCAAGTATCAGAAATGTTCAACATGCTTTGAATGATCAATTCACCTTCCTAATTTTTTTTAAAAAAATTAATATGAACCATTCATAGATTTATCTATCTACTTCAACAACAGCATTGTATTTGGCTCACAATTTGAGTAAATAAAGTTAAAAAAGGAAGGAAGGAAGGAAGGAGGGAGGGAGGGAGGGAGGGAAGGAAGGAAGAATTTTAGTCTGCAAAGTACCTCTTCTTGCAGATGGCCAATATCAATTTCCCATGGAGCCCCACGAAAGATTTCCAGGGGTGGCTCCCATCCGTTGTGAAACTTTGGAACATATCTTGGGATGTTGGCATCTCTTGGCCATTCGGCTCTTGGAACACATATTAAAAATAAGCTTATTTTATAGGGAGCAAGAACATACGATGCTCTTTCCCATTTTAGACTATGATTATTATATCTCAAAGCTGAGCATATTTTTGGAAAATCAGCATTCTGATTGCTTAGCTCACATACAAATGCTATCAACGAGCTTACAAAGCTAGACACAAAACAACCATTGCTCACACTGGTAGTATCCTATTTTCTGAGTGTAGTCCACAAGTGCTTTTGGGGTCTCTATGGTTTTAAATTCATGAAGAGAGAAACTAGTGGGGAAGAAATGCTAATGTGTGCTCCATTGCTAAAACTGTAGGCCTCACTTTCTAAATCGGGGAAATCTTTTGTTCAGAAGACATTATTCTTGTTCAGATGGCATTTTAGGGAATTTTGCCTTTCACCAACTTCAGCCAAGGAAGACATGAGACTTCCTGTGAGCACCATGATGAGCTGATGTCCTGCTAGTAACAGGATCACATTTGCAAGGAGAATCATGGCTAAATGTAGGATCCAGGTGGCAAAATTTCTGGAGGACGGGGAGATTGTTGAGCCCTTTATGGCAATGGACCAGGATACTTGCGGGACCGTCTTCTGCCTCATGAATCCCAGCGACCGGTTAGGGCGCATAGGGTTGGCCTCCTACGAGTCCCGTCTGTTAGACAATGTCATCTGGCGGGGCCTAGGGCAAGGGCCTTCTCTGTTGCTGCCCCAGCTCTCTGGAACCAGCTTCCCTCAGAGGTTCGTACTGCTCCCTCCCTCCTACCGGTAGCTTTCCGTAAATTGCTGAAGACGCATCGATGCCGACAGGCTTGGGGCATATGAGCTGTGCTCTGACCCTGGGCCCTAGGAAGGTCCCTCCATCAGCGACTGTGAGCTGATTGTGTTTGTATGAATGCAATTAATTTTTAAATTTTTGTTGTATTTGTTGTAAGCCGCCCTGGGTCCTAGAAGGGCGGCATATAAATTTGATTATAAATAAATAAATAAATAAAATAAATTATCTGCATGACTCTGAACAACCACTCCTTGTGAGTATACCATGGAAACCACTGTTTTGCATTTGGCTTATAAGTTGAATACCTAGGAATCAGGGTTCCACCCTCGCAACAGAGCTTTCTATGGACATTAAGCTTAACTGAGCCTCATTTCCTAATCACTTTTTGGATATATTATTTTTGTACTGTACTGGAGAGATTAAGACTCTTTAGATCAGCAAAATTTAGCTCTATTCATTGGATGACTTCACTTCTCTTTAGAGAAAAATAATTTAAATTTGATTTTAAAAGTCTTTGAAATATTGTTTTGGTTTTGGTATATGCCACCCAAAGTTACTTGTGAGATGGGTGGCCATACAAATTACATAAATAAAAATAAATATATAAACATTTTTTTCTGATTATGCATTAAAAGGATATTTCAGATATGGATTTTGGAAAGTTAACAATGGATTAAGTGTCCACAGAAATTTTGGAATATTTCTCTGCCAAACCTTTTGATAAAATAGGTAAAGTTGATGAGATGGACAGAGGATGTTGTAATGATGCTAGAGAACAAGAACAAGTTGCAGCAGATAATTTTGAAATTATTTTGAAGGGGGACTTAATTATGATAAGAACCAAGAAGAATATAGAGAAAGATATGGAGATACAAATGGAACTGATGGATGACATATTCTCTAAAGCAGCGGTTCTCAACCTTGGGGACACACGACCATTTCGCGGGGGTCGCCGGACACCGCGGGCCGCCATTTGGTTTTTTTAAATTTTTTTATTAATTTTTTATTATTTTTTTAAATTTTTTTATTTTTTTTGGTGCGCGCGCACCGCGCATGCGCGCACCGCCCGTCGCGCCGAATTTTTTTTTAAAAAATTTAAAAAAAATTAAAAAAATAAAAAAATGGCGGCCGCGACGGGCGGATCCGCGCATGCGCGGCGCGCGCGACAGGCCGATCCGCGCATGCGCGGATCCGCCCGTCGTGGCCGCCATTTTGTTTTTTTGTTTTATAATTTTTTTTAATTTTTTTTTTTCGGCGCGCGCACCCGGGTCGGGTGCATGGGCGGGGCAAGTGGGGTCTCAACCTGAGAAAGGTTGAGAACCACTGCTCTAAAGGATATATACAACTTTTGAACCAGGAAATGGACTTCAATAACTTTTTCTTACTAGACATACAAAAACAACTCTATTAAGAATTCTATTGGAGGGGACAAACAAAAGGACAAATATTATTTATTGGATATACAAAAGAAATCTGCTAAAGTTCTGAAAGAATTGCAGTTCCAACAAAAATAGAAAATTAGCTCTGGGACTCTTTTTGAAGGGACTAAAAATGAGATTCTTAAAAACTTAGGGAAAGTTTACAAAACTAGCTTGTTCACCCAGGACTAAAAGAAAAAAAAATGTTGTATCTGGTTTACTTTACTGGACTTTTGCTGGCAAATAACAATTGAGGGGGTATTTGGATTTTGGTTTTTATTTACAAGATGAGCTACCGAATGAAGAGAAATTATGTATTTAGAGATGGAGATAAACTATTTTAAAATTGTTTTCAGTTGGTGGGATGATGGGGAAAGTTAATCCCTTTTTTCTTTTTTCACACTTTTTTCTATCTGTATTTTACTGTTTGTATTTTTAATAGTTTGTATTTGCTTTTGAGTTTATTGCTTTCAATCATAAAATTGGTCTGGAAGAATCCTTCTCTGGGTTCCTCTTTTGCTTGGCTTTATTTACATACCTTGACCTTGTCCAAGTCTCTCCTAAGGATTCCCACAATGCCATTTCCTTTGGTGTTAGATGGCCTTTCAGGAAATCTGTAGTATCCTTTGAAAGAAGTGGACTGATGACAGACCTTGCAAATTCAGGGCCTCCACAGGTGTTAACAATCTGGATTACAGACAAGAAATCACAAATGAGAATTTCCAATAATCTTACATGGTTAAAGCGTGTTTGGAAGATCAATTTTTAGGCCTTTACAGGTAGTTCTTGACTTAAGACCATCATTCAGCCCAACATTTCTGTTACTACGCAAGACAATTGTTAAGTGAATTTGGCCCCATTTATGACCACAGTTGTTAAGTGAATCCCTATGTTTGTTAAGTGAATCTGGGTTCCCCATTGACTTTGCTTGGCAAAAGTTGATCACATGACCCCGGGACACTGCAACTGTCATAAATATGAGTCAGTTGCCAAGCATTTGGATTTTCATCATGTCACCATGATGGGGATGCTGCAACAGTTGTGTGACAAAATGGTCATAAGTCACTTTTTTTTTCAGTGTTGCAACTTTGAACAGTCACTAAATGAATTGTTGTAAGTCAAGGACTACCTATACTGTATAAGTGTCAAGATTTTGTATCTACCCCAGACTACCATTAAAGATACCTTCCTATTACAGGACTTGACAACTACATGTTTTGTTATTTTTTTCCATCATTGCCGTTAATAATGAATGACTATAACTGGATTGTGATTCCCCCAAAAGTTTTGCAACAATTCATGTTATACTTTAAGGTATTGTTAAAAGTCCTACTTTTGCTGGAAAAAAACTAATTCAGCTACTTTTTGGAAATTGTAAAAATCTCCACATCTATCACAAATTTATTTTTCTTTTAAGAAAGAGCATTCTGTTTTTTCTGCTTTTTTGTGGGGGAGGGGTTATGTAAAATAGTTATGTAAAATACAGAGAAGAGCAACAAAGATGATTAGGGGACTGGAGACTAAAACATATAAGGAAAGGCTGTTGGAATTGGGTATGTCTAGTTTAACAAAGAGAAGGACGAGGGGGGACATGATAGCAGTGTTCCGATATCTCAGGGGCTACCACAAAGAAGAGGAAGTCAAGCTATTCTCCAAGGTGCTTGAAGGCAGGACAAGAAGCAATGGATGGAAACTAATCAAGAAGAGAAGCAACCTAGAACTAAGGAAAAACTTCCTGACAGTTAGAACAATTAACCAGTGGAACAACCTGCCTCCAGAAGCTGTGACTGCTCCAACACTGGAAGTTTTTAAGAAGAAACTGGACAGCCATTTGTCCGAAATGGTGTAGGGTTTCCTGCCTGAGCAGGGGGTTGGACTAGATGGCCTCCAAGGTCCCTTCCAACTTTACTATTATTATTATTAGTCATGTGCTTGTCCAGAGTAAGAAATTCATGAGTTGATTCATTAGATATGATAGCTTTGCAATTTCTATACTGAGATATTTTGGAGAAACTGAAATAAATCCTCTCTATTTGCCATGAGCTTTTCAACCTCCCAGGTTACTCCTTGGAATATTGTAAATCAGTCCCTAATCTGGAATAGATGAATATTTAAACAGGCTAGAAAAATGTAATATGCGTCAAAAATCTGCCTATTGCTGGTTTTAGTTATACTTCTCAAACCTACTTCCAGAAATTGCATGCAACATGGCCAATTAGAATTCAGGGAATCAGAGGTCAACATATCTGGATGCCATTAGATGAGAAACTCTGGATTAAAATTCACTGAATAAGGGAGAAGGTAATTTATACCAGTTCCAGTGGTCCAAACAGGAAATGGACTAATTCTGAAGCACTTGGATTCTGAATATGTTTTTTCAGTTTGGTCTGAGAAGAGAATAAAAACAAGTTAAATCTAAATCTATTTTATAACTGTTCAAAAATAAAATGCTAACAGCAAAAATGTTTAGCAACTTCAAGAAATGCCCAAGAAAATATCCGGCATATTTCAATATCCAGATGCTGTAAACTATTTCTCTCTAAAGTAACATAAATCATGTATCCAGGTTCTTTGACAAAGTCAAATTAGGTACTGTATTATGACTGTACCTTATTCCCATGATCAGGTGGGCAGTTGGCTCTTGGCATTAGATCAATTATTGCAGGAATTACTAAGGGCTAGATCCCTTAAGTTGATCCCACTTAATCCAGAAGAGTTCTTTTGAGGTTTTTAAGGAACATACAATTGCATTGTTAGTCAAACATTGTGTTTTATTAGCAAGAGCTTGTTTAAATTATACAATGCAACTGCATTAACTGCAGTCCGCTGGGCAGGCCAAGCTTGAATCTTCTGCAGTGTAGCACCTGAAAGAGGCTAAACTATAAAGGAAACCCCAGGAAAGGGATTTATAAGAATGGTAAATGCGGCTATTGATATGAAAGAAAAACATATCCATTCTTTTTAGTGGTAAGGATTTGCTACCTTATTGCTATTTTCACAGCAAGGCTCAAACAATAGATAGAAGCAGTTTGGTAACTGCTTGTAGCCTTGACACTGTTCCCATCCTGCAAGAATCAGCATAACAGTATTGCAGTGTCACTTTCCGTGAGATGGCTGATCATATACATTTAATTAATAGATAAACAAATACAGTAAAACCATTCATCCATTTGTCTATCTATTCATCTACTTGTGGGTTATTTCCTCCAAGAGGGCAAGACGTCTTACAAAGCAATCCTCCACCCATCTTCTTTTCCCACATGACATCCTTGTGAGGTAGGGCTTGTTAAGAAAGAAGGGATTTCTAGGACTGAAGGTAAATTTGAGCCTGCCTTGCCAAGCTCCATACCAATACCTGACCTGTCATATCACACTGGACCGTCTCCTGCCTCATGAATCCCAGCGACCGGTCAGGGCGCATAGGGTTGGCCTCCTACGAGTCACGTCTGCTAAACAATGCCATCTGGTGGGGCCTAGGGCAAGGGCCTACATGCTGATATTCTGTGAATGGGTATTTTGGATCTTCTTGTAATACTACTCTTGACAGTCACAGTCTCCACCTCTCATTTTCCAGTAGTAAGTGTACGTATAGTGTCTCTTTGAGGATAATACTCAATGCATCTTATGAAAAGGATGACATAAAAACTAGTGCTTGACCTTGTTACTTTTTAAAGTGTCAGCTGCAATACATCACCATGTGCTTTTTTTTTTGTTTGCAACTTTGTAAAATTGTTTACTACCTACTCAGATTCTGAGTTCTTTGGCTATAGTTATACAAACATAATATTTGGTTGATTCCCAATAACAGCAGGAGGCAAGCAAATAAGCCATTACCTATCCAACTGAGACTAGAGAAAATTATACCCAATACCCTTTGCTTCTTACCAGGAGATTTAGTGCCAGCTTGATTTTCTGAAAGCAGTCAAGAAACTCAGTTTCATTTGGAGGTTTGGCCCGCAGAGTCAGAACTCCCTCTTTAGACCAAAGACAAAAAACATTTTTTTAAAAAATGTCACCTCTATGCATAAAGAAACATTAATGGAGAAACAGCTCTTTGTGACACGCTGACCATAAAATCTACATTCCTTGAGGGCACTTTGTGTTTGAAATACCAATCCCACCCAACTGGATGCCCTTCAGTGCAATGGGCTATAACTTCCATTATTCCATAGCCAGCACAGCCAGTGGGGATGGCCAGAAGACATGTTACAGTATCTGTTAATGGCAGGATCTGAAGTCGTATACGTTTAGAGTCTCCATATGAGAAAAGGTTGTTGCAGTCTACAAAGAAACAGCCACCTAACCCAGGGGTAGGCAACCTTGGCTCTTTTATGACTCGTGGACCTCAACTCCCAGAATTCCTGAGCCAGCATGACTCAGCTTGGAAACCTCTCCCTTTCCCCTCAGCATGGCTGGCTCAGGAATTCTGGGAGTTGAAGTCCACGAGTCATAAAAGAGCCAAGATTGCCTACCCCTGACCTAACCCTATCAAGCATAGTTAAAAGCTATCTCTGTAAATACTGGTGGTCAAAATGCCACTATATTTTTCCTTCATGTTCCAGGCCGATCAGAAACAGAGCTATGTGGGTTGGGGGTTGCTTGGTTCTCAAAGACCTTATAGACAAAACTAAATATTGTCCCAGCCCCTTGGGGAACACTGAGAGATGGATTGTTCTCATTGGAGACATTGGAGGTCTTTAACGATGCCTTTTATTACATCTCTATGTGCTTTGGTTATTGTTTCCTAATTAAAAGGTCATCACTGTTTACTCTACAGGAAGAAATGAATAATTGCACTTGGACCCAAGATCACAATGGTGGGGGGATAAAATAGGTCCATTCTGACCCCAAGTGGCCAGTGTTCCTACCTTCTGCCTCAAAACCTAAAATGACAAGACGAAGAAAGAACTAGAAGTGAAAAAGAGGAGCCTTATTTATCTTGGTCCAGTGGCTTTATTTTTGAACAGAGGGAGAGAAATGGAGCAAGGAAAGAGGTGAGTGGGTTTCAGAAACTGGCTTGGAAGTCAGTATTTGAACTGGATCCTTCAAGATTTGAGGGATAGGGTATATATAGTAGTAGGCATCACTTAACAGTACTAGCTTAATAACAATAAACTACATCATGTGGTGCAATGGAGTCATCATTAAAAAACAAACGTGGCTCTTGAAAGGGTCCTTGACCTGATGTTTGCTGCTTCTTTCACTTCCTTGATGTGCATGTAATGATTAAACAAAGTAAACATGAAATCTCATTTTCTATTCAGCTGAAATTTTCAGAAAAAAACTCATACTTGCGTTTATTTTGATTAAAAGTTGCTAGGGCCGCCAAGGCAAAACAGAATTATTAAGGAGTGGCTGGGTGCTTCTAGCCCCTGGACTGTGTTCCTATTTGCTTATAAATTATTTGTAAAATAATTTATTGTCCAATTCCACAAAGGCCTCAAGAAAATTGACAAGGAATAAGAAAGCCAGAAAGCCAATAAAAATGACTCTAGTACTCTAGAGTACTCTACTCTAGTATTGACCCATCTGTTATGGGTCCTCTCTCTTAAGGAGGTGCATCCAATGGGGCCAAGAAGAAAAATCTTCTCAGTGGTGGCTCCCTCCTTGTGGAACATCATCCCTACAGAGATACAGTTGTCCCCCACTTTGACATTCTTTTGCAAGGGGCCCTGAAGATATGTTCTACAGCAGGCTTGGGGACCCAAAAGTGATTTGAGTGGCTGATCTGATTGTTGTTGCTAGGGGAATAAGTTTTGGGTTGGGTTTTGTACTGAGGTTTTATCTTTGTAAGCCACCCAGAGTCACTGTGAGAGAGTTGGGCAGTCATATAACTTTTTAAACAAACAAACAAACAAACAAAGGCAGCCCTTATACCATTATCACCCCTAAGCAGAACAAAAACATATTCAAGTTGTTCTGGAAATTGAGGAAAAAAACTGCATGGGTAGGGCTAAGTCAAAGTAGAAAGGATGCCCCATAGGCCACTATCCTTTTATCTCAGATACATTTTTCCAAACCTGTGTCATCCCATTTTGGACTAAGGATGCTTTCTTATCCCTTTTGAAGGAGAAAATCCCCTGAATCTAACACTGCACCCTCTAAAGCAGCGGTTCTCAACCTGTGGGTCGCGACCCCATTTGGGGTCGAACGACCATTTCACGGGGGTCACCAAACAACGCAGTCCGCCATTTCCCCCCCCTTTTCCCCTCGGCCGGCGCAGGGGGCAGCACCGCGCATGCGTGGGGTAGCACCGTGCATGCGCGATGCGGGCCGTCGTGCCGCTTATGCGCAATGTGTCGTGCTGCGCATGCGGGATGCGGGCTGTCGCGCCGCGCATGCGCGGCACAGGTCAGGGTCATAGCCTGAAAAAGGTTGAGAACCGCTGCTCTAAAGAGTGTTTTATTCAGTTTCTCCTACAGCTAATGATTTAAGCTGTTGATACCTGCTGGCCCTCTCTTCTTGTTCTTCTTTCCCTTCTTCCTTTGGTTCAGTTGCCTGAATGCTTCTGCTGCTTTTTGAAGCTTCGCAACGAAATGCTCAATATCATCAAGGGTGCAATTCAGTATTTGCTGCAAACACATAAATGAGAGAACTTAAAAGCCAAACAAACAGCCAGAAGCAATCCATGTTCACATGAACTTACTCTGCATCTCCCTGATTAAGAGTCAAAATGTTCATTGCAGCTTTAATCATGAGCATTCAGTGTGATCAACAAGTACATTTTGTTTTAAATAATCACCACTAGGAAATTGGGGCCGCCTCCAGGCGAGGTGCAGAGAAATACTTGGACAAATGCATCTTTCCCTGATGTGTTCTTATTTGCATTACAAAAAAAAACAACACATTTTCTTTGGTAACACATGGACAATCAACCATTGTTATCAAAATGGATTTTATCATCAAGTGGTTACTTCATCTTCTCCCATATATTTTTTTAAATTACTATCACTAACCGTTTCTTTTTCAATCTTCTGTGCTAAAACTGCACGAGACTCCTCATAATCTTGAGAGTTACTACTTCGTCGATCATATTCTGCCCCAAAATACAAAAAAACAAGTATTGTCAATGGAAAGAAGTCCAAACAGGAGTGGAATTAAATTATTTGTTTAAAAACATTGCCTGTATCAAGCTATCCTATTTCTTTGATGTGAATATTATGAATACGGATATTATGGATTGTGTCAAAGGAAATGGGAACTAAAAGTATTTATTAAAAACTCGGAAGGTTTTTACCCACATCTCACATTAATTTATTTTGCTGCTCTGGATGTAACAATCATGCATCTAAGAAAACTGGCAGAGCTTCATCAATTTGCCTAACTTCACATTGCCAAGGATTTGTCAGCTGCAATGAAATTGTTCTTGAGCACAACCCCCATAAGCCTTTAAAATGTGTCCTTTTTTAGCCATCCCTGCAGCAATACTGAGTTTGACTTGTTTTCAAACAGTCTTTTGTGGAAGAAAAGAATCAGAGTGCCATGTTTTGGAAGTAAATACACTGTAATATTAGCTATTGCATATCTAACACAGTCCAGAATCCAGGTGTTCTCATCTGATAAGTTCATCTGTCATTACAAAATGTCTCTCTACAAACATTATGTTTTAAATCATCCTGCAATATACAGATATACATTGAGGTGGGAAGCTGGCTGATAGTCAGGTTCAACTTTTGGGATACATGAATGATTAATTGTAATGCAAATGCATAACTTGCTTTAGAAAGCATACACAAAGGACTTCCGGTTCCGGATTCCGGCACTCATAGCTTGCGAGGAGACGGCTCTCCTCGCCAGCTGAGTTTCTGCTGCCGGTAGACCCTTAATCGGGTCGAAAAGCCGCCTTGGAGGGGTGGCTTCCACTGAGGAGGTCCTTGTTGTCTGTGGGAGAGTGGCAGCTTCTTTCACGGCCTGAGATTGCTCCTTTGGGCCGACGGTGGAAAGACCGGCCAGTAAAATGGCCATTCACCTTGCCGCTGAACCAGAAGTCAGAAGAACATCTAAGCACAGGAACCACCATGGCAGAGCCGGGTGAGACTTTTTTCCCCCCTCTCTTGGTTCTCCTTTTTCTTTTGTGCTTTGAATTTACAAACTGACCCCCAGACTTTAGCTGAGCATTCTATAGACCAAAAAACAACAGAAGCGGGATTAACTAAAGGTAAAGAAGATTCCACTTTACTTTATATGCATGCTGATGAGATCTCCAAGGAACTAAAAAGGACTATAACTAAACCACTTACAACTCTAATACCAACAGAAATGGACAGACAAGCTCAACAAACTGAGAACTATGGTAGCTTGGATAAGCAACTATTACATAACAATGGTCAGAAGGGGATAATCAGAGAAGACAAGGAGATTGCTGAGAGGCTAAATGACTTCTTTGCCTCCGTTTTCACCGAGGAGGATAGAGAACATTTGCCTGCCACTGAATTAGTTTTCCCAGGGAGGGAAATAGAAGAATTAAACCTGATAGAGATAAACAAGGAAGATGTTCTTGCATGCCTTTCTAAACTAAATGTCAACAAATCGCCGGGTCCAGATGGCATCCACCCTAGAATTCTCAAGGAACTCAAGTGTGAAATTGCTGAACTTCTAGCTAAAATATACAATCTTTCTCTAAGATCAGGCACTGTACCGGAGGATTGGAGGGAAGCAAATATAACCCCGATCTTCAAGAAAGGATCCAGAGGTGATCCAGGAAACTATAGACCAGTCAGTCTAACCTCAGTTCCAGGCAAACTGATGGAAACCATTATTAAAGATAAAGTTACAGGGCACATAGAAAAACAGGCATTGCTGAAAGAAAATCAACATGGTTTCTGCAAAGGCAAATCATGTCTTACTAACTTGTTAGAATTCTTTGAGGGTGTAAATAAATACATAGATAAAGGGGCCCCAGTTGATATTGTATATCTTGACTTTCAAAAGGCTTTTGACAAAGTTCCTCACCAAAGGCTCCTAAAAAAGCTCTCCAGCCACAGAATTAGAGGACAGGTCTTGTCCTGGATTGGTAACTGGCTAAATTGTCAGAAGCAAAGGGTGGCAATAAATGGACAATTCTCCGGATGGAAAGAAGTGAGAAGTGGTGTACCCCCAAGGTTCAGTTTTGGGACCTTTACTTTTTAATTTATTCATCAATGATCTGGATGTAGAAGTTAATAGTGAGGTAGCCAAGTTTGCTGATGACACTAAATTGTTCCGGGTTGTGAAAAGTGAAACTGATTGTCGGGAGCTCCAGAAGGATCTCTCGAAATTGTGTGAGTGGGCAACAAAGTGGCAAATGCATTTTAACCTAAACAAGTGCAAAGTTATGCACATCGGGGCAAAGAACCCCAATTATACTTACCAACTGATGCGGACCAAACTTTCTGAGACAACCCAAGAAAGGGATCTTGGGGTTTTGGTGGACAGCTCGATGAAGATGTCAACCCAATGCGCAGCAGCAGTAAAAAAAGCAAATTCCATGCTTGGCATGATTAGGAAGGGAATCGAAAATAAGTCAGCAAGTGTTGTATTGCCTCTGTACAAATCGATGGTGAGACCACACTTGGAGTACTGTGTACAGTTCTGGTCACTGCACCTCAAGAAGGATATAATGGAACTGGAAAAGGTGCAAAAAAGGGCAACAAGAATGATCAAGGAAATGGAGCACCTCCCTTATGAAACCAGATTGCAACGCCTTGGTCTCTTCAGCCTTGAAAGACGGCGTTTAAGGGGTGACTTGATCGAAGTGTATAAAATCATGCATGGGATAGAAAATGTGGATAGAGAAAAATTCTTTTCTCTATCACACAATACCAGGACAAGGGGGCACTCCCTAAAGCTTATAGCTAAGAAAGTGAGGACAAATAAAGGGAAATATTTCTTCACCCAGAGGGTCGTTGATTTATGGAATTCACTTCCTGAAGGGGTCGTGACAGCTGTCAGCCTTGACAGCTTCAAGGCAGGGCTAGATAGAGTCATGGATGCAAAGTGTATTGGTGGTTATTAAAACAGATGTCCATGTGCCGCCTCTATGTTGGTTGAGGCAGGCAGGATTCCCTTGAGTACCATTTGTTTGGGGGTCAAGGGAAAGGGAGGGTTTTGCCTTCTCTTTCTGCTCAAGATCCCCATGTACATTTGGTGGGCCACTGTGTGACACAGAATGCTGGACTCGATGGGCTTTGGCCTGATTCAGCATGCTCTTCTTATGTTCTTATGTACCTACAAAGTTGGACATAACTGAGTCTGCTATTCATCAGTTTCAAACGTGGAGACTTGACTCTTTAAAACAACAAGGGATTACTTATAAAGAAGCTAGGTCTCTAAAACAGAAAAGGGGACATTTTTATTTGATCCAAAGGATACCACAAGGCATAAAAAGTGACTTGTTTATTGATATAGAGGCATTGTTATGGAAACCTGTCTGGCATAAAAGGAAAGCTAGAATAAGATGTAAGAGTGTGATTTAAGGCTTTATGTAATGGATTTAAAGGGCTAATTAGATATGGACTGATTTATGGCTTAAGACAGTTAAATAAGATGTTAGATTGAATAAAAATTAATTAAAGGTTTGAATTTAATAATAATATGTTTGTTTATGTATCAATATGTTTTGGATATAGTAATTTGGGGAGGAGGTTAAAGGAATTTGATACAGATATTGAGGGATTGATTGATAGATTATAAAGTATAATAGAAATAGAAAGGTATTTTTCTTTTTTCTTGGTTTTGTTTTTTGTTATTTTTTCTTTTTCTTTCTTTTTTGTTTTGAATTAAAAAATTTTTTTTATCAGGAATGATAGCTATTTTGTAATGGAAGAATAATAAGATAAAAGAAGAAATGATACTAATAAATGTTTATTGAATTTGTTAAGGAAAAAGGCAATGGGGAGACACCTGAAATGTTAATTATGCATTTAGATTAGAAATATGGAATATAGCAATTTAAATAGTTAAGCTTAACACAGGATTTGGATTTGTGGATCTACTTAGATGAAAGGTTATTGAGGATTGTCATGATTGATTTAGTTCTATTGAAATATATTAATTTGAATATAATATGTTATTAGAGGGAAAAGAGAGGGGGCTTTTAATGATATATTTTTAATGATTTAATCTGAATTTTATGAATATGATCTTGTTTGTGGACAATTGATTGCCCTGCCACCACGTTGATTCTTAAGCACGTTTGTAAAATGAAAAAAAACAACAATAAAACTTGTTTTAATTAAAAAAAAGCATACACAAAGGACATCTCCCTTTATGGACATTATTTCTCTTTTGCAAAACTAAATTTTAAAATAGGATTCTAGTTCTCAGGATCAAAGTATAGCTCTGTTAAAAAGTTCCAACAAAACAATAGTTTAAAGCATCTTAAACCTTCAATTAAACACGTTTTTCAATATCAAACTGACACGACGGCTGGGGATGATGGGTTATAGTTCCTTGTGCTTGAAGGCATCAAGGCAGGAAAAGGTGCCATATACAATAAAAGTTCCCTTCAGAGAAAAACTCCAGCTTTGTAATTTTTTCCTCTCTGAAGAAAATCAGCAGATGAAGCTTTCCTCTGCGTTCTATCACCCGATTGGCTAAAAGTTTATCTCTTAGTGTGCTATCCATCATGCAATTATAAAGTTGCATCAAGCTTCTATTAATTAAAAAAGGCAGCAGCTCTGTTCTGGTCCTTCTGGTTTCTTCAGCAGGAAATCCGCATGTCCACCCATTTTGCATAAATTGCTGTAAAGTAGCAGACAGGTTAACATCCTTTATTTCTTCTTGCAATGCTTGTGCTCTTGATGGAGCTGCAGCACTCTTTTTCGTTTAGCTTTGGGCGTGTGAATTAGCTGCTAATTCCCATGCCAAAAATCTCTGCTGTTTTTGAAAAACCCAACATATGCAGGGAGGGGTTCTTTTTCTGTAATCAGTCCCATCATCCACCGCCTTCTACTCACTGGGGCAAATACGTTCTTGTGCTGTTCCCAAGGAGGAGGCGGTGGATTAGAGGAGAAAAATAAACTGGGACTTTGTGATTGCTGGAGGAACTAATGACCAGAGGGTGAGTCCCTAGACGAACACCTGAAAATGTTAGAAAATTAGTTATCGGTTAATCAGTAGCTAGTACCAGCTGGAAGTGTACACAAGGTTTGTTGAGATGGAAAACAGACTATGTATCGAGTGGGTAGCTCTACATTCAGCAATAGATTTCTGGTTGATTTGTAACAGACTGGCAAGAATCTCTAATGCCCTAATTGTTTAATAGCAACAGCACCAAAGGCTCCTCCCTCACCTCTGTTCTGATCAGCAAGAATCAAATCCGTTCTGAGGGCTTATCTATTTTTGTACATACGCAGTTTTTTGCATGAGGTTCCAGTAAAGCCCAAAGGTTCTATTAGAAACAGAAATGTTGCAAAGTTGAAGCCAGCCTTCCCCATCTATTGACGCACAAACCACCTGCCACCATCTTTTTAAATCTGTTATTCTTTGGGACTACTGTTCCCAGAACTAAAGAGGTTCTGAAGAGGTTGAAGGAGGAGGCTCCAGTACAGTGAAGACATCTAGGTGTAATTCAGGCTGTTCAAAGGCCAAGGGGAAGGGGAATTAAGCATGCCATGTTTTAATTATCATATGGAAATATTCATGAATGCCTTGAGTCTTTAAGACATGCCTTAATTTTCCATTGGCCGTGTTAGTGTGGCAATGAGAGGCTCCTGCAAATGCTACCAGAACTGGCCCTCAGGTCCAGGTGCTTGGCTTGGTGCTCAGTCTGAAGTGCTCAGGGATGTGGTGGAATGTAGTATGGATTCCCAGGAGGGAGGGGCTGCATTCTAGAGGGCAAAGAGGCAGCAAAGCATGGAAAGTTTTGCTTGGGAGAAAAAAGGGTTAAGAAGGCTCCTCCCTAGCAATTCTCATAGTGATGCCAAGGATCAATAAATTGATTTATTTTGGCAAGCTTTTTTCTGTAGCTGAGGAGCAATAAAGGAAACCTCTCAGAAATAATTCCACTTTGAATGTTTTGGTTCTTGGGGCCTGACAGAGCAGTGACTATTCCTGTTACCTGGCTGGGAAGGAGGGGCCACACGATTCTGGTTGTTCTTTCGGGAGCCTCTGCTTTCATTCTGGAAAGGGATGGGTGCAGGCCCTTGAGGTGGGGGAAGGATGGATTGCCTCTGCTTGATCTTCTCTTGGTTCACTCTGCAGAAGGAAAATAGGAATGGTTTTGATAACTAAAAGATATACTATTCACTCTAATAGCAGTCAGAGAGCAAATGAATTTGAACCTGTGTTTATTAATTTGGATTTTATTGGATTTAAGAGCAATGTTTAATTATGGAGGGGAGGAGTACAAAACATTTCATATTATAGACCTCAATTATGGATGATCTAACAGTGCAAAGCCTTTTACTGACATCCACTGTACAGATTAAGTTGATCTGCATATGTTGATCATTGTAGAAATCCTACTAAATTCGGCTAGATTTAATGCTAAATAAACAAGTGTGCATAAAATCACCATTCTACTTTGCTTCTCTCAGTAAGCAAGGAGTCAGTAGAGGTATCAGACCAGGCCCACAACTGGCTGTTGAACATTTTCTTCTGATACTTCTCTGGTTTCTAAAGTTCCACAGGCACAATGACATACTTGCTCCATTTCTGAGGGGGACATTTTTATCCTCCATTTTTCCAGGC
This sequence comes from Bothrops alternatus, assembly GCA_034064705.1. Taxonomy (NCBI): domain Eukaryota; kingdom Metazoa; phylum Chordata; class Lepidosauria; order Squamata; family Viperidae; genus Bothrops; species Bothrops alternatus. The sequence goes on from JARGCV010000248.1 coordinate 15,833,210, forward strand.
TTAGTACTTTTGTTTTTACGTTATTTATTATTGTGGCTTTTACGTTTTTATTGGCTGTCTTGTTATTGTAGTGCACCTTCCCTTTGGGGGGAGATGGGCAGCTATATAAATTTGATAAACAAATACTTTCAAGATTATCTCTGATTTATGTGAAATTTCTAAGCATGATCAGTCCTTTTTTTTTTTTCCTGCTCGCCAAGGGTCATGAAATGCACACAGCAGCTCTATGGATAATAAAGACTAATATGGATGAAGGAATGTTTCTTTAATGACCAAGCCTTCCAGGTACTGAGAAACAGCAAACTAGTGGGCATCATAAGGCATAAGTCCAATTGATGAGAACTTTCAGGTAAATTTCCACAGCAACTAGGACATGACGCTTTTGTAGAAATTCAAAATCAGTTCCAGATTTATCTTATTTATTTTTATCCCGCCTTTATTATTTTCTTTTGTAAATAACTCAAGGTGGCAAAACATACCTAATATTCCTTCCTCCTCTATTTTCCCCACAACAGTAATTCTGGGTGTGTGTGTGGCACTGAGAGAGAGTGTGCATGAATCCCAGCAGCCGGTTAGGGCTCACAGAGTCGGCCTTCTCCAGGTCCCGTCAGCCAGACAGTGTCGCCTGGCGGGGCCTAGGGGAAGAGCCTTCTCTGTTGCGGCCCCGGCCCTCTGGAACCAACTTCCCCCGGAGATCCGTGTCGCCCCCATCCTCTCCGTCTTTCGTAAATTACTTAAAACACACCTCTGCCGGCAGGCCTGGGGCAGTTAACATCTTGCCCCAAGCCAGTGTATGTCTGTGTGTATGTTGAACGATTGGGTTTTTTTAAATTAAGGGGTTTTATATATATGTATTTTTAAATGTTGATTTCTATTATGTTGTGAGCCGCCCTGAGTTCTCCGGAATAGGGCGGCATAGAAGTCAAATTAATAAATAATAAATAAATAAATAACTGGCCCAAGGTCACCCAGCTGGCTTTCATGGCTGAAGTGGAACTCACAGACTCTGGTTTCTAGTCTGGTGCCTTAACCACTAGACCAAACTGGTTCACATCTCTGTCTGATCTCATAGCATCAGCTGGTTTGGGAACCTGAGTCAATTTATTTCTAGCTCTGTGGTAGTTTATTTGAAGCCAGAGCATAGGTAATTTTTTCCTGAACTTGTGGTTCTGCAGAATTTGTGGTTGATTTCATTTTCACTGGTGAAAAGAAATGCATCATCTTGTCTTCTGGAACCAAAGCGGCCACTGTTTTCTCTCACCAACTTACCTAGCATACCATTTACCTTCCTACTCCTTGCCTTGTTCCCAATAATTATCTACAAGCATTACTCTGCAGTTAATATGTAATCAAGATTGCAAGTAGGAGGATAAAATGCCTGATTATAAAGTTGCTGACATACTAGCATTTCACCATCGGGAGAAAGAAAAAAAAAAGCAAGGGCCTTTTAAATGAGCAATAGTTGTCAGATGTGGAGCCAGTTAAGTATCTCCTCAAAGCAGCTGCTTTGACATGTTTGTTAAAATGGCTGAATAAATGGACACATTGTGCACTGAAAAGGTAGTAGTGGTTTCTTTTATTTCCCTTTTATATGAAATGGGGAAGAGGGGATTGAGTAACAGCAACAACTGTTCCAGACAAGGCTCCAACTGGATAGTGTCCTTTGGTGAATTAGAAGGGAGATGGATGAACATGGATGGACTCATATTGGTATACAATCCCCACATTTTGAGGTTCAAATTATTTCTATGGGAATTGAAGGTAGTATGCAACTATCTCTAATCCTATCAACTTTATATTTTTTCATTTGCAAATGCATTAAGCAGGGCTTCATCTGTGCCCTATTAAGTTCCAGCAAGATATATTTAGCCACTTGCACAAAGTCACTGCTTTCATTTCCTAGTCCTAGAAACTGATTCACAATGATCTGCAATTAGTCTCCAGCTGATGCAAAAAAATCCTGAACAATGACATTTAGCAGAATGGTTTCTGAACAATTGTGTTGAAATGTGATAGCATTAAGAGGTGAATTTCCACTTGTCTTTTCAGCTATTTCCTCTGTTACTGAAACCTGTCTGAAAGACTCCCATCCAATTCTCATTCATTAGATTTGGGTTTCAGGACATCTTCCTGAGAGAAAGCAATTTTGCTCCAGAGATAATTCTGTCCTCCATCTTCATGGAAAACGGGTAAAATGCCTCAAAGTTTTGCTACTCAAAGTGAGCTCCCACCACTCATTTTCAAACTGCAACAACTCAAATTTGGAGAGGAAACTTGCAACCCCTGTAGTCCAAGAAATGCATTCTCTGGGCTCCCTGCTAGAGTTTGTCCATATACAGAAGCCACTTACTTGAGGGTCTGTGGCCGTATCTTCTTTCCAAACTTATGGTCAGCAAGTGCACTTTCTATGTCCTCATGAACCATCTCTGCCTAAAACACAGAATCAGAAATAGATTGGGAAAGGAAAGATGCAATGGAAAAATGCAGACAACCTGTGTGACAGACAAGCATTAATCAACTGCCCTAAATCTAGATTTTGTTGATGATGAATGCCTTCAGTTTGAAAACAAAGTGCAAAAGGGAAACATACAGGCACAGTGTTATGGTTCCGGCTAATGAAACACTTCAAAAAACTTCCAGGCATTGATTTCCCTAAAAGTCTTTTATTGATTCAAAATGTCGGCACAGGCATAACGGGGTCTATGCTAAGATCTAAGTTCTCTTCCTCTGAGCAGTTAAATTATCAGCATGTTCCCTCCCTAAATTAGCTGTCATATATCACATTATCCAATTAGTGTGAAGGTCAAAGGTTTCCTTCCTCTTTCTTTCCCGGGCTTTACCCCCACCCTCTTCTGCTCTGTATTATCCCCAAAAATACCAGACAGTTCTGCATATTGTCAAAGCAAGAATATACAGTATTTGCAGCGTTGACACACAGGGCATCAATTATTTTATGGGGCTTTGAGGGTTGCTAGCAGTGGAATTTCACAGAGAGCTTATTCAGATTTGAAGCAAAGATCCCCTTCAATCCTCAAGTAAAACTACATTCTGGGAAGTTTTAAGGTTTCAAAATGCAGCCAACAAATATATTGCTGTATGAATCATGGAGGGTGTTTTGCCACTGTGTAAACATATCCTCTTTTAAGGGGAGCTCTGCAAAACTCTCCTATTTCTGAAAACAGTTCCTTGCTTCCATTTGTTTTGGCAGAGAACTCCAATGTGGAGCTTCTGCTGGCATGGAACTCTTGGTAGGACTTCATCCTCCCTTCTCCAAGCCATGAGGTAATTTTGAAGCTTTAAATATTCAGGGGTTTTTTCCCAAAAGAAGGGGAAGTTGAAGGGGAACCAGACATCCAGATATCTGGACACCCTCATGTATAATTTCAAAAAGACTGATGTTTCCCCCCAGTTAACTTAGAAGGGAAAGAAAAAAGCTTGCAAGGCATCCTGCTACATAAATCAATTGTTCATGGAGCTTCTACCACAGATAGATGTCTATCAACAGAAATTACAATGCTGACATGAACTAGGCTCATAACCACCAAGTGTTTGTTGTGACTACTCCTAGATTAACCAACCAACCAACCAACAACAAAGGGCACTTCCATGTAAGGTCTTCAGGCCGGTTCAGAATCAGCTTCAGACTTGTCAAGCTAATGATACTATGTCCAGGAATTGAGGTGGTTTATTACTAGCTCAGTTGCAGTGTACTGCAGTAAGTATACAAGATTTCAAGCTTGAAGTTTTGATGCTCTGAACAGCTGCTGTCCTTTTGGCAGGTGATCTTGTCTCATGTAGTTCCTGGATCCTTTCTCTCCCCTCCCCCCCAGCTGCAGTAGAATCATTTTCAGGAGGTGTTCAGAAGTGGGCTTCAAGCTGTTTTGAGGAATTAGTGAGTAAAATGTGATGAAGTTGGCCAAGACATCTGCCCAGAAAATGGCCATTACTTGATCCCATCCCTGTTATCATGCATCATCTACCATGCACAATCCCCAAAGGAAATTAATCAATGTGGATGATGCATAAAGTAGCAGAGGATTCTGCACTCAGAATCAGAAAAGGGCCACAGTCGTTTTACAAAATGATCTCAAAACCATGTCGTTATTTCTATTTGTCTCAAAAAAATCACACAGCAAAAAGCACCAAATACAGCTCTACAGTCTTCAGGCAATGGTTCTTGATCATCCCAAGTTCTAGGCCAGCATGTAGTTGTCACTGCAAGCAGAGTTCTGCCCATGTGCCACAGGATTGCCTCTCTCTAGGAATATCTAGGTCCCTTTTCTGAAATCTGGCCATCTAGTTGAACCGGGGAAGTGTGCCTTTCCCATAGCTGCCCCTATCTTGTAGGATGCCCTCCCCTCAGCAAACTGGAAAACTCTGCTCTTTTAGTCTTTGGGATGACCATCAAGACTTGGCTTTTTATCCAGGTACTGGGATAATGTGAGGCTGTTTGGGGTTGGCTGTTGAGGCATCCCAAGGGAATGACTGAGGCACCAAGTTGTGTTTTATGGTTTTTATAGCTCAGGATTTAATTGCTTTTGTGAGTTTCCCAGAGTCGTGTTTTAAGATGGACAGCCATATAAATCTTAAAAATAATAAAATGATAAAATAAAATAAAATTTAAAAACTCCGAGATCTGGAACAACCTTTTATTTGGGGGATTGGTTGGGACTGTAACTCTACTGAGTTCTCATAACCTCATTTAGCTCCCTCATCAAAAAGGACTGAAGAACTGCCACTTACCTCCACTTCATCACAATTAAAGAAGTGAATGTCAGGTTTGTGCTGTTCAGAGTCTTGACACACCAGCAGGAGGATGGAGGTATATCGCATCTGATTCAGGACAGTCTGGCAGTGCTGGACTGTTGGCAGAAGGAAGTCTTCGAGCTCTTCCTGAAAAGCAACACCAAAGAGAATGTGCTCCAAATATACATAAAAGGATGCTCAGCTAGAGATTGCACTTGCACATTGAAATGGCTCTTTCCAAAAGGAGACCACGAACATAGGACTGTTTTGAGTTGCCCTTAGGATTTAAAATCCATTAGCAGCTACATTCTCAGCGTCAGAGTGGCAAAGCTATTGCTGGTGCACATTATTCAGTAGGGACTGAAAGAAAGGGAGCATAACTATTGGTACTTGTGATAAATTGGGACATGTTGAAAAAAAACTGATGAAGATACATAACTCTTTTGTAATGATCTGTTTATATCTTGCCTTAATAATGGTTTCTCTCAATGCCAACCAGAAAAATTATCCTTAACCCCTCAGAGGTAGTTCTTTCAGTTTATACATTTGACTGAGAGTGGATTGTGAGCATTATTTATTCAAATAAAATCCCTCTAGGCTTTCTAAAAGGTAGGCATGTCTCTTTGTATTTAGTTTAACTTGATAGAAGTTCAGTATTTTTATTCTGAGCACTACTATAGAGTTTCTTTATTTCTTATTTGGAAAATAATTTGGAAAATTTCCACACTTTTGTTGTGGAAATTAGTTTCATTCACACATCATATGTGTGATATCATATGACGTCACATCGTGACGACATGCTGGCCACATGACCGCAGAATCTCTTCGGACAGCTCTGTTTCAACAGGCCTTGAAACAGAGATGAACATCGCCCCCCCCCAGTCAGCAATGACGAGCAGGGTAAAATCCGCAGGGACTCCTTACCTTACATATCAAGTACCATACCTTACCATAATTAGACCTAGTTTGTAATAAGATGATCATATTTTTTTTATCTGCTCCAAATTTCTTTTCCTATAATTTTAGTTAGGAATAGAAGCATGAGCAAACTACAAAAACAAATCATGGTGATCCAGAAGATCACAAATAAACTATGCTTCCCCACTCATACATCATGTAAGCCATAACTGCAATTGACAAGATAGTTATTTATTATCCCCAATGAAAACATGGTTTATTTACGTGTCTTGTTTGCACCTAAAGCTAACCCAGAAACAAATAAATCACTCTGTGGCTAAGTGCAATCTGTAGGCCCAGTCTTTATCATTTTGATGCCCCTGTAAATGCATTATCTCATTAGATCCATCCACAATATGGGAATTATAGTCCAACCAACTTGGAGGGTGCTAGATCAGGGAAGGCCGCCTTGTATTATGTTTCTATTTACCAGCATACCTCCTAATCTATCAAGACCATTTATTCTAATTGTAATGTCCAACACCCAATGTTTTGGCAGAACAGAAAGCATTTCCATTAAAGTGCAATTCATCACTCTGCTCAGTCAGCTTGATTAGATCAGTCCTATCCTACTGGAATAGAGGCACACAGACAACAAGGTGCTTGTTATGCACGTAGGCGGAAGAAATCGGGCAGCCTTTCGACTTTTTGTTATGGTTGGTCTGAGCATGAATTCCATCCATTTTAATATTCTTAGAGAAGCCTGTGGCAATTCATCAACCCATTGAGGAAATAATATTTGGACCGGAAGTCACTCCTCACAGTCACCCATGCCCTTGTCACCTCGAGATTCAACTACTGTAATGCTCTCTACATGGGGCAACCTTTGAAGAATGTCCGGAGACTGCAGGTAGTCCAGAATGCGGCCGCACGAGCCGTCTTGGGTCTCCCAAGACATGCTCATATCACTCCAGCTCTCCGTGAGCTGCACTGGCTACCAATTGGTCTCCGAACACAATTCAAAGTGTTGGTTATGACCTATAAAGCCCTTTATGGCAATGGGCCAGGATACTTGCGGGACCGTCTTCTGCCTCATGAATCCCAGCGACCGGTTAGGGCACATAGGGTTGGCCTCCTACGGGTCCCGTCTGTTAGGCAATGCCATCTGGCGGGGCCTAGGGCAAGGGCCTTCTCCGTTGCTGCCCCAGCCCTCTGGAACCAGCTGCCCTCAGAGGTTCGTATTGCTTCCTCCCTCCTAGCTTTCCGGAAATTGTTGAAGACTCATTTATGCCGACAGGCTTGGGGCGTATGAGCTGCGCTCTGCCCCGGGGCCTAGGAAGGTGCCTCCATCAGTGACTGTGTACCGATTGTGACTGTATGTTGTATGAATGTGTTTTGGACTGAATGAATGTGTTTTGGATAGGATGGTTGGCTTTTATTGTAATTTAATTTTTTATTGTATTATTGTTGTAAGCCGCCCTGGGTCCCAGGAGAAGGGCGGCATAGAAATCCAATAAAAGTTAAAGTTAAAGTTAATATGCAATGCGTTTATGTAAATCTTAAACATTCTAATGTACATTTGGCATTTTGCCACACCATCCCCCTCCAAAAGAGGTCTTTGCTGCTCACCTGAGTTACACAATCCAACAGCCGAATAGATTTGTCATTCACCTGCAGCAGCATTTCCTGGGCCCAGATTTTCTCTTTGGAGTTCAGCTGTTTGAGCTTCCTGACGGCATCTTCCACTGTTACAATGGCCTCACTTTTATCCATGATGAAGGTAGCCAGGTGCTGGAAAGAGGGGGAAACACCCCGTAAGGTCAAACAGGGGTGATAAACAATTTAACTCCAGAGCTTGATAGTATTCATGGAGTACATGCAGGTTCATAGAGACAGCTAACTCTGGTTTTTACAAGTGATAACAGCAGAAATAACATTTTTTAAAATTTGATTTATTAGATTTTTTTTATCCCACCTTTCTTACTTTAGAGGTAAGTCAAGATGGCGAACAAACTCAATACTCCTTCCTCCTCCTATTTTCCCCACAAGAACAATCCTGTGAGGGGAGGGTTGGGCTGAAAGAGAGGGAAATGGCCCAAAGTCACCCAGCTGGCTTTCAGGGCTTAGATAGGCTAGAATTCACAGTCTCCTGGTTTCTATCCCGGTGTCTTAACACTAAACCAAACTGGCTCTCTGATTTTGGCTCTCCCCCAATTCTATGATGCAAATACTGCCAGTGTATAAAAAAAAAAATCACTGCTATAGATTTGATGGTTTTGTTTATCAACAGGCTCTCAATCTTGCTTTATAGAAGATATTTTGCAAAAGAGCTATGTGAACTGATAAGGACCTGCAGCCAAATTCTAGGTCCTGTTTTGAAGAACTGTTAAGTACTATATATTTAAACACATGTGGCAGCTCTTAGTTAGTTCTCTCTCCCAAGTGCAGAGTCCTTTAGAGTGAGACCACAACAAGGCATTCAGCTTTCTGGAAGCAATAAAACAAACAAACAAACAAACAAAACAGCCAGGCATGATTGGACTTGTAATAATTCCACCTCAGCTCAAAACCTGTTGTCCTACTTTGAAGGGGAAAAAGCCCTCCTTGGCTCAACACACTCCCAACAGTTTGCTTTCTAGATGTGAGGATTTGCATAAATAGGCTATTTTTGTGCAGGCCCTACTGATAATAATGCCAAGAGCAAGCAGCATTGTTGTCAAACAGTGCAATCAAACACACTGGAAAGGAAGCCTTTTCCTAATCTCCACCTGCCTGCTGTTGTTGACTGATGAAAAGAAGCTGCTCTTCCTTGACTCAGGAAAAATCGCACAATCAGTGGTGGGATTCAAATATGTGAACAACCGGTTCTCTGTGAGGATGCCGCTTCCGGAAGTCCATTCTGAGCCCGGGCAACATAAAAATTAGCTCCCGGTTCTGCTGAAATAGTGCGAACCAGCTGAATCCCACCACCGCACACAATACTCCCACTTTGGCTTTATCATCCAGCAGAGGAAATTGTAAAGACCCTTCAAAATTACATTAATCCATTCTGCTAGGAAACTCAGATCACAGTACCCGCTGTGAAGAGTCCAGCTTCTTAGATTATAAGTTTGACCATTGTGGACCTTCTTATGCTGGTGCTGCACCTGACCTCCTTTTTATAATCCAGCAAGCAAAACACACGTTCACTTAATTTTGCACTTTGCTGGCTTGAAAAAAAAAAAACAACAGCTCAACAGTATTGTATCTTTTGACAACACTTTCTGCTGCCAGGGTTAAGTTGAATTCTCCACTCATACTTGCCAAATTTCTGTCCATCTGAAAAGGACCTATAAGATTTTTCCTGGGAGGTTGAAAACCTTTTTAGTTTCCTCAATCTCTTTTTGAAAGCAAAGCTAAGAAACCAGGCTGGTTAATAAGATCGGGCCATGTTTGCAACTGGAGAAGCGGCAAAAGACATAGCAGCTTTTCCCCCCTTTAATTCTCTCACTGCTGCAAAGGACCTATTCCCACTGAGGCTCTGCAACAGAGGAGGACATGCTAAAATGGCACTTCAACTGGTAGAGCATCAGAGAGAGCTGGACCTTTACTCTGGCAATAACATGGGCATTTTGGTAGCCCTTGGAGGAATGATTTGCAAGCATCAAAATTGCTGCCAGGCTTCCAGGCATGAAATGCTCTAGTATAGTGTTTCTCAAATTTGGCAACCTTAAGTTTTGTGGACTTCAACTCCCAGAATTCCCTAGCCAGCATGCAACAAAACTTTTGCTAAGAATAAAAAAGACCTTGGTGCAGAATAATAGAAACTGTATCTGTATTGATATGTGACCTTGCTAATGAAGACGACTCTACTTATGAGAACTTGATGTATTGCCAATCATATTTTCGTTGATTAGAGTTCAGGATGAAAGATCACTTTATGTCTAGACAAACATGATATGGAGATACATATATTCTGGGTACTGAAAGATCAAAGGCATCACTCCTGTGGAAATGACCATAATCATCTTATTGCTTATTTTCAAAAGGAATCCCCAGAATTTAAGTTCTATGCACAGTTCCAACTTCAACCTTCTGAGAGCTCAAATACCTTAAATATGGCACAAATGAAGATTTGCTTATTTTAAACAAAGTTGCATTTGAATATGTAATCCCAGCCTTTTATAGGAAGCCCACAGCATGCATGCAGTCACAATGAACATGCAACTGGAAAGCACTATTCCTCATGCTGGCCCTCCGTTCTTCCATCCACTGAATGAACCAAGGCTACACTGGCAGCAGGGAATCTGGCTTTTGGCCTGTTGGGACCAGCAGAGTCTTCACCTCCAACCCAGTGCTTTCCATTTATCTCCCCATCAGGAGCAATTTTCTTTTACAAAGGCACCAATAGAAGTTTTATTTTTTTAATTTATTTTTAAAAAGCCTCACTGGTGCACTGGGAACTATTTCTAAATGATGGGAACATAGGTGGCATGGGGAAAATCTAGCTTTTCCCTTTTAAAGAATTGATTTAAACCAGCTATCTCTCAGCTCCTCGCCCCCCCCAGTTAATAATCTTGGGGGGAAAGGGGGGGAATTAAGCAAATGGAAGGATTTTCCATTGCCTTCTTCTCTTGCTTGCTCACAGTGAATCTGCTAAGCTGCCAGGGCTGCATTATTAGTGTTAACTTTAAAGAATTTATTTGTTTTATTTATTAGATTTATTAGCTGACCAACTCCCTCCTGTGATTTATTCCTGTTGTGATTGCAGTTGTGCAAGGAGATTCTCTGTTGATTCAGTTCTGTTACTCACTGCTAAGTAGTTTTCAACTCACCTGGACGTGGTATTGAGATGTTTCGTGCATGATGATGTTTGAGTTGGAATATTTCTTCCTTTGTTCTGTGGGAGAAAAAAAAAGTAGGACTCTTTTATGCTCCCTAGCAAAGGATCCTGAGGTAGAAATTCAATAACCTGAGGTAGAAATTCAGTACGCATTTCCAATATTAAAGCAATCAACATTAAACATAGGATCATATTAAGAAGCAGTCCTCATAAAACATGAAAATACAGCATGAGGTATTAGTCTTTGTAGACGTCTGGTTTGGTAAACATTCTTCGCTCCTCACGTCAAGCCTCAACTATACACCTGATACATTTTATTTGATTTGATTGGTGTTTCTCTTATATATGGTCTATCTACTGTATCTAGTCTATCACATATTGTTCATTCACGCTTCAGAATTAACTTCGTCTCAGTAATAGTGCAGTCTTTTATAATCCCTAACAAAAGATCCTGAGGTAGAAATTCAATAACCTGAGATAGAAATTCAATCCGCTTTTTCAATATTAAAGCAAACAACATTAAGCATAAGATCATATTAAGAAGCAATCATCATAGAACATAAAATACAACATTAGGTATTAGTCTTTGTAAACGTCTGATTTGGTAAACATTCTTCACTCTTCACTCAACTATACGCCAGATACATTTTATTTGATTGGTGTTACTGAGATGAATTTACCTCTGAAGCTCGAATAAACAATATGTGATAGACTAGAAACAGTAGTTAGAACATATATAAGAGGAATGTTTACTAAACCAGACATTTACAAAGACTAATCCATAGTGTTGTATTGCAGGTTATATGATAATTGCCTTTAAATACGATCTTATGTTTGATGTTGATTGTTTCAATAAAAAATTTTTTATACAAAAAAAAAAAGTAGGACAATAATTGATCAAGGACTTGGCTACCTTTTAGACTGCTTTCTTCCAAAAATGATTCTAGTGTTATCCCAGCAGAATAACAGCAACATTCTCGCATGTATGGGTATTATTTAGTTACGTAAGTCCCAAAGTAGGTATTTTCTTGGCAAACACAGTCCGACTTCTTCATTATCCAGAAAGACAGAGAGGCTGTCACTCAGTGCCAAAGACAATTTCCCCTCCTTGGCTCTTTAAAGAGTCCCGATAGAGTTTTCCCATACTTAGTGCTCACTAGATATGGTTAGGATGTAACTCTCACATTCTCTCCTTCAACATATTACCATCACATTCTGACAGCAGACATTCAGTATGAGAATATTGATTGGGGAATTCTAAGAATTGAAATTCAAAGATCAGAGACTATCTAATTAATGAATTTTAAAAATTCACTTTTTGGAGATGAAATGAGAGGAGAGGGGAGGGAAGAGGAGAGGAGAGAGGAGAGGAGAGAAGAAGATACTACACAACATGTGGAAGAGAAACATAGAAAACTAAGCTTTGATTTCAGGTCAGTAAGATTCTACCGGCCAATGCTGCATATCAAAAAATTCAAAATCAGCCATCCACAAATGTTCATTTATTTATTGTTTAAAAACTGCCATTCAGCCATAAGAAATGTTACACATAGAACATTATGCATAATGCAAAAACCACTTGAATATTATATAACAATAAAATTACAAATTACTTAGTATTAAACACATTTTTCCATCTATCAATCAACCAACCAGTTAATTTTTTTAAAAAAAAAATAAATTTAAAATACCTGGTGAAAAAGAAACATTGTGATTTGGTGTCGTATAAAAGCAAACTCAGTGCTCATCCCATCTTCCCAGAAAGGGCATTTAAAAGTTGGGACACCATCACCAAGATGCATTATGGAATTGCATTATGTACTTGTCAGTGATGCTTTGGGGAATAGAGCCTTCTTTGAAAAACTAATAAACAAGTAAGATGATATGACTGGCGCTTTTTTCTAATATTTCAGCTCCAGTCCATTTTAGGACTTTATAGATTGAATTAGGAAGATTCGGTTAGTTTTATATTAGAGTAGAATTAGTTCATCTGATCAAGCTTCTGGTCTGGTCTACCTGAGAAAACTAACATCAGTCCTGCAAATCTGCCGTCTCTTTTATAACTTGAGAAGTTAAGAAGGTTCCTTTCTGAGTCTCTTTCTTTAATCATTATGCAACTGTGTGCTGTGCCCTCTCTTATCTGATTGTTCCCTAGATACCATCTCTCCCCTCCACACGCCCAAACACCCAAGGTCATTTCCACATTTCATTACAATTCTTCACTTCCGGTGATATGAACAGTATACTTTTTATTGATGCAGCCTAAAATGACAATCTTTTTTTTTTGTAGTCACATTTTTAAAAAGAGAATGGACAACCATTTGTCTGAAATGGTGTAGGGTTTCCTGCCTGACCAGGGGGTTGGACTAGAAGACCTCCAAGGTCCCTTCCAACTCTTGTTATTCTGTTACTCTACTGACTCATTCTCAGTTTTTAATCACTACTAGTCCAAAATCTTTTTGCATTACTACAGTTAGCATGTCAGGGGTATAACTGTGCAATTTACATTTGTTTTGTAAATAAAGAACTCTGCATTTGCCTCTGTTAAATGTCATTCCATTACATTTGCAGAAAAGACACTAAATGTGAAAAGGTTTTGCTTAGGATATAACCTACAGATTCCTGCTAAAAAATAATCAGGTTTACTGCCTCTTTTGGGTCATTTCCACACTATTTTTATCTTTTAGTTTAAAAGGAGTCTAGCTAAATATTATTTTCACTGCTATTGATTTGAATATTGAGGCCCTTTAGTATCTTCTTCCAGCTGATCAATACCAGAGTGCAAAAACTGGCACTGAAGCATTCCCTGTCTCTATTTTAAGTTCATGTTGTGTTATTTTTTTCTGCTCAACAACCTGAGCAGCTGCAATAAGAACAGGCTGCAAGCCACCAAATTCTATCCCTTACATATATTATATATGCATATATAGAAGATAGAAGACAGAATACTTTATTGGCCAAATGTGATTAGACCTACAAGGAATTCCGGTGCAGAAGCTCTCAGTGTACATGCAAAACAACAAAATAATAATCATGATAACGAAGTAATAATCATAATAATGATATTAATAAGAGAAGGTAGTGGAACAGATGAGAAAATAATAATACAGCCATCTACATGAATAAATATAACTATACATAAGATAGTACTGTGGGAATTAAGTATTCAGCAGAGTGATGGCATGTGTCTAGTTGGCATACAATGCTCTGTAGCAGGGAGGAGTTGAAACAGTTTATGACCAGGATGTGAGGGATCTGTAGATATTTCAGTATAAGTACTAGAAAAATCTGTGAAGTACAATGATTGGACCATAGCAGAAGGGGCAGGGGAGAGCAGGGGATATTCTCATTCTTTCTTAAGATTTCTATTTCCCAAAACAGATGAGAAAAAAATAAGGAACAGCAATTGCTTCTCTTATTGTTCTGAAGAGCTTTCTGCTTTCTTGCTTTCTCCAAAATACATAATAAATAAAAGCTCCAGAGAAAAAATAAACATGCTCCTGGGCATCTTGTCATGGGACAGCCTTGTCCTGACAAACCTGGAAAGAGATTCATAGATGTCTGCGTGAGAAATCTACTTGACAATGATTATACAAACTTGCAAATAAGATGTTGTTTAGTCATCTGTGTTGGATAAGAGACATCCAGATGACCAGACTGGAGAGATTTACAACATTCTTTTCTTCTCCAGCTACATCTGGCTGACCTAGTCATCAGTAAGCTAGAAATAATTTACAATGATGTAATAATGGTATGTATGAATTAATTTGATGGGTTATCATAACAGGTTAGAAAATATTATTTTAGAATGCTATTCTAAAGTTTAAAAACATCCTGTGCTTTGTACAACCTAAATACACAAAATGCAACTAAAAAAAAAAAGATGAAAAGCACAAGCAAGAATAAATGATTGCTAAGAGACTAAAGACAAACATACTATAAAAGAATCCCAGGGAAAGAATGTTACTGACATAAATAGGAAAGGTATGTACTGTATATCATAATACGACAGCCGGAGTGTAAAGGGAGTAAAAAGCTGGGATATTAGCACAACAGAAGACAAACAAAAAGAATATTTATACTCAGCAATTCCTCCTGGAAGGAATGATGTTTTAAAAAAAATATTTTGGTTTTATAGAGCAACCAGATGGCTTCATGAAAGAGTTTAAGTCAGGGTGAGTGGATTTAGCCAATTCAATTGCCTCAAATCTTGATCTGAGCCAGCCAGGTGAAGATCCAAATAACTATATACTAGCTAACTATAATAATAATAATAATAATAATAATAATAATAATAATAATAATAATAATAATAGTAGTAGTAGTAAAGTTGGAAGAGACCTTCGAGGTCATCTAGTCCAACCCCCTGCTTAGGCAGGAGACCTGAGCTAGCATTCTGAATATAAGTATAGGATTAAGAAAAGTAAAGTCTTTGCTCTTCAAAGGAAAATGTTTAAAAAAAACTTATTTGGTGTAAGAATCTCAGATCATGTATAAAGAAGTCTTTGAATTCCAAATTGTTAATTTAAATTTAATAGTCATTCAAGGAATGAAATGTTTCTTTTTCAATATTTGTTATTTAAAAAATAAAAATGAAGACATAATTCACACAAAATGGCAAGGATAAGGAGGTGAGCAGAAATTCCTTGATCTTTAAGGGCACAAAACACCAATTTAAGTAACAAAGATGGAAGAAGAAGTTCTGGGGCTCAGGAGGTGGGAGAGAGGCTACAATTCAAGGAAGACAATTCTGCATCTAGTTTTTTGTTTCCATTTGTTATAACTGAATAATGTGGCATGCAACTAGAGACATGGGAAGGAAATGACAGATTCTCCTCTCTTTGCTATCCATCACTGAAATAATAGCAAGTCACATATAGTAAGTCATTGTGATACAAGAGGCCTATGTTTCTAGATCCAAGATAAGTCCATAAAGAGAGGTTAGTCAGAAAAGGTCTTCAGAACAGGACAAAGATTTGTTGTCTGTGTTTTGTTCTGAAGAGGGCTGTATAAATCCTACACTTGTGAAGAAGGGGATGGAGCAAGTTCTCCTCCACAAAAGATAAGCCAGGCCCTAAGGAAAACTTCCATTACAGTGATATTCTTTGTTTCCTTCATTAACTGCAGGTCAACCTTCCTTTCCTGAGCTATTGGAGAACACAATTTCTGGCATCATCAATCTATTCTGTCACATTATGTGCTACTGCTCAGCATAAAGGATGAAGACTCACCAATGCTCCACTTTTCTATCTCTTTGACAATCAAGGCAGCTTACAACAGTAAACCCAAACAGAAAAATGTAAACAAAGCAGCATTAATATAATTCAAGTTCAAATAAGAATCAAACATTCAAGTACATTCATTAGGGATAAAAATCTTGGTAGCAAGGATGTGCTTTTATCAGCTTTTACAGGGCCAAATGCTCTCTCTAGGACAGGGGTGGACAACTCAACCTGTGTACTTCAACCCCCAGAATTCTTGAGTCAGCCATGCTCCAAGTCCACAGATTGTAACTGGCTCAGGAATTCTGGGAGATGAAGTCCACAGATTGTAAAGGGGCCATAATTGCCCATCCCTGCTCTAGGAAGTGCTTTCCACCTCCTAGGAGCCATACCTTCTTTCTTTTCTATACCTCTTGAGAAGTGGAAGGTGGAAGGAGAGTACCAGAGAGTTGAAACTCTGGCAGGTGGGGGTATCTTCAGAAGGGACTTCTCTTCTGATCGAGGGGGATTAAGCAAGTGACTTTAGGAGATTCCACAGTTCATCTGAACTTAAGCCATTTAGGGGCAAAACAAATAAATTCTTATTGCTGTGGTCCATAAACCAGTTTACATACTGGTTTAAAGACTGAACTAAGACTGCAATAGGACAAGACCAGCACAGAGTGAAGCAGAACACAACTACTAAAAGTGAAAATATAAAAGCATATAGAAGAGGGAAAAATACAGAACAATTAAAAATAGTGAAGAGCTTAAAATCCTGAGCCACGAGATAGCTAAAATTAGCTCTGAATCCGGGGGAAGGGCGGTCACTAATAAATACAAAGAGCAATCTAATTTAAAAATAGAGATTAACATTCAGAGGTTGAAAATTGGAGTTAAACATTTGGGGCATAAGCAGAGCTGTTTCAAATCCTCTGGGTACATCATTCCAGACCTCAGCTTTGGATATGCCCCTTTGGCAACCCAGAGATCAGTGTAGAATCCAAATAACGACATGGAGTATCACAGGCTGAGTTTTGGCTGAAGCAGATGCTACCACATTTTTACTCCAACAAAATAGTATTCTGGTCCAAGAAACTTGGACTATAGAGCATATTACATTTAATGTTTACCTGGTAGGCCACCAGCAACTGGAGACAAACCTTACATGCCTAGAAAAACACTACAATCTCACAAGAAGGCTAGCTATTCAGTCTTATGAATCACATTCATTGAAAGAAAGAAAAAAAAGGGAATTGCCTTACAGAATCTCAGAAACTGGATGTGCGTACTTTAAAACACTGTTTGTCAATAAATTAATTAGAGTGGATTCTTGCTGACTGCGTCCTGAAACTAATTTCCTCAGTATAGAAGGAATATGCAGCTTTTTTTGGCCCTATAAATTTCACAAATTTCTGCCACCTTCTTTGCCAACTGAGAAGTCCATTACAAACAAAGCAGGGTAAGTTTACACATGCTGTAGTGCAAAATATCAGAGAAGATAGCCTATAGGCAGTTGTGACCCAACCAAGTCTCCCATGCCAGACAGGGTCAGACATTGAATGAATCAACATTCAGTCTGACTGAAGGATGCTTTCTTTAGCTTGTATAGAGCACTCTTTAATGTAAAAAGAGCACTCAACCCCCTGCCTTTCTGTTGGGAGAGAAAAAGGGTTTTGTTCATTTAATTTCAAGCCACAATTTGGGTAGAGAAGCTTGGGGGGGGGAGAAGAACCACAAAAGACTGCCACATCAAATGTACAACAACATACAACATTCACATTTTAAGAGATCATTTACTCTGAGGGTTTGGCTTTTATTATTTCTTCTGGCAGCAAAGCAGAAACACCCGGTAAATGTCATATAAAATTATTATACTATATGTTAAGATTAAGTATTGACTAAAGGACGTTTATGGATAATTAATTCTGTTTCTTCCATATCTACATTTCCTAATATGTGATGGCATGGTCTGTTATAAAACAAAAGAAGGAAAAACAACATAATTTTATGATATTTGTCTTAACTGTGGTAAAGTCCTGTGCCCAGAACCACCATCACTGGTATTTTAAAAACTGATTTTTTTAAAAAAAAAGACAAACTCATTTGCATCACCAACTACCTAAATCAGAGGTGGGGAAGTATGGCCCCTTTATGACTTGTGGACTTCAACTCCCAGAATTCCTGAGCCAGCACGTTCACAAGTCACAAAGGGACCATAGTTCCCCACCCCTGGCTTAAATGAATCAAGGTCATATGTACAGTATATAAATCTTTGGAAAAAGAATACAAACTTGTAAGATGCACATCTGCCCAGATGTATCCGAGACACTGTTTGCCAATAGAAATTTGCTTCTCACATGTTTGGTGATAGCAAATCAGTATCAGTGGCTACAAATCGTTATAGCTTTTCTGTTATGGATCCTGTTACAGGACACCCTGGATCAGGTGTTCTTAATTATGACATGTACTGTTTTATTAGCACAAGTTCAGGGAGAAGGAAGGGAAATTAGGACACCAGAGAAAGCTATATTTAATTACTCTTATAATGCAGGTACCCAACCTAATTGTAATTACACACCTTAAAGCTTTTCAAATGTTACATAAGTGAGGCAAGTGGAATGATGCAAAAGCAAAGAAGAGCAAATATATATTATTCATTAAACTTTAAGGATGAAGCATTGAGGAAATGTTATCAGCCACTATTATACAAATATCTCATATGCTCCCAGTTTTAGACCAAGCTTTCTTCTAATCACACCCTTGCTCTGTGAAAAAGTCAAAATTTATCTTGAATTATGTTTAGACCCACAATAGCTGGGCTATGACAATTCAGACAACCACCACCAAAACTCATAGAATGGATTCAGATGTAGGTATCATAGATAATATTTGGGAAACAGGGAATATCCTGAGAAAATTCAGAACAAAATTTTACATATATAACCTGAGAAGCAAATTTATTTCAGCAGTAAGTCCTTTGTTCAATGCCTGATCATGGATGTAATACTATGTCAAAATGTTTTGGATCTGGGGTAGCATGTTGTATCAAGTTAATCATAGTAGTTTGGAAGCCCTAGCACTGAGTGTGAATCTAGGCAACATGGCTTATTCAGTGAAGAAGGAAATCTTACATCAGGGTAAGTTTCAGGTAAGAGAAATACAACTTCTAGAAAGAATACAATTCTTACACACTTGAAGCCAGCGGAAGCAGCTCACTTGGCAAGCCACTATTAAGATCCTAGTGATGATGATATGGTGATCACACACACTATGATTTGAGTGAAAATTGCCTTACATTCTGCAGTGACAACACAAATAGCAGTCCGCTGCTTTCTTGATACTGGGCTGGCAGACCTCTCAACTAAATTCCTTTCTATCATGTTTAATGTTTACCTTGAATTTTGTGTAAAGTGCTTGCATTCCTTTGTTTATTAGCTAATGTGATAAAGCCAGCAAAGAAAGCAAACACTGATGCAGCCAACACTTCCTCCTTCTTGAGAGAAGTCTCTATGTGATGAAAACACCACAGCAATGACGGCGTGTCAAAACATGCAACTTCAACTGCAAGCACTTATACAGCGCTTTCAAGAGTCAGAATGTTTTATGAGCATTATTCTTGTAACTAGACTTGGGTAAATCAGCACTATTTTTCATATTGCAGACAGGAAAACTGAAAAGAGCAGAGAGATGTGGCAGGGATATGATTTCACTTGGGAACTTCCCCTCCTAGCCTCAGTCTTCCTGGCATCCTGAAATTCTAAATGTTGCCAGTTTCCTTGTTTTTTCCCTAATCACACTGAAACATCAGTTTTGCTTTTCCTGCAGCGCAAATTGTAAAGCTGGTAAGGAATCCCAACAGAGGTCCAACTGTGAAGTTCTTGGTGCTAAGCTTGGTTATGTACCTGCAGACCTTTCATCACTCAACTAGGTAACATGGCCTCCTTTCGTAATGAAACATTTGCAAGTAAGCAACCCAACCCAGAGAGCAGCAAGAATTCGACAGTTCGACAGATAATGAGCTACAGGTTCTTTTCTATTGCAACACGTCAATTTGTAACAAGAGTAGCATAGGTTGGCACAATGATTGTAGACAAGTATGGAACAGTAGAGTATTGCTCAAAGCTGTGATTTGGCTACTATTTAGTGGGCAAACGCCATGGCAGATTTATGACTTGGGCAGATCTCTGGACAGTTACACGTATCATTAATTACAAGTAGATAGCTAGCTACCTTGAAAATCAACTTTTAGAATAGGACTGCAGCTGGCCAAGAACAGCATGCTACTATATTATGCAAGGTGCCACATTCTTAGGTTTGGCTTCATTTCTGCAAAACAGGAGACATACTAACTCTTCACACCTTACACAAAGGCGCCAAAACCTCTGTAATGGAACTCTTGCTGTTCTCTGAGCTTGGTTGTTTGCTTGCAAATGTTTCACTGCCCAACTAGAAGCATGATGGATCAAGAGGTTAGGATGCTGGGCTGATTACTGACAGGCTTGCATTCAAGACCCTGTTGCTGCTATGGGAGGGGTGAGCTCTTGTCACACATTCCAGCTCCCACCAATCCAGCAGTTCGAAAATGGGTGACTGCAAGTAGATAAACGGGTACCACTTCAGTGGGCAATTTAATGGGGATGTGAAAGGAGCACCCAACTGGGCATTCTTCCAGGCAACGATGATGTCACCGTTCATTCCTTCCAGCCCAGAAGGGTTTCGGCGCTCCTGACATGGCTGTAGTAGTACTATTAGTATTACCCAACTGGGTGATGTTGCCTAGTTGAGTGATGGAATATCTGCAAGCACACAAGCAAGCTTAGCACCAAGAACTTCACAGTTGGACATCTGTTGTGATTCCATATTAGATTTACAATTTGCACTGCAGGAAAAGCAAAAATGATGTTATAGTGTTATTGGGGAAAAACATGGAAATTTGCAACATTTAGAATATAATAATTCAAATACTTGCAACCTGAAGAGGGCATGACGTAATAGTAATTGTATTAGTTCACAATGTCAGAGGAGTATAAAAGCAAAAATGTGGGTTTGTCCAAGGGAATTAATGTCTAATAACCAAGAATGAGAACAATTTGAAGGGAGGATTGTGTTTCTAAAATTCACATCCAGGCCTATTTGCTATGGCCTCTTTCACTAAGTGATATATTAGCAATGATAAACAAGCAGCAACATTATTTTTAATGCTTTCAGATAATTACTTTTCATCTTTGCATTCATTTTCAACCAAATACAAAATTAGGAAAAATAAATCTAGGATTTACATTATTCTCTTGCGAAAATGATGTGGAAGAAATAACAATATTAAACAAGATTAGGGAGCCAAATGCTGTATCAGAAGAGAGCTGAGACTCATTTGATGCTGTTATCTACAATGGGGAAAAAATTTGAAAGGAGAAACTGAAATAGTAATGCTGCCTTGGAATAAACAGTGGAGTTTGTTTATTTGATTATTTATATTCCACCTTTATTATTTTTACAAATAACCCAAAGTGACAAACATATCCAACACACCTTCCTCCTCCTATTTTCCTCACAACAACAACCTTGTAAGGTAGGTTGGGCTGAAAGAGTGACTGGCCCAAGGTCACCCAGCTGGCTTTTGTAGCTAAGGTGCGACTTGAACTCACAGTCTCTTGTTTTATAGCCTGATACTTTAACCACTAGACCAGTGATGGCGAACCGTTTAGAGACTGAGTGCCCAAAAACTGGCCCTGCCCCTGCTCCACCCTCTGCCCTGCCCCGCCCTCATTCCGCCTGCCCGCAGGGCCACTCACAGCCTCCAGGGCCCACCGCAGATCGCCCAGGCAGCCCAGCAGCACCATAGTGGCCATGCCTTCTGCCTGCACCCTGCAACATCAACTGTGTGCGTTGGGGCATGAGCGCAGAGTCTTGTCTATAGTGCCTGGCTGCCATGTCCTTGGCTGCACTGCTCCACGTGGGCCATGCTCAGGGTGACTCTCCTCTAGGGGGACTGCTGGTGAGGAGGGGGTCATGGGGAGAGGCAAGGCTAGGGCAATGGCACGTGTGCCCACAGAGAGGGCTCCGAGTGCCGCCTCTGGCACCCGTGCCATAGGTTCGCCACCACTGTGCTAGACTAAACTGGCTCAATTTAAAATTGTTTAAGGGAAAGAGGAAGGAGATCTGAACTGATCCATTCAATTAAATTTACTCCACTGAGTCTTCTCAGAGAACATGTAGGCATGCACACACACACACACACAAGTACAAACATACAAGCACACACACACACAAATAGAAGAACAAGAGAATCACTGTAAATACAATGATAAATACAATGCCAAATGCTAACAATTAACACAGATTACTAAACAAGCACCTTCACAGGCTTCTTCAATAAGCTATTAGAAATGAGTTTGCTTTTGCTTCAGAAAAAGGAACAGTTTGTCCAATTATTCTCAGTAGCCACAGCCATCCATGCCTACAATTTTTTTGTAGCTATCCATGGTCACATGGTTTCATTTATGCAAATAAAGCCTATGGAGATATTAAACAAATCTTGGTTTTTAAATGCTAAGGTTATAAAAATGTCTGACTGGCTGGTAGACAAATTCCTCTCCTATGTGTTTGAGAGCTAGACTAGCTAACATTCCATGATTTGGGGGCCTCCACAGATTCTCAGGAAGCTACTCAGAATTCTCAGGAAGTTGCTAAAAATCCATAGCCAGGTTTGCTGGGCATTCTAGGACTTATGTTGAACATTACTGGAGAAGACACACTTTTCTCTGTATTATTGAGACAAATAAGTTCGTTACTTCAAAGTACGGAAAAGTAAGTGCGTTCAGAAAAGATCTCTTGTGATCCTGACTAAACACATGGGCAATAACTCCTGGTTTCATACTAGCCTATCAGTTTACTGTTTCTGTATTCAACTTGTTCTTGAATTACATATAGTTTCTTATGTCAAGTGACATGCCTTGAATATCCCATCATCACTTGGCAACTATTAGGAACACTACATGAACATTCTTAGAGGGCTGGCATCCAATTCACAATGGATATTTTCAGTTCTATGAGCAGCAAGAGAAATGGTAGCACCTCACCATTATTCTTTATGCCACGTTTCTCTTAACGTTAGGCCTTTAGGATGCATTGCAAGGCTACTGCCACAGCCAAAAACTATGTTATGAGAGTTGAAAGCCAATGTAAACAAAGGACAGAGTTGTGAAGAAGATCCTAGTTTGCTAAAAGATATCTTCATTCCATCTTTCTGTCCACAAACACAGGAAAAAAGTATGCCTAATACTTCCTTCTTTATTTTATGTTGTAAAATACTAATAGCTAATAGGGAATGGGTCCATTTTCAGACTTCTATGCAGACAGTGAATTCTTTGAATTAAAGTATCTCAAAGCAAATGATCTCACAACATCTTTCTATTAATTTTTCTTTATCTTAGAGGACTGATTGGTATTTTAAGCTAGATTTCACATAGCTAATTTTGCATGACAGCAGTTATAACATCCCATTTTAAGACTTCCGCAACAGTACGGCCATACTGAGCATGCTTCAGTTTTTTTCTTTGTGTGATTTCTGCTGGAAAAGTCAAAAGGAGAAACAAGGGAGAAAGGCTAGCAAACGGCTTTCTGTTTGGCATCACTAGACATGAGGACCATTGTGTAAAGTTAATTGATTATTTGCTACTAAGTCATTTTAACTCTCAGCAACCAGACAGATAGATTTCCTCCATGATAATTAATCCCTAATCTGGTCTTCCAGATCTTCCAAATTGCCACTGTAACTGAGCCCATCCACCTTGCTACTGGTTGATCTTCTCTTTCTTTCAACCTTTCCCAGCATTATAGATGTCTCAAGAGAGTTGGTCTTCACATAATGTGTCCAAAATAGTATAATTTGAACTTGGTTGTTTGTGCCTCAAGTGAGAACTTTGGATTGATTTGTTTGATAGTCCATTTGTATGAGCAATGGAATCTAATGCCGTAATAAGCGCATCACCTGATAAGCTCTGAGAGCCACTTTGACCATGAGGATTGATCATATCTCCAAATGGAATCTCCAGAATGGAATGGATTGTTTACATATAAAAACAAATCCAGAGATATGGACTTATTCCCCTTCTAGAAGAATCCAAAAGGCAAAACGATCAGGAGGTACAATACTACTACTTTAGCCTTGCTAAAAATTTACTGTAAGTTAATAATAATAATAATAATAATAATTTAATTTAATTTAATTTAATTTAATATTCACATTTATATGCCGCCCTTCTCTAAAGACGCAGGGCAGCTCACAACAAGATACAACAACAATTTTAAAATTTACCACACTCATACCACATACAAACACAATCAATTCGCAGCCGTTGATGGTGGGACACTCCTAGGGCCGAGGGGCAGAGCACAGCTCATATGCCCCAAGCCTGTCGGCATAGATGTGTCTTCAGCACTTTCCGGAAAGCTAGGAGGGAGGAAGCAGTACGAACCTCTGAGGGAAGCTGGTTCCAGAGGGCTGGGGCAGCAACGGAGAAGGCCCTTGCCCTAGGTCCCGCCAGATGGCATTGTTTAACAGACGGGACTCGTAGGAGGCCAACCCTATGCGCCCTGACCGGTCGCTGGGATTCATAATAATAATAATAATAATAATAATAATAATAATAATAAAGTTGGAAGGGATCTTGGAGGTCATCAAGTCCAACCCCCTGCTCAGGCAGGTAACCCTATACCATTTCGGCTGTCTAGTTTCAGGGAAGGGGGAGGGGTATTGCTAATATGACAGGAAAAGCAGCATTGGGCTGCTCGTACAAACCTCTAATTATTCTGAAATACTTCTCCCCAAACTTACCAATAATATAATGGATTTCCCTTCAATGCCCTTTCATGTTGGTTCAAAACAAAAGCCAGTAAGCAGAGAAGTCACTTTATTTATTCATGGTCTACATTAACATTTATTCAGCTGGCAGCTGTGTACTGAATGAAGCAGAAACCTGAGATCTGCCTACTGGATCTGTAAGCCTACAGATCTTTCAGCAAGTATGTGGAGAATCTTTTAGAATGTGGGGCTTAACACATGAGAAGTTTGGGTGTTCGTTGCCAAAGGCAAAGAGCACTCAGTACCCTAATGACCTCAAGGGAAGACAAGAAGCATTTGTGGCTGGCAAAGGAGATTCATTCATTCCTGCAAATAGGAAGAAGGGTCATTCATCAGCTCCTGTTACTACTATGGGAGCAGCTACTGAAGAGGTGTGTTATTATATTTCTTCATCCTGAAGTGAACTTCAATAAATAGCCATGAAGCTTCTAAGACAGGGGTTCTCAACCTTGGCAACTTTAAGACTTGTGGACCTCAACTCCAAAGCTGGCTGAGGAATTCTGGGAGTTGAGGTCCACAAGTCTTAAAGTTGCCAAGGTTGAGAACCCCTGTTCTAAGACCATTCTTAATTAGCAAGTTCAATGCAGTAGAGATGAATTTTGAACCGGGAGACTCCTGATTCACAACTAAGTCTCTTGGGGCTCATCTACAGAGCAACAGCTATGTGTTTTCCTCCCATCCTTAAGGTGGGAGGACAATATGCCAACAATATGCTCTCTCCACAGCCTATCTTTTATTGCACCTTAGCAATGAGCTGGCAGTGCCTACATATAGTTCAGTGCAAGGTAATTTTAGGACAGTTGGTATGTTTTCCATCAAACATGTGTCACCAACAGACAACACACAAAAGATAACACAGAGGATGTGAAGAGAGGGAAGATTAAGGTTGTGCATTACACATGCTAGAAGAATCAACCAAACTCCTGCAACCCGTCCATGTGGGGAGAGAGGGGGAAATGTGTTGAAAGTGCCAGATTTCAGGCACTAAAAGACAGACTGGGTTGATAGAAATAGAGATACAAATTGTTGTGATGAAAAAGGTTGCAAGCATTTGCCTAGTTGCCCCAGCAAAAGATATGCTCCTGCAGAAGCAAAAGTAAGGAGTCTACTTATAAAGCCTGGTCAGGCCAACTATCTGGAAGAAATTCAGTCTAACAGATTATACCAAAAGAAATCTGGCCATACTAACTCTCAACAAAAAGATCTGCTTAGAAAACCTTAAGAATTCATGGAACATTTTCTCCAAGAACTGCCCCCTAGAAGGCTAACATTGCAAATTATTAGTTTTTTTACATATTTAAAATAAGATTCTTAATTAAACTAATCTTCTGGCAATTCTTTTTTTTATAATTCTTGTTGTTGTACATGACAGATTAAATTAGTCTTCTGCTACATGGTGTTGTTTTCTAGGCATCCTGTAACCAACAGAATTCCTAGTAAGCATAAATCACAGATAATTACATTAACTACTTGCGCTAGCAGGAGGAGCCAAGTGGGAGTGGCTGAACTGCACTTCATTCTGGAGAGCAGAACAAACTGCTCATTAACCTAGTGTACACACAGCAATGTCAATGTAAGTTTAATATAAGAATTGTTATATTATTCCTTAAATTCCCCTGAGTTTCAGAAGTAGTCATTGGTGATGACTGTTTTTAGAGATGCTTGTTCTTACTAGCCTGACCCTTGTAGGATTAATTGGCTGAATGACCCCATATCGAAAATGGAAAGGCAATTTTCTTCAAACAATCCAGTGTATGTTATGCCAGCAATCAATAATTTTCTTTAAAATGCCAAAAAATGATCATTTTTCATCATTTTTGTAAGTTAACTCTTGCTTTGTTACAACTTTGGATCTAACCTTCCATGCGTGAGCAAGCTTTATTAAACATGAAATATGGACTTACCATATAAATCTTTTGCACTCATTTTGCCAGCACCATCTCCTTTACCCATGCTGCCACTGGAAATAGAGAAAGCAGTAAAATGAAACAAGAGCACTTTAATTTGTCTTTGAGAAAATTCACCATTTGTTTCCACAGTGCTGATGACAGGAATTTAACTTCCTGTGTGGGAAAACAGGACATAGAATCCTAAGCAAGGTGTGGCGGCAAGGTCCTCCATTTTTTTCCATATCATGAGATTAAAAACAGAATTTTTTATTTTTCTTTCCCGATTCTCACTCCTCAAACAGATTGTAATTTGCAGGTTTCAAATAGAGCAAAGACTCTGCAACAGATCTGGCTCTTTGTCACTTACTATGTGTTCATAGTTACCAACCTTTTTTTTAATGTTACTATAATGTATTTTCTATTTTTGCTTGCTTTTATTGTACACCGCCTAGAGTCAAGAGTTTGGAATCAGGCGCTGCCTAAATTGAATACATTACATTAAATTCCCTGCTGATGTCATAGTAAAAGAATAAAGGGGAACAAACTGCCATTGTTCTTCAGGAGCTGTAATCCCTAAAGTGACATAAATCAGCAATAGGCTGGTTTCAGGCTATAGGACTTGTTGTGTCTTTGACTAGAACAGGAATAGGCAACCTCGGCTCTTTTATGGCTCATGGACTTCAACTCCCAGAATTCCTGAGTCAGCTATGCTGACTCAGGAATTCTGGGTGTTGAAGTCCATGAGCCATAAAAGAGCCGAGGTTGCCTATCCCTGGACTGGAACCTCAAAGTCCCCTTCCTGAACCTGAACCTGAAAAGAGGTCAAGACATGTCTTCTGCAATTTAAGAGGGCATGAAACAATACATTTAAGTTACAGGAGAGCAGATTGAATATTATATGTGTGTGTGTGTGTGTGTGTGTGTGTGTGTGTGTGTGTGTGTGTGTGTGTGTGTAGGTCTTTGGTTCTTCGGGTTTTCTCCCATGTAGAATTTGAAGTGTCTTGGCGACGTTTCATCGAAGTCTCATTCGTCATCTTCAGGCTGGTGCTTTCGGCTTCTGCTTCTAGGAGCAATGTGAGATTTTAGCTGTTTCTTCCTTTTAACTGCCAGTGGGGGTTTGAACTGATTGGCTGGGAGCTCGGCTGTGTTCTGATTGGGTGGAGGTGTGTTCTGATTGGTTAGGGGCTTGGCTGTGCTCTGATTGGCTGGGGGAGTGTTCTGTTTGGGTGGGGGCTTTGTTGTGCTCAGGTTAGTCTGATTTACAAGGGGATTAGAGATGGTGAACTGCATAGCTGTTTGGCTTCGCGTTCGTGGTCGTGCCTCATCTTCATGGTGGGTGTCCAGGCAAAAAGCAAACCCAAACCCAAAGCATCCAGGCAAAAAGCAAACCCAAACCCGCACTGATGAGGAGGCACGACCACAAACCAGAAGCCAGACCACAGCTGCATCATTAGCCACCTTAAACCCCCCCAATCCATACACAAAACAAACAGACACCCACCATGAAGATGAGGCACGACCACGAACGCGAAGCCAAACAGCTATGCAGTTCACCATCTCTAATCCCCTTGTAAATCAGACTAACCTGAGCACAACAAAGCCCCCACCCAAACAGAACACTCCCCCAGCCAATCAGAGCACAGCCAAGCCCCTAACCAATCAGAACACACCTCCACCCAATCAGAACACAGCCGAGCTCCCAGCCAATCAGTTCAAACCCCCACTGGCAGTTAAAAGGAAGAAACAGCTAAAATCTCACATTGCTCCTAGAAGCAGAAGCCGAAAGCACCAGCCTGAAGATGACGAATGAGACTTCGTCGAAACGTCGCCAAGACACTTCAAATTCTACGTGGGAGAAAACCCGAAGAACCAAAGACCTACATACAAACACCCGCGAAAACCTCAGAAAACAAATATATATATATATATATATATAGGCAGAAGCTAGCATGCAGACCGCCCAGGTTCGAATCCCGGAAAGGGTGAGTTCTGACTGAAGAGAGTTAAATAACTCGAAATAGCTATCTCAGAAATCCCTTATTTCTTTGTTAACAATTTTAAAAACATATATATATTTGTGCTTGCAGATGGCTCTGGGTTGAGCTGAAACAAGCAAAGGAAAGAATGATTTCTTCCTCCCATATTTGGGTTTACAGGGTGCAATCTAAAAAAATAACCACTTGACACACACACACACACACACACACACACACACACACACACACACATATATATATGTGTCAAGTGGTTTTAAAAACATATATATATATATATATATATATATATATATATATATATATATATATATATATATATATATATATATATATATATATATATATATATATATATATATATATACACCTAGAGAAGCACTGCACTCCCTTTTAATGGATGAGTTGAAGCAGAGGCTAGGCCAGGGATAGGCAACCTCAGCTCTTTTATACTGGCTCAGGAATTCTGGGAGTTGAAGTCCACGAGTCATAAAAGAGCCGAGGTTGCCTACCCCTGGGCTAGGCTGTCCTATGTGGGGATATTTTAATCTGGATTCCTCCATTGAATGGGGTGGGTGGGGTGTTGACTATTATTTATTTATTTATTTGCTGCCCATCTCGCAGTCAAGGCTACTAAATGGCTCCTTCCAAATCTATGATTCTACATGCAAGAACTATTGAGGGGTTTATATGCCAGAAGTGAATGGAGATTGCACTCCTTCCACACAGAACCCAGTGCTCTCCACTCTCACACAAATGCTTCCTCTCAGAAAAATGAAACATGTGCCACAAATACCATGACTTGCATAAGTATTTGTGTCAGTTGTCAGAAGCAAGATTTGTGTCATAAATAATAATCATTTTGACAGACATTTTGTTTCCTACAAGTCCCATATTTAATTGTAAAATTTTAGAGCAGTGGTCTCCAAACTCTGAGCCACAGACCAGTACTGGTCCATGGCCCATTGGGGCTACGCAAGTGGCAGGTGAACACATGAAGTTTTATTTGTGCATGTGTGAGATTAGGTTGTGCACACGCAACCATCCCTTCCCCGCCCCCCTGCCACCACTACTGCCACCGTGTGGACCCAAAAAGGTTGGGGACCGCTGTTTTAGGGGACAGAAAAACAATTGAGTTGTTCCTATCATTATACAATGGGAATCAGAAATATAAACTGCACATAATCCAGAGATCCAGGAAGGGATTTCATGTCCACCCAATCTAGCCAGAAATTAAAAAGTAGAAATATTATTTACACAGGACACAATTCTACTTTTCAGCATCTGCAAACTTGCCCTCTACGTATTCTCAGTGTACTTCCGGTGACAATCCAGATTGTAGAACTCTGAACCTCTCCAGTTGCTTTCTCCTTCCCCCACAGTTTATTTGTTTAAACATTAGATTCCTTACTTTGCAGAGCCAGGGTGGCTGCTTGTGGATCCTTTCTGGCTCATACTGCTTTCAGGATATTCACCTGCAACAGAACAACATGGATTATTTGAGAGGCTACCGTGCTTACGTTGTAATCATTGATTTGCTTGGCTATATTACTTTTACCAAATTACAACAGTGTAATTGCAACGGGTTGGCAATGGGATCAGGCTGGTGCTCAGTCTAGACTATGGTCACCGTAAGACCTTCTCCCTTATGGTACCATTGTAGCCCTGTTGATTGCAAAAGGGAACATATTGTTTTTTCAAAGAAGGTGCCCACTAGG
The DNA here is from genome assembly GCA_034064705.1 of Bothrops alternatus. Taxonomy (NCBI): domain Eukaryota; kingdom Metazoa; phylum Chordata; class Lepidosauria; order Squamata; family Viperidae; genus Bothrops; species Bothrops alternatus. The sequence continues at coordinate 15,863,343 of JARGCV010000248.1, forward strand.
GGATTTAAAAGTGGAATGGAAGATGAATTTCTAGGTTCCTTGAGAGCAGTTCAATGATTTAACAGGGCATCATCTATTCCTGTATTCAAAAAAGATTGAGGGGACCATGCTAACAATGGGCCAAGCCGGAAGTGTGAATCTGCCTGTAGACTTCCTCCACGCTCTAAGAAGCTCCTTCACAACAGCCTTGTGATCCTCTTGGGGATGCTGTGCATCTTTGATTAACCCTCCTTGCTGAGTGGCAAAGACTGATTTCTGCTTTTAATGTGTCTGTTGGGGCAGTTTTTTAAATTGCTGATCATTTCGATTCATTTTTAATATCCTTGCTTTTAACTAAGTACCTTTTTATCCTGAACTGCCAAGAGATTGAATAGCCAGTAATGCATCAAATTTAATCCCATAAATTTAATCCCAACCAATAAATATACATTTAAATTAAATACATAACTGAATAACTGATTTGGAAGACACTTGGTTGCAGATGAAATGCAAGCTAAAATTAATTTGCTTATTGTACTACATTAAAACCCTCCTAACTTTCATAGTGTAAAAAAAATCAAAACTATCTAATCTGTAATTTATGCCAAAGCCAGATGTTAAACTACCTCCACCTGCAAAATACAACCTATATCACTTTTAGAAGCTTATTAATGAATTCAGATTTGAGGGGGGGAAATCACTTCATGTTGGATTCAGTTAATTATTCCTTTTTTAAAAACCCTATCTGAAACAATTTTAAAGCCATAAATATCAAGTATCTTTTGAAATGCTGGATATCTTCTAAAGGTAAATCAGTTCACAACACAAATTAATACAGTAACATACATATATAATATAAAGGAAGGTATATTGGCATTTCCAAAAAAACCAAAGCCCCCATTCTTTCTACTTTTAGAATTTCTTGCTGATGGAATAGAAACTATCACCTGCAAATTCTTCAGGGTGGCCATTTATAATTTTTTTTTTAAAAAGTGATCTCCTTATCATTACAATGAAACCTATTTTTTAAAACATAAACTCCTGATTTACAGTGGGATAGAAGAGTGTTGAATTTTTAAAAATCCTGTTTGCTTTTGATTGTGTGTATGAGACATTCTCTTTCTCCTAAGGTTCCATATTTTATCTTCATCTTTCCTTAACTACCCGTATTAATCTATTTTTATGATCTGTGTCATAGTTCTTCCCAATCCCCATGTGAGTCTCTGTGTTCAGACTGTTTGCAGCTCTTCAGCCTTTTTATATCCCTCCTTTCCTTCCTTTTTCATTCTCTCTGTTCTCATTGAAGGAGAATATTTGCAGCTCAGGGTTAAAATGAGGGATCCTTGGTGCCATCTGAGCTACCGTAGGCTTTTTTCTTGCAGACATTTCATTACCCTAACTAGGTAACATCATCAGTGCTACTAGTTTGGGTAATGACATGTCTGCAAGAAAACCACCAAGCTCAGGGAGCACCAAGGACCACTCTCTCTATTCTTCCCATTTTTCTTTCTTTTTTTTTAAATCTTATTTTCTTTCTGATACTTATCTCTTTCCATCATTTCCTGGAGTGAATTAAGTCCTCTTCATTGTTTGAATAAGTCTGAGATGGCGTGTTTACTGTTCACTGGATATGATAATTTCTTTTATCAGAATGCAGTTAAATAAAATACCTCAAATATTTTTATTAAAGGTTGGGGAGGAAGCACATATTAATTCCCAGAAGAGGTTAATCTTGCCCATCAATCATGGCAAAAACCTGCCTGACCAGAATAACTACTATTCATAGAACAGTAGACTTTTCAATTTTTTTAAAGCAGCTTTTGAACATTTTTGTTGTTAATTGGAATAGGACTCTCTCTGCACTGGTTCATGACATCTTCTGTATAGGCTCTTTGATGGACTATTCGCAAATGGCTATTGATCTTTCTTCAGCCCTCATATTTCTGCCTTAAAAGAAATACATGGGGGATATTTCAAAACTTAACTGTAGTGAAACTCTTTAAATTATCTTGCTGAAATTTTGCAGGCTAATATATCACTGTTTTTTCCCCCTTCCCATTCTGCCAAAAATTGAAGCAGACATCATACCATTCCATTACAATTTATAATCATTTACCAAATCTCAATTCTCAAAATAATACATATGGAATATTGTTAGAGTCTGAATTTCAAATGCAAACCAAATCTGAAATATAAATCAAATCTTACCTAGTTCTAATAACCCTATTTATTCATATTTTACATTTTTTTTCTCCTTGGTGTATTTATAAACACAAAGTAAAATCATAGTTATAAGTGACAATAAACAAACTGAATCAGTTCAGGATTTTATTTACTTTTCTTGATTTACTCAAAGAGGAGGCACTAAACCTCAAATTAAATTAGATTATCATTCGGTTGCATTGCAATGACTAACATAAAGAAGATCTGAAAAAACAAGACCACTCTTAATACCAAATACAGAATAGTCAAAGCTATTGTTTTCCCCTTAATTATATATATTTGTGAAAGTTGGACAATAAAAAGCAGAAGAAAACTAAACTCCTTATGAGCTTGAAAACAGGTACTATGTATAGCTTGGAGAACAAAAATAAACGATCAAGCACATTTTAGATTGCATCAATCCAAAAATATGACTGGAATGTAAGCTGCCTTATTTTGGTCATATCATGTAATCAAATTCATCAAAAAATCAATCATGCTTGGAATGGTTGAAGATGCTAAACAACAAGGCTAGTAAAGAATATGTTGGATTGATGCCATCAAGCAAAATACAGGTTTAAACTTGGAAACATTAAACAAAGTTGTAAAACATGAGAAAGAATGGAGGCAGCCAATATATAAAGTCTCTGAAAGTTGGATGTGGGTGAACAGATAGAAGACAGCAAAACACAGAATAAACCACTAATGCTTGCTCCCCATACAAATCTTATTGTATATTAATGGGTTTAAGATAGATACATTAATTGGTTTAGATAGCATTGTTGCATCGTATTTGTCTTTCTCTCACAAATCTGTCAATCTGATGCATGGGACAGTTGCTTCACACTATAAAAAGAAGCATAGTTGCTAACATGAATTAGTGAACTAGTTCTCTCTTTTACTTTTCCAACTGAATAACCTTTCCTACAACATTTCCCTTCAAAGCTATCCATTTCCAGACATCTCAGTTGGTCATACTGTGGGGCATCCTTTGCAGTGAGGGACACATAGGAAACAAATTGCATCATGTTTCAGATTGCTTTATTTGCATATAATGAATTTCCAATCTTTGAATTTCTTCCGATTGGAAATAGTATACAGCATATGTGTAACTAAAAAAAAATATTGTGCAGAAGATTGGCTGTAGCTGCCTAATAAATAAACTGCACATGATATTAAAATCCATTGAATGGGAAATGGTAACCCATATGGAGACTTTCTTTTTCAAAATCAACTAGCTATTACAATGCTAGTGGAAATTTTAACTGATTCATTGTATGAGATTCAAATATATTTGGTTATACAAAAGTTCGGAAGCATACTTTGTTTTTAACTGATACACACATGCCTTGTAGCTAGCATACATTTTGAAAAAATGTTCCCTTCTATCTGTGGAAGATGGGAGGAACTTCTAAAATACTAGCTGATGCTGGAAATGAGTCTGTTTCTGAGAAAAGCAGCTACTGAAGGGGATGTATTCCCTATCTCTCATCCATCTTATCTGATTAAGTGGGCCCACGTTTAAAGACAGGAGGCTGTTGCTACCATGATAATCTGATCCTTAGAAAGCACCACATTTATTTACTGAAAACAGTGGTCTTTCACTTGTATTGTTGGGTATACACAGACACTTAATTTAGTTAATTTATACAAAATCCACCATTCATAAAGTGACCAACCGTCCTCCTTTAGGGAGGACAGTCCTCCTTTTGTAAGTTCTGTCCCCTCTCGAAAAGTGTCCTCCTACATGTCCTCCTTTTCAATATTTGAAGACTAATCTGTAAATCTCCGTATTTGATCAATGCCGATCCGTTGCGTGTGATGTGACATATTTGTATTTGACACAATTTGTCAAGGCTCAGTACAGTGCGGTGAGACGCGATTATGAGACGCATGCGCTCCGCACAGAATTGTTTTGAGAGAGTGCATTGTGCGCAAGAGTGCGCCGCACGCAAGTGGCTTTGTTTACTTCTTACTGAAACATGACACGGCACACATGCATGCATTAGACTCACTTTTTTTTCTTCAATTTATTTGTGTCCCTCTTCTCATTGTAAAAAAGTTGGTCACCTTACCATTCAGGGAAATATTTTTGTGACCTTAGAGCAACAAAAAGGAACTCGCATATCATTCGAATAAAGAGGGTGGGTCTTGTTACAAACCAAAAACTGGTAGACCTTGTTCTTGAACAGGAATAGTTCACATTCCTGACATTTTGCGGAAATTAAATATAATGGCGTTCACAAGATTAATCTAAACTAACCTGCAAGTCAGATACAATGGGTGTGCTAGAAAAAAAAAATAAGCATGGTGGAAGACAGAACATTGGCAATAAAGAAATGATAATAAACAACCTTATTAAAGGCACTTCCTGGTATTTTTAATTCATTTCAAAACCTTTGCCATCTGGCAGCTATGTTAGCTGGGAAATATGGGATTAGTAATGTGACACAACTGAGAGTGCACCAAATTTGGAAAAGGTGCAGTAACCATAAATAAGCAAATAAGAAATCCTCAACAGGATCTCTTCAAGCGCTTCTCCTTGCAGCAATAGCCAATTATAAGTTCCCGGGAAACTGAAAAGTAACATGTCATGGAACCATTCTTGTTTAATATTTGTCCCCAGCTAGTAGCACCTGGAAGATATTCCCTGCAATTCTGGATTTGCCAAGAAATGCAGTGGTATGTAGAATGGCCTTAAGACACTGGGTGAAGAGATGCTGCCTAGGAAACGGTCATATAAGAGGTAATGTAGCTCACAGCTGCATAGTGGGCAGAGCAAGAAGCTCAGGAGGGACTCTCCCTTAGTTATGGGGCTGTAAAGGTGATGCTGGGAGAATTGTACTTTCAGACTTGCAAGACTCTGTTAATGTGGCTTTACAATAATAAAATAAAATTATCTTATTGCACTGTGTTACTTGTCTGCTTTACCTAGTAAGGCTGACATCAATCGGCTGCAAGGAATTATAGGGATTCGGCTACTGTAATGCTCTCTACATGGGGCAACCTTTGAAGAATGTCCGGAGACTACAAGTAGTCCAGAATGCGGCCGCGCGAGCTGTCCCAAGACATGCTCATATCACTCCAGCTCTCCGCGAGCTGCACTGGCTACCTATTGGTCTCTGAACACAATTCAAAGTGTTGGTTATGACCTATAAAGCCCTTTATGGCAATGGACCAGGATACTTGCGGGACCGTCTTCTGCCTCATGAATCCCAGCGACCAGTTAGGGCGCATAGGGTTGGCCTCCTACGGGTCCCGTCTGTTAGACAATGTCATCTGGCGAGGCCTAGGGCAAGGGCCTTCTCCGTTGCTGCCCAGCCCTCTGGAACCAGCTTCCCTCAGAGGTTCGTACTGCTCCTTCCCTCCTAGCTTTCCGGAAACTGCTGAAGACACATCTATGCCAACAGGCTTGGGGCGTATGAGCTGTGCTCTGCCCCTGGGCCCTAGGAGTGTCCCTCCATCAGCGATTGTGAGCTGATTGTGTTTGTATGTTGTGTGAGTGCAATTAATTTTAAATTTTTTTATTGTATTGTTGCTGTGAGCTGCCCTGGGTTTTAGGAGAAGGGCGGCATACAAATTTGAATGATAAATAATAAATAAATAATAAATCCTGTTGTTTGTTTCTTTGTTTTCCCAAGCGTGGGATGCTATAAGGTTATTTGCTACTTAGTTCAGAAAGCTGTGTCTCAATGATATATTTAAAACACATCCAATATCTTTAATATCATTAATAGATTAGACTTATTTCTGTCAGACAAACATCAAAGAACAAATATCAATTGGGCTTTCCTTGTTTCTCTGCCAGTATGCTCAGACATATGGCGTTCATGAATGGATACAGCATGTCCTTCACAAACGAAGAAAGAAAGGCAGCAAGATCTCTTCCATATGACCACAGTTTCTCTTTGCAAAACTATTGATAGCTGATCCACATTTCAGCAGTGGACCTTGACACGTGGCAGGAACCAATTAGGTGACCAACAAGAGAACACACTAACTGGAAACAGACAGCTTCCTTATCCATGTCCAATGAGTAATGATTCCATGTTGCAAGAAACATGATACTTGGTGATTCTAAAGAACCTAAGCAATTGCTATGAAATACAGTTGCCAAACAAAAGGTGCTTTTACTCTGCTGAATTTTGGGCCATGTCCAGCCACAGGGATGAAAGCTGTGAGGAGGAGAGCCAATGAGGTGAGACATAAGGTGAGGTGAGAATTCCCACCAAAGGGAAAAACAGGTTGCCTCACAGCTTGACGGGGCATTCATTTTTCTGGCTGCAAAGTAGCTCCAGGATGTTTCTCTTGCACTGCAGCCGAAGTAAACAGACTCATCTGCCAGCAGAAACACAACGTGGGATGATCAGAGGACAGCAGAAATTCTGTGCATGGAATTGCCCTGAGTTGGTTTTTAGTTGAGCAAAAAGTAAACTCATATATCCCAGCAAGCCAAACAAACAAACAAAAGCTGAAAATTGCTCCTTTTCAAACATTTAATTTGAAAAGGATGTACTTTTGACAGCACACCCCTATACACACCCCTATCCAATGGTAAGGCTTTACATTTTAATAATGTTTACTTGAAAGCAAGCAGTTATAAAAAAAATAGATACTGAATTTGGTAGATGGCAATTACTTTTGCAATGTAGTCAGATACTACCAGATGCATTTTAATTCAATCAGACTTACACCAAATGAATACAGGCTTGTAGTCCATAAGCGAAGCTCAGTAATAACTCCATTCAAGTTTCATAAGTTACCTGAATCCCTCTTCCTCAAAATTTGAGTTTAGCTAATCTCTCATATCGCAGGATCCAATTTGAGAGAAGTTCCCTGAAGATGGACTTCAGCACAAAATAGCTAATCTCTCATATCGCAGGATCCAATTTGAGAGAAGTTCCCTAAAGATGGACTTCAGCACAAATCCGAAAGCTCGGAAACAAAACCTGTGGTCCCGATGAATGACCCAGACTGGATCCTGCAACATTATCCTGGGACACATATATTTGCCTTCATTCGGGAATCTCTCATACTAATCCTTCCACAAACAGAAAGAGTCATACTAATCCTTCCACAAACAGAAAGAGTCATTCATTCACTGAAGGGAATCACTTTTCAGGACACTGACTACAAAGTACCGGTACTTTTTGATTACTGCAAGCAAGGCTTAGTTTCCAAGGAAGAAAATGGAGAGTTGTACCTTCTCGTGAGTTTGGTAATTCAGTGCTATAAAGCAGAGCAGTCTGAAAAAAAGGAGGTACCTTATATTGGTAAATATTGTTTTTTTGGAAGGCTGTCGTAGAAAAAGTATACAAACATCTTCATATAAAAAGCTCACTGTAACTCTCTGGGATGAATGGGTTTTATTGAAGAAATACCTAATGGTGATTGTGCTATAGCGTGCATTATTGCTTTTGGCTTTGGAAAAAAAAACATGTTTCCCAGTCTGGCTGAAAATAAAGCAAAGAGAGTTTGGAAAATAATTTCATATTTTTTCCTCATACCCAATTTAATATGGACTTGAATATTGGATTTTATTTAAGAATTACAAATGAGGGAAAGAAATGGAGTAAAAAAGTAAAAAAAGAAAACAACACCTTTCTTCAGTTGATCTAAAAACCCAAAATATATTTGGCTTCTTCTTGATAGCCATTATCACAACATTAATCATACATTATTGCTGCTACTTAAAAAAAAATTCTAGGTTTGTTCAGTGAATCCTATTTTCACCCATACACATTGGGTTTGCACACACAATCAAATTTAAATTCAGAATTTCTTGGAGAATTCCTAACCTTATGAATCTGAAATTTGTTGCTGTAGGTGAATAATTTTAACACCAGGAAGTATGCCAATTAAACAGGTATGCAGAAAGATTCCTTGCAGAACAATTGTTAAGTATTTATTCAAAAATGTCCTATACTGCAACAGCCCCCAACCTTTTGGGCACCAGGGACTAATTCTGTGGAGAAAGGTTTTTCTGCAGACCAGGGTGGGGGTCGGGGTGGTTTTGTGTGCTGCCTGCATCCACAGATGGGTTTTCGCTTGCTTGCATGGTCTGGTTGCTGGCATGTTGTGGACCGCTGCCTGTCCACGGACTGGGGCTTGGAGACCCCTGGTATACTGTACTGCTTGAGACTTAGCCACTGAATGTTAAGCTTAACCAGGCATTTGTAATTTCAGGATCATTTTGTAAGAGCTTGCCCCACTGCTGAATTAAAGTGTTATCTATCCATCTTGGTAGAAAATGGCTAGTCTCTATTTTGCTTTCAGCCAAAACTTTGTGTCCCAATTTCCCACACACAGGGCAGATAAGCAAAGCAATTGGAGAAATCCTCTGGCTTTGGTGTCTTCCCACTTTCTGAATAATACAGCCTGAAGGAAATGATCTGCCAGTCAGGACAATGATGGAGGAGGGGATAAGTTTCAACAGGTGGCTGACTGGCCTCTCCTTTGACCCTGTGTGGATGAAAGCAGGAAAGCATATCTGTCAAAACTGGAAAGTGATGTCATCAACTGAAAGAGCCAGTTCCCTCAGCTGTCTGGAGGGCAGGTCTTGATAGCAGGTTTAACCTACTTCCATCACATCAATCTAAAGTGCCAATAGAACCAATCTGCTCTACCCGTTATAGGCCATCTGACTGGGCCACCATCAGAACAGTGGGTGAAACATATTGGATTTTAAGCACTGCTATGCACTGCTGTCAGTTTTAGAGGAAATATCACTACAAACGTCAAATACCTAAAGTTGACTTAAGTTTGTCTCACTCATGGGATAAGAATGAGGTGAAACCAACATCATGGACTCACCTAGAGTAAAAAAGTTGCCAAGATATGCTCTTACTATAATTAGATGCATGAGTGGGAAGGCCCTTAATGTTTTTTTCTCTTTATTCTCCAATTGTGACCCATGAGCTTTATCCAAATGGTCTACAGAAAGATTAGAACTCATCATACTAGGCTAAACATATTGTATATTAGATCTAATAATATTTTGCTCTACTGGGCAGGCTCAGCAATCACATTTGAAATATATGATTATAGTTGAATCTCTAACTCCCTCAATATTTTCATATAGTAGATAGATATTTTGAAAAAAGTATGAGAACTAAAACTAGCCCACAAGCTTGGAGAATGAATCTTCACCCACATCCTACACCTGAGCTACAGATATTCACCACTATTGCAAACTAAAACTTTCTTTCGCTTAAACAAAGACAGGAAAGACAGTCAAATACTACCGTAGCTGTAGAGAACAGTGCAGAATTTATTATGACTGACTGTAATTGGGTAAGTCCAATTGTTTTTATATGTGAATATGGTTTATATGTGAATATTCAACTTTATGTCTACACATTGCAAAATTAAATGTAGTTCTGAGGGAAATGTTAAAAGAAACTTAGGAGGAAAAAGCTGTCGTGAAGCTGCAAAGAATAGAAAGAATCTGGAGAATCTATAGTCCTTCACCTAGAACAGGAGTTAGGCAACCTTGGCTCTTTTATGACTCGTGGACTTCAACTCCCAGAATTCCTGAGCCAGCATGGCTCAGTTTGGAAACCTCTTCCTTTCCCCTCAGCATGGCTGGCTCAGGAATTCTGGGAGTTGAAGTCCACGAGTCATAAAAGAGCCAAGGTTGTCTACCCCTGACCTAGAAGAAAAGTCCTCAAATGCCCTTTCTCAACTGGTTAAAAACAGCAAATCAATTTGAATATATAGAATTTAGTTCCTTCATATCATTAGGCCCATCCCTCTTTCCATGTTTGTGTAACTAGAGAAAAAGTTCTCTGGGGAGTGACTGTGGTGCATTCCATGTTGCTAATTGTGAAGTTTGGTTAACTCTCATCCAACCACACCTCAGTCTAAACCAGTGTTTCTCATACTGGCTGAGAAAGTCTGGAAGTTGAAGTTCACATATCCTAGCCCAGCTAAGGCTGAGAGACCCTGTCTAAGCGATACACCTTAAATTCCAAGGCTAATTCTGTAGCAATCAGTAAACAATTAGGCACCACAATACTCACACTAAGAGAGAAACTCCACACAAAAAAGCACGCAAAACACCAAGCAAAAGGGTGAACCTCTCGTTAACAAGAATGAAGGTATCCAAAATGAAATCTCACAAATGATGCTCGGGGGGGGGGGAGTGGCAGGTGTAACACAAGCAAAGAAAGAGAAGTTTTACTATACTGCAGATGCAAACATGCATTAAAAAGGAAATTAATGCAGACGAATATTCTTGAGTTATGACCATCTTGCTGAGTACTCAAGCAATGTACTACAGTCAGCAAATTCCTGGTCTCCTAGTTTTCATGAAGTGATTTTAAGCTATTCAAGCTTTATATTTACATAAAATAATCTGAGGATCTATCCTTGCTGTACAATGTTATATTATTTGAGATACTGCAGGTACTTTAGCTAATTTGTTTAAAAAAATAAACCTGGTCACTGTGTGAATGAAAATATTACCTTTGGTGATAGCTTTATCTCTATCCTTGCTAAGTTTATAAACATTAATGAAAAGTTGTATGTGTTTCCTGGTAGTTATAAAAGCATTCATTTCCTTTGACTCATCACTAATTTCCAAAATTACATGTCAAGCTCCTATCAGAGACTATAGTTACTCTACAAGGAAAACATAGCATGTGAAATTGTAGGATATTTTTCCTTCCAGGAAAATATTTTGTTTCTAGGACCAGGAAATGTATATTGTATACTGTGCACTGTATACCGGTAATTTTCTGACATTTTCTGACAGATTTTTAATGATGATCTGGCAAAAATAGTTTGCTGTTTGAAATATAATTACGGTATATTTTGACAAACTGCGTTTTTAAAATAATAAAGTCTATTTTGCTTTATCAAACATAGCATTGTCAGGAAAACAATCACGTAAAAGCCCTTGAAATCTTCTCCTTTGTGGGGCTTTGTTCTCTAGACTATTGTAAAATTGTGAGTGATCATTTGCAAAACCATTTGCCTGGAACTGGGTTCTAAGTTAGGGAAGAAAAGGGAAGGGTAACAAGATTTATCCCCAAACCAGAGCAAAAGATAACAATTTGCTTTTATTCTGTTCACACACTCTTTCATTACTAGCCAATTTCTCCTTTCTTAGCTTTGTTCCACCTGTACAAATTTACGGAGGGGAGGGGGTTCAGCTGCAACATTATTTCCCAAGCTGGTATCTTCCAAATGATTTGATTTGGACTTACAGTACAGTACTTAACATCTCTGGGCAACATGGGCCTGATGACTGAGGGTGATAGAAATTGGTGTGTAGATCCTACATGAAGATTGGTCTGAGCAATTCATAATGCAGCATCAGATTTCTGTCATAATGGCTGAAACCATAATAGCAAATCATACTTTTAAAAAAATGTACAAGTTTGCTCGGTAGTCTCTTCCAGATTTATTGAAGAAACTCCAACCATGCTTGGAGCACCAGATCTTTATCACTGTGTCATCTTCCTGTTTCCTGAACTTTACTTGTTTCAAAGTACACCTTTCTTTTTTTTAAAAAAAATGTCTTAGTTACATTAATTGAGACAACTGATACCACAGTGGCATAAAATTAGAGTACAGCAGGCTTCTCAATGGAAAAGCTGTTATTGCTGTAAATCTGCTTTAAAGTTGAATTTGCTTTTTTTTTAAAGTTCCAAAACTGTTAAATAGAATATTTATTGCTTTTGTCCTGAAACTAGACTTTTATTTTAGGTATTGGACACAAAATGATCTCCTGGTCTTTCCAGCAAAAAATAGCTCTGTTTATCACAAGTTTTCATTTCCACAGTAGAAATTAATGCAAAGATGCACAACTTCTATCAGCCTCAAGAGTGCCTTCTATGCCATCCTAACAACTGTACGCCAAAAGTGATAACGTTCTTACCATACAGCATAAAACATTATTTATGGCACAGTGTGATGCAGGGACCTTGCCAACTATGCTTTATTCAACAAACTACGATTAAAAACAGTGATTTATTGGGACATGCAAATCAGGCTATCAACAAGCAATGGAAAAAAATATTTGACGTACAGTTCAGTGCATCTAAAATTCATAAGATACATGTTTACAAGACAATGCTTTTTTCCTTCCTTTTTTTTGTAAAATAGCCAGAAAAAGGGAATTTAATCAAAAAGTAAAAAGGAGAGGAGAATTTTCATGTGCAATAGAAAAATATTTTAAACTACAGCATTTTGGAAAAAAATGTAGCTTCAAAGTATATTTAAAGAGAGACATATTATATGGTAATGCAACCAGCAAAATGAAATCTTTTATTATAATAATAATAATAATAATACCCACTTAGTGCCAATCTAGACTAAATATAGCTTTACCCATTCTTTCCTAATATGAAGAAAGTACGTCCACAATTCTTTGCAAAAGCCTGAGAAACTCCAGGAAGTGAAGTCTACACCTTTGAGGATATCCATGTTAGGGAAAGCTACTGTTACACAACCCACATTCCTAGTCTGGTCATTTGAAGAAGGATTTTTCAAAATCAGGCTGAGCTTTTTAAATCCTTTGCCCACAGAGGTTTTCCTCTTCATCATGCATTTTAACGGACACCCTTTAAAAAGGAAGCACAAAACATTCACATATCATTTGCCAAAGCAAAACAGAAGTATGATAACCCTTGTTCTAAGCCACAACCAGAAGAAAACCTAGGAGCTCATGCAAAGCAAGAGTGAGGCCTGGAAAGTTTTTTTTAAAAATATGAAACATGCAGTCAGGCTGGAATAACCCACCCAGAGAAGTCACAGAAACTTTTAATGACTATTAAAAATTGTTTTTTTAAAAGAAGGGTGTAGTTGTACCTAGCCTCACTTCCTTGCTTCCCCACCCACAGCCTTTGGTGGTACTGTGCAGCTCCTGGAAAAGAAAAAAAATGCCATGGTGTGTACATTTCCGGTCTTTCAAACTGAAGGGACAGCGATTGCGTTAGAAACAATGAACCTATGTGTGTCTAGTAGCCTAAATATAAATAAACACTGCCAAATTTTCAAGAGTTGAAAAAGTAGAAAAGTGCCTCTCTTTTTTTTCCTAAAATCAAGGCCATCTATCCCTCAGAAATGTAGGATTGTCCTGCAGAACCTTGTCGAACTTTTAATATATATATATATATATATATATATATATATATATATATATATATATATATATATATATATATATATATATATATATATATATATATATATATTTAATCTGTCAGCAAAGTATTAAATAAATTACTCAAGTGTAATTATGTATAATCACACATATATTACAATTATATTTCATTTTCATTTAATGTAAATCAAATCAAGTTTCATTTATGAGGTACAGTCCACAGCATACCTCTCAAAGTTCAAGTGTCTAGAAAAAAGATTAATTCCTGTCAGTAAGTTGAATCATATTTTTTTAGTCCAGAAACAGAAGCAACTTGTATTCTTGTAAGAACTTTTTCATCTACAAAGAGATCTTTCTTTTCTCCTTGAGATCCCTCCTATAAGCTAAACTGCCCCTCTTAAAATGAAAACTGTTTGTGGGAATCATGCAAAAACTAGGAGCCACATTATTATCTGTTCTTAACAAATATTTTACCTTTCATCAAAGACATTAGTCAGATTTAACTAAGTCAGTTATAATGAAGAACATATCCTTCCGCTCATTTGGTTTGATAAAGCAAGCCAAACTTTTTGGGTTGATAAAAATATTCAGTATTATGAGAATTTCTAGATGGTCTCACTGAATAGTTGCTCAGGATCAGGAATTCACTATCATGGGCCAATTGTGAGATATTCATTTTCCATAGATAAACTGGTAACACTAAAATAACAAGAAAAACCCTTATTCAAAACTAAGTATAGGCAGGGGAGAGGTCTGTGATGCAAAACATAGGAACATCTTCTGAATCTACAATATTCTACTCATTCCACAGAAGACAAACTGGAAAACTTAGAGACAAAAGAGATGGCAGTCTAAGCCCCAAAACGCCATTGTATATTAGAAATGCCCATCTCCCAAAAGGCAAGCTGGTGATGGTCAAAGACGCACATAAGTGGTTTTAGAATTGGGTTTTTAACAGGTTTTTAGCAACAGCCTTGTATTAATATTAATTTAATTTTTAAATATTTATTGTTTTTATGTTTTTACTCTGTTGTGAACCGCCCCGAGTCCTACGGGAGAGGGGCGGTATAAAAATTTAATAAATAAATAAATAAGTTCAGGAGAAACAACTTATCCATAGCAAAAGCAAGCAAACAAAAATCCATAGCCATATCTTTACCAGACTCTTTTCCCAGTATCTATTGTCTATCAAATTAGAATAAAGACACTAAGATACATATCCTCAAAGGCAAGTGCACACATTCTCAAAGACAAGCTTGTTACTGTCGTTTGCGCCTCATAAAATAATATTCTCTTCCGTTTCTTCTCCATCCTCGCTCCTTGCTAGCTAGGCCTCCAGTTTATGTTTATTTTTTATTTTTTTCCATCAGGCTGAATATTTATTTATTTAATTTAATTTATATGCCGCCCTTCTCCCAAGACTCAGGGTGGCTCACAACAAAAACACAATTAAAAACACAATTAAATTTAAAATTTAAAAATTAATTCCATTCACACAACATACAAACACATTCAGAAGAGTCTTTAACATGAAGCCCTGCAGCCAGTCATAAATTTTATTTTTTGTGAACTCGTTTGCTGCTTATGCAGGGCATACAGAGATTTTAGGAAACTAAAATCAGTTTGAAAGCGGCACTTTTTTCTTTTACAACGGTGGCCTCCCTCTTTCAAAAGAAAGCCGTTGCACATTACATAATCTGGCAAAGCCTAATTTTATTATACTAATGGCCCAAAGACGTAAGCATTAGTTATTTATATTTATACTAATAGCTGTGTATTTAATATCCAGTTAACAATTATAATAAACATCCCTTCCATAGACATTCGGTTTATGGAGGATTTTTAAGCCACTGGTGGAAAGAGAAAGGAAGCAGGATCGTTCATTGCTCTTTTGTTTACAATTTCTCCCTAAATTTAAGAACATTTTTTTTCCTAGGACTAAAGTGTCTGCAAAGAGAGAAAACATTATCAAATGTGATGTGGTTCCACTTGGCAGGGAGATTCAGCAAAAGGAATTGTATTTAGGACATATAGGACATTCCCACAGGAAAAAAAAGATGGCGAGCCATTGCATTCTCTAGACCATAGGTGGGGAACGATGGTCCCTTTATGACTTGCGGACTTCAACATGGCTGGCTCAGGAATTCTGGGAGTTGAAGTCCACAAGTCATAAAAAGGCCATAGTTCCCCAACCGTGCTCTAGACCACGGGTGTCAAACTTGCCGCATCACGTGACGCAACGCATTGTGACTTTTTTTCGCATTGTCAGAGCTGGGGTGGGCGCGGCCTCTGCACGTTGCAACCGGCCCATGGGCCTGCAGTTTGACATCCCTGCTCTAGACCATACATTTGCCTTATCAGGGAACTCAACCGCATCAAGTGCTCTATGCCACAGTTCTTTACAGAGGATCCCAATTTTAATCTCTGACCTCTCCAGGTAATATTGACAAAACATTTGCCTAAAATAGCAGTTGACAATCCATACCAGCAGAATTGAAGTAGGTGGTCCAATGCTTTTAGCTTGGTATATAAAAGGTGAAGTCTGTTTCTAAGTTAACATCTGATGGCTACCTAGACACACCCATCAGTGTGAGGTGCAAGAAACTAGGAGCCAGGATACAGTTCAGAAAGCACTGTGAGTTTATTCCATTCAACCTATACACAAAAATCTGATTTACTGATGGTCAAGGCAAATTGGTGCTAGGTAAAAGTCAATGGACAAAGCGGGGATGGATTTAGGTCTCTTGAGGGTGTAGGTACTCCAGACTCCATATGCATTTGAACTCTCCCTCAGGTTCAGCCTGGTCCTCTCCTATAATTGGTTTTCTATTACATAGTAGCTGAAGATCTGAATTTCAGGAACATGGGTTCCGGTTTGGGTTTAATGCCAAAATAAACAAGTTAGTCTTCCCAACTCTAAAGAAAGTGGGTGCTTTTGGGAGGTGAGATGTGAGAATACAATTTAAAAAGACATACAATTACTTATATTTTAAAATCCTAAAAACTAAATTACATATTTTAGAAGTTATCAAAATATTTTATTTATTATCTTCACAATAACAATTAAAATGGAATATAAGACACTTAACATTAAGCAGCAATACTTACAAATTCTGTCCTTAAATCAAACAAATATTTAATTGCCCCAAATCTCTAGGCTTTCAATTTCAATTGGTGGAAATTGAATTTCACTTAGTTACTTAATGATAACCAGATGCCCTGGCCAAGTAAAGACAATCCATGGGTGGAGACTTGGATTGCACAGGAGGATCACCTCTGGACTACCATAATGTCACAAGTTAAAACATCTGAAAGCGGAAGCCTTTAGCAGTTTGTTTGGGTTTTGTTAAATTGTATATCATGAGCCAACAAACTAGATTCCTCCTATATGTGCCAAGCTAATCCCCTACAGCAAGGTTCTCACTTGTTAGGTTTTAACAGCTACTGCTCGATAAGAGCTCAATATTACGATTTATTCAATAAGAGCTCAATATTACGATCTGCCCCAAAATTCATGTCTGTACGATTCTGAATAGGAACAACACTGTGCAAATGAGATGGTGAAGCCAGAGATACACATGGTTACAGCCTTGCAGAATTTGCAGATGCATTTCTCAAGTATTCTATTTATGATGTTACTTCAACAATTATTTTTATCACATTTAATTTCTTCAAGACCTGCTTCAGTTGGAAAACTGGAATCCTGTGGAATTATGGATTTCAACAGGTCCAGTTGGCACAGCCTATGGAGAGGATTCCTGAGAACTGAAATTCAATGTCATCTGGGTCTGTACTGGCAGATCATAGCTTTCCCATCCGTGAACTAAAGATTTTAATTAAGAAACAAATGTGACTTGGTCTCCCTCTTCTGATGTTGAGAACATGCAGTGAAAAGAATTGTATTCCCAGGGCAATTACAATTAGAATTCTATTCATAGGACAATTGCAGTTCCCACTAGGGGAATATATAGGTATCACTGAGCATGACCATCATTCTTCAGAGCACTGTTATAGGACCCAGCTGTGTTATTGGACTGCTTGTTTTTGAACAGCACACAGAATTACAAGGAACATATAAATATAAGTCATTCACATAACAAACTGTCACATCAAATGAATATACAGATCACCCTCATGAATACAGTCCCTCATCATAATAAAATAATTTTCCTTCATGTTAAACTTGACTTCTGAAGCCTTTACCAACACTTAATCTTTTTAGTAAAAATATGGATGTGGTTTGTTACTTTCAGGATGTATTTTTGACTTCCAAACTAGTCTAATTAGTACCTTCAGGGATAGATATAGCTCTGGCATTTTTGAGGAGAGCTGTCCTCAAAATACTAACAGTTGCTTAGCTTTTTCAGAAAAATTCTGACAGCTAGCACCCCCAAACTTTTAGAGTACTAAGTGGGAGAACAATGAACTAGTTACCATGCTTCTTAGTTTCTACAGATTATTGAGCTTCGCATCAAGAGCAAGAGAAAAATGCTAATGATTATTTTTCAGCTTGGTTATGTGATTTCTACTTAGCAGTCGGTGAAAGGTGCCTTCATCTCCAAACTGAACACTAGAACTTATTTCATAGGCAATGAAAAATAATAATAATAATATTCTGATCTGATTTCACAGGTAAGCATTGTATACATCTAGAAGGCATTTCCTTGAAGATGTGTTTGCTCTATTGAATTTCATGAATAATGCTCCTAAAATTATTCTTGTCTAATTACTGCAGAGAACCAGCAACGTTTGATTTTTCAGTCTTTACATATTTTTGCGTAGCAAGCCTTAATTTGGCTAATGCCACCCAAATGGATCATCACAAACACGCTAATTCTTTGTTTTTGATCAGTGTGGCCCTTATATTAAGATGATGAGTAAGAAGGGAAGTATGTCTGATACATCCCATTCTCACTCTCTCCACATGTGTTGTTTAATCTGTACAAAGGCCACTTTCTCATGGGCTTCATTAAATTCTGACTGCAATCCTATATTCCAATCTCTACCTACCCGGGAGAAGGCCTACAGCATTGTAGACAATGATATATATGAAGTACTGTTTCCCCAAGGGATAAGAATAATTTCGGTCCGGTTCCGGTTTGCGGCGTTGCTAGTTGGGTGCGGAGACTTCTCTCCTCGCTGACTAGATTTCCCTCCTTCAGTGGACCTTTATACAGGTCCAAAGTCATCCTGGAGGATGCGACTTCCGACGAGAAGGCTGCGATCCGACAGTGGAGGAGTGGCGGTTCCTCCAGCTATCTGGACGAAACTCCAAAGGGCCGATGGAGAAGATCGGCCAGTAAAATGGCTGATCTCTTAGCCGCTTCAGACCGTAAGTCAGACAACATCTAAGCTGTGAATACCCCTGTGGTGAGGCCGGGTGAGAACTCTGCAACTTTCCTTTCTATCTTTTGTTTACTTTAATACCTGTAAGAGCCTTTGGAATTATTTCCCTGGCTTGGAAAGGCGGCTTCTGCTTTTTGGGGGGGGTGGGAAGAAGGCATTTTTAAAATATTGAAATAGACTATACTTTATTTCTATATTTATCTTTTTTGGATACAAAAAAGGAAAAAAGTTGGAAAAGGTTTTTTTTTTCCTCTTTCCTCTCTCTTGGAAAGAATTCTATTTTTTCTTCTTCTTCCTATATATTACATTTTAAAGAACAGGATTGTTTTTTTCTTTTTTTAACCTTAACTCATTGAGGACATCTAGTGGCAAAAGTTTGAGACTGTAAGTTCAGACTATTTCCTTAAAGATGGAACACTGAACTTCAAACATTCTTGGAAAGATAAGCTGTGCAGCTGTGGAAGCTGTAGAGGTGGATGTTGTTTACGTTAAATATAGCCTTCACAAAAGAGACTTGATTTTAAGTATTATCATCTAAAATGGAAACTCAGCTACAATTGAATTATGCACTCATACTGGAAAAGATTTATGAGGCCACTCTTGACATATGTGCCACAATAAAAAAACTGTACTTTTGAATCAAGATTTAGAGAGTCTACTATATCTGTGCAAACTGATGCCCAGGCTACTTCTGACTATGGTATAAATCCAAATATACCAGAAGAGGAATCTATAGAGATAGAAGAGGAACCTATCTCGCTTGACAATCCTTTCATCTGCAACTTAGAGAACCAGAAGAAGCAAAGACTAAGATTTCAAACTGTAAAACAACAACGTTATAAGAAGAAGATAGAAAGGTTTCTTTTGCAGAAGGAAAGATCTATAGTCTCTCAAAGAATCCTACAACTGATAAAAATGGATCCACTGGTTGAAAAGGAAGCGTTACTATGGAAGCCTGTTTGGTACAGAAGAAAACCCAGAATTAGACTAAAAAAGAAATTTAAAATTGTTTAATGGATTAAAAGGCAATACTGGTTTTTTGGAGTGTTTTAAAGATAATGATAATGTGTGTTTAATTCAGTTTGATGATTTTTCATTGTTTTATGGAAATTTGTTTGATATGGAACTATGAAAGTTAAATTTGGAGTTAAGCTTAATTAACTAAGAGATTTTTGTGTATAGTAATATGATTTGAGAAGTTATGATAATTAATTGGATGGAATTTGGAGTTTGCGTAATGAATTGAAATGAATTAAGTCAAAGATCATTATAACCAATAAAAATGGGTTTCATGAATTATATTAAGGAATACACACACACACACACACACACACACACACACGTAGATGACACCTTCGTAATCTGGCCACATGGGAAAGAAAAACTGGACAACTTCCTCACACACCTCAACAGCCTACACCCCAAAATACAGTTCACCATGGAAACAGAAACTAACAACCAACTTCCCTTCCTGGATGTCTTAGTCTACAAGAAATCCAATGGCTCCCTAGGACACACCATCTACCAGAAGAAAACACACACAAACCGCTATCTGCACGCACTCTCACACCACCACCCAGCACAGATCAACTCCGTAGCCAAGACACTCATCTCCAGAACCAAATGCCTAGCTGACGAACAACACCTAAAAACCGAACTACACACTCTCACTAATGTACTAACATCCAACGGATTCCAAAGAAATAAGATTTCCAACTTAATCCAAAAAGAAACTCCCACTAAAATCCAAGACAGAGAACAAGAAAACGGCAAAGCCCTCCTCCCATACATAAAAGGCACCACAGACAGAATCAGCAAGATCCTGCACAAACATAACATCAAAACAGCATTCTGCACAAACAGAAAAATATCCACCATCCTAAGAAACCCCAAAGACAAAATTGAGTTAGAAAATCAAGGAGTATATGAAATCCCATGTACTGCTTGCTCCACCACATACATCGGACAAACCAACAGAAGAATAAGTGCACGCATTGAAGAACACAAAAACTCAGTCAAAAAAGAGGAACCAACTTCTTCCCTGGTCCAACACCTTAAAGCCACAGGACATGAAATTGATTTCAAAAAGACCAGAACTATTGCTAAAACTGAACACTTTAATAACAGAATAATCAGAGAAGCCATCGAGATAGAAAAACGCCCTCACAGCATGAACAAATGAGATGATACCTCCCGCCTACCAGCCATTTGGAAACCCGCCCTTATTGACAAAAGAGTCCATAACACAAAGAATGACACCAGACCTACACTCACAAAAACCACACATGATGTCACCACCACACATCCAGGCAAAAAGCAAACCCAAACCCACACCGATGATGAGGCACGACCACAAAACAGAAGCCAGATCACAGCTGCATCATTAGCCACCTTAAACCCCTCCAATCCATACAAGAAGCAAACTGACACCCACCATGAAGATGAGGCACGACCACGAACGCGAAGCCAAACAGCTATGCAGCTCACCATCTCTAATCCCCCTGTAACTCAGACTAACCTCTCATCCAATCAGAGCACAGCCAAGCCCCTAACCAATCAGAACACACCTCCACCCAATCAGAACACAGCCGAGCTCCCAGCCAATCAGTTCAAACCCCCACTGGCAGTTAAAAGGAAGAAACAGTTGCAATCACACATTGCTGCTAGAAGCACGAAACCGAAAGCACCAGCCTGAAGATGACGAATGTGACTTCGTCGAAACGTTGCCAAGACACTTCAAATTCTACGTGGGAGAAAACCCGAAGATATATATATATATGTATATGTTTTCTGAGGTTTTTGCGGGTGTTTGTATGTAGGTCTTTGGTTCTTCGGGTTTTCTCCCACGTAGAATTTGAAATGTCTTGGTGCCTTCGGCTTCTGCTTCAGCCCGACTCGGAGAGGGTCGCGTGGCCTAGAGGTTAATACAACTGCCTAACATGCAGACAGCCCAGGTTCGAATCTCAGAAGGGTAAGTCTGGCTGATGAGAGTTAAGAAACTCGAAATAGCTATCCCAGCTCTCCCTTTATTCTTTGTTAGCAATTTAAAATAAAATATATATATATATATACTGGTTCCTGTGGATGGCTCTGGGTTGAGCTGAAACAGGTAAAAGAAAGAAGATTTCTTTCTCCCATATTTGGGTTGACAGGGTGCAATTTAAAAAAAGAAACACTCAATATAAATCTATATATATATCTTCAGGCTGGTGCTTTCGGCTTCTGCTTCTAGGAGCAATGTGAGATTTTAGCTGTTTCTTCCTTTTAACTGCCAGTGGGGGTTTGAACTGATTGGCTGGGAGCTCAGCTGTGTTCTGATTGGGTGGAGGTGTGTTCTGATTGGTTAGGGGCTTGGCTGTGCTCTGATTGGATGGGGGGTTGGCTGTGCTCTGATTGGATGGGGGAGTGTTCTGTTTGGGTGGGGGCTTTGTTGTGCTCAGGTTAGTCAGTGTTACAAGGTGATTAGAGATGGTAAACTGTATAGCTGTTTGGCTTTGCGTTCGTGGTCGTGCCCCATCTTCATGGTGGGTGTCAGTTTGCTTCGTGTATGGATTGGAGGGGTTTAAGGTGGTTAATGATGCAGCTGTATATATATGTCTTTGGTTCTTCGGGTTTTCTCCCACGTAGAATATACATATAAGGATAAACTTTTAATAGAAATTTAGGCAATGTGTGTGTGTATGTGTGTATATATATTAACAAAGCGGGAGAGAGCCTGTGGCTTGAGGATAAAGCTTCTGCCTAGCATCCAGGTTCGAATCCCGGAAAGGGTGAGTTCTGACTGAAGAGAGTTAAATAACTCGAAATAGCTATCTCAGAAATCCCTTATTTCTTTGTTAACAATTTTAAAAACATATATATATTTGTGCTTGCAGATGGCTCTGGGTTGAGCTGAAACAAGCAAAGGAAAGAATGATTTCTTCCTCCCATATTTGGGTTTACAGGGTGCAATCTAAAAAAATAACCACTTGACACACATATTCACTCCCTGACTGTTAACAAAGCGGGAGAGAGCCTGTGGCTTGAGGATAAAGCTTCTGCCTAGCATGCAGACTGCCCAGGTTCAAATCCCGGAAAGGGTGAGTTCTGACTGAAGAGAGTTAAATAACTCGAAATAGCTATCTCAGAAATCCCTTATTTCTTTGTTAACAATTTTAAAAACATATATATATATATATTTGTGCTTGCAGATGGCTCTGGGTTGAGCTGAAACAAGCAAAGGAAAGAATGATTTCTTCCTCCCATATTTGGGTTTACAGGGTGCAATCTAAAAAATAACCACTTGACACACATATTCACTCCCTGTTAACAAAGCGGGAGAGAGCCTGTGGCTTGAGGATAAAGCTTCTGCCTAGCATGCAGACTGCCCAGGTTCGAATCCCGGAAAGGGTGAGTTCTGACTGAAGAGAGTTAAATAACTCGAAATAGCTATCTCAGAAATCCCTTATTTCTTTGTTAACAATTTTAAAAATATACATACACACACACATACATACATACATATACATATAAGGATAAACTTTTAAAACAGGTTTAGTAGTAATAGAAATTTAGGCAATGTTGGATACATGGATTGTCTTAAGGATAATGATTTAGACTTAGAAGTATGAAAATGACAATTATATATATGTGTGTTCAATTTAGTTTGATGATTTTTCATTGTTTTATCGAAACTTGTCTGATATGGAAATATGAAATTTAAATTTAGAGTGAAACTTAACCAATTAAGAGACTTTTGTGTATAGTAATATGATTTGAGAAGTTATGATAATTAATTGGATGGAATTTGGACTTTGTGTAATGAATTGAAATGAATTAACTCAAAGACCACCATAATCAATAAAATGGGCTTTATTAAGGGAAAAAAATATATAGATTTATATATATATATATATGGCCATATAATTATACGTCATTTAAGGTTGATGATAAAAAGAGGGTTGAGAGAGAGTAAGAGCTTGAATATACGTGGAAGGGACATTTGAAATGTTAATCTATTGATACAAATAATATTTGACTATGGTAAATTGAAATTGACAAAGTTTTAAAACAGGTTTAGTAGTAATAGAAATTTATAATAGAAATGGAATACATTAAATTTATTATGTTTTTTGAGGGAAATAGAGAGATGAAAGTGAATGTATTAAGTTGAGCTGTCTATGTGTTTTTTATTTTGGAATCTTTGTTTACCCAATCACCATGGTGTGTTTTAAGTACTCTTTGTTAAAATTATAAAACCAATAAAATATTTTTCAAAAAAAAATCATTTCAGATCAGAAATACATGCAAGAAATGGAATAGGGAAAGACAACTGTTCTCTCCTAAATGTATTAGACAAAGCATGCATGTACTGTAAAAACAAATGATTCAGTGTTATTATATAAAAGGCCATATTTTATAACTAACTCTATAGAGAAAATGCGTTCAGAAGGATTATGATCAAGTCTGCAGACATGTAGCATTTTGCACTTCAGGAACGAAACTTCTGAATTGCTGTCCTTGAGGTCCATCTAACCCAGATTCAACTTGAGGCATAAAAACAAGTCCCAGGGTCTACAAAACCCCTCCATCCGCAGCTTTCCCCCCCAAACACTAAATGTGTTGGAGAGGACCATCTTCTTCTTCTTGTTGTGCCATATCCGTTATCGGACGTTGGCGATCCTGTTTTTTTCAGCAGCCGCACTAAAAAGTGCTGCTGAGTTTTGTCCAAACCAGTCCCTTAGGTTTTGAAGCCACGATGTTCTTCTTCTGCCTGGACCTCTTTTGCCTTCAATCTTTCCCTGGAGGATTAAATGGAGTATGCCGTATTTTTCTGGGTGTCTGCATCACATGTCCGAAATATTCTAATTTTCGTTTTTTAATTGTTTTGATGATTTCCCTTTAATTTCCCAGGCGGCTTATCACCTCCTCATAGGAGTGGTTAATTTCACATCTGCAGGAATCTGGGTGGGAAGTGGGGGTGGGAAGGTGAACTTAGGCAATCTTGAACAGATATACAGTATGTCTCAGAGACTTTTAATTATTCTTGCCCTCCTTTTCTTTTATACTCTGCTACTTTGATACATTCGAGCCAGCATATGTTTGAGATGGAAGTTTAACCAATGGAATTTAACCAATTGCAAAGGTTAAAAGTGAATGTTTAATGGAATCTTTAACAAAGGAGATATTTGTTTCTAGACTGACCAGTTCAGCTTCTGTGTAAGCAGTGATAAGAGTACCTTTAGTAGTAATGCAACACATTTAGAGATTGTGAGAAATAAAGATTCCAGCCATTTAGTTTTTTGGAATGGAACTGATCTACTGTAAATCTTCATTAGCTGCTTTACCTCTTTAATTCTCAACAGCTCAAGGTTGACTCAGCCTTCCATCCTTCTGAGGTCAGTAAAATGAGACTCAGATTGTTGGGGGGCAATATGCTGACTCTGTAAACCACTTAAAGAGGGCTGTAAAGCTCTATGAAGCGGTATATAAGTCTAATTGTTACTGCTATTGCTATTTTAACATCTCATTCAATTCACAAATGCCTCATTTTATAGATGTACTACCCACTCTTACTAAGACAAAATCTGCCACAACTCCAGACTTGCACTTTTGAGGAAAATCATGGAAGAAATTATTTGACTTGATTTTTAACTTCCCAGACTCAAGCTGAGACTGCTGAAGTTCTAGCTAGCAATACCTAATTGCATCAGCTCATAGGAAACCTTTATGGCTGCCTGAGTCAAAGCAGCATAAGAACAGTTCTGAGGTGGAGCATAAATAATTACAGGATGGGTGGAGTGACCAAGACAACCTCCAAAAACACAAGAAAACTATCATTTGGAAGAATGTGTGACATACACCATTAATTCTGGTGGCAGCACGGTAGGGCAGAGAACAGGTGACAGCTTTTGTAAAGAAATAGGCACCATTCAGTTTTCTAAATTCATCCAAATTTATACAACCCAGTCTGATGTGACAACTTGAAGTGCACAGGTTTTTCCTTTTCTGATTTTCTCAACAGTAGAGTGTCATCATATTGTCTCTGGCAGGTATGTCTTCAAGAAAAATCCAAAAAGATTGACAAACAGTCATAGCTTCATGTTTAAATCCAGCATAAATCAGGATTTTCTCTAGATACGATTTCGGCATATGCCATTATGTCTGGGCTCACATATTTGCCTAACCATAAAACAGATCGAAACAACACTGAATTTAATGACTAGATATAAACATTATACAATGTTTCAATATGTTCATTTAATTCTGATTTGTTAGCAGGTTGTGGAACTCGATACTATGACTTAACTGTTAAGATTTATGCCTTACTATATTATACTATCTATAAACTATGGGTTTATTCAGTAATACTTAATACATGACTTTAATGCAATATATGACTCCAATTAATGAAATTTCTTTAAATAGAGGAGTGCACTATAAATATCTGTTTGGAAGCAAAACATTTGGGATGTTCTATCTTCTATGCTTGAATAATACATAGATCACTATGCATAATTAGAGTGTAAATTTCATGACTTTTCTTATCCAAAAGGCTTCCCTTGTGATAATTATGCTAGGTAGAAAGCTGCCAGGAAATTACATAATTCAGGTTTGTAGTAATATGATTCATTATAATTAATTTACATTAGTGCAAACGAGCCCACTCATTTTCGGCACGGAGCCCTTGGCATGACATAAGCACTCCAGTCTATGTCCACAAGACAAGAGATCCCCAAGGCACAAGGCTCCACTAAGTTAATGAGTGATACTCTTGATCATTTCTTTTTCACTATCTTCAACCAGAGATTCGATACACAATGCCAATAGCCTTTTTGTTTACATAAATGGCAATGGAAGTAACAATTAATCTCAGTAAGCCAACAAAACACAGAGATTGCAAGAATTACAGTATTTCCTTGCTTAAAACTTCTATCTGACATAAAGAAAGATATGCTTGCATTACAAAACCAACAAGTTCCAATTTCTGCATGACAACTCCTGTATAGGTAGGTCCTTTGTGTGAATTACATTCCTAGCATCTTCAAAATATCTTTCAGTCATCTCTGTGATTCATTCTTTACACAGGACAAGGACTTAGTGCAGACAACCAGCTTTTCCTGTTCTGCTGATTGATCTTTGTATAGATTGTGTGTCACATGCTACAAAAATTTATTTATTTATTTTAATTAGATTTTTATGCCGCTCCTCTCCAAAGGACTCAGAGCGGCTAACAGCATGAACAAAAACAACATCACAGCATTTAAAAAAAACCAAAAACCAAATCTACAAAGCATTTAAATGACCCCCCAAACACATTCATCATGCACACACAATCACAGTCATCCCCAGGCCTGCCGGCATAGATAAGTTTTTAGATTCTTCTGGAAGGCCGGGAGAGTGGGTAAAACGCGGACTTCAGGGGGCAGTTGGTTCCAGAGGGTGGGCGCCACAACAGAGAAGGCCCTCCCCCAGGACCCGCCAGACGGCATTGTTTCTCTGACGGGACCCGGAGGAGGCCGACCCTGTGCGCTCTCACCGGTCGAAGGGAAGTATTTAGGAGGCTCGCCTTCTCTTATCGCCCTGGCAACTGACCTCAGCTATCAAGAACTTTCCAGTTATGCTAATAGGTGGCCTTTGATCTCATAATCTTTTCAAAGTCAGGCTATCATCTTGCCATCCTGCACAGAACTTGAGTAAACGTGAATATGAGCTCAAGGAGTAGCCTTCCCCACCCTGGTACCCTCCAGTTGACTTAACTACAACTCCTATCAGCTCTGACTGAATGCCTGGGCATTTTACAGCCCCCTAGGCCACATCCAGCTCTTTGGCTGTCCCTGTCTTGCCTGAATGGGGTCAATCAGAAATTAGAAACCAATGTAAATAAGATGTAGCATGTATTCTTATCAGTAGCAGCTAATCAAAACCACACAATTAACTGCTTTTTATAAAGTGATAAAATTTCCTGCCTGAGCAGGGGGTTGGACTCGATGACCTCCAAGGCCCCTTCTAACTTCATCATCATCATCATCATCATCATCATCATTGAGTAGAATTATGTTCAGCCAATTGGTCAGACCCTCCAGAACAGTCTCAGTTTATCATGTGGCCCCTTGGAAAAATTAATTGCCCACCCCTGCCATAGCCCAACCCTCCTCACATTGAGGGGAGTGTTCATTTTTGAATATTTATCTGCAACAGCTTCATACAGTAAGAAAAAAAAGCCTGCAACAGGTTTTTATTACTTGTGTCATATTGTACAATAAAAGAGCTTGTTGTGATCATACCTGCCTTGTATAAAATACCTGCCTTGTATAAAATAATAAGCCGTAAACCATGGTTTACATGCCACAATTACAGGTTTCTCACAGTTACTAAGCCAGACATGTCAAAGTGGCCCTTGAAGTGGTTTCATGTGGCCCGCGAAGCCATCCTGGAAACAGTGAGGGAACAGCCCCCGCTCCCTTGCCCTGGCCCAGGCTGGCCAGGAGCCAATGTACAATTTTGTGGTGGCTATCTATGCTGAAAGGCATTCAGTCTTAGCTCCACAAGGCCATCTAGAAACAGCGAGGAACCAGCCCCTGCCACGTTGGCCCCACCCCCTGGGTGCATGCTGGGGAAACGTCACTCTTTGTGAGGAATGAAGAAATGGACCATGCCTTGGTGCTTGCCCTGGTCACATCCCCTTCTGTCAGAGACCCTCAGATCTGTCCCACTCCTGCCCATGCCCCCACAGGCACCCTTGACGCGAACAATGTAGAGCTGGCCATGCCCACCCAGTAGGCCACACCCACTCCATCCACGCCCACCCAGTATGCCGCACCCACACTGTCCACACCCACCCAGCCCCCCAAGGGCAATCACAATGCTGATGTGGCCCTCAATGAAATTGAGTTTGACACCCCTGTACTAAGCCCATCAAATAACATGCATTATGGTTAAGGTTTGAGAAGCTCCAGGCACTGAAAAACATTTCAAACTGAGTTACTGTAGCTTTCTTTTTGTTCAACTTCAAGTATAGGATTTGATGCTAGTCTAATATGATTAGGACTTGTATGATCAACACCAAACCCATAATAATTGCTCTCCCAGTCTTTGAAGACTTTATTATTCTTTGCAAGTTTATTGCCTTAAAAATTGGATCAGAACTTAGTTTTGATAGGGGCTCTGTTGTCCCTGCAGCACAGGAATCTCTAATGATCCAGCCAAGAAAGAAGTACAGTTATTCTACTTTCTCAATAGCTATCAACTGACCCGTCTGAAGCCTATCACTCACAATGCACCTTGTCACTCACTCTTTTTAACTAGACGAACTGTTAGATCAGAGAAGGCTGACTTGGGCAGTACGTCTCTCATCCACTGGCTTGCCTTGTCTCCTTTCTAAACTATGAATTTTATTTTAATGATCTGGCTTGGCCAATCCTCTCCTTTTATTCACCCGGCAAGGATGAATTCCACCCTGAATAAGATAAATTTGCCAACTGACCATGTCTTCTCCTGAACAAGCCAATAATGGAGAATTAATACATAGAAAGCTATTATCAAAACTTTCATGACACAGAGCTCAAGCACTGATATCTACCAAATACATGGTCTTTGTTTACTGCTTCCAACTGCAGCTTCCCATTGGGGACAATGTAAAATACCCATGCAATCTTTTAGAACCAGATTCATGTTTGGCAGAATTATCAAAATTTAGTTTGTCCCAGAGACAATTCTGAGAGCACTAAGGCCCCCACATTCAACTTTGAGCTACAAATACTATCTTCTTTTGGTACAAATTTAGTTCCCTAACTTCTATATGAGAACTAGTTTGGTGGTTAAGGCAACAGTGTAGGCATCAGGAGACCTTGAGTTCTTGTCCTGATTCGGTATGAAGCCAGTTGAGTGGCACTGGGCTTGTCACTCTTTCTCAGCCCAGGAAGGGGGCAATGGTAAACCACTTCCAAAAAAGCCTTGACAAGAAAACTGTAGGGACTACATCAGGCAATTGCTAGGAGTTTAAAAACTGACGGAAAGGCAGAGACACAGTCCCCAAATCCTTCTTTATAGCTCCAGACCAGGAAATTCAGCAAATGATGGTCAGATTATCAAAACAAAGGAATGGACAAGTTCACTGCAATCCAAAAGTTTGGCTTCATTGCTCATGTGGCCGTGAGACTGAACAGAATCAGAAGCTGCAAGTTCAAAGAAGATACTGCCCTTCCTACTTTTTCTTTTCACAGTGTGCTATTCCTCATCTACCTCAATCCTTTCATTTCTTTTGGTTTCCAGGTTTCCTGTGAACAATTTAATTGAAGCGATTTTAGTCTTTGTAAATTGAACCAGACCAGACCGAGTTCCCAAATTACACTAAACCAAAATATGATTTGCTTGACTTGGGCTTGATTTGCATAAACTCAGCTACTATGGGTTGTAAACCAGGATTGTGGTTTAGCACATGTGAGACCAGCCAACTGTGGTTTACACTGCAAACTAAAGTATATATCAGATCTGGTATACTTAAGAAACCTATCAAACTTGGACAGAGGATATTGACAACCTCAAATGCTCATTAGAACTGCTTTCCTTTGTTTGGGCTCTGACAAGTTTCTCTGGTTTAGCAAATGTTCTCCAGAAGAGAAGCTGCTGGACGCCCTCGAAGTCTTATACATGTTATGGCTTGTGGTAATAAGAGAGCTGTTCATAACATGAATCTACTGTATTTGTTTCTGTTGTGGGAACAACATTCCTTTTTCAACCTTCAGGAATAATAACTCGGATAAAGTCTGAAGCCCTGATGCATTTCAAATAAACACTGCAAGCCCAGTGATAAGATAGGACCAGTTGCTATTGGTTCTGTAGCTTTGCCACAATCGTGCTTATTGTGCTTGTCTCTGGGCAAATATCCCAGGGCACCAATAAAGCAGCCGGCATTGGTGATATCCAAGCAAGTTTTACAGCTGTAAACACAAATTCCATATGCTACAAAGTGGGGCAAGGAAAAGGTCCAGCAAACTATCCATCTTCTTATTACATCATTTAAGGTCCATTTAATTCTAATTTCAAGCCTGCAATCACTATCCTACTCTGTGCTGGTTATGATTTGAACAATATCTGAAAGGAGTCCAAACGGTGCTTATTGTTTTACAATAATGCCCAGGCACTAGACATAATATATATGTAGATTTTAGTTAATGCTAGTGTTTTCTTTTTTCATCACTTGTTCTGCCTTTCTTCTTATTGCAGAATATCCACCAAACAAGGGGGGGAATTATTTATTTATTACTGAATAAGCTCTCCAAAATCAAAAGAGCAGAATTATGGTTTGGTGCTAAGGACCAATTTCTTTGTAGGTGTGGGTAAAAATATGTGTAGTTTGTCCCTGGAAAAGTAGACTTTTTCCATCTTTTCATCAGTGCTACCTACTTTTTATTTCAGGGTCAGAAAAAATGAGACCACTAACGTTCCTTGACCTGACGTGGTTGTAGATCAGACATTTTCAGGTCAATTTAAGAGTACTTGTAGTGATTCTTAACCCTGTTTGAAAATAAGCTTAGCTTTAGGCCTGTTGCTCCATGTTGTGATCAGAATTACAGATACATAATATCAGAAAAATGGGTGGATTGACCACTGAAGGGGAAGAAAGGTAAAGTGAAGGAAACAATATTGCTCACATAGTTTTGTCTGCTCAGTTGGTGGAACAGGGTGAGAAGCCCTGAGAAGCACTACCAGCAATGTAGTTTGATCCCTGATAGTTTACTGTAAGTTCACTGCTAGTTTGCAAGCTTGCACTGCTCTGAATGATGGACTAGGAGCCTTCTGTTGGGAGTATTGTAAAGGTACCAAGCCATAGCACAGTGGTTCTCAACCTTGGGGTCGCGACCCCATTTGGGGTCGCGCGACCATTTCGCGGGGGTCGCCGGGCACCGCCGGCCACCATTTTGTTTTTTTATTTTTATTTATTTTTTTATTTTTATTTTTTTAATTTTTTTAAAAAAAATTTTGGCGCGCGCGTGCCGCGCACGCTCAGATCCGCCCGTCGCACTGGAAAAAAAATAAAAAAAAAATTAAAAAAAATTAAAAAAAATTAAAAAAATAAAATAAAAGAAACAAAATGGCGGCCCGTGACTGGCGGATGCGTGCATGCGTGGCACGTGTGACGGGCCGATCCGCACGTGCGCAGATCCACCCGTCGCGGCTGCCATTTTTTTTGTGTTTTTTTGGATTTTTTAAAAAAAATTTTAAAAAAAAATTTAAAAAAAACAAAATGCCGGCCCACAACGGGCGGATGCGCACATGCGTGGCGCGTGCGATGGGCCGATCTGCGCATGCGCAGATCCGCCCGTCACGGCTGCCATTTTGTTTGTCGGGGTCGGGGTCGTGGCGCGCATGGGCGGGGCAAGTGGGGTCTCAACCTGAGAAAGGTTGAGAACCACTGCCATAGCAAGACAACATAATTCCACTTCTGCAGCAAGATGGAGACATATTGAAACATGCAAATGTAACAGAACAGATTGGCAGATATATAACAGACAGGCATGGCATTACTCATTCCATATGAATTCACTGAAATTCCATTCTCCAGAAGTATTTTAATATGTTGCTGTCAGAAACCACAAATGTACTTGAAGTTTTCTTAAAACTGCAACCCAGAGTCATAGCATTGAAGTAGAAATGCCATTTCAAAAAAATGATATAGATACCAAAGCTATAAAACAAAACTGAATAAGAGCTCACCTTTATAAATATCCCTAAATTATTATTTGAAATATTAATCAGTATTTGTGATTTATTAGTAGTTATTGCTTTTTTAAAAAATACATTTATTATTTTGTTAGGCTATGAACAAATCTGTTTATTGTCTGTCTGTCTGCCTGCCTAAATATTTATTTCCTATAGAAGGTACTGCCTGTGGAAAATGTTCTTCAATTCCTCTCTCTGCTGGTTTCTGCTACATGGATGTATTTTTTTTTTAATTTTAGGTACTGTACTATTAAATGTTATGTAACTTCATATATTATGATATATATCATTCTGTATAAAATTTAAATGTACCTTCACATTTTTGTAATTTTAGACACAACCTCTTTTATAGCCTAAATGTAGAGTGTTCTTTTTGGATTTTACACAGTGGTTCTACAGTAGCCAGTTTGTATTATAGATGTATTTTAATTTTATCTCAAGTTTAATTTACTGGTTTCTTGAGATAGATTTATAACTGTTCAGAAATCACTCATGGACATATTTGTTCCGGTCTTTCAAAGCAATAAACTGACTAACTGAATTCTTATCTCACTTTGGCTTTTTGTAGAAATCCGAGAAAGGCACTGAGCACTTATTTTATAGAGGAAGTCCTAATGTTAAGTTGTTGCAATTTCTAGAAGTCCTTTAAGATGGAGCAAGGGTTTGAACACAAGTTTATACAGGTTTCCTCCCCTCTTTTAACTGGGCTGAGCTGGCTGTCTGATCATATTTTAATCCAATGCTGGATCTGAAACTTAAACAATCCTCATGACTTGGCAGTTCATGCTGATATCAGGGTGGAGACGTGCTATGGGGCTCAGTTGATAAACATTGTTACAGTGTTTCATCACTGACTGGAATCCTATTGAGTATGACTGTATAATTTCTTTTCAACATAAAAAAGTATTTTAAAACTATCTGAGGACCATTATTTAAAATCATCATGTGAAATGGAATGAAAAGCTGGATTATGCTTTTGCATCCATCAGGTGCAAAAGGGGTGTAAGTGATATTACTCAAAACACACCTCTGCCGGCAGGCCTGGGGTAGTTAACATCTTGCCCCAAGCCAGTGTATGTCTGTGTGTATGCTGAATGATTGGTTTTTTTAAAAAATTAAGAGGTTTTATATTTACATGTATTTTATATGTTGATTTCTACTGTGTTGTGAGCCGCCCTGAGTTCTCCGGAATAGGGCGGCATAGAAATCGAATAAATAATAATAATAATAATAATAATAATAATAATAATAATAATAATAATAATTAAAGTAACATGAGAAATGCTTTCAAATGAATTTTTATATTGCCACAATTACAGTTGGAAGGAGGACCAATCAAGGGTGTGGATCTCTTTTATTTGATACCTTTCAATTGGGCTAAAATAAGCTGCCGTTTTTTTGTACCCCACCATATAATTCTGGCATTACAACTTTAGTAAAACAATGTACAAGGAAGTCATAGAAAATCAGCTCTGCTATATTATGGTGCTAGAAAATGAATCAGCCGCGAGTTTGTTTTCATTTTGCTTAATACACAGACCATCTGGAACCCTTTCTTATATTTTTCCACAGTAATGTTAATATATTCCAAGCTCTTGTTTCATAACAGATCCTTTTAACCCAAAATAGCCATCAAGCGGGACTTCTGAATAGGCCATTCTTTTCTCTAGACAGTCAAAGAATTGAATCAGGTTAATGCAGTAAAAACGTTTTGGAAAACTTGAACATTCTGATATGTTTAATGTTTGTTTACTTGGCAGCATACTCACATAAAAAAAATATAGGGTGATCTTTAGAAAATTCAGATACTCAGAACGCTTAGACATTTCAGATCAGAAGTTTTGAAATTTAGCTATGTTTTTGAATACAGAGATACAGAGTAAATTTGATTGTTTATGGTTTGATAAAAGTCAGGCAACGTTTGACTTCTCCTTTTTGTACCTGGCCAGAAATATCCATATCCATATGATTTGTTAACAGCATCTCTGTGTATACATGGTATGACTTCAATAAAGTGCTTAATGAGCAGCCTGTCAAGGCTAAGATCATAATTTGTAAAAAATATCCTGTTCTTTCATATGACATTTGTATCTAATTCCAAGGTACAAAAGGCATAATAGTACTATGCCCTCACTGTAAGATTGTCATTCGTGGGCGAGAAAAGAAAACTCTGCTTATGCTTTTAGGGCTAGGCAGTTAAATTTTCATATGGGCGAGAGATCCTGCTGTTAAACCTTATATCAGATTATCCTAATTAAAGTCAAGGAACAATTATGGCCAACTGCTCTATTTGATGATATAGTGATTAATTCCCAGGATTTCATATCAGAAAATATTTAGGAAAGCTTTCTTCTACTGTAATGGGGGAGGGGAGGGGGAGGGGGGAAAGAGAGAGATATATTGATATCTCTTGCAGTATTTGCTACTGAAACGCATACACCACCGTGGCCACCCAGGCAAAGGGTAATAACTGCGAAGTTCAGAAAAAAGGGTTTCATAAAACTCAGCTTCTCCTCTTGCTACGAACTGGATACTTAGAAGGTCATTTGATAAAACAAAAAAAACAACTCCGACCATAGTGGTAGAAATCCCAACTGATCCATATTCGGCAAAGCTTTAGAGTTGTATTAAAAACTGAAAATCAAATCTCGAGGTTTCCCTCCCTCCCCGAGGCAGAGCGGTTCCCATGCTCAGGAAATTTGCTGTCCTGGCTCTTTAGCCATTAAGGCAGGGATGGGTTATTATGGCACGCCGACGGCACTTGAGAAAATGCTGCCCTTTCCCCCCGTTTTCTAGACCGAACTTCCTCCAAGGCTGAGTTTCAGCTGCAGCGCTCCCTTTCCCAGGCAAGCAGAGCGCCAAGCGGTCTTGCAAGAGTTTCTCCCCGTTTGCTGGGGAGGCAACCACAGTACTCACCTCCGTTGGATCAGGCAGGCGGACCCTCCTGCTTCGCCGGTCCTTGTAGCACTTTCCCCGCTGGCGATTCCCCCGTCCTCTTCACTCGGCCCAGGATCCTGCCATGGCTCAGCCCTCTTTCCTGAAAAGAGCAGGGTTGTCCTTCCCCCCCACCGCTCCCGGCGCCGCTGGCTTCTCCTCTTTTCTCCGCGTCCGGACGAAAGAGCTTCGCCGCGAGCAGGTGGAAAGGGGGCGGCTTTCTTCGCTCAGCGAGGGAAAGAGGCGGGGAGGTGGTGGTGGTGGTGGTGGAGGAGGAGTTGTTGTTGTTGTTGCCGGGGCCGCAGCCACAGGTTACTCCCTTTCCCTGTCAGGCCCGGCCTGGGATCTCTGCTGACCCCTGGCGCGGCGCTGCCGAGTGCCGGCCCTGCCCTCCGCTTTGGAGTCCCGTTTTATTCCCCCGCGATTTCGGGGAGGGGGGGAGCGATTCCTTCTCTGCGCTCCCCTTTCTTGGCCTTCTTGGGAAACTTTTTCACGCGGGAGGAAAAGGGAGCTCTCTCCCCCCCCTCCCCTCCGCCCCCAGATCTTTCTTGCTATTCTAAGAAGCCGCCACCATCACCACCACCCCGTTAGCTCCGGCTGGAAACGCTGCCGCGAGCCCCAGGCTGCTGCCGTGAAAGGCGGCTCCCGGGCTGGAGCGCGGCGTGCCAAGGCTGCTCCCGAGGGGCATCATTTTCCAGCCTTGCCGCGGATCCTGGGCTCCCCGGGGCTCGTTGCACCGCTTAGACCTGGCCCGTGGATCCTCTGCCTAGCAAGGGCCTGAGTCGAGGAGGGAGGAGGAGAGCCCGGTCTGGTTCTGAGAGAAGCGGGGAGAAGGCTGCCTTTCAGCACAGCGGACCTTGGCCTGGACCGGAGTTGGAGGCGGTGGGGAAAGTTACAGCCCAAGTCTAGTCATGTTTACTGAGAAGGAGGCCGGCTAAAGTTGACGCCGTTAATTTCTCCGTAGAAGCGGCCTTGCTTTTGCTAGTTTTAATACTGTATAATAGCTGAGCGGAAGCCGAGCAGAGTCAACTTTATGTTTAGATGGGAGATGTGTAGGGAGACCAGGTTGCAGATTAAATTCTATTGGGAAGTCAGAGAAACGTCAATATTGGTGTCAAGAAAACACGAAATCACCAGGAGTTAAATTCAGAGTGACTTCATTTTTAAGGGGCCTGCCAGCTGTTGATCATCTTCTACCTACCACAAGGAAGAGGTGAGCTGGATGGCTCCCTTTGCACTTCCTTAACATTATCCACGATGCACGTTTATTATTGACTGGAAACCCCATATGGATCTTTTGTGTGAAACAGAAAAAAAAATGAATTTATGATTTATAATGTGGATTAGACAGGACTACAGAAAGATGAGAGTGTATTGTAATCATAGAATGGGAGGTAAATTTATAAAGACCCCAATTTGTTTGAAAGACTTAACAGATCAACAGAAAATGGCACATTCCACATTTATTTGGTTCCTGCCACTGACAGGAGGTGGTAAACAACAGTGAATAAACACCAACACACTGCTTATTTATGATTAAGTATCCTAATCTGTAGAGGAGTTTGCATCAATCCTTGTTTGTTCTGATTTGCAATACTTCTCCAAATTCAAGGATGAAAAAAAGTTTTCTCCAATTTGTCACAAAGAAAGGTGCTGTGGTTTGAAACTGAAGTATTGTACATGTATCTTTTTGGGGGTCAGTGCTGTTATGGTGCTGCTTTTCCTGGGTGATGGGAGCATTGAAAAACTGCCATAAGGCTTAGACAGAGCCTGACCGCCAGCAATGACATGTGTCCTTCTTCACTAAGCAGCAATTTGCTCTTGCAAATTAGAAACCAATTTGATTTTCATTATATAAGCAAACTGCTGTTCTCAAACTAATAAGTTACAGTATGCTGTTCCAGGAAAGAAAGAAGGAAGTTAATTGAATGACTTCAAAGACTGTGATATCCAAATGCATGTCAAAGTGCCTTATCATGGCTTCTTGATACCAATAGCAGTATGAATTGTTCCTGCATTTCCTCCCCCCCACCCCCAGAATCTTTTTAATTTGCAAGGGAAGAATGATTGTGCTCAGAACATGTTAAATCAACAGATTTCTCAAGGGTGCAATAGTGGATCTAGATCAGGGGTTCTCAACCTTGGCAACTTTAAGACTTGTGGACTTCAATTCCCAGAATTCTGGGAATTGAAGTCCACAAGTCTTAAAGTTGCCAAGGTTGAGAACCCCTGATCTAGAGTGACATACAAGAGACCCACATGATTTTGGTGCATGAAGGAATTTGAAGAGTGTGGGAAAGGAGATGCCTATTCAACATAGTGCCCAGAGTACACTTTGGGGATTTACAATCCAACTCAAGCAGTGGAGACTTTGAAAAAAGGACCTGAAATATTTTAATTCTAGGCATACAAATTCTTACTCTTTCAGAATCAGATTAGTGGATAGAATAGATTTATTTACATTAATATATAATATCATACAGTAGATGAATCAATTTGCAATATCCTCATTTTTAAATACCTCTAATAAGAGGCGGAAGAGCTATAGTTGGCAGATTCCCAATTCCAGAATAAGCTGGTGTTTATTGCATTATCTATGATCTGAAGACAGAAATTGTATCTTTTGTAGGCTGATTTGTGTGTGGTCTGATCCTATTTTCTGCACATTAAGACTTTTAAAAGCCCACACAACGTATTATTGAGGTGAAGAGAGTCTTCCCTTAAGTTGCCTTAACCACCTATAACTTACTATGTTGTGGACAGAAATTTGCTTACTGCGTCTTATGAAATCTAGTACTTTATTTTAATTTCCTTAATTTTGTTTGGTTCGGAAGTAACAAAAAAGTGCAAAACAACATAGCTTTATCTCTATAGGACATCTTATGTTTTTTTCCCTTTAAAGCAAAAATTAAAATTAAGCTAATGATAGTAAAACCAAATTGTATGTAGAATAAGGTTTTTTCCTTGAAGCAAATACCACCCAAAGGAAGATTTTGACATCTGAAAAACATATGCTTCTTTATTTTTAATGCAGCTTTAATTTAAACTTGCTTATCCTGTTCCAGAAGGGCTAGGCTTGTTAATTAGACACTTAAAAATGTCAGTGTATTTAGCAATTATTGTGACTTCACCATGACAATTCATGTTCATACACACAAATAGCAGGTGAACATAGCATAAAAATATTTGGGTAATCTACTCCATGGCTCACTTAAAATTATTTAAGGCTACAGTATTTCACTTTGATACAGGAAAGCACCACTAATATGCTTAACAATGTAAATCTTTTTTCCAATGTGATACTACAGTTTTCACATTTGGCTGGGAATTGCAATTCCAAAATATCTGAAGGGTATTAGGTTGCCTTAAAACATTCATGAAATGTTCTGTATGTCTATTTGATAACATTATATATGCCCTTTGCATTAATTTTTGAGCTATTAAGATACTGCTTTGCTTTATACAGATTACATAAAAAGAATTGACAATTCAGCAACATCCATCTGTAAAACATTTAGTGCATCAGTATGAACAGTATTAATACTAGTATATACTATATAAACAACATGTGAACATATAAGCAATAGTTCTCAGTTTTTTACCTAGTGTTGGCTGTCATATGCACCAAGTTCTTCCCAGAATGTAGAATGTCATAATGTATTTGTGTAGTATATATCTGGAACCAAACAGTGTGGCTTTTTTACAATTAATAGACATTTTGTCAGTGCATAGATTTTCTAAGTGTTGTCCAAGACTTTTTGGTAACATGCACCTAGTTTGCCAATAAGCATGGGGACCAACATAACCAGTTTATGCTATAATATTTCAACTTCGATTTTCAGATCTTGATACTTTGTGATCTTCAGTTCTTTTGTCTTCTATCTTACTATCCCCTGATGTTGCCACATCGATTATCTACACATTCTTCTTTAACTACAGTTAAATCTGATGTGTTATAGTTCAAGATTATCAGTTTGTCTTTGCAAAATCCACTTTTAACCTGTTCACTTTCAAATATTTTTCCACTCTATGTTTCCATCTATTTTTCATTACTGGCACATTATAATTTTTACAAATGTGCCTGTGAATCATTTTGGTAACTGCGTTATGTCATTGTTTATATTTTGTGCAATCTTCCTATAAAAAAAAAAAAGGTGGATCCACCTATTCCGGAAGTGTTCCGAGAATTGCATTCAGCCTTAGTTTGCTAGGCTCTAAGCTCTAAAGTGTACACATGGGAGAAACTCAGTCTCTCTTAAATGTAGGGAAGTAAAACACATATATGGTACTAATCATTTTTAAATGTTTGAGTAATCAATAGATCAAGTTAGCAATCAAGTCAATGTTTTCATGATAGTAAATGATAATGAAAAATACTTATATAGATATGCACTTGAACATATGCCAAAATTCACAATTGTTGGGTTGGTAGGTGTAATTATAAAATTACATATCATTCCTACATAAGAACATAAGACCATAAGAAGAGCCATGCTGAATCAGGCCAAAGCCCATCGAGTCCAGCATTCTGTGTCACACAGTGGCCCACCAATTGTACATGGGGATCTTGAGCAGAAAGAGAAGGCAAAACCCTCCCTTTCCCTTGACCCCCAACAAATGGTACCCAAGGGAATCCTGCCTGCCTCAACCAACATAGAGGCGGCACATGGACATCCGTTTTAATAACCACCGATACACTTTGCATCCATGAATCTATCTAGCCCTGCCTTGAAGCTGTCAAGGCTGACAGCTGTCACGACCCCTTCAGGAAGTGAATTCCATAAATCAACGACCCTCTGGGTGAAGAAATATTTCCCTTTATTTGTCCTCACTTTCTTAGCTATGAGCTTTAGGGAGTGCCCCCTTGTCCTGGTATTGTGTGATAGAGAAAAGAATTTTTCTCTATCCACCTTTTCTATCCCATGCATGATTTTATACACTTCGATCAAGTCACCCCTTAAACGCCATCTTTCAAGGCTGAATTCCTCTTTTACTTGTTTCCAAAGTTTGGCTCATTCTGATTTAATCAGCACTCATTCTAATTAATTGAACATTCCTGCTGCATTGTTCTGAAATGTCAGAAATAATTATGTATGTTAGGCATTCTCCACAATAATCTCCACAAAATCTTGAACTTCACTCTCTCTATCTCTGATCCTAATATATGGATACAAGGCACTTCCAAAGAATCAGCCCTACAAACATGATAAATCTCTGCAATCAGATTTTAAATAATTCAAGGTATTTAAAGCTATAGGACTCACTAAACCCTAAACTTGACATTTCTGTTTCCTAATCACAGCTATGCCTTTTGTGCAATGCTCCATTCTCTATAAGAACTCCATAATATTTAGCATAGAAAAAATGGACTTAATCTACATTCAACTACCATTCTGTTATCAGAAGAACAATAATAGTCATACATTATATGTACAATCTCTGAAATATGTATTAAAAAGATATAAAAATATAAATATACTGTAGTAGTTTTGGGAGAAAAAAAGTAGTATCAGATCTACATATGGTATCTGCTTTTGAAAAAAGCACAACACAAGTATTTACAAAAGACAACTGGAATGTTGGAAATTAACATACATAGAGAAAGATAAAAGGTAAAACAATTCATGTTATACATAGTTCCTAGAAAATTCAATTTGACTTGTGTATTTAAAGAGACATTTTCCCCTTGAAAAACAGCTTATTTGCCACAAACTTGCCAACTTCAATTGAAGCACAGGTCATTACGGTACATATGCTATGCTGAAAATGGAGCAACTGAGCCTGTTTTACCAATGTCTCATGCAACTTTGGTATGTCACAAGGAACAGAATTGTCAACATCTCCTTCATGTAGTTTTTAAACATTGCTTCCATTACAAGGAAACACAGAAAATCCATGTATACAAGCATCAACATGATTTAGCTGACAAAGGCAGCAATTGCTTTGATTTGTAGAATTCCTCCAAGACCATATGCAACAAGTAGCACCACATTAATAATGACATCTGCTGTCAGGATATATGTTTGCCACACTAGAAAGTAGACTGACAGAAGTACAGTGCCAACAGTGATCCCAAGACTGATCCCAAGGGGAGCTTCCTCTTCTGTCAAGTTGCCTTTAGTACCTAATAGGAAAAAAAAAGAGACATACATGGACTTGATGGTATTTATGAGTCTGTTAGACTAGGGGTCCCCAACCCACGGTCTGTGGACTGGTACAGTCTGTGGCATGCAAGTAATCGGTCCACGCAAACAAGCAAAGTCCCATCTGCGGGATGGAGGTAGCATGCAAAACCAAACACCCCTCTGGTCCGTGGAAAAACCTCTCTCAGAACCAGTCCCTGGTGACCAAATGATTGGGGGCTGTCGTGTTAGACAATAACAGTAGAACTCCAAAACTGAACAGTAATTTAATTTATAGGGGGGGGAATCATAATGTAATCTTAAATAGAAACTGAACCTTAATAACATTAAAATTATTAAAGACAAAATATATGGCTGGATCTAAAGCTTTCATACTGCTGGAATACTGCTAAGCAGCATTCTGCTAACATTCTTGTGATTGGAGATGTGTTTGTTGTTTATTTGTTCATTAATTCATTAGTCCATTCAATTTCTTCGGCTGCCCATCTCAGTTCAATTGATTCTGGGCAGTTTTCCCTGCAATAGCTGTACTAGCATGTACCGGTAATGCTAAGAAGGTAGAGGTGATCTGGCTACATATCTAGATAGGTTTTAAGAGGGAGCAGAAGGAACAATTGTGATTCATTGTTCTCTTCTGCCTAGCCAGGCTCATTGCCAAAGAAAAACCCGTTAGTCTATTGGATAACAGCTCCTTGTAAGCTGCATAGCTACTATCCTTTATGTAGCAGCATGTTACGAACAATCTTTGTGTGTAATGATCCGGTCTAGAATGCTACAGGAGAAACTCTTGAATACAGGTAGTCCTTGACTTAAGTGAATCTCTGCAGTTGTTAAGTTAGTAACCCGGTTGTTAAGTGAATCTGGCTTCCTTGTTGACTTTGCTTGTCTGAAGGTTGCAAAAGGTGATCACATGATTGCAGGACACCGCAATGGTCATTACAGACCAGGTGCCAAGCATCCAAATATTGATCATGACCATGGGGATGCTGCAATGGTTGTAAGTGTGAAAAATGGTCATAAGTCACTGTTTTCAATGCCGCTGTAGCTTTGGTCACTAAATCAATTAGTATAGAGTTGTGAGGGACCTTGGAGGTCTAGTCCAACCCCCTTGCTCAAGCAGGAAACCCTAAACTATTTCAGACAGGTGGCTGTCCAGTCTTTTCTTAAAAACCTCCAGTGATGAAGCACCCACAATAGCTGAAGGCAAGCTGTTCCATTGGTTAATTGTCCTAACTGTTAGGAAGTTTCTCTTTAATTCCAGGTTGCTTCTTTCCTTGATTAGTTTCCATCCATTGTTTCTTGTCTTGCCTTCTGGCGCTTTGGAAAATAAGTTGACCCCCTCTTGAATGAATGAATGGATAAATAATGGATGAATGGTTACACGTTGAAGACTACCTGTAAAATTAAATTTCATAATAGTGGCAAGTACAATGCTTATCTAAAGAAGACAATAACTTAAGCTGTACAATTTATTACTATGAAATCTGGGGAACTTTTTATGATTGGCTGAAAAGAGAATATGGTTAAAAGATAGTTAACATCAATTTAGATGGAAGAAGGAGCAGATAAGGAGGGAGACCCATTATTGAATAACTGGAGGTTGTATAAATATTTATAGAAGTATATACTGAGAAGGTTAGATAAATAGAAGTATTAATGTAAGAGAAAATTAATCTTATTGTATATAATACAGATAGGTAAATTTGGAGAGAGGAGTTGCTCGGTCATTACCCCTGAATTGTATCTGAAGAGGGATGAGAGGGAAGAAAGGAGAGGAGAGAGAAAAGAGTAAAGGAGGGGAGAAGGAAATAGGAAGGTTGGAGGAGAAGTGGGGAGAAAGGGGAGGAGAGTGGTGAAGGAAAGAGAAGAGGAGAAGAGGGAAGTAGGGAAGAGAAGAAAGGGAGAAAGAAGGTAGAGAAGAAGGAGTGTGGATGCAG
The DNA here is from genome assembly GCA_034064705.1 of Bothrops alternatus. Classification (NCBI taxonomy): domain Eukaryota; kingdom Metazoa; phylum Chordata; class Lepidosauria; order Squamata; family Viperidae; genus Bothrops; species Bothrops alternatus. The sequence goes on from JARGCV010000248.1 coordinate 15,906,698, forward strand.
TGAAAGGGGAAATGGGCGAGCAACACCAAAAGTCATGTGTATGTATTTATTTCATTTTATTAAAAGTATCTTATATATGAATGTAAAAAGAATGTATGTTAACATCTCATAAATATCACGGTATATGTATCGGGGAGAGTTTGGAAAAATAAAAAATAAAAAAATTATTTTTAAAAAAAACCTTAAGCTGTACAATTTATTCTATGGCTGTTTAAACTGCTGATACAGAACTGGAGTCTCGCAGTGGCCCGTCATACAACAAAGAGGCAGACAGACACACCAACACTATTCCATTCTAAAGCACTTTTGACTATTCAAGCAGTTTGAAGAATCTCTCTCTCCAACCCCCCAAAAACACGTTCTTCCTTTGTCACGTTTTCTTCTTCTCTAGTGGCCTAGAATACCGCAGTAACAATAGGTTTCATTTTCCAATAGTTACGATTTTTAAAATAGAAATTTAATACAGAGTAAGTCCCACTGAACTCTGAGCTAATATGCACAAAGCAGTTGAATTGGCCAGTGAAAAGTCTTATTTTTATATTAGAGTAACATCTCATTTGCACTTTCCACCCAAATAAATTGACCAGTCTTTTAATGTTTAACAGTAAAAGTATTTAAAAGGCTTATCAGATAATTGGCTAGTTGTCTTGAATTGCACAGTTGGACTCATATTTTTACATACAGATTAATACTATGTGGTGATTGTAAATAACGTCATGCTTACCAAAGTACAAGCGGATAGCTTCAAGAAGTGCCATAAAGAACAGCAATACGAGATCAAGAGTCAAAAACCTATATGGATAAGTGAAAACCTGACCTGACAGTAAGTAAAATATAAAAGGGAGAGAAAAATCAAGTTAGTTTATATCATGTCGCCAAGTATCAGCACAACCATCTTTTAACGATCTTTTAAACTACTTACTTTTATAAATAATCATTAGAAGTGCTGCTAAAAAATAAAATATATAATAAATTCCATCTAAAAAGAAAAGGATCTGTAGGGGAACAGATGACAGCTAGCAGGTTCTGTCAAGGAAAATTATTTATTGTATTTTTTCATATTTTATCTATGTTGGATCACCACTGAGCGATTCCAAAGTTACGTTTCAGAATACTTCAAAACATTACGTTTCCTTTTAATCCAGCCATGATTTTGTTTCCTGCCTGCAATATGAAATTGTTTCAAGTAGAAACTGAATTGGGAACTTTCTGAATGAATGTTATGCGCTTGGTTACTGGGCATATACAGCAAACTGGTTCAGAACCCGCATTAAGCCACAATTTTCCTTAAGTATGATTTACTGAATAAATCATAATTAGCAATATTTGTGCAATACATTAATTTATAAACTATAGTTTACAATCACAATGACTGAGGTTAGAAAAGTTAAAACCAAATTAAACCAAATTAATCATATTGTGGTATCGTGAATAAGGTCAGAAAATCAGCTAATGGTCTATTTAGCTGTGCCACTGTAATCTATTTCAGGTTACTAACCCACATATAAGAGTCCACTAATTACGTACTCTATTAATAGCCAGTAAAATACCATTCTCTGATCCCATCTAGAGAAGTATTTCTTTAAGTTAACAGACATAGTCCTCCACTTCAAATCAGAATGCAAACTAGCAAGCTTGTCAGTGTAATTAAAGCTCTCCATCTTTATGAATGCCTGCTTCTTTGAAAAAATCTGCAATTTGCTATTGAAAATTATCTACATTTTCTTAGCAAGATAGATGATCGATACCAACGAGAGTACTGCTTTTATTTGCTCAGTTTACTTAGTCCCAGATCCTATTTTATGGCACTATCAAATTCATTCCTTGGTTTTCTAAGCACGGATGAGTATATTTTATAGTAACAGAGTGCAAATCTCCTCCCTTTCTATTGCTTATATTCCATTTGAATTCTGCTCTTCAGTTTCTATCTTTCATCTGTTATACCTGTTAAATTATATTTGATTTTCTGTACAAAATGGCTTCAAAATCTAAGGGACTGGTTTGGATAAAACTCAGCAGCACTTTTTCGTGCGGCTGCTGATAAAAACAGGATCGCCAACATGATCGCCAGTGTCAGATAATGGATATGGCAAAAGAAGAAGTACAAATTGTTCAAGCTCATCTTATTTACTTCTTACACTGTGAACATTAGTAGGTAGACAACGAGTGTCATGATCTTTATGAAATATTGCTCTGATTTTTCAGCAAGGCCCCATTTCAGCACTATTCTCACATTTCATAGTGCACAAGTCTATCTGGGATCCTCCAATTTCCAAACTTCCATGGGCTTCAGGTTAAAACCCTTTTAATAAAAAGTCTAGGATTCTTTATCTTACACTCTTTTTAACAGCCCTTGAGATATGCAGTTCCTCTCGTGCTAGAAGGCTACCGTATTGTAATTCAGAAGACAATACTAGAATTATATCATTTGCATAATCAGTAACTGACTTTTATTTTTAGTTCTCATTTATGAATTGGATAGATGGATAAGAATACTACTTGAGCCTCTTAGCTTTCCTTCTAAGAATTTTAGTCTGCATGTAATATAATTATGTATCCTTTGTCTCCACTTGTGTTAGCAGAAACAGATGCCTGTAAGGTGACTTGGTAAGTCTTAGAAGTTGTCATGTCACTAATTCTTGCTTGTAGCAAACAGAACAATTTCAGGAGAAATTTACTTTAACTCTTTAAGGTGAATCACCATCTACTCGAGGTGTATCACCATGTCACCTCGAGGATAGACTACTGCAATGCTCTCTACATGGGGCTACCCTTGAAGAGTGTTCGGAGACTACAATTAGTGCAAAATGCAGCTGCGCGAGCAATTGTGGGCCTGCCACGTTGACCAACTCTCCGCATGCTGCATTGGTTGCCTATTGGTCTCCGAGCGCAATTCAAAGTGTTGGTTATTACCTATAAAGCCCTTCATGGCATTGGACCAGGATACTTACGGGACCGTCTTCTGCCACATACTTCCCTTCGACCGGTGAGAACGCACAGGGTCGGCCTCCTCCGGGTCCCGGCAGCGAAACAATGTCGTCTGGCAGGTCCTAGGGGGAGGGCCTTCTCCGTTGTGGCGCCCACCCTCTGGAACCAATTGCTTCCCCCACTCTCCCGGCCTTCCGAAGGAATCTTAAAACTTATCTTTGCCGGCAGGCCTGGGGTTGACTGTGGACTGTTGAGTGAATGATGAATGTGTCTGAGGGTTTTATTCTTAATTGTTTTTTAGATTTGGATTTAGTTTTTTTGATAAATTGTTTTATTTATGTTGTAAGCCGTTCCGAGTCTTCGGAGAGGAGCGGCATATAAATTTAATTAAAATAAATAAATAAATAAATAAATAAATAAAAATACTGTGCCTTGTCTTTTTGTTTTGTTTGAGGATAGACAGGTGCATATGTAGGCGCATCCTTTCTATCCTCTAGGAATATGCTACACTAGCTTACTCTGTATTCTTCTATCTTAAATGTTTGGAACCATTTTTTATCTGCAAAGCCTTGAGATTTTTTTTTTCTGAACTTCAGATACATAGACAAGGAAGGCACTGCATGACCTGTATTATCTTTTGAGGGATTCCTCAAAAATGGGTAGCCCGATAAAATGTTGTTTTCTGACATTTTTGCTGTCTATCAGCAATTGAATTCACAGACCATCACACTTTTGATGCCTATATAGAATGTATTGGCTACTGGAATTATCCAGGTTCTGGGATTCAGCAGTTCTAGAAGCACTATTAAAATGGTATATTTTAATTAATTAAATGTAATTAATATTTCCCTTAGGCTCTTCCCAAGCAGATATACAAATGTTATCTCATCACCCTTTGTATGGGGTTTTACATAACTTCCATGCTTCTGGGGGAGGGGATGTTCTTTATTTTTACAACGTAACATCTTGTGTGGTATTTTCAGTTACACTGACTAGGAGACATAACGTGACATAGGTAGACCGATGTTACGGATGCTTGGAGGCAACTAAGTGTTTGGATGGAGAGGAACAGATTCGGGTTAAATCCCTAGAAGGATGGAGTGGCTATGGGTCTTAGTCTTCTGAATCTAGCGATTGTCCATTTATGAATTTGGATGCAATCATACACCACCACCCCCATACTGAGCCAGTACAAAATTTGGGTGGTTCTCCTAGATTTGCCGCTCCTACTTGAATAGCAGATGGAAATAGTGATCAGAACAGCCTTTGAACAATTGTATTTTTTCCTTCATGCATTATGTAGTCATGCACGTCCTTGTTACCTGACAGTTGGCTGCTGCAATTTGCTCTATGCAGGGCTGCCTTTCAAAAGCAACGAAAGCTTAAACAGGTTCAGCACACAGCTATCCAGATAGTTGGGGGAACATTTAAATTAATTCATATAACGCCTCTATTCTTTTTTGCTGCATTAACACTAGTCAGCTTCTGGGCACAATACAGTATGCTAGTTCAGAGTATTTCAGAGATTCTAGTATTTCAGCTAGTATTTCAGAGATTCTTCAAATCTCTTCATCTAGTAAGATCAAGAAGAGAAGACCTGAGGGCGTCATCGTCAACTGAGTTCAATTATTTGTAGTTTTTCTAATTTATAAATCTACAGTAGAATGTTAAATCTGGCAAACAGCCTTTTAAAAACAGCAAGTTAAATTGGTATGGTTTTTCTTACATTTGTGATAGTTTTGCACTGAAGAAATATTTGCAGTACTCTTGCAAGAACATGTAAATTGCTGAAAGCCAAACTTTTCTTGGAAGCCAACCACACCCACTTAGATTTGAAAGGATTTTGTGCATTATTGTTTGTTATGTAGATATTAATTTTGCTTCTATTTTACTTAAAGCATAATCCCTTTTCAATTGGAGATTTTAAAACCTACTGATAACACATGTATTCCAGTTTACAGAATGGATGAGGAATGAAGACGAAAATGAGATTGCAGTAGAAGAAATAGCTAAAGATTATATCTCAAATGCTTTTGGAGGGATTTTTTCTGCAAATTGCATCACTTGCAGCTGCCTCCTTTAAATATTATTAATCTATGTATTTCATTTCTTGGTTTCTCAGATACAAGTCAATCGTATCTTAATGCCTACATCAATAATAATATAGTCAATTTGCATACTATCTCCTTAAACATTCAGACTTTGGAAATAAAACTTATTAAAGGATAATGACATATAGCAACATTTTTCATATTTGTCAGTTTCTGAAGTGATCACATCAACAAGACCATCATGGAGTTCATGTGGATTGTAGTGGATCGTATCCCAAGGCTACTTGGGGAAGATCAGATGAACAGAAGATACGACAAGATATACCTAACAGTCTCCCTCATTTATATGTCAGAAACGTATCCACCATTATTCATTTTCCTAAAAGAAACTACCATAACTTCTAAGAAGATACCAACATTATCTGAAGCACATTTGAAAATCATTGGTATGATTAGTTAAAATTTATTTGGTTTTCGGGATAAAAGAAAAAGGATACAACAGATGATGATCTTCCTGTACACAAGACAAAAATAAAATTATTTCCAAAAGATAACCTTTAAGGTAGAAAAAATTACAAAAACTAGTGTGCAGAAATTCTTTTAGTTATTTTGAGAAGGAAATATTGTCCCACAATAATCAGCTATATAATTCAGAACATGGCACTTGTTTCAATGCTAAAGTACCCCATCACCCTTTGATACCGTAATACCTTAATTCAAAATTATTTAACAGAATTTTCTGCAGGTTTTTGGTTTAGAAGTCTAATCCTATATTATTAAATAAACTAATGAAACCATTAGGCAGCTTTATTTCTGGAATGAATTATTCAGATTTAAGTAGTTAAAATATAGTCCAAAATTCTGATCAGAAAAACAAGAAAAAATGAACTATGCAAAATAATAGGAACTTATGAATTTTAGGTTTATTTAAATCTCTTTAAGAACATGTTTGTATCTGTGCTAGGAGTCATGTTGGACTTATCCTTATTCATGCTTTATAGCAGTGGTTCTCAACTTGTAGGTCGCGACCCCTTTGGGGGTCGAACGACTGTTTCACAGGGGTCGCCTAAGACCAGGGCTTTTTTTCTCATAAAATGCTCAAAACCGCCTTCCGGCACCTTTTTTTGATGGATTTTTTTCAACTTTTCCATGAGCTGTGCTACACCCTCCATTCTATTGGCTTTCGAAAGCCAAAAGGAATTGTCCAGACCTGGTCATTAATGGCTGTCTCTGCCCTGCTGAGCGTGCCAAAAGACCCAGCCCGCAAACGTTGCACTTGCAAGTTGTCTGCAGCAAAGGCAAGTTTGCAGGAACTTTTCATCTCTCCCTGTTGAGCAACTAGGCCATCTCCTACTTGTAAGTAAAAGAGGACCAGGGGTGGGAGGTGGGGAGCAGCACTTAATTCTGCCCTGCCGAAAAAGCGGAGTCCATGTGCACTCCTGCCTCGTGCTCACCCGTGTCAGCCAGGCTCTCCAGGGTCGCGCTGCAGCTGGTGCTGTGGGAGCTGCGGGGCCCGCTCTACACGGGACTGCACGGGGTGAGTGGCGGGGTAGCTGCAGGCGGGGGTATGGGAGCGGGGGCAGCTGGTCCGAGCCGAGCTGGGTCTGGGCTGCTGCTGGCGCTGCCGTTGGGCTGCTCCACCGCTGCCGCCGGCAGTGGCTAAGTTGAGCTGTGGCGCCGAGCCAGTCCCCATGCCTCCTGGTGGCCCAGCTGCGCTCCGCCCCTGGCCGCCCTCCATGCCGGAGCTTTCCCCCGCACCACCTGGCCCACCACCCTCACCGTCAGAGGCCACCCCGGCCGGACCTCAACAACGGAGCTTCCCCCCGCGCCACCCTGCCCACCTCTCTCACCGTTGGAGGCCGCCTCGGCCCTCTGGCGCCCGGCGTGGCCCTGAGGCTGGCGGGCAGGAGCGGCTCCTTCCCGGCTTGCTGGGCTCCAGGCGGCGGGGAAGAGGGTGATGCCCGCATGTATGTTGGAGGCCAGCTGGACGTGCCGGGAGGGGAGAAGTGGCGCCTTCCGAGCGGGAGCTGGCACTCTGGCCGCACCCCTCTCGTGTGTGATGAGTTGGGGAAGGGTTTGGCGGTGAAGGGCTGTGCAGCGTGGAAAGGGGCTCCCATGATCCCACCGCTGCGATGGCGCTCAGGAGGCTGGAGGGGCGAGCAGGTCCTGGGGGGTTGGCTGGGAGAGCGCAAAAGGTGCCAGGATGAGAATGGGGGGCTCCAGACTACCATCCCCAGCAGCTCTAAAAAGCACTGGAAGAGTGGGGAATGCTGGGAGTTGCAGTTCATCACCATTTGGGAAAACATGACTCTCCAAAGATCCTTCCTTCCTTCCATCCATCTCCTTCCCTTCCCCTTCAATCTCTCTCCTTCCTTCCTTCCTTCCTTTCCCCTTCAATCTCCTTCCTTCCTTCCATCTCCATCCCTTCCCCTTCAATCTCTCTCCTTCCTTCCTCCTTCAATCTCCTTCCATCTCCAACTCCATCCCTTCCCCTTCAATCTCCCTCTTTCCTTCCTTCCCCCTTCAATCTTCTTCCTTCTCCATCTCCTTCCTTTCCCCTTCAATCTTCCTTCCTTTCCCCTTCAATCTCCTTCCTTCTCCATCTCCTTCCTTTCCCCTTCCATCTTCCTTCTTTCCTTCCATCTCCATCCCTTCCACTTCAATCTTTCTCCTTCCTTCCTTACTTCCTTTCCCCTTCAATCTCCTTCCTTCTCCATCTCCTCCCTTTCCCCTTCAATCTTCCTTCCTTCCTTCCATCTCCATCTCCATCCCTTCCACTTCAATCTTTTTCTCCTTCCTTCCTTCCTTCCCCTTTCCTCCCTCCCAATATTTTTGAGCAAGGAAGAGTAAGCTTCTCCAGCGAGTATTGCTATATTGTTTTTGTAATTCATCACTATGCTTTCATTATGTTCAATTCGTAACAATGAAAATACACCCTGCATATCAGATATTTACATTACGATTCCAAACAGTAGCAAAATTACAGTTATGAAGTAGCAACGAAAATAATTTTATGGTTGCGGGTCACCACAACATGAGGAACTGTATTAAGAGGTCGTGGCATTAGAAAGGTTGAGAACCACTGCTTTATAGGGAGTGCCAGAAACATGTGCAACCAGTTTCATTGCTTATTGAGAGTCTTCAGGTATGGATGGTCAGATATTATTCTAGGGGGTTCAAGCTATCTACAGGTAATCTTCGCCTTACAACCACAATTGAGCCCAAAATTTAAGTTGCTCAGTGAAACATTTGTTAAGTGAGTTTTGTCACATTTTACAACCAACCTTGCCACAGTTGTTAAGTGAATCACTGCAGTTGTTAAATTAGTAGTACGGTTGTTAAGTGAATCTGGCTTCCCCACTGACTTTGCTTGACAGAAGGACACAAAAGGTGATCCCATGTCCCTGAGACACTGCAACCATCATAAATATGAGTCCGTTGCCAAGCATCTGATCATGGAGATGCTGCAGTAGTCACAAGTGTGAAAAATGGTCATAAGTCACTTTTTTCAGTTCTGTTGTAACTTCGAACCATCACTAAATGAACTGTTGTAAGTCGAGGACTACCTGTATTGGGAACTGAACTTAGTCTATTACAGCGGTCCCCAATCTTTGCGGCCTCGCGTGCGTGCTCTGGCCAGCCACTCACATGGCCCAATACCAAATAGGCCACAGCCTGGTAATGGGCCACAGCCCAGGGGGTTGGGGACCCCTAGTCTATTACACTGATGACTATAAAGAATGCATTAGCTTTAGGAATTATCGCAGTCCTCTCATCCAGCGATTACAGGGATATCTAGATGTGCTATCAGACAGGTATATACAGTTCCCTTTCCCTCCAGAACAGAAAAATACAAATGTTGTCTTTATGTCATGACCCCCATATATAAGTTTTTACATGATCTCTTTTTTACATAACTCTTTTCAACGGGGACAGAATTTCTCTATTTTTTACAGTGTATATCCAGTGTGGTATTTTTCCCTGTAGATATATATACATAATGTAATATAGCATCTGCATCTTTCTACTCAGAGCTGAAGGGAAGGTAGACTACGTAATTTACAACTCTTGAGAGCTTTATTCAAATGTAATTCAATTTCATAGAGCAGGGCTTTTCAACCTTTTCATTGTACCATTGTACCACTTTTAGGATATGGCAACATCCGAGTTCCACCAGTCGCCTAGCAAGGTGCCAAAAACGTGATGACCAAAAAAAAAGGAAAAAAGTGATAAAGTACAGGTAGTCCTCGACTTACAACAGTTCGCTTAGTGACTGTTCGAAGTTACAATGGCACTGAAAAAGTGCCCAAGGCACAGCCGAGCAAGACACCTGCCTGCCCGCCCAGCGGCACTTCCTCCTGTCCGAGGTTTTCATTGTTGTGATCATTTCTGTTGAGGATTGGCAGCAGGGGTGGGGTGGGGGTGTTTGGTTTTTATTCCCCCCCCCTGTTTACTGGGTGGTTGCAGCAGGTTTTGGTCACTTCAACTGACCCTGGGACTGTGACCATCATAAATATGAATCAGTTGCCAAGCATCTGAATGTAAATCACAAGACCTTGGAGATGCTGCAACATTCCAGCTGACTGGTGCTTCTTCAGGGCTCAGCAGAAGCACCAGGATCAGTGCCGAGCTCCAGCTGGAGCCTGGCGCTGATCCTGGCGCTTCCACTGAGCCCTGACAGCCCGGCAGCTCCAGCTATCTCTCGTTCAGGCTTGTGCAGTGCTGCCACTGGTTCAGCTCATTCCCCTCCCCCGCTACCACTTTTCTAGGATGGTCGGGTACCACCTGCCAGGTGCCAATGTACGACAGGTGGTACCCGTACGACTGGTTGAAAAGCCCTGTCATAGAATACCTTAATTTCCCTCTAGTGAAATAATCATGAAATGTTGTTTTTTTGGTTTGCTAATAATTTCAGCCCAAGTGCAAGTTTAAAGTGAAATTTTCACTTTTTGGTGGTTAACACTGATAGTTTATTAGCAGTTAGTTAAAAGTGATAGCCAATCAGTATTGAATTAGAGAAACGTAAGAGCATAGATTGGAAGAGGACATGACCTCCAATTCCTTCCCCAGTACAGGAATCCAAATGGAAGCATCTCTGCAGAATAATTTTCTAACATCTATTACACAGGTGTCAAACTCGAGCGCGTCACATGATGTATTGTGACATATTGTGACATTTTTTGCCTTTGCGGAGCTGGGGTGGGCGTGGCCTGTGCATGACGCATCTGGCCTGCAGGCCACCAGTTTGACACCCCTGGTCTATTAGAATAAAAATAAAAGATAAGCCTTTCTAACTCCACTATTGTCAAAGTGCCCTTATTCTCAGAACTTCTTTTTCCCTCCTCTAATATTCATTTGCAATTTGCCTTTTTCTAAAATCCATTATTCAGCATTCTGCCCTCTGGAATGAAAGAAAATAGGTGTTGATGATAGTACATGATATCTTTTCAGGTATTTGAAAGAACTACAACATTGTTCAGCTATCTTTTCTCAAGGCCAGACTTCCCCAGCACTTTGATTCTTGTCCTAAGATTTAGTTTCTAGTTCTGTTTGTCCTTGTTACTCTTTTTGAACCTGCTCCAAGTTCTCTATATTCTTCTTAAAACTAGATTTCAATATACAAGATGGGATTTGACTAAAGTGGAATAATGAGCTTCTGTAAAATATTAAAGCCCACAATATACTAGAAAATGGATATTTAAGCATTTGACAAATATTCTCTCCAGATGACAGTATCATTGCCTTTCGGTTGCCTTCCATTGAAGATAACATCTTTGTTAGATCACAGGAAATCTGTCATTAGCATAGTATAGCATTGTACAGTATTGTAGTCATACTGGAAGAAAACAAATCTTCATAAATATGGCACCTCAAGAATCTGAATGAAAAGTAGGATATAAATTAAAAGCATATATGAATATTATTAACTATAGTTCAACTAATGCTGAATTACTTAGGGCATGAGTCAGTGATTACAGGGACTGATAATTCCATCCCTAAGCAGCATGGTCCTTATGTGTGATGCCATGTGATTGTGCCTTTCAACTTCCTGCCTGCTTTCCTATTGTTTGCTTGTCAGAAGCTACTAGTGAAGGTCATAAGGCAATCACATAACCGAGCAGCGGGCAGGGCTCTGCAACAGCCTCAATTTTGAAGACCGGTTGTAAGTCTCAGTTTTCAGCACCATCGTAAATTCCAACAGTCACCAAATGGTCAGTGAGTGAGAACCACGTATAATTTCCATAGATGACACTGTCACAATGCCACAGAAATAAACCAGGCAGCTAATCTGTGCCTGGACTGTTACATGACTGTATTCTCCACGAGGAATTCCCCTTCGTCGCTTCCTAGTCTACGAATAGTTAGTTACCTATAGCAACTACAAAGACCGATATGGTGGGACGCCGTTCAATCCTGCAATATCAGCTTCCCACCACTCGTTTTTATTTATCATTGCACGGATAATTACTAATTAGCATTTTTAAAAAAGACAATAAAGGTTATCTTATTGACTTAGAAGCAACTTCTCTTTAACGCAGCAAAACGTGCTTGAAAGCCAACTAGACAACTGTTTCACTGTTGCGAAGGTAACCCATTTGCAACCAAGTTAGACTGCAACCCAATGACCAACAAGATATCGCCAACGGCATCCAGGATTCCTCCAAGCCTCCCTTTTTCTCGTCTTAACTCGGTTCTCAAAACTTGAAGCAATGTTTTGAATCAAAGCAACTCCGCTCACCTTGCCTGACGGCCGCCATACTCTCTCACCCCCCCGCCACCCTCAATCCTTCCCCTCCCCAATTCCTCCAGCATCCCGACAACCCTTGCGCAGTCTCCTAAGGGCTCCATGGGCGGATTGCCGTTCGGCGTGTTTCGCGCAAGCGGAACTCCACGATCGCCTTTATTGTTCGCCTCCTCGGAGATATTCGGGCCCCCTCGGACACCGCCGGTGGGTCCGGATTGTGAGAGGGAGGATTCACGAAGCTTTCGCTCTTCTTCGGACCTTTGCTTCCCATCTCGGTTCGGTCATAGCCGGAAAGACTCGGGCCTCTTCGGCAACAGCCGTAGCTCGACAAGTAACCGCCACCTATTCGGGTACTTTCGCGAGCTTCCGATCCCGCTCTAGCCGCCTCAACATGAACTTTCGGTAGATCGGGAGAAGTCGGCTCCGATCGGGATCCCTCGGATGAGACCGAAGCGGGTTTCAGGACGGGTTCGGGAATACCCGTCATCGACGATACTCGGATAAGATCGGAAGCGGCTTTGGGTCGTTCGTTTCCCTATTCGGGATTCTTAAAGAGGAGATCGGGCGAGATCGGAGAACAATTTTCATTCGGAGGAATTCGGCTAACTTCGCGGGATAACTCCCCCCCCCCACTAAGTGTCTTCGGATGGAGGACTCGGACTCGGCCGCGAAGCAACTAGGTTTAGCCGAAGCGGCGGCGGTAGCTGCCGCTGCTGCCGTGGCTGCAGCAGCGGCAGCTGCCGCTGCCGCAGAAGAATCCGAGCAGCAGCACGAACATCGAGGACAGGTGCCCTGTTCGGAGGCGGAGCCACAAGAGGAAGAGGAGGTGACGGCTGTCACCGTAATGGCGGCAGATGCCGAACACATTGAGATGGGAGCCGAATCCCTGCCGAGTGCGGATGAGGCTGCTGCAGCAGCTGCCTTTGCAGGTCGGCGCGCATGCGTACAAGCACGCCACCCACCAGTCATTGAGCCCGGGTCGTGACTAGGTCGTGTGGTGATCGTTCGCTTGTGTGAATGGTCCATCACGCGAGTGCTACTTTCAAGCGTCTTTCCTTTACTGGAAACGTTTGGATGTTCTTGACTTACCTCTAGTATCCCATCAGGAGGATATATACATACATACATGTGTGCATCATCCATAACGTCAAGAAAGCGCAGAAAGTGTCACCTTCTCCTCTGCATTACTTTAGTTGTGCCGTTTCTTATCCCTGACAGAGGACTGTGATGTGATCATGCTCGATGGTCAGACAGGCAGAAATCTAGCATTTCTCCGTCATAGTGTCTTTCATCAGAGCAGCATGTCCTGTTGATTTTTTTGATATCTACATCTGAGTTAGAAATTTCGTTGTGGTTTTTGATGGGAAAAAAACCAATTCCTGTAGCTTTGCCCATTTGTATTTTAAGATGTAGTAACAAAAGATATTGACTGATTAAAATTTCTAAGAGGGATGACAGACAGATTAAATACAATACACTGAAACCTTACCCAATAATTATTGAACTCTACAAAAATCAGCTAAAATAAGATTGTCAGATTATAAACGGGCACAGATTCCTTTTCTCCCTTAACATTTGGCTATCTTGCACATAATCCTTGAGAGCTCTGTTAAAGTCAGTATTTATATAAATACTGGAAATCAATAGATAGATAATAAAAATTGTACCCTCAGAAAATCAGTATGAAGATATTCTATACATATCTTATTTGACAGAACATGTGCATATTTGCTTCTTGGATTTTGGTAGTTCTGAAGGAAGATATCACAGCAAATATTATTTGGATCATGTTTTACAGAAGTAACCACAGTAACAGTAGCCAATGTGGGTGCCTCTGCAGACAATGTATTCACTACCTCTGTGGCAAATGCAGCATCAATATCAGGACATGTATTGGTAAGATCAGGTTTACTTAATCTTACAATATTTAGCTTTGCATATTCAGTATTTCCTTTGTGGTAGAAAATATCTATTGTAAATGTGTGTTGTAGCTATGAAGGTTCATTATGTGATCAAATTGCACAGATTTGTATTAGCAAGGTTTGTATTGGGGATGAGCAGAATAAATATGACCGGATTTGCACAACACAGTAGGCTATCAGTTACTTAGATTGGCTAGCTTGCAATTCAGTGTATTGTATAAATCCAGGTAAATATTTAATTTAGTTCATCACAGTTAAACAGGGATTAACATCTTGTGATATTTTATTCTTTATTGTTGTTCACTCATAAAGAAATTCTTTCACTCTACATAGGGTTACCCTTGAAAATTATCCAGAAGCTAAGCTTGTATACAGTGCAGCGGCATGAGCAATTTTGGGCACTCCTAGAGTTGTGCATGTAACATCTCTGCTGTGTGAGTGGCATTGGATGCTAGTTTGCTTCTGGGTCCAATTCAAGATATTGGTTATCACTTTTAAAACTCTTCATGGCATGGGACCATGTTACCTAAGGAACAGTCTTATCCCTATTTTATTGACCCGTCCCACCCATTTAGGCAGGGATAGTATGTTGCCTACCCCATCAATCAATTTCTGCTGATGGGGTCTAGGAAGAGAACCTTCTCTGTAGTTGCCCTTTCCCTGCAGGTGAGGTGGGCCCTGCTCTCTCTGCCTTCCAGAAGAGCGTCAAAACCTGGCTCCACCAACTGGCATGGGATTCTAACAGTGGCATGCAACTTGGGGATGGCTGGTGGCTTGAAGGGTCATTGCTCCCTCTGCCCTTTTAATTTTTCTGCTACAGTATTTACTTGTTTATTGTTTTTAATTTTGTTCTAATTCTGTTTTTTTAACTATGTTGTTTTATATTGTTGTATAGTTTCATTTGTAAACCATCCAGAGTCATGCAGGTGAGATGGGCAGTGTAGAAATTTGATTGATTGATTGATTAAATAAATAAATAAATACCGGCTCTCCAGTTAAATGGGGCCAAATTTCAGCTGTGTCCCTTAGAAGAGAGCTGCACCTAATTGCTAATAAATGCATAAAACGGGTCTTCAAACTTGGCCCTTTTATGACTTGTGAACTTCAACTCCCAGAATTCCTCAGCCAGGCCCCTGGTATAAAATCTCCTTAATGTTAATTGAAAGATAAAAAGGACAAGTATAGAAAGTGGAAAGAGGGACACATAACTAAGTCAGAATACCAGCAAATAGCCCGAGCCTGCAAAGACGAAGTGAGGAAAGCTAAGGCTCAAAATGAACTAAGGCTTGCAACCAAAGTCAAAAATAACAAAAAAAGCTTCTTTCAACATGTAAAGAACAAGAAAAAAGTGAAGGAAACAATTGGTCCATTAGTGGGTGAAAGTGGCAAGAAGGTGACAAACAACGGAGAAAGCAGAACTATTTCACTCCTTTTTTGCATCTGTCTTTACACAAAGGGAAAAAACAGACCAACCTATCAAAAATAGTACCATAAAAAACAAAATAGAAGTACAAGTTAAGATAGGCAAGAAAATGGTAAGTGAACACCTGTCCAGCCTAGACGAGTTCAAATCACCAGGACCAGATGCATTACATCCCAAGGTTCTTAAGGAACTGGCAGATGTGATCTCAGAACCACTAACTATATTTTTCAAAGATCCTGGAGCACTGGGGAACTACCAGAGGACTGGAAAAAAGCTGATGTAGTTCCCATCTTCAAAAAAGGGGGGAAAAAGGACCCAGGAAATTACAGACCTATCAGCCTGACCTCAATACCTGGGAAGATTCTGGAAAAGATAATCAAACAACGAATCAGCGAACACCTAGAGGCAAACAAAGTCATTACTAAAAGCCAACACGGGTTTGTCAAAAACAGATCGTGCCAGACAAATCTTATTGCATTCTTTGACCAAGTGACAAAATTAGTGGACCAGAGGAAAGCTGTGGATATAATTTACTTAAGACTTCAGTAAGGCATTTGACAAAGTAGACCACAACCTACTACTTGATAAGATAGAAAAATGCGGGTTAGACAGCATCACCACCAGATGGATCCGTAGCTGGCTGACCGGCCGTACTCAGCGTGTGGTCCTCAATGGAACTGCATCTACATGGAGGGAAGTGTGTAGTGGGGTGCCCCAGGGCTCTGTTCTGAGCCCAGTGCTCTTCAACATCTTCATCAACGATCTGGATGAGGGGATAGATGGGGAACTCATCAAATTTGCAGACGACACCAAGCTGGCAGGAATAGCCAACACTCCAGAAGACAGGCTTAGGATACAGGAGGATCTGGACAGACTTGAACACTGGGCGCTATCTAACAAAATGAAATTCAATGGTGAAAAAAGTAAAGTTCTACATTTAGGCAAGAAAAACCAAATGTACAGGTACAATATAGGGGGTACCTTGCTCAATAGTAGTAACTGTGAGAGGGATCTCGGAGTCCTAGTGGACAATCACTTAAATATGAGCCAGTAGTGTGCTGCAGCTGCCAAAAAAGCCAACACAGTGCTAGGCTGCATTAACAGAGGGATAGAATCAAGATCACGTGAAGTGTTAATACCACTTTACAATGCCTTGTTAAGGCCACACTTGGAATACTGCATCCAGTTTTGGTCACCACAATGTAAAAAAGATGTTGAGACAATAGAAAGAGTACAGAGAAGAGCAACGAAGATGATTAGGGGACTGGAGGCTAAAACATATAAGGAACGGTTGCTGGAATTGGGTATGTCTAGTTTAACAAAGAGAAGGACGAGGGGGGACGTGATAGCAGTGTTCCAATATCTCAGGGGCTGCCACAAAGAAGAGGGAGTCAAGCTATTTTCCAAAGCGCCTGAAGACAGGACAAGAAGCAACGGGTGGAAACTAACCAAAGAGAGAAGCAATCTAGAACTAAGGAGAAACTTCCTGACAGTTAGAACAATTAACCAGTGGAACAACCTGCCTCCAGAAGCGGTGAATGCTCCAACACTGGAAGTTTTTAAGAAGAAACTGGACAGCCATTTGTCCAAAATGGTATAGGGTTACCTGCCTGAGCAGAGGGTTGGACCTGATGACCTCCAAGGTCCCTTCCAACTTTATCATCATCCTTATCCTCATCCTCATCTTCTTCTTCTTCTTCATCATCATCATCATCATCATCATCATCATCATTATTATTATTATTATTATTATTATTATTATTATTATTATGTTATAATACTTGTGGTACATCTGGTTCTGCTGGTACTATTAGCTTCATTGTGTCCCTTTCCTCTGGCTAACACAGAACAAAATGTTAGTTAACGCAGAGGTTGTATTTTGTACTGTCAGGGTCTAGATTACTAAATCTCCCGAGGCAAGGAGGTTTTATACTGATTCAGTATAAAATGCCATAGGCGTGACTAAAATAATGATAATAAATAGAGCTTGCAATGGCTGTTCTATTTCAGTGTGACTCAGCCTTCGCTACATAATGTAATGAATATCTTCAGACTTTAAATGAGTTCAAGGCATCAAAACCATATATATATCAGTTTTGATTAAACTCATGTCTGTTGTCTCTGAGAAATGCTATAAAACTGGTGAAGTGCCAGTTGACTGGAGAAAGGCAATTATCTATTTTCAAAAGGGGAATAAAAGGAAGACAGAACTACACACCAGTCAGTCTGGCATTTACCGGTAGTACCTGGGAAGATTCGAAAGTGACCCATAATGCAACCAATCTATAAGCATTTTGAAAACAATGAATATTCGAAGTCAGCTTGGCTTTATGAACAAATCTTGCCAGAGTAACCTTATTTCATTTTTTATCAGAAAATGTATTTAATAGATAACGGGAGTATTGGAAATGTATCTAAACTTGAGAAAAGTATTTATGTGATATTGTAAGTTTAGATTAATTAATATGTCTAAAGTGTATTTGCAGTTGCCCTGATAACTATACCCAGACAGTGCTCCTTAATGGTTCCTTATAAAATTGAAGTAATACATCAAACAGGGTGCTTTAGCTATTAATCATATGCCCAATATTCTTTTTTTTTTTTAATCAAGGAAGGAAAAAACAGAGTCATAGTCTCCATACATTTGGATGTGGAAGACAGGGATTTGACTGTTCCTTTTACACTCTTCAGTATATGCAACTTGATATTTCCATGGGAATATTTTAGGAATCCTTACATATTAAGAAACATAAAAATCTAATCCTTTCAATAAGTTATACTAGCTAAAGGTTTTTTTTTTAATTTCTTTTACAGTCTGGAAGAACAGCTCTTCAGATTGGGGACAGCTTAAATACTGAAAAGGCTACTCTGATTGTGGTTCACACAGATGGCACCATTGTGGAGAGTGCAGGTCTGAAGGGGCCATCTGCACCTCTTACTACAGGTAAAATGTGAGCTGGGGGAACCTTTTTTAAAATGTCATATAGTAATACAGTATAAATTTATAACAGGTTTTCTTTTTCAACACTTCATAAGCAAGCTAATATTTAGTTAGCAGAATGTCTTGTTTTTCATTCCATCCCTTCTCCAAGTTGCTTGTGTGGGAAAGGAGGGTCCTGTAATCCAATGACCTACAGCAGCCAAGATAGCCAAACTACATCTAATACCTATGAGAAGCTAGTCATTTTTTTATAATTCTAAAATTCTATAGTAAAAGTTAATACTTCAAATTTAACTCAACCCTTAGTCTGTTTATAACTTTCTCAAATCAAAATCTTGTTTAGCTTTTTGCTGTTTATTTCAAATTCTTTAAGCTCTTAAGCTTGTAATTAATTTTTCTTTTGTTCAGAATGCATGCTAAACTTAGCTGGCAACTTTTCAGTTTTGTTGTTTTGAAGATCTCTTATAGCTTTAAGAAGATTAATAGGCAATTTCTGAAAGTGATTAGAAAATAAAGCTGGCAAACTTAGTGTCCTTTAAAAGGTTATGTCACAGTTGCAAACAATCTCTGAGGGAGGTGGGTGGTTAAGAAATATAAAAATATAAATGAAAAACATGGATAAAAACAGGATTGACAAAATGATTGCCAACATCCGATAACAGATATGGCACAACAACAACAAGAAGAATATATCTCCTGGCACTCAAACCCCCAGAAGACCACATTCCTGTGATCTCCTCATGAGAATCAACTATCTGGACTGATCAGTATTTTCTGCCTTTTATGGAGCCATTAAGACACAAAAACATCTTACTTATTCATTAGCTATTGCAGTGTAGAGGGATAAGCAAACTCAGGCCAGTTTGTATACTATATAAGCACTGCATTTCAGTCACTGTCCCCCTCTTCTGGAATAGTATCTCTCTGACATGCAATCCACCCCCTCCCTCCTGGTCTTTAGGAATTTGATGATAACACGGCTGTTTTGTCAAGCCAGGGAGGCTGGATTATTATGACAATCCCTCCAGATGAGATGGATTATTTTGTTGTTTATTTTGAATACATCTCCCACTTTTATGTAATTGTAATATATAGTGTTGTTTTTAATTTGTTTTATATTTATTTTTAATCCCAATTACATACTGGGAAATTGTAAGCTGCTCAGGTTGGTTAATTGGAGTAGTCCATAAGCCCTGTAAGTAAATAAATAAAGACGTAAGCATCCTGTGTTGCTTCAGTAATAGCTGAGATATGGAGATGACATGGAATTTACAAGATACAGTTATTTCCTGTATCAGTGCTATTGTCTCCTGAGAGGAATAAGAAAAGTATGGCACGTAACGACAATGAAAATCCTTTCTACGTGGATTCCATATTTCAAAAATTAGAGGGGATTTAATATTCATTTTTCTTCTTTTAACTATTGAAAGAATGAATTGTTCCCTTTTTTTAAATTGACTCCCTATCATTTTGAGGATCACGGTTTTGGCTTTCTAAAGGAAATGCAGGAATGGAAACTGTATGTTAAGACTTTGTTACCTTCCCTTTAATTTGAAGGATCTCAGTCCCCCCCTACTCAATTAACATCTGGTCAAGAAAAAGGTGGGACAAAATATAACTGGGACCCTTCAGTGTATGATAATGAACTGCCTGTGCGATGTCGAAATATCAGCGGGATATTGTACAAAAATCGACTTGGTTCAGGTGAGGAATTTCATTCTATATTTTTCTGATCCATGCCTTAGAGTTATGACAGAGTCTGTTTTTAATTTGATAGCAATGCAAATGTGGAATATAACTTAAGGAGAATTCCCGCCTATATTCACTGTTCTCCTGTCCTCCAGAATTCCATCCAGATAACACCTTGGTCTGTTCTGAGAGTGAAGGGAGGAAATATTCTCTTGGATACAAGTCATTGCATGCCTCATGCTATCTAAATGATAGCTATTTGCCCACTTTTCAGTATGATATGATACCTGTTCCGTATCAAATTCATTCCAAACCATTAACATTGTTAGCCATTAAAAGTGGATGAATTGCCCAGAAGAAATTCTTCCCTAGACTTCATGTAATTCACCTCAGTATTGTGGTTAGCTGTGAATGGGAAGAGAAGGAAAATGGACACTTGCATTGTGATGAAAGTGAATGCTCCCTTTTGTGAAACCATTAAGAGTGTTTATATTGGGAAAGCATTTTTTTTTAGTGGGAAGGGAACTATTAGTCTGCAGTTTGCGGGGAAAGCTTTTTGCAGATTTGGGTAAAACATTTGTGTAAAACAATTATTAAGCAGGAGTTGTTTCTTTGTTTTATCCTGTACTAGGTGGTCGAGGTCGCTGTATTAAGCAAGGGGACAATTGGTACAGCCCCACTGAATTTGAAGCTATGGCTGGAAGGGCCAGTAGCAAAGACTGGAAAAGAAGCATTCGTTATGCTGGGAGGCCAATACAGTGCCTTATTCATGTGAGATTACTTAGCATCTTTTTCTTCCTACTGTCATATGTGCCAAAATAAATACTACTGAATTCAGTGGGATTGATTCCTAAATGAATACACATGGATTATGACCTTTGAAAAGAGTTTCATCATGTGCTGTATTTGTACTTATGTTTATACCAGGGGTCCCCAACCCCTGGTCTGTGGACCAGTACTGGGCTGCAGCATGCTAGCAACTGGTCCGCACAAACAAGGAAAGCCCCATCCACAGGATGCAGGCATGCCCCCTCTGGTCCGCGGAAAAACCTTTCTCCATGGTGCCCAAAAGGTTGGGGACCTCTGGTTTATACAACATATTTCTTGAAAATGGAGAAGACCTCCAGCAAGGTCTTACTTGGGATAAAAATGACCAGAAAATATATGTGGGGGAAACAGTAAAAAAACTTTTGTAAGACACCCTTTGTGCATATCTGGCATGTTAATCCCTTACTGGGTAAGCACAGGAAAAGAGAAGAAATGAATAAGCAATATATTGAAAGTGGGAGATGAGAGAAAAGAAAAGAAAATCTAATTAGTTTCTGGTAGTAGTGACCTTTCAGTGTTCTTTTCACCACACAGTCGTATTTCATGACATCATTTCATAAATTCCCTGTACTTTAGACAGGTCCCTATTTGCATTATTTGTGGTTCTTCAGCATCTGGAAAGTGTATGCTGTAACGAAGCATGACAGTGGTGGACTCAGAGGTGAGGGGACAAGACCACAGGATAGGATACTAGATTGGTTGGCATACTTTAAAGCAGTGTGACAACCAAGCTCTCAATGCTTGGAGAACTAGGAAGGGCTTCCTTGTTGTATTAATGCTGGATGGGTGTCAGTTTTTCCAACCTAAGATTGCTCTTTTCCGGTTCTAATATTTTAATTAAAGCTTGTTATAAGATAAAATATAAACTGAAACAAAAGTCAGGAGAGAGGAAGAAGGAAAAGAAAGAAGAGAGCTTCAAAGAGAAAGGAAACAAAAGTAGTGACTTTCAACTTTTTTCAATGCAGTACAATACATAAAAGTTACAGCGTTAACTTTTTGCTTTACACTTCAAATCATTTCTATGACAACAAAGTCAGTCGGGTCATCAAAACCTAAGCTCAACTTTTCATTGTCCAGAAGCAATTTCCAAGTAGCAACAAAACAACATAGATTCTTCTCTTTCATTAAAACTTTTGCCATCTCCACCAACTTTATCATCTTTACTATCCATTCTTCCGTGATGGGAATTAGTGTGTCTTGCCATCCTTGTGCATATAAGATTCCTAATACTGCTCTTTTCCATCAATTCAGGATGGAATACTAAATCCCCATGCAGCCTCATGCACTTGCGCTGCGTGTTGTGATGACATGAGTCTGGTGAGTCTACAGCTGCTGCTTGGATTACTTGATGATGGGCTGAACTACTAGGTGCTGGTTGTCACACAGAGATGATTTATAAATACTTTGGGCTGAAAGGTCCTTTGCTGGACAGGGAAAGGCAGCAAGGATACAAATGGGTCCTATCACCGTTTCCGATTGATATCCTCTAATTATTGCAGTAGCAGGCTTTTAGGTAAAACAAATTATTACCGGGTTTTACTCAGTTTTGGTAGAAGATTATTAACAATAAACATCCACTTTTGTTTTAAAAATATATTTAAAATCTGTGGAGTTTACCTAAACGTTTGTGGTATAATGAGAGGCATTCAGAAATGAGCATTCCCTATGAGAACTTCCCTCCTCTTGAACTGTTTACTTTCCTACCCAACTCCCCAACAAGCCTCTCCATGAGATTGGCTCCTTCCCTTACTACATTTTGGAATTTATTGGAAATCTGGTTACTCTGCAGAGCCTTTGGGGACTCGGGAGTAAAACAAAATTACCTTTGGAGTAGGAAGAGAGATTGTTGCAATGGGTACTGGGAGGTCTGTTATAATTCTGTTATTGAACAGGGGATTTTCTCTGCTTATGTTATTTTGTGATTAGATGGATTAGATTTATTTATTAGCCTTTTAAGCATCCCAATAATCAATGTGTAGTCAGTTTATAATAAAAAAAGCACAGTTCGAATTTAAACTTATCAAGTGAATCAAACAAACAATCAAAATAAATGCACCCATGAACCAGGCAGCAGCAAAGCAGTTATCAAAGCTAAAACTATATGATTTAAATTGCAGTCTAAAGATCCTGGAAAAATTGAAAAAAAAAAGGGGGGGGGCTTCATTTGGCACCGAAATGAGGTCACTGTGGGTGCCACTTGAGCCTCTCTGGGAACGACGTTCCAAACAGGGAAAGGCTCTCTCCCTTGTAGAAACTCCATCTCACCCCATCATTACTGGACAGTTTTTTTCTGACTGAAGTGGCATAGAAGTGCTAGCAATAAATAAATAAATATTTGGCATGATTTTTTTGGTCATTATTGTGAAGGTTACTAGGTATAGGCAGGAAGGAATCTCAAGAGAAAGTTGGCTCCACTGTCTCTTAAAAGGAAAAAGTTACCCTTTCAGCAAAGCCTACATCTTCCCCATCCAGATGTATTCCAAATCTGCTGAACTGTATTTCTTGTCAATTGTAACCAGTCAGTGTATAGCATTTTATATTATATTGAACTGCGGTAGCTATCAGACCCAGAGTAAGCAGTGTGGGAAATTGTAGTCCACCACACAAGGATCGTTGACACTTGAAAGCAGCTCGTTGGCAAAAAGTCAGAGTTGGTACATGAAAAACTGGTTGTCATGGTTCCGACAGATGAAACTCTTCAAAGAACTTCGAGGCATTGTTTACCTTAAAGAATCTTTATTTTGAGTAGAATAGCATCGGCACTGATATAATCAAAGCCAAAAACTAAATTTCCCTCCCCTGAGCACATAGTATCAAAGCAAAATTCCCTCCTCCAATTAACAGTCATAAATCACATTCCCCGGTTAGCTTGAAGTGCTGGCTTCCTCTCCCTTTCTCCAGCCCGCCAATTCCTTATCAGCTCTGGTTACAATAACCTTGTTTCTCACGCTGGGTCCAGTGTTATGTCTAGCTGGACTCTCGTTCACATTCCCCCTCCCAGCATCATCTAATTCTAAAAATAAAAGGTAAAAGATGGCTACATTTCCATCTGTTGTCAATGCAAAAACATCCAATGTTACCAGTGTTGACACTGGTCTTAGAGAAATATTGGGGCCTTCAAATTCTCAGATTTCACTCACATTGTGATCCTTTAAAGAATGTGTCATCTAACATGAAATGAAAATAATCTGGAGTACGTTATCAGAGCTGTCCTTTTATTTGAATTAAAAAATAGCATATTATTTGAATTGAAATGTTCAATATGTTATTCAATACATTATTCAACAATGTTCAATGTATTGAATATTATTGAAGTTTCTCGTGCACGACAGCAGTAGCAACTGAGCACTGAGCTGTCTGATAATATTATTTATAATGAAAGGATTTCATATTTATCAGAATTGTGGATGTAAGATAGGGCTGAGTGGCTTTGGACTGGGATGCTTTGTCTGCAATATAGAAATCTTTTAGATCCTGTGTTCAGTTCATTGGGTCAAGAAATCAGTTTTCTTTGGTGAAGCAATCTATACAAGGTTTAGGTTATATCCACTAGCAAAAAACAAACAAACATTAGTTCTATCTCCAGAAAGAATTACTGCCATATTCTGACGTTGGTTGCTTTCTTTTTATCAGAGTGGTCCTGTAAGACTGTTTGTCCCCTATAAAAGAAGAAAAAAAGAGAATGAATTGCCTACAACTCCAGTGAAGAAGGATTCCCCCAAAAACATCACCCTGCTTCCTGGAACCGCTGCCACCACATGTAAGGGTTCCATGCGATATTCACAGATGAATCCCAACTGTCATTTAACATTTAGCATTGTTTTTAAAATGACAAAAATTTCCGTTTCAAAAACTGATATGAAGGTCCTGAGGTTTTGCTTGAGAACTAATACGGGAAATCAGAAGTTGCCGTCAAGCTTTACATTTTTATTCAGCTGAACAAAGAACGGGCTTCTCTACAAAGAGACAAAAGCCCCAAATATCAGAAAAGCCTTATTTTTATACCTACTTTGATTACATAAGCAATTCACTCAGCAAAGCTGACACACATAAGATAAAGACTTCGCCTTTTAAGGCTGGCACACTACAGATGAAGAAAGCAGTAGTAGCTAGTATGTTCCCTTATGGGTGTTTCCCTCCCCCCGCCCGAGACACCATATGTTCACTGTTGGGTGGTTTGGGTGTGTCCCCAAGACACCAGCTGTTACCGGGTGGGTTAGAATATTGGGTATTTCCTTTACTGTCCTTTCATGACCCTCCATTCATGGGCCTGCAAATGGCCAGAGAGAGCTAGGCCATCTGCACGTATTCACAATTGATACTGTCCCCTAAGTCCTGGTCATCAAAACAATTAAATATTCGGTGATCACTTTGTAAGAAAAAGCCTTTCCTCCTTTTCATCTTTGTCATTTTAGTATAAATTGCAAACCATCTTAAGTTTCCCTTTTGGTACCCTTAATCCTTGTTTGGTCTTTATTTACTAACTGGTGGTTATAATTGGAGTAATAACATCAAGAAAATATTTGCAAATGTTACTTAAAGTCTTATCCTCTGTATTTAATTTTAAGGTTTGCTTTCCATCTTAATCAAATGTGTCCTTTTTCGCCCTGAGCTGTCTTTTCGGTCTGTTGAACTGGGAAGCTTTTAGCCTTATTAATTTGGCCTGTTCTGTTTCTTTCACTAAGGGAAGTATGATTGTTTAGGTAAAGTTATCTCTATAAGCTCGGTGAGGTGTTAATGCTGATTAGAAACAAAACCGGGGTCATCCCCTAAGTATTCTACTTCATTCTGAAAATATTTTCATCATTTTTTTAGTCACTGTGACTCCTTCAGGACAGATTACGACTTCTGGAACATTGACCTTTGATCGTACAGCAGCCGTGGAGGCCACGGCGATTATCTCAGAAAGTCCATCCCAAGGTGATGTTTTCACTGGTACCACTGGTGAGTAAGACAAAGCCACATCCACACGTAATCAGGATACTTCTTTAAAGGAGTCATTGGGCAGTGCTGAAAGAAGATAGAAAACTTGATTAATAGCAGAAAAATAGAAAATTCTTGTCAGTGAGTTCAGTGGGATTTATTCTCAGATACAGATGTACAAGATTGCAATGTAAAACAATTGCTTTAATCTAATGCCCAGCCTCAGGAATGAATCACAGATTATATTGTTGGAAGGGGTCATTTAAGCCAGGGGTCTTCAAACTTGGCCCTTTTATGACTTGTAGACTTCAACTCCCAGAATTCCTCAGCCAGGCATGCTGGCTGAGGAATTCTGGGAGTTGAAGTCTACAAGTCATAAAAGGGCCAAGTTTGAAGACCCCTGATTTAAGCTATTGAGCCCAATCCTCTGATGGAAGGCAGGGCTCTAAATCAAAACAATTCTGCAGTTCTGCTTGAGGCACATCTAAGGAAGGAGAGTCCCCTAACCTCTGTAGGTAACTGATGCTCCCACTGTCAGGAAGTTTGTCCCAAGATTTAGTTGGAGCCTGCCTTTCTGTAGCTTAAATCTGTTATTTGCATCCCTTATATACACCAACAGAGAACGTGCCTTAGCTTTCTTCTGATACCCTTTTCACTTCTTGAAGAATGCTTACTCCTTACTCTTTTTCAAGCCTGAATAACTTCATATTCTTCATTCTCTCTTTATTAGCTTTTGGACATCCTCAGAGCCCTTGTCTGAACTTAGTCTAGTTTTCTGAAATCTTATTGAAGTATTTTGCTTATTCAGAGCTTACTCTAGAAGTGGAGTCTGAACAACAACAACAAAAAAAGGATGGATTCCTTCCCATGATTTGGAAATGATATGACATTGCAATTTGCCTTCCCCCTCCCAGCCACCTCACATTGGTAACCTATCTTCAGTTTGTATCAATCTACTAGAGGTGGTCCTCAACTTATGACCACAATTGAGACGAGAATTTCTATTGCCAAGCAAAAAGGTTGCGCCTGATTTTACTACATTTTTGCCACAACTGTTAAGTGAATCACTACAGTCATTAAGCAAACTCAGCTTCCCCTATTATTTTGCTTGTCAGAAGCTAGCTAGGAAAGTCACTGGTGGCAATCAAATGACTCTAGGATGCTGCAATCATCATAAATACATTCTGGTTGCCACTGCTGTTGTAATTTTGAATGGTTACTAAACAAATGGTTGTAAATCAAGGACCACATGTACTTCAAAATCTGTTTCACAATTATCATCAAACCGGATAGCCTGCATTTATTTCTGTTCTTATTTTTTTGTTTTGTTTTGCACATGCCTTGTAAATTGCAATTTCTTATTTTCAGCCCACTTCTGCGACCTGTCAAGATTGTTTTGGACTTTAATTTTGAATTTGAGCATGTTAGCTTTTTGCTGTTGTTGTTTACAATTTTATATATTCTGAGCTTTCACTTTCCTGGCATCGGGTCTACAATTCTGGGCTACCTGTATGTATCTTCCTTTGTTTTGTCAAACTTTCTCTCCAAAAGAATATCTTTTTTGTTTTCGGCTCTTTGTTTAAACCTATGGTGTCTTATTTTTTTCACTTATTGAAATTATTTGCCATTGTGCTTTTGACATCTCCTTTTTAAGAATTCCTATCCATTCTAAGGTGCTTTTATAATTAGGTTTTTTTTTCATGGACTCATATTTATTTTCTTAGTTTATTAAAAAAACTTTTTTAAAGTCCAGGATTTGCATTCAGATCCGCTCATCTTAATTTTATTTAAGAATTTTTTTAAGAACTTAAGCATAACGTGATCAACTTTCACCAGTGTTACTGCTGCTTTGGCTCTTTCCTTGGCTATATCTTGTTGAATAATTAGTATCAGGTCAGAGATAGCTGCTTCTCCAGTGCCTTGCTCCACTCACTAAAAGAAAAAAGGTTTTAGTAAGATGTGTCAGGAATTTCCTGGAATTTGACTCAATGGAATTTGACTCTCAAACAGATTTTGAGATAATTGAAGTCCCCCATCCCTAGTACTTCATGCTGCTTTGATTTGCAATTTGCTTTTGTAGAACAGCATCCATATTTTTCCCCTTGGCTGGACAAGGATAATAGACATTATTATAGTATTGCTTTTATTTGCTTCTTCCATTATTTTAATCTAAGTGCTATCTAATTATTGAGTTCATTTACCTGGATTTCTGAAGAGATGTGGATACTTGCAACATAAAGTACATTGGCTTTGTTCTCCAACTTGAATTATTTATAAAAATAATAAAGGAGGGAAAAATCATAAAGATAAATGACAACGCTGCTAACATTGGATATTTTTGCTTTGACAACAGATGGAGATGCAGCCATTTTCTTCTTTTCGCTTTTAGAGTTAGATGATGCTGGGGAGCGGGGATGTGCATAAGAGTTCAGCTAAACATAATAATACTGAACCTAGCATGAGAATCAAGGTTGTTGAAATAAGAGGTGATAAGAATTGGTGGGCTGGAGAGCTGGAGGGAAAGCCCACGCTTTAAACTAATTGGGGAATGTGATTTATGACATTATGGAGGAGCAAATTGTGCTTTGATACTACCGGTATGTGCTCAAGGGGGGGGGGAAACCAGTTTTTGGCTTCGATTATGTTAGTGCCGATATTATGCTTCTCGAATAAAGATTCTTTAAGGTAAACAATGCCTCAAAGTTCTTTGAAGAGTTTCATCTGTCGGAACCACGACAATAAAGATAAATCCTAACAAGACAGAATCATATTAATGGACTGATTTTCTGTCCATTTTAGTGTTAGTTTGTCTAGATCAGTGATGGCGAACCTTTTAGAGGCCGAGTGCCCAAATTGCAACCCAAAACCCACTTATGCATCATCGGGTGCTGGGTGGGTGTGGCCCATTGGGTGGGTGTGGCTGCAGTGGTAACGGCAGACTGGGTGGGACTAAAAAGTTCAACCAATCAATTCCAACTTTGTAAGATCTTTTTTTCCCCGCAAGAAGTTGAAATTGACTGATTGATTGAACCTTTTTTTTTTTTGTACACAGCGGTGGAGGCCCAAAGCGAAAAGGTTTTATAAAACGCAGCTGAAGGCCTAGGACTGGGGCGATGGTGTGCGTGCCCACAGAGAGGGCTCTGAGTGCCGCCTCTGGCACCTGTGCCATTGGTTCACCACCACTGGTCTAGATTAAGAATGGCTTAAAACCATTTAAAAAAAGTTGTAGGCAAAAAACAAACAAACCCCCAAGTGGACATACTTAATAAATTGCATCACATGCAAGATATAAACATATTTTAAACAACTGCAAACTATGGATTGAGGGATCCTCTGTGAACTTGATGGTTTTTTTGCAGAGGTTTCATTATCCAAACTAGGTAACAACATCAGTGCAGGAAATGTCTGCAGAAAGCAATCCAGCTCAGAGAACACCGAGGACCCCTCCTGTCAACCATGAGCTACAATATTCTCCTTTATTGATAAAATACGGATTTAAACATTATTAGGAAGCTTTTATGTAAAGTATTTTTAAAATGATAACAAAGAATAAGGGATAAACCTCTTACCTACACATAGAAGTCTCCAGCCTTTGACACATTGTCTTGCCTAAGGATAAATACTGCACGTCTCTTTTTAAATTACCCAGATAATCCAGTCTTTGGGAGAATTTATGTATCACAAAATCATTTTATTTCTGACCATCTCGCTGGTGTTCTCATTTTGAGATTAGCAGTGTCCTTGAATCTAGTTGTAATTATTCAGATTGAAGCTGAAATGTATTTAGATTAAACAGTAAATGCAGGAACTGGAGCATATTTTGATTTTATCTTGTAATAAACTATCTTTCTGGCTAAATTCCTTTTCCAGAACTGTCTTATTTTCCTTACTGCCTTCTTACCTTTTGTGAACTTCCAAGATGTAACATCCAAACCAATTCCTTTAGTGTCTGACTGTAGTCTCTTCTCAACAGTGCAAGATACAAACCTTCAGCCGCAACCTTGTCGGGTCAGTCATCCAGAGCCTCACTATCCAAGTTATCAAGACAGTTGTCAGATCTCAGCATTCCCCGAAGCAGCTTTGCCAACTTCTCACCCCAAAATTGGTAAGACTTCTTTTGTCTCTTAAAATAATCCCCGCATTGTTATATTATATAATTTCAGTATTTTTCTGCCTGGGAGTAAATACAGCAGGGGTTCTCAACCTTGGCAACTTTAAGACTTGTGGACTTCAACTCCCAGAATTCCTCAGCCAGCTTTGCTGGCTGAGGAATTCTGGGAGTTGAAGTCCACAAGTCTTAAAGTTGCCAAGGTTGAGAACCCCTGAAATACAGTCATCTTTCGGAAAAATAGTAAGTCACCTGGGGGAATGTAGGTGTGCTTGGGGGCTGCTGATGTCCTCAGGTAGGAGGAAAAGGGTGGGAATTATAGGTGGAGGGATGAAAATCCTTGGATATGAAGGCAGCACTGTCAAGGATCCAGTTCAAGTGCAATGTTGTGTTAGAACTGTTGTTCTACACAGGCCAGATGATTGAGCCTTTGCAGATTGGAGCCATTATACCCTGGTAGTGATTGTGTTAAGGCAGTTGCCAGCTCAGGTGCAGCTTCAGTAGTTTTCAACTTCCTCGGGAATGGGGACTTTTAATTTGACTTGCCCTGAAAAGTTCTGGAGCTCTCTTGAATGAGCAGAACATTGATTCCCAGGGAATGTCTCTAGGTCAGGGGTAGGCAACCTTGGCTCTTTTATGACTCGTGGACTTCAACTCCCAGAATTCCTGAGCCAGCCATGCTGAGGGGAAAGGGAGAGGTTTCCATGCTGAGCCGTGCTGGCTCAGGAATTCTGGGAGTTGAAGTCCACGAGTCATAAAAGAGCCAAGGTTGCCTACCCCTGTTCTAGGTCATAGCTCCGAACCCTCCCAGCCCCTCCCCCCCCAATATGGTTCCTTGGTTTAGAGAAGAATTGCTGGCTTAAGAGGAGAGGGAAAACTTCACACAGAGGTGCCATGAAGCTATTAGTTATACCATTTTGAATTTTTTTAAGGTTTCCTGCATGAATATAGTGAGGTTTTAAAAGGATTTTGACAAGACAAGGGTACGTTCTTTCATGCAAGATTGGCGGACCGTCACTTGAGGGCTATCTCACCACCCTCCCCATCTATGCCCTTTTGGCCCTCTGCATCCCTAGCTGACATTCACCATCTTCTGGCTCCCGCTTTGGACCCAGCCCGACCCTTTGTGAGGTGGCTGTGGCCGCACAAGGCTTTCTCCCTAGTGTCGTGCACAGCGCCTGCCTCGCAAAGAGCCAGGCTGGATGCCTTCTCAGCAACTAAGAGCAAGAAGACGCTGAAGGCCAGATGGGGTGATGATACGCAGGGCAGCTGGGGCCTTGGAGTACAAGGTGGCGAGAGCAGCTGGGACAGGGCTGGGTGGGGGGGCTAGAGTTTTGGACTGCTGGGCCGGCTGGGGCTCGGTTTTGCGATACAGAAGGCTTCTGCGAGGGGTCAAGAAGCCCTTCGCAGTGCAAAGCCAAGCCTTTTGCAGAAGCCCTTAGCACTCTTTGTGGGGCACTGCTGGGCTGGGCTGGTGAATGGCTTCCCAGGAAGCCCATCATCGTGGTGTAAAGCCCTTAAGAGTGGAAGCCTGGTCCAGCAGTGCAGCGCAAAGGGGCTTCCTGGAGCTGCAGTTCTGGGATTCCCAGGATATGGCAGTTTTGTGCCATGCTGCTGGGGCAGCTGAGGGTTCCAGGGGCAGCTGCAGCTTTGCACTGCACTGCGGCTTGAGAGCTTCTTGCTGCCCAACAGTGGCATGCCAAGAAGCTCCCAAGCTGCAGTGCATTTTTTCCTTGGCCTCCATGAGCTTGTGCTGCACCACAGCACACCCACATGTGTGTGTGTGGTCTGTGCTGGGCTTCCCTCCTCCATTGTGTTCCTTATCCAGGACTCTCTCTGCTGCCCATTTAACAACCCTGGAGTTAACATCTGCAGTTATGACAGCAACTGAGACTGCTGTGATTGCTGCTGCTAAGCGAGGTGGTCATGTGATGTCCATGCTTTATGACGGTATGGCTTAGCAACAGAAATTCAGTTGTAAGTTAGGACCATGGACCATGCCCCTGCAGTCCAGAGAGGGAGGACTGCCTCTGGGTCTGCCCCATATTGCCTTTCAGGTAGCCTGTGCCTGGTACTGTGGATCCCCCTGCAATCTTGGGTTCCACCTCAGTTCTAGATCCCACTGCTACCACCCCTTGGGAGAAGTGGTGAAAGAAAGAAACATTCCGCATAGATTCAGTATGTGCCACACATTTTGACTTTGGGGAAAACTAAAAGAACTGGATTTATAAAGGTCTTAAAGTTATTTATTTATTTATTTATTTATTTATTTATTTATTTATTTATTTAATTTTAATTAGATTTTTATGCCGCTCCTCTCCAACGGACTCGGAGCGGCTAACAGCATGAACAGAAACAATATCACAGCATTTTAAAAAAAAAACCAAAAACCAAATCTACAAAGCATTTAAAAGACCCCCCAAACACATTCATCATGCACACACAATCACAGTCATCCCCAGGCCTGCCGGCAAAGATAAGTTTTTAGATTCTTCCGGAAGGCCGGGAGAGTGGGGGAAACGCGGACTTCAGGGGGCAGTTGGTTCCAGAGGGTGGGCGCCACAACAGAGAAGGCCCTCCCCCAGGACCCGCCAGATGGCATTGTTTCGCTGACGGGACCCGGAGGAGGCCGACCCTGTGCGCTCTCACCAGTCGAAGGGAAGTATGTGGCAGAAGACGGTCCCGTAAGTATCCTGGTCCAGTGCCATGAAGGGCTTTATAGGTAATAACCAACACTTTGAATTGCGCTCGGAGACCAATAGGCAGCCAATGCAGCATGCGGAGAGTTGGCGAAATGTGGGCACGACGGGGCAGGCCCACAACCGCTCGCGCAGCTGCATTTTGCACTAATTGTAGTCTCCGAACACTCTTCAAGGGTAGCCCCATGTAGAGAGCATTGCAGTAGTCGATCCTCGAGGTGACAAGGGCATGTGTGACTGTGAGGAGAGACTCCCAATCCAAATAAGGGTGCAACTGGTGAACCAGGCGAACCTGGGCAAATGCCCCCCTCGCCACAGCCGACAAATGATGTTCCAATGTCAGCCGTGGATCAAGGAGGACTCCCAAGTTGCGCACCTTCTCCGAGGGGGTCTATTATGAAATGTGTGCTGCTGCACTCCCTTCAGGAGCTGGATTTCACTAGCTCAGGGCCAGAGGGCAGGCTGCCCGGAGGTTGGCTAACATCTGATGCTGATGATGCCCTGCCCCCTTAAGACCTCTCCCTAGCCAGCCCAGCTGCTCGGCAACCAGCAGGTAAAAAAGCTGAGCAGAAAAACCAGCTGTGTGTATGTTGTGGGGGGATTAGTTGGTGTGTTGCTGTTGTGGGAGTGAGAGGGAAGTGGTTTTTATTCTTGGTGGAAATAGAGCCACCAGAGGCAGCCTAGGGCTAAGAGACAGAAAAAAAATTCTTTAGCACTAGGGCTCAGAAATTGTACTGGTCTTTAGAACTAGAACAGTGTTTCTCAACCTTGACAATTTTAAGGCATGTGGACTTCAACTCCCAGAATTCCACAGCCAGCATTGCTGGCTGTGGAATTCTGGGAGTTGAAGTCCACATGCCTTAAAATTGTCAAGGTTGAGAAACACTGAACTAGAAGGAGTAGTAGACCTGGGGAAGTGTGTGAGAAAGAACGGAGTACTGCCCATTGTGTGCTTGTGTGTGGGATGCCTAAAGTCCAAAGGGACTTGTGTTGGTCCTCTGGGGTTTGGTGAGCCCATTGACTTTGGATATAGATAAAAGAATCTGTGGCACCCATAAAACTGGTTTGTTACTTTAAACCAGGGCTCTTCAGACTTGGCCCTTTTATGACTTGTGGACCTCAACTCCCAGAATTCCTCAGCCCGACACGCTGGCTGAGGAATTCTGGGAGTTGAAGTCCACAAGTCATAAAAGGGCCAAGTTTGAAAGACCCCTGGTTTAAACTGTGGATAGGGTCCACTGCAATTGTTCCAGTCGGCTTGCTCTATGGTTGGCTTCAGTTCCAAGATTTATTAAAAGTATATACATCCTGCTTCCAGATTCCTAGGCTAGTGAAAAAAAGCTCCTGAATTAAAGAGAAACAATTCAAAATCTCAAATATTCAAATGTTCTTGTATCGGGTATTTGTAATGCAACCAGAAATTATCAATGCTTTACTACGATGAAACACTCGGTGGAAGCAGCTTAAAATTACTGATTTTTGAACAGACCTGACCTGAACTGAGGGTCTTAGCTTGCTGCCTGGCTCTCTACCACAACCAAATTGAATGGCTGTGGATGACAACGAGGCAGAGGCAAAAGAGGATGGATCTGGCCAACTTTCAGATACAGTTACTGGTGGATCAACCTCAATCTATTTTTTTTTTTTAGTGTTGACCTCACTTCCTGCCCTGGCAGTGCCCCCTGCTACCCCCACTAAGACAATCTCCTCCTCTGTGATGAATGGACTTGAAATGACAGAACAACGGAACTGGCTTTATCTAGAGGAGACGGTCAATTCTCTGCTTAACACAGCTCGGCAGCTGAAGACGCTGATCGAACAAGCTAAGCAGGCCAGCTCTTCCTACAGAGAAGCTGCTGTTTCTCAAGCGAAACTTCAAGCTGATGCGGAAAGGAAAGAGGTAATAAATAGTGTTTCAAGAAATGAATCCATCTTCGCCCCAAATATCTTATAGCCCTCTTTTAAAATGACCTATGCTGCTTTAGTAACTGTTAAAAGGAAAGAGAGAGAAAAAACTCCCACCCCAAAGCATGGCACAGTGACGATATGGATGTGGTCGTTTACTACAGTCCAGTGGTGGCGAACCTATGACACAGGTGCCAGAGGCGGCACTCAGAGCCCTCTCTGTGGGCACACGCACCGTCGCCCCAGTCCTAGGCCTTCAGCTGGGTTTTATAAAACCTTTTCGCTTTAGGCCTCCACTGCCTTGTGCAAAAAAAAAAAAAGGTTCAATCAATCAATTTCAACTTCTTGCAGGAAAAAAAAGATCTCACAAAGTTGGAATTGATTGATTGAACTTTTTAGTCCCACCCAGTCTACCGTTACAACCGCAGCCACACCCACCCAATGGGCATGCTCAGCCAATGGGCCACATCCACCCGGCACCCGACGATGCATAAGTGGTTTTGGGTTGCAGTTTGGGCACTCGGTCTCTAAAAGGTTCGCCAACACTGCTATAGTCTCTTTGAGTAAATTTTCCAAGTGCAACCATATAGTGATTTTGGATTTGGTAGCATCATTTCTGATCTGCAGCATATGTATGGATTGGGTTGGATTTCTCCCACTGCATTCAGAGCAACATAGCCTAAATGATTGGAGCTGCTAGGATTTATGTTCAACAGAAATATTTTCAGATCTGAGAGAGAGCTTAAAGCAGGGGTCTTCAAACTTGGCCCTTTTATGACTTGTGGACTTCAACTCCCAGAATTCCTCAGCCAGGCACAGACTGAGGATTTCTGGGAGCTGAAGTCCACAAGTCATAAAAGGGCCAAGTTTGAAGACCCCCTGGCTTAAAGGGATAGCAAAAAAAACCTTCTAAAATGCATAATAGATGAACATGGAGTACTGCTATTTATTTATTTATTGATTGATTGTTATATTTTTATTAGTTTTTTTAAGTTTACAATTCATAAATGCTTGTTAAACAATGTGTTGTCTGGATCTTAGCCTAGTAACATATAATACCGTAAAATCCTAATCTCTACCCCTTTTTTTACCATTGGTAAAATACATCCCATATTTGAAAATATTCTGTATCTTCTTTTTCTTTAATCTTCAATGTGAGCCTGTCCATTTCTGCATGTTCCAGTATTTTCTTAATTATGTCATCTTCAGATGGCGTTTCTTCATTTTTCCAATGCTGTGCAAAAACAATTCTTCTTAAATTTGTTTTATTGATATTTAACATAATCACCTTAATATTTGGTAAACAGCGTATTGTCTGGGTTAGTATTTACAAAGCAGTCAGTAATTAATTTCTATAATTCTATAGTCCACAAATGGATTTGCTTGATTTTCTCTTCTTCCAATAATATTCTCTTTTGCCAACCTTAAATTAATAATTTCTTATTATTGGAATAAACGACAATTAAATATAGACATTTTCTCAGATTTCTGAAAATAATAACCACATCAATATAAAGCTTCTAACTGATCATCTTGATTGCCTCGTCATAGATCCTGTTTACAAAATTCTTATTTAAATTTATTTTCCCCACAATATTCAAAGGATTCTTATTGGTTAAGATTTTCTCAAAATTAGTTACAGTTAAGTATTTAAGCCTTTTTTCTCATACAAACCATCCCAACACTTTTACATTTCTCATATCTTAAAAAAAGGGGGAAAAACAAAAACAAAGCAAACATTTCTTTTATATAAACCATCCCAACATTTTTATATTTCTCATGTCAAAAAACAAAATACAAAAGAAAAAAGAAAAACCTGTATTACTTGAGGGGTTCATCCCTCTTAAACTAATTTTTGTTTATATCCAAAATCTTTCTATTTCTTTAACCATATTCAAACAGATGTTTAATTTTTAAATATTCCCTCTGGTAAGTCCCATCATCTAACTTCTTAATTCTCAAAAAAAAAAAACCCCACAAAAACAATTCTTGCTGCTGTTAATACATGTACCATTGAATATACATTTTCTTTCTCATACTTTCCTGAAATTACCCCTAATAGAAAAAAAACTGGCTTAAAATCTACATGCTTTCTTAGCATTTTTTCTAACTGGGTGTGAATTTTTGTCCAAGTACTGCTTATTTATTTAAAGTATTTATGTACCGTTTACCAATTAAACATCATCAAAATAATTTCTGGTAAATAAGTTTTTACATAAAAGATCCAAATAAAATCAATAAGGTAGATAACAAAATAAGGAATCAAAGCAGTGGTAAGGAAATTAAAATATCACCTCAGGGTATAAAATTACACATTACTAAAAATTCTGGAAGAATAAAAATGTGTCTCTGTCACTCAGAAGACAGTGGAGAAGTTTCCAGGCTTACCGCACTATTGAAGGCCTATTTACCACACCATTGGAGAATATCCAGAGTAGGTCTTTTAGGGTACTGAGAGAAATTTGCAGGAAGAAAATATCTTCATATGCCATGATCCTAAATACTGGAAGCTTTATAGATTAATACCTAATAGCACTCTGACTTGTTTACCAATCCATAATGCTTTACAGCACTCTCTGAGTGGTTTACAATGTCAACACATTGCCCCCAACAATCTGGGTCTTCATTATACCCACGTTGGAAAGATGGAAGGCTGAGTCAACCTTGAGCCCCATCAGAACTGAACTCCTGGTTCTGGGCAGAATTAGCCTACAATCCTGCATTCTAACCCCTGCCCCACCTGAGCTCCCAAATAGCCTTGGGATTGCAACCGAAATACAAATGAGAATATATATATATAGTTTTCCTAATATTAAAAGTATTAAATCATGTCTATTTTGTTTATAGCAGCATAGTTATGAATTCTATAGGCTGGGCAGTGTCGGATCTAGACTTGAGACAGGAGGGAAGCGGAGGAGGAAAGGCCATTCCTGCTGTAGATTCTCTAAATGACGACGAGTTCAAAGAGCAACAATGCAATAAAGTGGCAAAGTCAAGAAGGACCATCCAGAATTCAGTTGCACAGTGAAGAAGTCTCAGTGTGGTGAGGCAAGGCACAAGCCACGAGTTCAGTTACAAGCAGTGCTGGGAATGAAAGTGAGCCTGCTTATTTATCCACCAAACCGGGCGTCTCTCTCCCAGTGCTTTTAGATGAGTCACCTGGGGAGCCCTGTGTCTGCCCACTCTCGTCCTCAGGTCCTCTCTCTGCCTTAATTCCTGGAGCCTTCTTTGTTTGTGCTTTCTAGGACCCAGGAGAGTGGAGGCATGGATTTCATATAGCTGTTTTTTGTCAGCTGTCTCTCAGTATGAGAGAGGCTCACTTTACTTCTTTTCTGATTGAGGCCGGGTGATTCTGTGGTCTTCCTTGGCTGGGCGTTCTTTCCTCCTCCAGGGCAGTCCTAAGAACATATTTGTCACTTGCTCACTGTGTATGTTGGCTTAAGGCTCACTGCTTTATAGCTCAGTTAGTTGCTTCACTTGGTTGCTTTTTTTTTTAAACAAATTTTATTGGTTTTTTAATTTTTACAGAAAAAAAAAGCTCAAGGCACACCGTGATGTTAGGGTAAACAGATATCCAAAACCAATACATTTATACATATTTCAATCAATACATCTAGTATTCCCTCTCTTAATCCCTTAGATAACATACCTTATTCCAAAATATTTACTTAATTTTATAATTTAAAATTAAAAAAAAACAAAGAAAAGAATTTTTTTTTAAATACAACTCAACTTAATACATTCTTAAATATTTCTATCTTATATATTGCTAGTATTACAGTTGAGTGCATTATTATAATCCCCTATCCTAGCCCCCCCCCCCGGACTTCCCAAAATGAATACAGGGTAAAACAAAGAAAACCCAGTACATCAAACAAAGTTATTATATAATCCTAACAAAAATTTTAAATTAAATGCTAAAAACAGTCTCTTTAATCCGATTCTAACTTAAATTTATTCAACCCTATCAGTTCGAGTATTCTAATTCCTTAATTTTATCACCCATTTCTCTTACATCTTACTCATAATCTTAATCCATCAAACCAACAAATCATCTTATGGAAAATAATAATTTTCATATCAATAAACCCATCAATTCAAAAAAAAAGAAAAAAGAAACCTTCTTAATCAATTTAGTATATATCATCCATTAATTCTAAATTGCCCATAATTCATTACGTAAATTTCACTTCAATCCATTGGACATCAAACAAACAAACCATCTTATTAAAAATAATAATTCATATCAATAAACCCATCAATTAAAAAATACATTCTTAGTCAATTTAATATATATCTTCCATTAATCACCCTCTCATGTCTCTTGCTCATAAACTTAGTCCTTAAATCAGTCCATAATTCTTTGCCTTTAATTCATTGCATAAAATATTCAATTTCACTTCTTTTCAGTCGAATTCTGGGCTTCTTCTTCTGCCAGGTAGATTTCCATAACAAAGCTTCCCTTCCAAGTAATAAGTCTCTCTTTATTGCTTGCAATATCATTTGAGTCCATATAAACCATCTTGGCCTTTGCATCACAATGTCTCTAGGTAAATTTCTTTGTCTTGCAATCCATGAATTAGATCCGATCAATCTGCCAAGAGACATTTTGTACTCCATCTTCTAAAAATTGTGCCAAAAATTCTTCAAAAATTATTCTCAAGTCTTCCTGATTCTCATTTGCAATCTCTTTCAGCCCTCTGATTCTAATAACTGCTTGATCTTGTATATCACTTTTAACTTCATCAAGTTTTTCCTCAAATTGCTGCTCAACACCATCTACCTTCTCTTCAACTCTCATTTTCTTATTGTGCGTTTGCATTGTTTCTTTGATTTGGTCTAAGTCTTCAGTAACAGCTTTGCTTTGTTCTTCCATCTTCTTCTCCAATTCTTTGTTTTGTTCCTTCATCTTCTTTTCTAGTTCTTTGCCTTGTCTCTCCATCTTCTTATCCAATTCCTCAATCTTCTTTTCCACTGCCTCCATCTTTCTCTCCAGTTTTTCCATCCTTTTCTCAGAATTGTCATTTATTACTTCCAGCTTCCTCTCTATTTTTTCATACATTGCTGACATTGCATCCTTTAAATCTTTCACCATATGCATTTCTGGAGAGGCTTGAGTAGACAGGGGGGCCTGGGATTCTGTAGATATGGAGGAAGATGGGGGGGCAGGAGAGTTGTTTACTGGTATTTTAAGGGGCTGGGCTGGGAAGGATGCTGCCACCTTTGAGGGCATTATTTTGGACTGCCTAGTGGCCATTCTATATTCATTCCACTGTTAGCAAAGCTTCTTTATGCAGAGGAAAAATCCTTACACCTATATTGCCAAGATGTATCCTCTTTTGGTCTTCCTTAGGTATACTTTGTAACGTTTTTAAGATGTGCGTCTAATCTGTCTTCTATCGCTCGCTCCCGCTTTGCTGTTCTACTTTCCACTTTCTTTTCCGGTCACTTTCTCTTTAAAGTAAAGGTGATCACCATCTTGGATACATTTTGTTTATTGTGAAAGTAATTGATCAGAAGTAAAATATAGAAAATACTTGCATTTTAAGCTCCTGTGTTCAATCCGCTTGTCTCTGTGTCTCTTTAAAAAGTTTTTCTCGAGCGGAGGCTGGTCTCAGCATCTGGGTCTGTCTGCAGACAGAAGCAGCTCCGGGCTGGAGCTTTTGCGAGCGCCCGGGGAGCCCTCTTTCTTTCCCCCTGAAAGCTTTTTCAGGGGATTTTCAGAGGATCTCAACCCCCACTCGCAGCTCTTCACCCCTTCTCTGACCAAGGAGGGGTTTTTCCCGCCGCGAAAAACAGCTGTTGTGCGCTGTTTTCGTGGCTTTACAAGCCCCGGAGCTCAGAGCCTCTGGATGAGGCTATATCAATGCTAAGGCAGCCACCGGAAGTCTCGGTTGCTTTTTTATTTAGATGTTTGAGTAAGAATTTAATCTGACAATTATTTAATAAAATCTAAGAAATATTCCTCAGAAATAAATGAAATTGAACATTATACGTGCTATGGTCAGAACTAAATGTGGGGGCTGAAAATTTCTTATTTTCTATAGCAGTGATGGTGAACCTTTTAGAGACCAAGTGCCCAAACTGCAACCCAAAACCCACTTATTTATCGCAAAGTGCCAGGGCTGCATCAGCATTGTGTTGCCCTTAGGGGGGGCATGGGGACATAGCCCACTGGGTGGGCGTGGCTGCAGTGGTTACGGCAGACTGGGTGGGCATGGCCAGGGCCAGAACGGTGGGTGCCAGTCCCTCGCCATCTCCAGGGTATCCCGGGGGGGGGGCAACGCCGCTTCCTCGCTCAGTTCCTGCCCTGTCGCTTCCAAATACCCTGTGCTCACTACTCTGGCAAACTCTGCTGGGGCAATGGTGCGTGTGCCCACAGAGAGGGCTCTGAATGCCGACTCTGGCATGCATGCCATAGGTTCGCCACCACTGTTCTATAGTGTTGATTTGCTTTTAGTACAGAGAGCTTTGTCAGAATCTACTGATAGTTTGAACTATTCTTTACTGCAGTGGCTCACAACCTGTTCTATATCCCGCACCCCTAGAACGCTTCTGATATATTCTCGCACCCTTTACAAAAGTTCGAAATAACAGCAACGAATTATACATATTCACTATAATTTTGAAAACTCAAGTTTTTGCACCCCCTAGAATATTGTCTCGCACTCCCAAGGGGCGTGAGCACCCTCGGTTGGGAACCCCTGCTTTACTGGAATATGTCAGCTGGCTTTTATTGCTAATTATACCTGCCGTTGCAGGTTTTTATATCAGCATTCTTGAATTTTTGTCTACAACTTATTTATTTAAATTATTTATATAACCATCCATCATTAAAGAGGACTTGTATGCATTCATTTGAATAGATGTTGAAGTGGTTAAATTGGGTAACATGTCAGTTGCAGCTACTTAGATTTGTTAAATATTGGAGGAAATTATATAGTGTTTAAATCTGTACAATGGTAAAATAGAGTACATATGGAAGTTGTGGGTTTCCCCCTCTGGAGGCATTTAAGAAGAGATTAGACAGGTGGTCTGAAAGTTGGACTAAATGATCCTTGTGGCCTCTTCCGGCTGTTCTCTGTTTCTATGAAAATGAGGGAAGGGTTTTTGTGAGAAAAAATTTTGTAAAGAATTTTTTGCTACTAAAATGCAAATCTGTTCAATATGACAGTCTCTTAATGGGACCCAAAAAAGTTGAGCTAACTTGTACGTAACAAACCAAGCAAATAACAATATAATTTCTTGTCACTGTAGAGATGTAGGGATCTAAATAGTAGTAGACATTAAGTGTTGGGCAAGAAAGGAGATTACGACCTGCAAACTTTATCTTCTCTAGACAAAGCCTTCTTTTTCAGGACTAGCAAAGCTACAGATGCAATTTCCAGCTGTGGGTTTTTGTTTCTTTGTTTTTAAGCACAATATAAAAGGAACATTTGTGAAGTAACTGAAATATATGCAGTTCTTTCTTTTATCTCAAACCTAAACATTTCTTTCCTATTTGAAAGATAAATGATAGTGTATAATTTAGTACATGGAATATAAAATTTGAGGTGTCTTTAAAGGTGTACACTCCTTAATACTACTTAGGTCCTCACTCGTGTTAATGATACAAGCAGTCCACACAGCCATATTTCCAAGTGACAAACTGTTTCTTGTAACTATACTTCCAAGAACAGCATGAGGTACTTGTAAAAAGTCATTTATGATGTCTTTCAATTTTTGCAGTATCAGAATCAGTTATTTCAGCATACAGAAGATGTTGATGGAAAAACTGAAATTATTATTAAGGTAAGCCCG
Source organism: Bothrops alternatus (assembly GCA_034064705.1). Classification (NCBI taxonomy): domain Eukaryota; kingdom Metazoa; phylum Chordata; class Lepidosauria; order Squamata; family Viperidae; genus Bothrops; species Bothrops alternatus. The sequence goes on from JARGCV010000248.1 coordinate 15,948,660, forward strand.
AAGATTGAATCTGAATGGTATCTAAGGACTATCAAGTTATTTCCATGTTCTTTTTTGATGCTAAATGGTGGTTTTTCAGTGGCAGCAGTCTAATGGTGGTGTGAGCTTGAGCAAGCTAATGCTGCTGTGTCTAGGTTGGCCTGGTTCCTGAGACAGCGACTTAACTCCCATAAGGGGTTGGCATCCATTTTGTCACCTTCCTTTAGCCCCAAGTCTTGGAAGAGGCCAACATGGCATCCATTACTGTGTGCTTCTGATCTGCCCTTGTGGTTGTTACATTAATAGATGGTGGATGGGAATGTATGGGTTGTTTTTTCATAGTGTCTAGTGAATTGGTAGAGGGTGATCTTTTTTTTACCATCTGGTGCCTTGGGGGGGGGGAACCTGGGGGTAGGCAGTGTCCTAAATTGCGTTTACGAATAAGAGAAGGTGATACCCCAATAGTTTAGTGCACAGGTTGGTAACCTGCAGCTCCGGAGCCGCATGTGGCTCTTTGAGCCTTCGTTGAGGCTGGGAGAGAGAGACAGAGACAGAGAGAGGCACTTGCCTTCCCCCCCTCTCTTTCTCTCTCTCTGTTTGTGTGTGTGTGTGTTTGTTTGTGTGTAAAAATGAGAGTGGACTCACGGTGTTCTCCGAGGAGCTGAAAAGCTTATTGGGCGGAGCTCCTCTCTTTGCTGCGTCTCTGCAGGAAACAGGAAGGGCAGGAGAGAGCTAGCTAGCCCAGCTATGCTGACTCAGGAATTCTGGGAGTTGAAGTCCATGAGTCATAAAAGAGCCGAGGTTGCCTACCCCGAGCTTGTTGAAGAACAGCTTGAAAGGTGAGCAGAAGATGGAGAGAGGAAAGGGGGGGAGAGAGGGAGAGAGAGGGAGAGAAAGTGAGGGAGAGGAGAGACAGAGAGAGACCCTTTTGACATCTAAAATGAAGCTAACACTGCATATATTCTTTTTTACCTTTATGATATATCAAAAGGGTTTTGCAGCTCCCAGTGTTCTGTTTTCGGTAGGAAATGGGTCCAAGTGGCTCTTTGAGTGTTTTGGGTTGCCTACGTCTGGTTTAGTAGGAGCAGATTGCAGTTGGTACAAAATGTAACAGCACAGACTGTTATGAGTGCCTTTCAATCTATACATTTTACTTCTTTGCTCCATGAGCTGCAGTGGTTACCAGTGTGCTTCTGAGTTTGAGACATTGTGCTGGTGGCTACCTATAATGCTCTCCACATCATGGGGTCAGCTTATTTGCAGGACTACCCCCCCCCCAGTTATATCTGCCCATCCAAATGGATGAGCAACCATGTTTACATAATCTTCCTTGAAACTTGGCTACCAGTAGCTGCATGGCGAAAAACCAGAATGGTTTTTTCCCCCCAAGTATTCAAATAAATTCCTTGAAGGAAGAGTTATTCAGGTCTCCTGCTTCACAGCTATTTTGGTCCTCCCTTTTTACTAGGCCTTTTGTCTTTCTCCATTTACCGAGCTCTTTATGAGTGTCATGACAAGTTCTCATTGGGTTACATCCCTGAGACTCAAGGCTTTGTATACAGCGGCTGAAATGAGAGAAATCTGTGACATTTGTTGTACTTCAGTTTGCAGAGAATTTATTGGCAGAAGGTGCAAACAAATTAGGTGTTAATTACTGTGAATCAGTTGAGCCTGAGACCACGTACATCTTTCTGCATTATATATGGCCTCGGCTAATGCTTTTGCAGCAGGGCAATTTATTCACAATTCCTTCCTGTATTCACCTTGTACAGAGACACCAATCATGCCTAAGTAATGATATGAGTTGCAAGCTAATTGAGCTGTAAATCCATTTCCCTCACTCTCCTCTTCTGTTTGGAATGAGTTAGTTGTTTGAGCAGACAGGTTAGAAATACAAAACAAAATGATATTTTTCCAAATGCCCAGAGGTTTCCTATCGCATTAAAACCTGTGGTCTGAATATAAGAGCTGATGGTATTAATCACACAAACTTTAAAAAGTCTGGTTTATCTTGAGGCCAGTTCCTTAATCTCGTGCTGTTCCATTTTTCATTCCCTACCCACCATTCCACATTCTGTTATTAACAATTCAGAATCCTTAGACTTCAATACATCTCTGCTGCTAGCATGTTTTAACCATTAAAACTACTGAGAAATGCCAAGTTGACTGCTCTTTTGAAGACTCTTGTTCCTGCCCCAGTGCAAATCAAGAAGTACTCATATTCATATTCAATTGCAGCATCTATATTTTTTTTCCGGCTGCATGTTTATTATATATAATTATGACCTTTTTAAATTTTCTCCTGTCCATTTGGATAAGGATGGCCTTTTTTTTTTTTTTATGGTATAGCGGTAAGAACTTTGCACTGTGCATCTCAATTCTTGGGCCTTCCAGGGAAGAAAAGGCAAACTGAAGATGGCTTTGCTAAAAGCAGATGATACTTTAAGGATTTGTTTATAAAGAAGAAATGGGCAATGGGAAGAAGAAGAGATTATTTGTTGTATAATTTTAAGCAAAGATGATGTTACTAAAATTGTTTATACTTGTTGCGAGGAAGGGGGAAGTAATTTCATTATATATTTCTTTTTTTTCTTAGTATATTATTTTTTTCTATTTTTCTTTTCTGCACCTTCAATTTTTATTTTTATTTCATTTTTTACTTTTATATTTATCATTGTAATTGCAATTTTTAATAAAATTACAATTGGGAAAAAATCTTTTTACACAGTAGATTAGTGGCACTCAAAAGTTCCTAGTAATTGCAAATGCATGTGTGTGAGGGATCTGCACTAGATGACGGTAACATAGTAATTTGCTTTTCAGAACTTTCTGTCCACTTGCAAGTTGTCCAGTCTTCTCAGTTTGCTGCAACCATTATAGTCAGCGACAAATAGATACTTTCCAGAGTCTGATAAAAACATGATCTTTTTTTTACTTCATCAGTATAAATATGGGTTGTCTTTGGTTCTTAAAAGAAGTTAGAGAACTTGTTTTAATTATGAAGAGTGCCCAGTTTCTGTATTAAGAGAATTGTACCGGTGGCACAAATGATGTATCACTACTTTTTTATATACTTCACATGCAACATCCTTTTATTTCCATTTGACTTGTATTCTTTGCCTACAATCTCACAGCAATCCTGTGTAAACTGTGGCCGGGAGGCAATGAATGAATGCACCGGTTGCCATAAAGTCAATTACTGCTCAACGTTCTGTCAACGGAAGGTATCACACCTCTTATGAATACAGTTGTCCTGCAGAGCTGAAGAAGCAAGTGCCCATGTATGATCTAGTACTTTTGAGCAACCAACAATGATTATATTACCGTAGGAGTACTAGGTTAGAGATGCAAAAATCCAGCTCTGTAGCAAAGAAAACCCCAATTTTTGATACCATGTAGTAGTTGTTTGGGTTTGTAGACCAGACCTTGTATCCCTAGACTAAATCAAGAAAAAAGGACTATTTTCCTTCTAAAAAATAGGATGGATGAAGAAGTTTCTTTCGTTTTTATTCTTTTTGGTTTTCACCTTTTGGTATGAAAGCAAAACACTTTTAGAAACATGGAATCTGTTTAGTGGCAGAGCGGTGATTAGATGCCCAAGCAATCGGTTCTTTTGGATCCAGAGACAATGAGCAATTTTAAGTTTTATTATTAACTCAAAAGAAATAAACTTAAAAGGGTAACATATAAAGCATAGATACCAAGTAAAATGATGCCCAACTCTTACAACTGTCAGGAGCTCCATAACGGAAACAGCCGAGATACTCCAAGGGTGGGCCACTTCACCCAATTTTATTTATTTATTTATTTATTTGCCACCCATTTCAACATGAGGCATTTCTGATAAGACAGGAAATATGACCAAATGAGCTAATTCTACTATATTGAAAGGTTACATTAACAGAATTTTGCAAGTCTGAAAATACTTCTCTTCCCCCCTCAGAGCTTCCCAAAAACTAGGGGGCGGGGTTCTGAGCCTCTTGCCCCACCCACATTCCTGCTGCTGCCTTCCTGATCCCTTGGCTGCATCATATTGCCCTGTCTCCCAAGGTCATTCCCACATACCATTATGCAACAGTAGTATTCCCTGCCCCTGCTGTTATGTTGCTGTACTTTTACTTCACTCAATAATTGCTTCCAGTTCACAGTCTGTCTCTTTTTTTCCTGCTCATTTTCAGGATTGGAAAGACCATCAGCATATGTGTGGGCAGTCAGCCGCAGTAACTGTTCAGACAGAAGATGATCATGATACAGATAATGTGATTGAAAAAGTTATTGTCTGAAACCTTCTGTCTTCCAATTTCATGGATTGTGTGGTGCAGTAGACTGGCTGGACCAGCAATTCTTCTGTGAAGTTCTGTGATAAATAAAACAAAACAAATAAATAAATAAAATCCTTCACCGAGATGGTGAAGGCATAGTGTTACTTGAATGTTGCTGGCCAACATAAGAATTTTCTCTAACCAAGCAAAAAATTAAACCTTATGGGCACAAGAGCATCAAGGAGCTCTGTTGTTTTAAGGGAACTTTGGAATTTGATGGATCTTTACAAGCTTTTCTACAAAGCTGCTGTAAAACAAATGGATTGTGGGGATTCTTTGAAGTATTTTGAAAATGTTATTTAAAGCAGCTTTTGGGTCTGCATCCTTTTAAGATTCCTCTGATGAGGTTTCAATAAAGATTGTAACAGCAAAAGGTCTTTGTGATTCTTGTTCAAATATGAAGCAGTTCTACTTTTCAGTAAATTTAGTTTTCTAATGACAATTAAATCTTATCTAAAACGTAGATGGAATCTGATTCTGTTAATGATTAATGATTTTTTTTGTTGTATTATTTGGGAGTTCTCTGTAAAAGTTCTCCAATACGGTAAAAAGCCTTTATAGTGCTCACTGTGCTGGAAGTATCATGAATCTTTTGTAGTTATTACACTGATAAATGTGGAACATTTGAATACTTACAGAGAATACTTATTCAGTAATTAGATTTGAAGGTCTTGTAGGAAAATTCAAAAGTGAAATTTCCCCTGTTGAATTCAACATTTGAAAACTACATGGACATACCCATATGATCTTAGTTGTAAACATACAGAAGTGTTTGGTCCTTTCCTTCTTTCAGTATTTTTTAGATCCCTTTCTCACCTCAGATTTTGTTGTGGTCTCCTAGCTAAGTAGCATGACCCTGCTTTATTTTTCAAGATCAACCCAGATCATGTAGCTGCTGTTACTAAATTAAATTGGGGGTCCCCAACTCCCAGGCCGCGCCCCGTCTCAGGGCCTTGTGCTGTTCAGAACCAGGCCACAGAAGTGGCAGGCAAGCACACATGTGCATCTCAACTTCGGGAAACAGCGGGCGAGCATGTGCATGTGCTCCAATTGCACAAGCAGCTGACATGCTTGCCACTCATGGAAATGGAGCTTAACACGCATATGTGCGCACTTGCCTGCTACTCACACTCGCAAGAAACCATCCCCTCTCTCCTTGCCAGTCCGCAAAGCCAAAAAGGTTGGGGAAATTTATTTTAAATAATTACACTAATGGTCCATGCTCCTGAACCCTGTAGACTTCAAACTACAATCTTGTTATTCTGCTAGACTTTCTCAAAAATCTACTACAATACAGAGTAGCACAAATAGCAATTTTAACATTACTGAATTGCCTGCTGTTCCAGAGAAATGGTAGAATTTGTCCTATTGGGGACTGAAACAGAAACAATTGTATTTATTTGTCAGTCACATACCACTGAGGACATGTTATTAAATCATAGCTGATTGCGAGAATACATAGGTAAATACACTGTGGTATATTGTAAATCAGAAGCACCATAGAAAAAGTATTGAAACTTTGGAACAGTGGTATTGTAAAAGACTTGAAAACTGGATATCCAAGTAAACAAATAAATGGATGATAGAACAAATTAATCCAGAGTTCTCACTCAAGGCACATATGATCAGGCTCAAATTATCATATTATGTGAGACATGTAAAGAGCCAGCTGTCTTGAAAAGTCCATAATGTTGGGATAGGTGGAACAAAAAAAGAGAATGACCAATAAGTTGAATGTATTTGATTACTATGATGATGGGGTACAGTTGGCAGATCTGAAGAGTCGGGTTGGGAATAATCTGGGACAGTCTGTGTGGTTGCTAAGAGTTGACATTAGCTTGATAACCCTTAAGCAATTAAAAACATCAGATATGGTAAATTGATGGAATCAAAACAGTAGTTTCCATCCAACAACATATACATCTTTTTTCTTTTCTTTTTCATTTTATGTCTCATGTTTTGTTCCAGGGGGGTCCATCAGTTTTCTAGGATTTATTTGGGACACATATAATCAAAGAGGCACCTTTTTTGCTGTTGGAAGAAGGGTATGGCGGTTTTCTTATAATTTTGATTTTCACACTTCTGAGTATACAGATGAAAAAAATATCTCGGACATCTTTCGGGAACTCAGTAGAACTCAGTGATCAGATCATTAAACATTTATACATCACATTTACAGCTTTGTGTTTGTTCCGCCAAAAATAAAAGCAAAGGTGCAACTGTGTATTTCCTCAGCATCTCACTTGAGGAGAGAGAATCTTACATCCTAGCAAGAAAACTAATTTTGAAAATAGCACTTCTTGAGTGTTAAAATCACAATAGATTTTTTAAAAAGTACTAGAAGAAACAGAACTTTAGAGATATTGATGTATTTGGCCAGTCACAGAAATGTGTTTATAAATCAATCATGTGTATATATATTACATCTAAGCAACAATACAGCTAAATAAAATAGCTCTAAACAGCTACTTAGGCAAATATTCAAACTGAGGTAAAAGACTTGTTTCAGTGCAATGTTGGTAAGTGTCGTAAGGGCATTCATGATGGAATTTCTAAATGTAACAAATACATATTTTCAGTTGTTTCTAAATCTGCTTTTGGTAAGACATTGTAAAGGGAAGATGAATGACATTTGGAGGAAGGACTTTATATTTGTTTGCCCTCATCAATCAAGAACACAAAAAAAGCCACTGTAGGTACAGTAGCAGAATTGCTCCCCCCCCCCGTCATGCTGCTCATCTAATCCCTATCTGACTAAAGGGTGACCAACTCCATATATTGACATCTCAATAGGCCCCCAAAAGTATCTGGTATGGTGGTGCCATGCTGGGAAGATAAGAGACCTGAGTCTGTATTTTCTTTTCCCTCCATAAACATAGTTATAAGGTCTTTACACATTGTAGCTTCTTCAATTTCTTTAGTATTTAACTGCAGGGACACTAAAGTGATTTCAGCTACTTGCTAATGTTTTGATTTGCTAGCTATATTGAAAAATGGAGGAGATGGTACACCTCAATTTGGCAAAACCGTTGTCTGGTCAACCTCTCCTAAGAGGTTCATGTTCACTTATTCCTATTTCTATTGCTCTCAAAATGAAGAGAAACAAAAGAGAATACTATTAACATCTAAGCAAGAGACCAGTCTGCTCTCTCTCAAATCATTCCCGTATGAAAGGAATCCTGCATATATTCTCAAAGCTAAGAGTCTACTCAAACGGGTACCACATTAATTCATTTTATGTTCTGTGTGGGACCGATGTCTTTATTCTTGTTTTTTTTTGGGGGGGTTGTCCTTAATTCCCAGATACTCTTTTTTATAAGAGGGATTTCTTATTAAAACATGCATAATTGCCTAAATATATTGTTGTGTTTTCAGAATTTTCGTAAGGTTAAAATTTGTACTGTGGGAGTTTGGGCATACAAACAAAAATCCAAAGGATTTTTTAAAACTTTCCTGAATCTCTTTCCTGAAGAGAGGGGTCCTCAGAAGAATAGCAAATATATGTCCAATGGGCCAGAATTTGGTGGATCAGGAAATTCGATTTAAGTGTTGCTATAACTTTGTCTGGAGAATTTTCAAAGGGGAGGGGGAAATTAAATCCTCTCCCAGATCAGCAACCATTTTCAATACAATAGGACTATTAATTCTTGTATATGATCAGGACTAGAGGATGAGCAAACATAGGCATATATTTGCCATGCTATTGTCATGTAAATTATCCTCGCAATGTTTTTCTGATCCCATGGCACATATAGCTTGATCAAACTGATTATGCATCTTATCCATGCCTTTGACATTGACCAGCACTCTCTAAGCTAGCGAAATGCACAAACCATTATAGCTATGACAAGCATAGTTGTTTTTTCAGACCTATCTCTGTTTTCTCAGTTCCTAACCCATCACATCCTTGGCAAAAGATTCTAGGCATTAAGTACCTTCTGATGGTTAATTATTTTTACAAGTGAGGAAAAATATCCTTAGATTATCAGAGCCATCAAAACATGTATAAATTCTTACAGCATCACTCAAAAGATACTTCTACAATTCTTTGGGGGAAAAGATGCTGTTATTGTGGGACAACCATCACAAATGCTTCTCTGAATAAATGTTCTGCTTGAATGGAGGACAGATGGAAAACCCAAATGGGGTATTTTTCTCAGTCAGCTTAGAATATTATCATGAAGTCTCACAAATATAATGCATCCGTTTCAGGCCATTTTTGCATTCTCACCAAATATGAAGGAACTGTTGTCCAGAAAGTAGCATCTTTATCAAGTGAAAAAACTGACACACACAAGCATATAATAAGAAATAAAGCTTTATTAAACTATACAAAGACAATAATTGGTCTGGCTCTTTGTCCTGTGCAATATACTCTCCTTCCTTCTGGGTTCAGTTCTAGACAAAGAATCCAGGAGAGTTAGCAGAAGATGTGCAAAACTTTGCGGAAGTAATTCCTAAACTCAGTGTTGAAGATTGTATAGATGATAGGGTTGAGGGCACTGTTGACATAACCCAGCCATGTGACAATGCTGATTACTTGGCCAGAAATGACACAGGACTCACAGAGAGCTCTGGTTATGTGCACCACAAAGAAAGGAGTCCAACAGAAAAGGAAAGCACCTTTGAAAAAGAGAGAGGGGAAAAATTAGCCAGTTCTTCCCTGCATATGTCTTATTTTATCAAAGGTAAACATGTCAATTTTGAACAGTGGCATATCGGTTTTAAAAAATGAGGAAGGAAAAAAAAATCCGAGGTTACCTTTTAATAATGTGAGGTTGCCATTTCTGATCTGCCTAAATTCTTTGCATTTGAGAATGCTGAAATCTGTTTAATTTCCCCATTCTTGCTGCATCTGGTTTAAATGTACCTAGCACTGGTTGAATGAAACAGCAGCAGACACAGCCCTACACCAGTTTGTATATAAACTCAAGATCTCTTGGAATGCATATTTATTTTTTTTTTAAACAAATGGATACTTGCATATTCATTAAGATATTAATTGAAGCACTGGCTCCTTAGGGATCCTGGGGTCAGGAAGATACAGTGCAGCTGGTGTGTAAACGCTGTCTCTGCAGGCCCCAGTAGCACCTGCATTTACCTCGCTGGAATCGTAGGAAACAGATCTTTCTGTAAAAGCTGAAACTAGGCACAAGAGGTTGCTGGTCAGGGTTTTCTGCAATGCAAAAACATCTTGTCAAACTGGGCTATAAGAAACAATTTCTGGGATCCCAAAATGCAGAATATACCTAGAGAGTACTCTTGGCTTCACTATATTTTGCTAATTTTGAGGGGGGACTTCAGGGATTAAAACCAGAAGAGTCAACATACTGTATTCCAACATATGGGCCAGGCTAAACACAATGTCAATAAATAGAAACACATGAGAAGCAGAGAGGCCTCACAATAGGGAGGGAATAAAGTTACTTCTTATCCAGCAGATGACTGGCTAAAGTGAGTAAGCAGGTGGGTGTTGGCTGGCAAGGGACTGGGTAGAAAATGTATTTATGGGACTCTGGTATCTATGAGCCTCTTCCTGTGATGGAATGTAATAAGGAGGCGGATTCCCAGGAGGGAGGAAGTGCATTCCAGAGGGGTAAGAGACAACTCAGTCTGGATGTTATGTGTAAGAGAAAGAGGGTGAAGACAGCCCCTCCCTAATAGTTTACAGAGTATATTGTAGATGCAGAGTCCTCAATCTGGCAAGATTTTGTCTACAGGGCCTGAAACCCAAAAAACGAACTCAGCTTGGAAGAATCACCACGTGTCAATTTTGATTTTAGGTCTGACCTTTCCTAGGTGACATGATAGCAGTGTTCCAATATCTAAGAGGCTTCCACAAAGGAGAGGGGATCAGCCTATTCTCCAAAGCACTTGAAGGCAGGACAAGAAGCAATGGATGGAAATTAAATCAAGGAGAGAACCAACCTAGAATTAAAGAGAAATTTCCTGACAGAACAAACGATCAATGGAACTTCTTGTCTCCAGAAGTTGTGGGTGCTCCAACACTGGAGGTTTTTAAGAAGAGATTGGACAACCATTTGTCTGAAATGGTATAGGGTTTCCTGCCTGAGCAGGGGGTTGGACTAGAAGGACTTCAAGGTCCCTGCCAACTCTGTTATTTGATTTTTCTGTTGCTCTGTTATTCTTTCCACTCTCAATAGCTCTTCCTTGCTCTTTATCATATTGTCTGCTCAACCTTTGCTTCACTTTCAGAGCATGCTCAGTCTTCAGTGGGCAGTTTGGGGAAAAGGGAGCATTTTATCTCTGAAGAAAAATATTGTCTTTGTTCTAATTTTCAAAGTCCCTAAGAATAACCCAAACCAGCAGTTAACTCCCCTGTTATTCAACAAATTCACATGCAATCCCAGTGGAAGTCCTAGGTCTGTGTGAGATCTCAGGGAAATCTCGGTTCTTGAGCATTCATGAAACGCTGGCAGGTTGTCTTCCTGTAGCTGCTACAAGGCATGCCAAGAAAGTAACAAAGGAAGAACCTAGCCTCATTGGAAAATTGACTTTCCTTCCTGGTGGGATGTTGCAAAGCAGCTGGAGGCTCTTGCATCGAGAGCACTTTGTAGGAAATAGCACAAATCATTTTGAAATCTGCAGTAGCAAGCACATCCCTCAATTTATACAGAGCTCAGCAGAGCACTGCTTAAAACTCATTTGTTTTATTCCTCAGATATCTTGTTTAATTAGATATGGATCCTCTTTTCTTGCTGGAGAAAGGACACAATGATCTTTGGGGCTGTTTGGTATCAATTTAAAAATTATTTTAAAAAGGAATAAATAGATATATGCATGGAGGATTTGGCCTTAAATGAAATGTTGGTTTTCATGGTATTTCCCTTTTTAATCGGTCTCTGTAGCTGGATGGGTGGGAAATTACTGTGTTGCTGATTCAGGGAAAATGTAGACCCAGTTCTCAACATAAACATCTGAAATCATAATATCTTGCAGTAATATTGAGTCAAAGGGGAAAAGGTGACTTGCAGTCTGCATGGACCCACGTTGCACTTCTGAACTTTTTTAAATCTAACATATATTTTCCTGTGATCACATGGTTGCTTCTTTGCAGAATTACCAAGAATGCAATATGTGTGTATAGACTGGCAACTTGAGTATGTGTACATAGGCTACTGGGGATTAAGGCATACTGACAACACCCACACCCACACCCATCCACTCTTACATACTATGTATGTCGTAGTTTTTGCAATATAATGCATGTTCCACTTTCCTACCTTCAACACCTATATTCACCCATGTGGACTCTGAATATCTTTCGCTTTTGCATTTGGATTGCTGCAAGCATATCCAGGGAAGACAGTAGAGTGTTTTTCAAATGCGATTCTTCCAAAGGGAGACTCTGGTATGGAAATGATTGTAAGGAGCTGGAGATCTTTAATGTTGCTAATATTCAGCTGTAAAGTGGTTAATATGTCATCTAACTTTCATTAAAATGCAGACAGGCTGGATGTGCTCCGATTCACACCCACAAATGGCTTATGTTACAATGGAAAGGTTGTGCGGTGAGTGAGCCACCACAGAGGCAGCTCTATTCATGGACCTGAGTGTCAAACATGGAAGAAAAGAACAAGAGCATCTACTTCTTGGAACATTTCTTATCTGTCCTTCCTCCTTCGGCATCACATTTCCAGATCTGCAAAACCTAGCCTGCTTTCTGACTGAGGAAAGCAAATTCTTGTAAGAAGCTCCATTGCCAAAGTGCCAAAATTAAAATGGCATTTTCATATGCAGCAGATGCCCTTTGTCATTCACAGCTCTGCCCTTTCATTGAACTGAATGTGGCTGCATAAATCTAAAATACTATAGATGGCAGTAGAAAGAAAACTAGAAACTATTTGTGTTGTCAAAATGGTAATCCACTTATATAAAGAAAAAAGGAAAACGCTGGGAAAGCTTAAAGTTAATAGCTGAGATTGAACTGTTAGAATTTGTACTTGCATTAGCATTAATTGATCGTTACATAGATGGAATATACCAGCAATATTGTTGTTGTTTAAACACCTGGAAGGGGAATATTGTAAAGGGGGAGAAAGTGGAAGAACGAAAAAAGGGAAGTGGAAAGTGGATATTTTGGAAGAAGAATAAGTGATGGGAAAGTTTATTTAAAATGGCAAGCAATCCAAATTTAGCTAAGATTGGTGGGGGGAAGAAAAACGTAGCACAAGGTTCCAGCCCTATGAGCCAAAGATCGTTAGATGACATGCTTCAAAGAGAATGTTCCAATCCACTTAAAGAATTGCAGGCAATGATGCAGGCAATCCAGGAAGCCATGATGAAGAACCATGAGGAAATCAAAACGGAACTTGAAATAGTTAGGAATGTTACTGGAGAAATGAGAGAGAAGATTCAGGCAATGGACGGAAGATTTGAAGCTTTTCAGCAGTAAATCACAAAAAATGAACAGAAGTTGCTGGCAGTAGAGCAAAGATTGGATAATGAAGAAAAGAAGGTGGAAGAGATGGACAAAAACTTAACTGAGGCTAATAAAGAGTTAATGACAGCGGTGATGTTACTGGAAGCGGAGAAGGCGACCCAATATCTTAGATTCCAAAATGTTATTGAGGAAAGAGGAGAAGATCTTCCAGACAAGATGGCGGATTTGTTGGCAGGAGCTCTGGAGATTGACAAAGAAGAGATAATTGCTGGAATGGATGCGACATACACGGTGCAGACAAACTATGTGAGATGACATAACCTTCCCAGAGAGGTCCATGTAAAGCAGTGGTTCTCAACCTTTTTCAGGTTGAGACCCCACTTGCGCCGCCCATGCGTGCTGCGACCCCGACCCGGGAGCGCGTGTGCGCAACGGGCCGACCCGCGCATGCGTGGCGCGCGCGTGACGAAATTTTTTTCAAATTTTTTTTTTAAAAAAACAAAATGGCGGACCGCGGCGGGCCGATCTGCGCATGTGCAGCGCGCACGCGACAAAAAAAACAATAAAAAAATAAAAAAAACAAAATGGCGGACCGTGGTGTCCGGCGACCCCCGCGAAACGGTCGTTTGACCCCAAATGGGGTCGCGACCCATAGGTTGAGAACCGCTGATGTAAAGTTTATAAAGAAGAAAATTAGAGATGAATTATTATATAGAACACATGATGAACAGTTAGAATATGGAGGGAAAGAAATTATTGTATTAAAACAGATACCAAAAAGGATGAGAGACCTCCGAAAGAATGACCTCTTCCTGACGTCCAGGTTACATCAAAACAATGTAAATTTTAGATGGTTAACACCAGAGGGGCTTATTGTGACTTGGCAAGAGAAGAGGTTTAGATTGGATACAGTAGAGAAAGCGGAAGACTTTTACAGGCAATATTGTGCTTCAGAGGAAGACCTGAGGGATCTCGGAAAAGAAAGAGTTGTGGTTGAAAAAAGAAGAGATATTGAACGAATGTTGGAGAAAAGAGGGACAGAGCAAAGCATGGAGGAAGTGAGAGGGGGAAGAGGTCAAGATAGGCTAAAACAGGGGTTCTCAACGTTGGCAATTTTAAGACTTGTGGACTTCAATTCCCAGAATTCCTCAGCCAGCTTTGCTGGCTGAGGAATTCTGGGAGTTGAAGTCCACAAGTCTTAAAGTTGCCAAGGTTGAGAACCCCTGGGCTAGAACAACAGGGGTGAAGCTCAGAAGAGGTGAAGGAAATAAGAATTACTAGAAGCACAAAGACACGACAAAAACAGGACAATGGGAGAAGAATATAAGATTTGATCAACAAATATTAGAGGGTTGAATGCACCAGTAAAGCGTAGGAAAGTTTTCAGTAAGCTTATTAAACTAAATGTGGACATTATTGCCTTACAGGAGGTTCACATAAAAAATGATAAAGAATATCTATTAGAACAACCTAAATTAGGTAGGCTAATTGTTTCACTAGATGAAAAAAAAAAGAAGAGTAGCTCTGTATGTTAAGCAGAAGATAATTTCAAAACAAATCTATAACGGTAAAGAGGGAGGGGTCTTGATAGTTGATGCTAAGCTGAATAAAAATATATAATAATTGTTGCAATATATGCCTCAAATGGAGCACAAGTATCCTTTTTTAAAAACCTTCATAATAAGCCGAGTGATATAGAGGGAGATGGTTTCTGTATAATCAGAGATTTTAATGCGATTGCAGATAAAACAAAAGACCATAAAAGTACAGAGGCAAGGAAAGGAAACAAAAAAAAAACCACTTCCCAAAACCTTTTTTGAGATGTGTACATATCTTAGCTTACATGACATTTGGAGGGAAAGGAATTATGATAAGAGGGAATACACATACTTTTCTAATAGACATAGATCATGGACCAGGATAGACATGCTATGGTTTACAAAAGAATTAGCCTCGGAAATTCAAGAAATTGATATCAAACCTAGCCTCTGGGCAGACCATAATCTGATAAGTTTTCACTTGAAAGAACAAAGAAGCAGGCCAAGATGGACCTTCCAAAGAGTAATTCTTAAAGAAAAAGAATTTAAGGAAAGAATGGAGAAAGAGATGCACATTTTCTTTCAAGCGAATGACAATGAGGGTACATCCTTGCAGGACATTTGGGATATGGCAAAAGCATACATGAGGGGGTGTAACAATTTTGTACATGGTCAAGAAAAACAAAGAGAAAAAACAACATAGGATGAGGCTCGAGGAAGAATACAAACAGGCCGAAACACAATTTCAAAGAGATCCTGAAAACAAAGGATTGAAAAACAAAATGCATTTAATTAAACATAAACTATGTATAGAGGATTCGGAAAAGTTAGCACAAAAATTACAGGCAGCTAAGCAAAATAACTTTGAACATGCGAATAAACCGGGAAGATGGCTAGTGTATAAACTAAGAAGGCAGAAAGAGAAGCAACGGATTATTAATTTGGAAGACGAGAAAGGAGAGATTCAGGGGGAGGAGACTATAAAAAGGGGAATTGCCCAAAGATACTATGAAAAACTATATAAGAGAAATGAGGGGAAAAATGCAGAGAGGATAATTGAATACTTAGAATACTTAGAAAAGACATAACGAAAATGGTGATGTGGGCAATAGATCTAGGATATAATATAAATATGGATCAATGGCAGCAAATATGGGAGCGAAACAACAAAATCACATTGGCAACATCATATAAAGAAAACCTGTATAAGATGGTTTACAGATGGCATCTCCCTCCGGCCAGATTAGCCAAAATGTATAAAGGATATTCTTCTATGTGTTGGAAATGTAAAAAAGGAAAGGGCACCTTTTTTCATATATGGTGGACATGTAGAGAAGCACAGGTGTATTGGCGTATGGTCTGGGAATGGGCAATAGAAATGACTAGGCAAAACATTCTATACAAACCTGAGGCATTACTATTAGGAATACTAGAGAAAAATATAAATAAAGAGGATACATATTTAATTATTCACGTGGTTACGGTGGCAAGGATACTATTTGCTCAAAAATGGAAAGCAATGGAAGTACCAAGTGAGGAAGTACTAATAAAGAAAATTATGTATTGCGCAGAACTAGATAGGTTAACTAAAAGATTAAAAAATCAGGAAGAAACAGAATTTTATCAAATATGGAATAAATTTTATAGATGGAAGGGAAAAATGGAGGTCACAAATAAAGAGATAAGTTAAGATAGAGACCAGAAATGTATAGTTTGTATATAGATGTATTATTTGTAATTAATGTGCAATATGGACTGAGATGTCAGTCAATGACGATTGACCATGTTCAATGTTTTTAATCCTTTTTTTTCTTTGTACTCAATAAAAATTTAGTAAAAAAAAAAAAAGGTAATTCACTATCTGTTGGTTGTCCAGATACTCTATGTCAGGGGTTCTCAACCTTGGCAACTTTAAGACTTGTGGACTTCAACTCCCAGAATTCCTCAGCCAGCAAAGCTGGCTGAGGAATTCTGGGAGTTGAAGTCCACAAGTCTTAAAGTTGCCAAGGTTGAGAACCCCTGCTCTATGTGCTCCTTTACTGAATGTCAAAGGGAATCCTGAATTTTTGTTCAATCACTGGATCAGACCGCTCTTTTGTGGGTAGTCTGATATAAGGAGGATTTGGCAATTCAAGCAATTTAAAGAAAAAAAAATAGAGGAAAAATAAAATTCTCTGGGTAGATTTTAAGATGTTGCAGATCCTACTGAAATGAGTGGAATCTATTTCCTGGTGCCTATGCTGCACCTACAGAAATTTGGAACATGTTTAGAATAAGGTATTACAGCACAAGGACAGCTACATAAATGTCAAAATTAACATGAATCGTTGTTCTGTACTTTTATTTTACAAGAGAGAGAGAAGGATCTGAAGTTCATATTGTTTTCTTCTTTGTCCATTCTTAGCAAATAAAAAGCCCAGCTGTTCTCAGCTGTTCTCAGCTACTCCTGAATGCAGCTTGAAATCTCCGTATAGTTTGAATGGCACAATCAATGTATAAGCAGAATAGTATACACTATACAGGATTGAGATCCCCGATTTCTCCCCCCCCCCCCCGCCAGAGAACAGTATGCCAAAACCTGCAGCGGAAATCTGATTAGATCCCAGAGGGCATGGATCATGCATGGAGTTCAGTGCATGTCTGAAACAGTTACTTGGTGAAAAAAATCCTGCTGTCTTTTCAGATTAGCCTCAAAAGATCAATAAATCAATAAATCAAGGAAGGACTGATTAACTAATCAGATCAACTGGCCCAGGTGGGAAAAAAAATGCTTATCTGAATTGAGATGTCTGAGCAACTATGGGTGGATATTTTTGTGCCTAAAGAAAAAAGTCTGTGGCTTGAGGGCCTCTCCTGGATTTGACACTGTCAGGGCAAAAATGTTGACTGCCAGGGTATCTTTTATGAGCTAGCTTTATTTATGTTTTTCAAGAACATGAACGCTGCAATACTCATCTCCAGTCAGAACTACTGCAAAGGTGAAGTCTCAACTTTTGATTCATAGGAACATAAGCAATGACCTGCTGGATCAGACCCCTGACCTATCTAGTCCAGCAATCATTTCTCACAATAGCCAACCAACTGCACAAAAACTGGGACTGAACAAAATCTGAACTGTCGTCTGAAGATCCCTATTTGTCATTTTTATACTCCCTCATGTTTGTCTACTGCTATCCTTTGCAGTTGCTCTGATGCATGAACGATGCATGATCTCAGAAGATCCATTTCCATGAATACATAATTCAATCCATGATAATATAGTGGTTGCAAGAATTATTTGGCAGCCTGATAGGGTGAGGCTATTGCAGTCAATAGCCTCACACCACCAGGCTGCTGAACAATTCTTCCGACTCCCATTTTGAAGAACATTGTTGCCTCAATCTATAGGTCTCCTAAAAAAAGGGACATTTTGTTGGACTTTTTCCTACTAATCACAGAATCTTTGTATGGTATTGTTTTCACTCTTCAATCCCTCCAAACCATTATGAAGCTGTAGCAAAAGTACAATAAATATCTCAGGGAATTTATTTATTTATTTTATCAAATTTCTATGCCGCCCCTCTCCTAAGGCTCGGGGCAGCTCACAACAACAATTGATAGTGGAATAGGATTTAATTGTTTAGATTCTGCCTGCTGCACATCTGTTAAAGGCAAAGGGTCTTGGAACCCAAGTCCAACTGTTCAGAGTTGAGGAATGTGTATCTATGTGTACAAACACACACGTATACTGTGAAGGAGTTTCAGAGGACTCAGTCTTCCAAGGATGATCAGATGTTGTTAGCCGCTCCGAGTCTCCGGAGAGGAGCGGCATACAAGCCCGAATAAATAGAAATAAATAGATGTGCAACACTCATTTCATCCTTTTGGAGTATCTCTCTAATCAGCCACTAAAGTGCAATTAAAGACACCAAATGAGGAACAAAAAAAAAAAGGCAGTTTCTGTGTCATGCTGTACTTATCAGTTATGGCAAATGTCTCTGTGCATGGCTGTATCCTAATTTTTTAATACCCAGGTTTTACAGCCATCATGATCTGAAATTGAGCTGTCTTGATGGTTTATGACCCTGAAAACATTTAATGTTTTATACTCACCAACCACGACTGGAAGCACCTTCATGGCCTTCCTTTCCCTGCCATTGATTTTGGCTGGCTTCCTACCGAGTCCTCCATTTGGTGCATATTTGATGTGTGGATAGGACATAGTTTGAATGCCATTGTTCTTGTAATCCCTGGGTAAAGTGCAATCAGAGCAGGCATAGGGGCTGAGTTCCCCTGCCTTGATATCTTCCTGGGTCTTCTCAATGACAGGTGGTGAATCATATACCTGCCTATTGCCCAAATAAATACTACTCTTCAGCTTGGCTTTCCGAGCCTCTTCCCAGCGCCTAAGTCCATGGAATATGCCGCAGTACAGGACCAGCATGACAGGACAAGGAATGAAGAAGGAACAGATGGAGGAATATACAATATAATTGTGATCCTCCAGACGACATAAAGATGGGTCCCGGTCTGGAATGTTGTTGAGACCAAAGATAATTGGGGATGCCACAGCAAAAGCTAAGATCCAAGTGGTAGAGAGGAGGATCAGTTGACGCAGGTCAATCTGTCGTCGATTATAGTTCAGTGGGATAGAGACAGCAATGAACCTGGATGACAGAAAACAGGGTGTCAACATGGGGTTCCTTGTGGAACCAGTTTACTTCATGATGGTAAAGCAGAACAAACTCTAAGCTAGAAGATGGAGCTGGGCAATATATATTTCAGGTGTTACTGGATTGAAATTCCCATTTTGTCTCTCATAGTGCTCATTCATTATTTGGGAAATGCAGCATTATTGTCTGGCTATGCCACCACAAGGCAAACACAAAATATTCTTTTACCCCTATTTCTCCATTCTGAAATATCATTTCCCTGCACAAGTTCTTTGCTCATCCAATTACCTTTGGCAATTACCAATTACCCTTGCCAATTACCAATTATGCTTGCCTGTTGTATGGAACATTTATTCTCTTCATAATGGCTCCATGATATTGCTTCTCTCCCTTCAATTAATTCATACTGTTGGTAAAAGACAGTTGCAACTAAATTGACAAACACGTTCTAAAAACTGGGTCTCTCCATAAGAAAATGGGTTCTAATTTAATAGGTCTCAACCTTAATTATTTAGTATATACATTTGCCTTTGTAAAAGTCAGCAGAGCGTGTCAATCAAAATATTCCTGTATGACCACTCTTTTTTTAAACAAGGCAGAATTAGGAAAAAAGAACCAGTATTTGCCATTTTCTTGGATTAGAGAAAAAAAAGGACCTAACTTTTGATTATTTTTATATATTCAACCTGCATGAGCCAAATCACTTTAACATGGCATAATACCATACTTATAAACTCTGAACTAATAAAAGAAAATCTGACCTGGTGAGATGAAAACTGGCTGGTTAAAAATCAAGAAACATATGATAATTCCCTAAAACTTTAGCTGGAAAACTCTTTCTGTCCATTAAATATATCTATCTTATTTCCCTGCTTTGTATATCAATTTCTATTCAAAGTCTGTGGTCTTGTATTTTATATTATTTTTCCAAATCAAATGCAGCAAATATTGCTATCAGCTGAAAGGCCTTGTTGTGCAGCCAGGTGAAGTTGTAAATATCAATAGTCTCCAAAAGTCAGGGTAAAGTCATTTCTTTCAAATGCACAGCAAACTTTCTGCTAGTCCAATGCAGTGCTCTTATTTTTTATTCTTCTTTTTTTCCTTCACAGCAGTCTGTTATATATGCAAAATTGTTTAAAGGTATTTGTGTGTGTCATCAGCACTCTTTCACGGTTAACATTCAAGATGTGAAATTTGGGGACAATGGAGCAGATGGTGGTATAAAGTGCAGGAGAAATTCACAAGTTCCTACTCAGAGCAGGACATTTTTAGCATTTGGAAGAATACATTCAGAAGAGGTTTTGATTGAATTGATTGTCATGGCTCCAAGTACTTTTATCCCTGTACCACAAATGAGTATATGAATCACAAATGGGGCAATATCTTTATTAAGATAGTGTGTGTGTGGGGGGGAGGGAATTCATTATCTCTATGCAAACAACTGAATGATCAATAGATATCAATAAGGTGAAAACACTTTCATTTCATTTAGAGCTTATTTGGATTTTTGAAACTCGGATATGGTAGCCCAAAGTAAAGTTTCCTTTAAACCAAGCTCATCTGTTGAATTTCAAGAATGATAATGTCTCTCTGTGGCTTTCTTGGGAATAAAATAGAAATGTTTTTTTTCTCCTGAGATATGCTTTCATCTTCCCAAATCTACAGGGTGACAAGATGCTTTCACCTTCTAGTCTACAGAAGCTTTCCTAGAGCTCTCTAATTCAAGTATTAACTAGGCCAGGGGTAGGCAACCTTGGCTCTTTTATGACTCGTGGACTTCAACTCCCAGAATTCCTGAGCCAACGAGTCATCAAAGAGCCAAGGTTGCCTACCCCTGAACTAGGCTCAGCTCTGTCCTTCTTCCTGAGATCACTGAAATGGGCATGAACATTTGGGTTCACTAGAACACTTCATCAGGGAAGTGGTTATAAAAAGTAGAAGAAGCAGAGGAAACAGCAGAGTCCAAAATTTAAGACAGATATTTCAGGTCTGCGAGTTAAAATCAATCTCAAGACAGACTGTGTGGTATCAATGCTTTAGTGCAGTGTTTCTCAACCTTGACAATTTTAAGGCATGTGGACTTCAACTCCCAGAATTCCACAGCCAGCAATGCTGGCTGTGGAATTCTGGGAGTTGAAGTCCACATGCCTTAAAATTGTCAAGGTTGAGAAACACTGCTTTAGTGAATTAACAGTGTTATAACAAGCAAACCCCTACAGGTTTGAAAACACAAAGGCCATTAACCCTAAACTTATCTTTTGCCTTGGGCAAAGCAAACCCTACATGTGTCAGCGCAGGTCTAACCAAAAAGGCAGATTCTTGGGGAAGTCATTTGAACAGGATAATCCCCTCCATTTAAAATGTCAATACATATCAGCAGTTCCTTGGTTGGTAGCCACAGAAAAAAAGAATTGTCTCTGCAGCTTTCTTAGTTTTAATTCAAAACCATTTTGAAAATTGGCTGAAAGCAACTATCATTGAGAGTGATAACTACAATGGTCTTTGGCTGGTACGGGTAAGCTTATGTTCTGTTCTTTCAGCTACTGTCCATAGTTCAAAGAAAAAAAAAATACTTTCCCCTTCTTTGCTCAACAGTGACAGCATGAAAACATTACAGAAGAAGTGGTGTTCAGATTTTCTTGGAATAGAAGCAGCTTTTTCTGATTAGCTGGACAACGGGCGGGGGGGGGGGAGTGGATGGGGTTCCTAACGGCTGACAGGATAAAACAAAATAGCCAGAAGCAACATAGACAATAAACCACCTATGTTTCCTAGAGCTTCTCAGTATCATTCTTGCCTTTATTTGGTAGGCACTGAGATCTTTCCGATAAGAAAATCCCAACTGCAATTATTGTAAGAATTAGTTCTTCAGCTTCTGTTAGTGAGAAGGGGGTTGATCATATCTGAATTGCCTTTCCTGAATAGAATATTGCTTTATAGACCACAAAAAGCTTGCCTTGATGAAGTAGTGGGTGTTTTAGGGGAGAGCATTGTTCTATCTACATGTTCAGTCAACAGACCTAAATTATATATTATAGACAAAAATGAATTATTAGAACAAAGATATTCTTCAGTCTGCCGACTTTGAATTTTACAATTCACTTTACAATATCCCACATACATCTGCTAGAGAAATGGATGTTTAGATATATAACTAGTAAAGAAAACTGGAAAAAAGATGTATGTCGATTAGAGAATTCAATGCATTTTTATACATTTTAAAGCCAGAATGTACAAAACAAATACATAGTAAATTTTCACAGAGTGGATACTTATCTATCCACACCTACTATAGATGCTGAATGAGATACAAATGAGAAGCTCGCAGTCCCTATAGTTGGCAGCATTAAACTTACGTTTCCTCTGTTTCTTCTAAAGAACCCTCCTAGAGTTGCTTCAGTGGCTGTGGCAGCTAAAAAGCATATATATATGTACATATATATATATGTAGGTCTTTGGTTATTCGGGTTTTCTCCCGTGTAAAATTGGAAGTGTCTTGGCGACGTTTCGATGAAGTCCCTCCTAGAAGCACAAAGCCGAAAACACCAGTCTGAAGATGACGAATGGCACTTCGTCAAAACGTTGCCAAGACACTTCCAATTTTACGTGGGAGAAAACCCGAATAACCAAAGACCTACATACAAACACTCTTGGTAGTAGAAAACAGGAGCTTATATGCAGTGTGTGTGTGTGTGTGTGTGTGTGTGTGTGTGTGTGTGTATCTATGTATGTATGTATGTATGTATGTATGTGTGTATGTATGTATGTACAGTTAGAACAATTAATCAGTGGAACAACCTGCCTCCAGAAGTGGTGAATGCTCCAACACAGGAAGTTTTTAAGAAGAAACTGGACAACCATTTGTCCGAAATGGTATAGGGTTTCCTGCCTGAGCAGGTGATTGGACTAGATGACCTCCAAGGTCCCTTCCAACTTTTATTATTATTATTATTATTATTATTATTATTATTATTATTATTATTATTATTATCATCATCATCATCATTATTACTACTACTACTACTACATGTATTAGAACTGAAAGAGTTGTGAAGTTTAGCATCTAAAAGCCACAATGACCAGAGTTTCTTACCGATCCACGCTGATAGCACAGAGGTTGAAAATGGAGGCAGTGCATAGCATAACGTCCATGGTCATCAAACCATCGCACAGGACCGGGCCCAAAGACCAAGCGCCTCCCTGGAACTGAAGAAAAATCAGTGAATGCATTCCAAGTTCGTACTTAAGGGTTCCCTTCCTTGTTTGTATTCTTTAGCTACAATTCTAGTTGGACTCTCAGGATGTCCCTGACACTTTTCTTTGAGAAGATCCTCTTCAATGGCTGACACTATCAAGGAAGTTGCCAGGTTGCAATCAGGCATTCATAGTTGTAGCTTTAAAACCAGCAATCAAGCGGTAGTGGTGGGTGAAATAGCTGCATCTCCTCCCACACATTCCTGTCTCAATGCAATCATTCAGCCTTCTTTGTTGCTATACATCATACGAGGAGGCTTACATACTGAAACAAATGAGGGAAGGAAAGAGACAGACGAAAGAAGCAGGGGGAAAAAAACTTCACCAAATTTGAAAATCAAATATCCAGGATGTGGTTTCGTAACCACATTCTGGATATTCCTGGACCACAAATCACTGTGGGTATCAAGTGTTGTAACTCTGAAGGAGAAAGATTTCTCCAGAGGAGAGACACACAAAGCCAGTACAGAGATAGCTAAGCCATTTGTTTTTATCAGCAGCAACTGCAGCACACCTTTACAACCAATAGTAAATACCAAATCCCTTCATGATAAAAGCATTCTAGAATCTTCCATTATTACTGTAATATACACTGATAGCTCTTCTATCTGTTTGTAAAATCTTGGATTATTATTAGGAAGAAAGTAAATCACAAAGCCCTGTGCTAATATCACTTGATCCTCACCCTGTTGGTGCTATAAATATCACCTAGGAATGATGTCAAGAGAAGTGGCTTATTTACACCTTATAAACTGTAGCTTTATCATTCCTTAATTTTCAATCTGATTGAGGGGCCAGGCTAGGAGAGGGCAAATGCCTCCATATAAGCACTCAGTAACTGCTTGAAGATTATCCAGCTGTGACCTGGGATTCCCCAGAAGGCCAGGAGCAACTTTTAAAAAAATAAATAAAAAGACTTAATTAAGTAGAGTGAGATAGCTGTCAAAATTTGCTCCTTACTTCATTTCTGACAGCTTACCCAAGCCACAATGGGTTGTAATACTAACGATAATAACAATGTCAAGCAATTTAACAGCATACTGCAAGGAGGTGAAACTGAAGATTGGTTAACATCTGGCAAAAGCTACCTGATAATAAAAGATCCAACAAAGGGGGCAGCACCAGGCAATTAGAGGCCAATTACCTGCTTACCAACAACTTTCAAATTGCTAATTACATGACCAGGCCAGCGAGCAAGGCATGGAGGCGCTAGTCCAGAGGAAGGCCAGCGGCAGCCCCAGCAGCAAGAAGTACCGCTGAAAAGAGCGGAGTCTTTGTGTGTGCCTGCTACAAGCTCACCCATCAGCCATGCTCTCCATGTCTCTATCAGCTGTAGCATGCCATGGAGAGCGTGGCTGACATGGGCAAAGCAGGCGCACACACAGATTCTGCTGTTTTCAGCAGCACTTTGGCGCCTGGCCCAGCAAAGTGGAGCCAGGAATGGTGAGGCGAGGCCCAGCAAAGCAGAGCCAGACGAGGAGAGGCCCAGTAAAGTGGGGTGTGGCCAGGTGTGACAGGGCGAGGCCAGGAGGGGTGGGACGAGACCGGGAGGGGCGGGATGGGGTGAGGCAAATGAGCTGCAACTGCTGCTGTGCACTATCAGCCCCTGAGCACTCACCGTTTCCTGTGCGTTGGCCAGGAGGGTGCCCAGATGGGTTGGGGTGGGCCAGGGCTGAGGCAGCGGGGGCCGGTCCCTTGCCACTTCTGGAACAGCTCCAGGGGCCAAATCTGGGCCCTTGGCGGGCCGCACCCAGCCCACGGGCCTTGTGTTTGACATGTTTGGACTAGATCATTTTGGAAAACTGAAAGGAAGAGCAACCTAATGTAGCTTGGATTGATTACAAAAGGACATTCAATTCTCTGCTACATGATTGGACGATTAAGCGCCTAGAAATAAAAGGGGTCAGTAGAAACATCAGAAGCTTTGTGCAAAGATCAATGGAAGGCATAATTGCTTGCTGTTCAATGGTGATAGACTAGGAGAGGTTAATATCAAGGGAGGAATCTTTCGAGGAGACTCACTATCACCACTATTGTTTGTCATTGTACTAATTCCTCTTTCAACAATACTGAAAAAAATCAAGGTATGGCTATCAAACATCCTTTACATGGATGATCTAAAGAAAAATATCTGAAATAGAACTGCTGCTGCTCAACCCTGTCTGTAAATACAGCCTAGATACTGCAGTGGAGTTTGGACTGGACAAATGTGCCTGCCTTACCATCAATAGGGCAAAAGTAGTGAAAACTGAGGGAAGCAAGATGCTATATGGAAATAACATCAATAGTTTGTTTGGATGAAGATGATCAAATACCTGGGCATCCTTCAAACTGAAAACATCCAGCTGACTGAAGTTATGAAGAAGCTTAGAAGTGAATACATCATGAGACTAAAAAAAGATCCTAAAGTCCAAACTCGGTGAAAGAAATGCCATCAAGGCAATTAACCCTGGATTCAGTCATTAGATACACTGCTGGAATAATGGACTGGACTCAGGCAGAACTAAAGGTTCTGAATAGTAAAACCAGAAAAATAATGGCAACGAATCCTGCCCTTCATTCACAAAGCAATGTTGACATATTCTACTTAGCAAGGAAAATAGGTGGGCATGGAATCTTCCAAATACACAGAACAGTTAAGAAGAAAAAAGGGCATTGGAAGAATATCTGAAGGATAGTGAAGATGATGCACTGAACTTAGTATTCCATGAAGGCTTATGAACAGAGGAAAGACCAAACATTTAAAATGAAGAATAATATAGAAATATGGGAAGGCAAAGTATTACATGGCCAATACATAGAAAAACTAATAGGCAAAGCAGATAACAACAAGACCTGGTGATGGCTAAAAACAAGAAAGTTGAAGAAAGAGACAAAGAGGCTAATTCTTGCTGCACAAGATCAAGCCTTAAGAACAAATGCATACAAAGCCAGAATTGAGACAATAAAAAATGAAAGCAAATGCTGCCTCTCAAAGAAGTGGACATCTAATTATCTGCTAGAAGAAGAACTCACAGACTGACTACAAACAATGGCATGATAAAGTAGTAACAATGGTACATTTGGAATATCTGCAAGAAATACCACTTGTCTGCAAGCAAAACTAATGGGACCACAAAGTAATAGAATACGAAGAAATTAAATTACTCTGGGACTTTACAATTCAAATAGACCACACCACAGATTTAAAAATGATCAATAAGAAAGACAAGAAAATCTGGATAGTGGACACTGCAATACCTGGAGACAGAATAGAAGAGAATGAACTGGAGAAAATCACAAAATACAAAGTTCTTCTAATCGAAATAAAACCACTGTGGCAAAAGAAACCAAAAATAGTATCAATGGTAATAGTTGCTTTAGGTGCAACCCCAAAATATCTGGAGCACCACTTGAACATCATTGACATTAACAAAATCACCATCAATCAATTGCAAAAGGCAGCTTTACTTGGAATAACTTACATCCTGCAACAATACCTTTAACATTATGAAGCAACATCTGTCTATCCTAGGTCATTGGGTAGTTCATGGAATACCAGCAATACAGGTTAAAATGTCATGATAGGTGGATAAAAATGGCAAATCCAGTCTAAAACATCTGGGTAACTGTGAGGCTATTATGTGCTCCTGGCTACTTTCCTTCGTGACCAGAGGCAAGCTCACCTGACCAATAACCAGCCAAGACACAGTGAAGACCTTTTGTTTCGTTTATTGCAGTAAGCATGGAGATAAGTTATCAAAGCTTGGTTCTCTCCAAATTTTCAACCCAAAATATTCCCTTCTTTATACAGCCCTGTCCTGGCCGCCACATCCCTCCTCTTTCCCCATTGGCTGAGGTACTATGAGGTTACACTCTTTCCAACCGCCTCCTACCTATTTCCTGCTACATACTAAATCATACACCACATGTACATTAATAATATAAAATATTAGACATATTCAATTTTGGTTTTGAGTTCTGGGCCCCTTAGAAATAGGTTCTTTTCTGTTTTTCAGTTAAGTTTTCCTGGCTAGCTATTTCCTCTTACAGACGTTTTTATAGCTTGTCTTCTTCCTTTCCCACTCTAAGACCCAGCTAATTTTTGACTACGTATTTATCTTACATCCTGCCTTTATGCTATCCTTTCCTGTTTCCCAGCCATTATAGTTTTTGGTAAGTTTGTTTGTCCAGGCAGTAAGTTTCCACTGCAGCAAATTCAATTTTAAATTTCTCTTTCAATATTAAATTTTGAAGATCTTTCCTTTACTTCTTATCATGACCAACAATAATAAATAATTTAAATGCCACCTGACCCCAAGTGATTCTGGGCAGTTTGTGGAATATCAGCAATACAGGTTAAAATGTCATGATTTATCCTCATTCTTAGGTCCTGTGCAAAGCATAATGGGCAGCAAGGATTTTCCAGCCGTTTCGATCATTCGCAGCATCTTCAGCATCATCCCAAGGGATATTAATAATCTTAAGACTTTCCTTAAGTGTTTGATGCCAAGTTTTCTAAAGCAGGGGTTCTCAACCTTGGCAACTTTAAGACTTGCGGACTTCAATTCCCAGAATTCCTCAGCCAGCAAAGCTGCCTGAGGAATTCTGGGAGTTGAAGTCCACAAGTCTTAAAGTTGCCAAGGTTGAGAGCCCCTGTTCTAAAGCCGGCCTCATTTCCTCTTTTCTCCAGGAGGTACCCAAGATAGTGAAATTTTTGGATGCTGGTCTTTAGCGTACGTAATGTAAAAATGTAATGATTAAAAAATATAATATTCATTTCTTATCCAAGCCTAACTCCAGTGAAACCATGACCTTTGACTCATGAAGAATCTCAGAGATTCAGTCATCTTTCAGGGGATTTCATTATTGCAAAGTTTGAGAATTCCCAGTTTAAGCATTAGCGAAGAATACACAAGCACGTGATCACTTTTCTAACAAATGTGAGGAAGCTAAAGCTAAAGGGTGTGTGCGCATTTAATTATTCTTCCTTATCTAACTATGGAAATAATTATTGAAACAATTGGAAGTCACGATCAGATAATGATCTTATTAGGACCAATCTTTAAAATTGTAAGATCTTTAGATCTCTTCATCTGTTAAGGGTTGCCCCCACCTCTCCCACAGAAAAAATAACGAAGGCAGAAAAAGAAAGAAAAGGAAAGCTGATTGGATGAAGCCAGGACCTGAGTCTTAAAATGGGATGAAGAGTCACAGGATTGAATAAATTAACCAGCTTTTCTCAAGCCCCTCCAATTTTAGGTCCAACTTAATAAGGCTGCTTTAGAAGGTTGCAGTTGAATGAAACCATTATGGCATATAATGTTTAATTTCTCCCATTTTGGTGAATATAAAACCAAATTGTCAATCTTTATCAAAACACCAGGTGCTTAACAATCAGAGAGCAAAAGTTAAAAGAACCACACCGGTTTTTATATAAATAAAAATAAGATACTGGGAGAGGGGCGGTATAAAAGTTTAATAAATAAATAAATAAATAATAGGGTATGTTCCCTCTGAGAATTTGGCCAAATTGCATACTGTCCTTCTAATCCATTTCAGGACAGCATACCTTTTCTAACAAATTTTAGCCCCTTTCCAATCTGCCTAATTTGAAGAAAAGAAACAAATGTATTTTCTTCCATCCTTCTATCGCCTTGCTGGTGAACAGCTGTAGTGAGATATTCATACTACTTATGTCCCATTCAAAGGCACAGGAACAAAATTTTCAGAGAAAATAGCATCATAAAGATAGCTGTGTTAGATCATTCATACAATACATTTATCAAGTGACTGAAGTTTGGTTTTTTTTAGTTCAGATGGTCTGAATCACAGATTAACCAAATGGACTGGATTTGTGCAGCATACCATGTAGACCAGGGGTTCTCAACCTTGGCAACTTTAAGACTTGTGGATTTCAACTCCCAGAATTCCTCAGCCAGCTTTGCTGGCTGAGGAATTCTGGGAGTTGAAGTCCACAAGTCTTAAAGTTGCCAAGGTTGAGAACCCCTGATGTAGACAAAACCTAATCAAGGCTGAAAATAATTTGGTTTAATATGTTGCACAAATCATCGGCCTCTTACCATTTTTCCCCCGCAGGTGCAGGGTCCTCTGATATGTTGCATGAATACAGCTGTTAATTACTATCACACATACAATACTGTGTAAACAAAGCCTACAGTGCTGTATATTCATCTGTTCTCTATGGAAGGCCCCCATCACACTGATAGGCTATAAGGCTCATGTAAAACTGTCCTGCCAGGAAAAAAAAATGGGTTTTGCATCAACTTCCTACCACATTGCAAAGTGAAAGGATAAAGCCACATGGTTGTGGTGGCACATTCTCTCTGCACATTCGCAGGACAGGACTTCCAAAACAATTCAGCATGTCGTGTGCTAATCTATTTTTTTACAGGGACGTTCAGGTAGCTGTAGCTTACTCCTGCTGTGACACCACTCAGCAGGAACTGTTTATTGCCTGTATAAACCTTTGAGTTACTGCAGTGAAAATGAGCCAGTGGTTGGCACACTGAATACCCTTGTTTTTCCTTTGAAATGTTTTTAATGTAATTTTCTGATTAAAATAAGTTAAATGTTATTATGATTTTGATGATTTTATTAACATGTTAGAAACAAGGCAGGGGGAAATTGAGCAAAGGTGACATTGCACATCTGTGCCATAAATGTTGACTATGCTAATATGGGCAATTGTACAAACTCTTAACAGATTATCTGTTCTGATTTCCACATGGCCTACAATGTCTTCTTTAACGCAGCAAGAAATAGCAGTGTCTGAACAGATCAACCAACTTTTTAAGTACAACTTGAGAATTTATAATTATAGTACTCTTTTACCCCACTTCACACATTTGCTGAGTTTCTTCCTCCAAGGGTTAACTGTTCCTTTTGTTTAGGGATAATTTGCTGAATAAGCCTCCATTGGCTACATCATACATTTTGGAACACATAGTTTTTATTAGTTGAAATGGTTCGGTTTGCACAAAGTCAAAATTAAAGAAATCATATTTAGCCTGATGTGAATAATTTCTCACATTTTTTTAAGGTATCAAAAGGCATAGTCCTAGTCTGCTTGTTTTCCCCCATGACCTAGACCACGGGCGTCAAACTCGCCGCATCACGTGACATGACGTATCGTGACTTTTTTCACATTGCTGGAGCTGGGGTGGGTGCAGCCTCTGCATGATTCAACCAGCCTGCGGGCCAGCAGTTTGACACCCCTGACCTAGATAAACAATCTCATTACCTAGGCAAGAGAATGTGCTTGCTGCTGCTTTTAGTACACACAATATTTCCCGACTAGCCTCATCCAGACTCAGCTTAGTTACAAAAATCTAATCCTCACATAGTAAGTGTCTGCAGGGGAGTTTACAAAAGTGGAGCTAACAAGCGCAATCAGAGTCCTGCCCCTTTTTATTTGCACGGGCATGACACACATATACAAAGGGAAAAGACTTTGCCCATGCCAGCCATCTTGAATTGTTCGATCCCTCTCACACAGAAGCCCTTGTTTACACAGGTTATTTGGCAATGTTGTTTGCATGACATGCTACAAATCACTAATGGGAAATGGCCCACCAAACTAATTTTGAATTAGTTTTTGACCCTGTACATCTCCTGATAAGAAAGTTTAATGAAAGGCTTCTCATTGTTAAATATTCAAACACTGAAATAATATAAAAATCTAATAAATAAAAAAAAATAAAAATATTCTACTCAAATCAAATATACTAATTAAATGATTACTACACTTAAAAAAAACACAGGTTCAGCAGACCCAGGATTCTTCTCTTGAATTTTTTTAAAAAAATACATATATAAACAAACAAACAAATAGCATTTTGCTACCAAACAGAGCCTAAGGACACACTGGCAATATATAAGCACACCCCCCAACTTTTTGCAAGTGTATTTACTGTCCGTTTATGTGTGTGCTCCCAGGAACTGAACTGGTCTAAGGGAAGAGCCCACCAGAAATGTCTGTATACCATCACCATACAACAAAACTTGTCGTGAAACCTAGTGCAATGCCAACAAAGTATGTGCCAACCTGTTTTTCTGAGGAATCTGGAAAAAAAAGAGAGGAAAGGCTGGATATATGAAAGATTCAATGTGTGTTTGACTGAACATCATTCCTTTTGATCTTTCCCTTGTTTCTTTTTCCAAAGCAAGTAACAGATCAACTATCCTTCATAATACTCATAATGGCATATCTAAAAAGTCATCTGCATGGCTGCCAATTCATTTGCACTGAACGTTATTGAGAAAGTACTCAACCAGGATAAATTTTCCAGTCTCATCAAACAGAAATAGGCCCTCCATTGACCTGTGCCTAATCATTTTAGTCCAACCCAACAGGCTTACATCAGCCTCTATAATTAGCTCTATATATTGGCACCTTCAGTCTCCTTTTCTTGCTAAATTACATGTTATTTTGTTTAAAATGCTAGTAAGCCATTGGATCCAGAATTATTGCCCCAAGTCAAGCTGAGTTTCATTATTTCTGGTTTCTAGTCTCCTGGGGGACATGGACAGAGTTTCAAAGTCCCAGTGTTGTGGATGACAGCATTGGAATTTGGTAGAATTTACTCCCAGAGAACTCAATTTTCTTTTGATGCGGTAAATGATAATTGAGCAACCTTTGGATGGCCACAGAGTCAGTGGGATCACATCGGCAGGCTCAGTTTGTAGAGGTCTCTGGGGGATCTGCTTTGTTTTTCTAGCGTGACAGATGTATTTTGCACTATACAACATGATTTTCCCCTATTTCCCAACCAAACTGGGGAGTAAGCTATGCTTTTAATGATCATAGTTAGAAGAGAGGGCTGTAAAAAAACCAAAACCAATTAATTAAAAAAATTAAAACACAAACAATAATTACAGGTTGCCCATCCCTGTAGGGAACATGCATTACTCTAGACTGCATTTGTGGTTCACATGCCTAAATCTTCTTTTATGTGTGCTATTACAAAGCCTGGTTATTCAGTAATCTGCAGGTTTATTAAATACAGTTATTGCTGCTGCAGAAAATACAAAATCCTTCCTATTATAAAAATAGGGTGAACAGAAATTGCTGTGGAGAAATGGCCTTCAGCCACCAGGATATCTGCTTGTTTTCAACTCTCAGTTTCCCTGTAAGTATCTTCCCTGCAACCTTGTTATCTAGGAAATATTTCTGTACTGGAGAATATTTCATGTGGAAGCCATAAAATATAATTGTTTCTCAGTAAGTATATGTCAACCAGTACAATACAGGATTGCTTTTTTGGGGGGGGGGAAGGTGAGCATGAAACACACATGATGATATTCAGAGCCTGAAAATAGCTCTGCAATTGCAAATTACAGTTGCTGCCAGGAGTAACCTCTTAAAACTTTACATTCTGAGTACAAATATGCATAGATTCAAACCATCATTTCATTTCTTCATGTTTTAGGTGCCTTTTCCTACTTACCAAATTGTTAGTTTTTCCAATTCTACTAGTGAACAGCACAGCACATTCTTACCAGAGAAATTGATTTCATAATTTTTTAGTGTCACGGTGCTAAAAGAAAATTGTACCATACTTTCCTTTAGCAGCTTCCCTAAACTGCAGCTTTCAAGCAGTTGAGAAGAACAGTGTTTTTTCAGAGAAAATCAGGATAAGGAGGATGTATTGCATTATGCATAATCTGTTCATCATCTGCGTTCAACCCATACTGATGGGATTTAATGTCCAAGTAAATCTGCCATTGCAAATAAATTCATTTTATGTCAGTTCTGTATCTCACAGTAAAATGAGATGGCACAATATACCATTGTGGTGAAATGGTTAACTGATTTTAAATTTAGGAACTTTGCACATGGCTTGAATCGGACCAGAAAATGGGCAACAGAGGAAAAAACAAAATGAAATTGGAAATCCATGCTGCTGTGGATCTGAAATCAAATAAAAAGGAAGCCAGATGGCCAGTGGCCAAGTGCCATTAATGTTGACTATGTCAGAACAGGAAAGTGTACAAACTGAGACTGAAAATATGATTGTCACATGCCAATCATTCTCTTCCTTTTAAGGAAGTAGCATGCCTGAATTAGACATTATCACCCTTCTGTTTTACTTTATATGCTTCCTTGAAAAAGGTAGCTATGGACTCTCTCCTGAAGAAGGCACCCCTCAACCAAGCAGAGTTGAACAACTTAAGTCCTTTTTACAACTTGGTGTTTTTAGGAAGGTTGGTAAAAAGGCAGCGGGGACTCAAGGATTCTGGGTTAAGCAAATTAGCATGTTTTAGACCCGGGCATTGGATGAAAACTGCATTGATCACACTTGCGACAACCTGCAGTGGGACTTGGAGGGAGGGAGTGTGAACCTTCTGATCCAGCTTGACCTCTTAGCAAAATTTGGGATCATCTGTGACTATTGAGCATTTGAGGGCCTGTTTTATACTATCTCTGCTCCTTCTGACTGGACAGTTTATTGTCGTTTTTTACTGTGGGCACACTGGTACACATTAAAAATGAAATTCTGTTGCCTGCTCTCAAAAGTGTACACATACATAACACACATAAAAACATGCTACATACATACATATAATAATAATAAAGTTGGAAGGTACCTTGGAGGTCATCTAGTCCAACCCCCTGCTCAGGCAGGAAACCCTATACCATTTCGGACAAATGGCTGTCCGGTTTCTTCTTAAAAACTTCCAGTGTTGGCACATTCACTGCTTCTGGAGGCAGGTTGTTCCACTGGTTAATTGTTCTAACTGTCAGGAAGTTTCTCCTTAGTTCTAAATTGAACTATTATGAAATTTTTGGTTAGTTTTCACCTGTTGCTCCTTGTCCTGCCTTTAGGCACTTTGGAAAATAGCTTGACTCCCT
Organism: Bothrops alternatus; assembly: GCA_034064705.1. Lineage (NCBI taxonomy): Eukaryota > Metazoa > Chordata > Lepidosauria > Squamata > Viperidae > Bothrops > Bothrops alternatus. The sequence goes on from JARGCV010000248.1 coordinate 15,982,664, forward strand.
CTTCTTTGGGGCAGCCCCTGAGATATTGGAACACTGCTATCATGTCCCCCCTCGTCCTTCTCTTCGTTAAACTAGATATACCCAATTCCAGCAACTGTTCCTTATATGTTTTAGCCTCAAGTCCCCTAATCATCTTTGTTGCTCTTCTCTGTACTTTTCTAGAGTCTCAACATCTTTTTTACATTGTGGTGACCAAAACTGGATGCAGTATTCCAAGTGTGGCCTTACCAAGGCATTGTAAAGTGGTATTAATACTTCACGTGATCTTGATTCTATCCCTGTTAATGCAGCCTAGCACTGTGTTGGCTTTTTTGGCAGCTGCAGCACACTGCTGGCTCATGATTATTTCCCCTCCATTTGAACCCATGCACTCTTGTTTGCCTTTTTGGTACCCGTCACGTCGGCCAGATTAATTTCAGAACTGGCAGCACTGTCAGTCAGGAACGATTTATGTACCTTTTTCGAGGATAGAGTGGTCCTCCGACTGGACCCTTCATTTATCCCGAAGGTAAATACCTGGTTCCATAGGTCACAGGACCTGGTCCTTCTGGATTTTTGTCCCAACCCGTCGCACCGCTTGGGGAGAGAGTGGCATAAACTAGATGTGCACAGAGTCCTACGCTATTATGTCAAACGGACTTCGGACTTTCGTAAGTCTGAGGCCGTTTGTGTCCTTCCAGCCCTCTTCCATGGGTTGAAAGGTTTCTTCTTCGACTATTGGAAGGTGGATTAGGGCATGTATTGCTAGAGCCTATATTTCGTAGTCTCTCCCGGTGCCCGCACATATCACGTTGCACTCCATGTGCAGTGCGGCCACGTCGGTGGCATGGTATACTCAGGCATTGGTTGAGGAGATCTACAGGGCTGCAACCTGGTCCTCTCCCTCTTCATTTATTAGACATTACAAACTTGATAAGTTTGCAGCGGCTGAGGCTGTGTTCAGTAGAAGGGTATTGCAACAGGTTGTCTCCTCTCAGGGGACACATGCCTAGACCTGTCTCCCACCCGTAGGGACATGAGCGGCTTTGGTATGTCCCACCGGTGGATTCTACATTCATCATGCTGGAGAAGGGGCGTTGTCTTACCTGAACGCCTTTTCTCAGCATGATGATGTAGAATCCACACCCACCCTTCATGGCGGTCTAGGCAGGTGTCATATTAGTGGAGCCATTGCGTCAGACTTCGACATTAGTGCTTCGCCTCATCAATAACTGGGAAGACACTCCCAGAGGGAGGCATGGCTAAAGTTCTGACTTAGTCTCATCTGAGCAGGAAGGCTCAGATTACCCACTGGTGGATTCTACACTCATCATGCTGGAAAAGAAGTATAATTCTTGGAAGTGATTTTTTTAAAATAAGTATGCTACCTCAACCACAGATTTGGGTGTCTCTCTATAAAAACATTCAAAACATATTATAATTAAAAATGCATCATTCTAGATAAAAACCATAAACAAATAAAAATAATCCAGATGAAGGGAGGCAGGAGACTGTGCATGTCAATACCATTTCTTACATCTCCTATTAATACCCTTATTCTACTCCCAACTTTTATTTATTGTTAAATTCAACTGCTCAATTAAGTGAAAATTAAGATCCTAAAAATATTTTGGGGATGAAAGGTGTCAGACATGATAAGACTATTTACAGTGATTTCTCCAGAATTAAAATGAAATGCCAGATTTCCAAATATTCCCACTAAATAAGCCCTTAAATATCAGAGTGTCTACCCATTTCGCTGCACAAATATTCTGATGTTAAGCAAAACATTTAATACAGTTATTTTTTATCTAATTAGCGAGGAAAGAACTAAATTGGAAAGGTTAATATAAGCCAGGAAAGAAAGGGTGGATTCCCAGAAAATTACAGTCAACTGTCTAAGCTATTTCAAATTCCTCCCTCTTGCATGATTAGTTTACAATTTACTCTGTATTCTATAGGTTTTACTCCAGCTGCATGCAATGGGAAATCAAAGAAATTGAAGTTCAACCCCTTTGGAGCTTGAAAATTGTGTTAGGAGTATTAGTGCACCTCGAGGATCAACTACTGCAATGCTCTACATGGGGCTACCCTTGAAGAGTGTTTGGAGACTACAATTAGTGCAAAATGCAGCTGCGTGAGCAATTGTGGGCCTTCCATGTTGTGCCCACATTTCGCCAACTCTCCGCATGCTGCATTGGTTGCCTATCGGTCTCCGAGCGCAATTCAAAGTGTTGGTTATTACCTATAAAGCCCTTCATGGCATTGGACCAGGATACTTATGGGACCGTCTTCTGCCACATACTTCCCTTCGACCAGTGAGAGCGCACAGGGTCGGCCTCCTCCGGGTCCCGTCAGTGAAACAATGTCGTCTGGCGGGTCCTAGGGGGAGGGCCTTCTCTGTTGTGGCACCCACCCTCTGGAACCAACTGCCCCCTGAAGTCCGCGCTTCTCCCACTCTCCCGGCCTTCCGACAGGATCTTAAGACCTATCTTTGCCGGCAGGCCTGGGGATGATTGTGACTGCTGTGTGAATGATGAATGAGTGTTGGTTTTTATTTTTAAATGTTCTTTTATTGTTTGTATATGTTGTAAGCCGCTCCGAGTCTTCGGAGAGGAGCGGCATATAAATGTAAATAATTAAATTAAATTAAATTAACACAGTCTTAGACTAGAGACATTATATCTCTATCTCTTATGTTAACAAAGGGAAATATTCATCCATCCTGGCAAAGGACAGTCCAAATGTAATGCAAGCCAGGAAGGTACAATCAAACAAGATTCTAGGGCAAAAGATAGCTAATGCTCAGTCAAGATAAAGATTCCTGAAAACAGAGAAAGGTATGTGTATATACAGTAGTAGGTGAAGGAGGAGGAAAGTTCAGGACCCTGGACAGCGTCCAGAAGTCAATGTGGAATTCAGTTAAAACCAAGGTTTTGGTTTTAAATATTCCATAAAGTTTATTGTGTTTCTACACAGAGGCTGATCTCAGAACCTGATCCCTAGTTTATAACTGGATGGAAAACTGCCTAGGATTCTCAAAGCAGTTGGCTTCACTGGAAAGTTGAAAAACACATTTCAGAAGGCGGCAATAGTAAAACAGATCTGTATCACCATCAAGAAAATGGCATAGGTAGAATCCCTAGGAGTTGAGCTCCACTTAAATATTGCCTTTTTACCTCTCAAATGTGCAGAAATGTAAATGGGAGTCCCTTGCCTGAAACCTTCTATTTCACTGTCTCCATACCAGTAGTTACCTTTTAAGACAATTATGTCAGGCTTTCTCTAGAACTGGATCCTCTGGGGATCCAGATTGAAGGTTCTTTAATGTAGGAATCTTATTTGGAAAGTAATGTGACTTCAGTGACTCTGATTTACCAGAAATGGAGGGAAGTCAAACTATATAGCACGGGTGTCAAACTCGCCATGTCACGTGACATGTTGCAACATATTGTGACTCTTTTTGCATTGCTGGCAATGGGGTGGGCGCGGCTTCGGTATGATGAAACTGGCCCGTGGGCCGGCAATTTGACACCCCTGCTATATAGGGAAAAAAGAATAAAATACAATAGATTATATATGTCACTGAGTGTATTTTATTTCACAAAATCAGTAAGCCCCTGCTGGGTAGATCAAACTTTCCCTTTGAATGACAAATTTAATCAGGTCCATTGCTTGTTACCAAGCAAAGATTTAAGAAAACTCAAAAAGGGAATTGCTTAGCCAATCACTGATGATTCACTCTCCCCTTTTTCCTAATGAACTGTATTAAAAATAACTTGCTAAGTAGTTAACTCAAACTTGCCTCACTAGGCAGTAGCAGCCTAGCAAGGAAAAGACTATATTAAATTGACCACCTGCTGGCTTTACCTTTCATCCAACATTAATAGAACTCACAGTACAGTGATAAAAAATGCTACTAGGATCTTAATAGAGAAATTTATACGATGTTATTCTGCTTATTTCAAACTGCTTGCAATAGAATTTGTCAACTCTGGCATGAAGAAATAAATGAGACTTTGGAGATACCAGAAAAGTTGTCAACTCTTCTAGCTGAACTATAATGCCAGTAATATTTGGTATTTAAAGACCCAAAGTGTTATCTAAGAAAAGTACACACATCTACACACAAACCAAACTGAGGTATCCAATGTAAAGTCTACATTTTAGCTCTCACAGATGAGAGGAAAATAATATACTTTTAAAAGATTCTGAAATTGGAATATGCTGAATACCAACACTCTTAACCATGATAACTGCGTTAAAGGCAGTGGGATTTGCACAATGCACAAATGCCTTCTCTGTGTGGGCCTTACAGTGTCACATATACACCAACATTAACTGGGGCAATCAATGAATATCTCTGGTGAAATGTTCTGATTCTATTCTCTCTTTCTTACAAACACCATCTATTCCAAACTGGGAATATCTACATATACTACCGGTAGGTCCAAGTTTACTCTTAGAAACTCAAACCAAGCCAATAAAAATAATTATTGTATCAAGTAGGATTTATTTGGTGGGGAAGCTGCTCAATGAACCCAATGCAGCAATGTGATGAAAAGCTAACATTCTGGATCTGCTAGCTCAGATAATCTGATCAGGGGAAAAATCCATCTAAGATAATTAAACATCAGTATTGCTCTTGCTGAAATGGGTGCTACACAATAGAGCATAAACGTGTAATTTTAGTTGGTATGTTATTTTGACCATCAAACCTGCAATCATATATTATATTGCTCACTGATCTGGGAGCAAAATTCCGTGGACACACTTACTCCCAGGTCAGTCTACTTATCCATTTATTTCCAAATAAGACTGCATTGTTGCTTATAATATTCACTGATGCCTGTGAAAGCTACAATTTCACATGAATAAAAATATAAGCAGACCTCTTTTAAACCACCCAATGTTTTATTCAAAGACAATAGATAATAACCCAGCCCTGAAAATGAGAGAACCACATTCAAAATCTATATTTAAAAACAAAGCCATATAAAAATGAGAAGTATACTCTGTGGATAGAGTCTCTACAAGTTTCAAAAAACAATTCTCTTCTTTAATCCATGATATTATATAACATTGCAGCAGAGGAAAAAAGGCACACCTTACTCATACTGTATAATTATGCTTAAAGAAAAAGAGAACATTCACACACATAAAGGTTAGAAAAGTAAATTTTCTAAAGAAGGTAAACGGCATCCCAGAAAAAGGGCAGGGAAGAAACTACTCTGGATACATCCACCAGTGGCAGGAAAAATAGGTATAAATTATTTTACTTTCCCTGTCAAATTGCAGACACAAGGGAAGTACACCTGCCATCAGCCAGAAAACCACAAGCCACTGAGAAGATGCATCCTGTATTCCACCCTCTCCAGAAATATCCACATGGCAGAGGAGGTACAACCAGCATCCATCAGTTAGAGAAGTCACTACAAACATAATTTCTTTCTTTCCTTAATAAAGAAAAGACTATCAAAACAACCCCCTCAATTTGTCCACTGGTACAGAATTAAAAGTATTTTCCTAAGAGTGTTGGATTATATAAATTATCTCATAGATATTCTTGTAAATGTATTCACTGCCTTCCCCATTAAATGAAGCCATCTGTCCTTCATGTTACCTGATGTTGCTCTTCTCATTGGAACATGAAGTCCTGTCACTTGAGCACTGAGGTTTGCAATAGACTAGAAAATTCTCTAAAAGTTAGGAGGAAAAACCAAAATACTTCTCTTCCTTAATCATCCCTTGCTTTTGGCCACTTAAGTACTGATGCATTTTTGAGAACAGAGGTATATAAATGTTATTGGCTGAACTGAGCATAAGCACTTCAATGAAGCTCTTTTCAAAGGCTGCAAAACCTGAAAGATTATCAAATACCTCATATGAAATGGTTGATGGGTTGCATGCTGTTGAATGAACCATACAAAGATGGTTCAGATTTCCCCGCATAGACTTAAACTAACATAATCTAGCAACTACCAAGATGGTTCACACTTCTGCTTTTATAGATTCCAATTTGCTGTTGATTCTTTACTTCCACGACACACTAATCTCCTAAACCTTTAGCAAATATTTCTGGCCCTCATGCTGGTTTCTAAATGTATAGTATTGCATTTGGTTTTGGATAAAAATTACAATGCAGCATTTGATTTGGTTTTATTCTATCTTAGCAGTTGCAGTGTTCATCATCTTGCAAATATCATTTAAAAATAGGGCAATGTCTTCATTGTTTCAGAGATCCACTGCTATAATAAAGCTAGGTGGTATATTCTAATCCCAGTAAACAAAGTTTCTTGTATCGATTTTTCATTAGTTTTTGAAACTGCAGAAAGCCAATTTTTTCCCCAGAATCAAATTCATTGAAACACAAGTAGAGGGACTCAAAGGGTCACTGCATCTTTTGGTTTACTTAAACGGAATCTGAGATTGTGCTCTCCAAATCATTATAGAATACCCATGTTCGTTAACACATGCACAGAATAATGTTTTAGCTTATCAAGCTCCTTTTCTTCTTTAAATGAGATGTACCCTTGGAAACATGAGTGCTTTTTTCATCTAATAACAGCCTGTTAAGATAATGGATAATAATAGGGTGCGGTGAATGTCACATCACTGTTTCTAATTCACATTCTAATACATATTCTTGACATTCAATCTATTCCACATGATTTCCATAAACTTCAACTGACTTTGAATCAGATCTAAGAAGGATTGGCACATCTATTTTGAACAATATTTTTAGTGAAGCTGAAAACAGAGACCTTCTATGTTCACATACTTTGAGGTGTGACAAATTTAATCATTACTCCAAAAATGAACATCAAAAAGGAAAGGTACCCATATTTCCCCCAGTCACTAATTCTAGTTACCCACAACTTTTATCTCTGAAACTCCCTTATACAGCCTACAAATGCTCAGCTTTGGAATCAGATGTCTTCCATAGCTGGAAGTAATATTTGACATGTTTTGTTTGCCACACATTACAGAGTCCCCTGTTACTGCAGATTTTTTAAAAAAATATTTGATCTCCAGCTAATGTAAACCTCTCATGTATAAACTGGCTGGCTTAATGATAATTATTAAGAATCCTGTCATTTTTTTGAATTTCAAATTAACCAGGTGTTTCCCATTAGACCTACGTTCCATCATAAGGAAGTTTTAGACCACATCCTTTAGCACATCTTTCCTAGAGTGAGATTTATTTTTGAGTAAGCATGTTTTGGACCAAGTTATGCTTCTATTAAATAGCATTTTAATCTTGGTTAGAGATCCATTTGTCTAGTTTTTCTATTACATGACCCATTTATTCAAAGTACTTAATGGAAGCTTGTGCAACAGGCTCTGGAAAGATTACTGCAATTTAGCTATTTAAGATTAGCTAGCACTTAAGCAATACCGTACCTGGCCCAAATAGAAAGGTCACTTAAAAATACTAAAGGGAAACCTTTAAGCCTCCATTTCTCATAACTAAAAAGATAACAATATCTGTCTAAAAAAGACTCCTCCTCCTAAATAGGTTAAATTCCTGTGCATATAATCCTGGAGACTACTATTTCTATAGGCATGTTAATTATTATTGTTCTAATTGTATTTATTGTATTTATCGAAAGAGATCAGAGCAGTGCAGTTTCACATGCACCCCTTAACATTATTTTCAGGACATAACAGGATGAAGTCGAGATGACCAAAAGTTATCTCCACAGCTTCTTTAGCAAGTGAAATTTTGAAATGGATTTCTCCAACTTTGAACTGACACTTTTCAAACCATCACTCTAATTCTCCAGAAGAAAGTAACTCCATTCACATAATCTTTGCTAGAGTCAAACAATGAATACAATTATGTTGGCTGACTCGTCTTCCATCATCTCGTCCATTGGGAGACCACAATACCAGAAGTACCCAACCCTTCTTCTCCTGGGGAACAAACTCATATCCTTGATTGTCAGGAGCTTCTGGCACAACCCAAACCTGTCTAACTTCAACAAAAAGGTCCTAATATATCATGTGCTTTCAAATTGTAGTTCTAGTTTAGGAAACAAATGTACTTAATATCTTTAAGAAAAAATATTCTATAGTGGAGAAGTCATAAAGCAGAAACTATATAAAAAACAACCAAAAACAAATTGAGGACCCAATAGAATTGCAGCATTTCTTCTGCAGAACTGGCCTAGTTTAGAAAAAGAGCTGCTATTTCATTTGGACTGCATATCGGCAGACATACATTTTGGACAATAGATCAACTTCTAGGATACAAAGGTCCTTGTATATAGGCTATACAGACTCTTTTGAGGCAATTTTATGGGCAACTCACCTGTGTGTGAATTGGATGGCTTATAAATTTAATAAAAATAAATACCAATGAGATAATTTGTTCAATTATTCCTTCTCTGTCTTTTAAACAATGTTTTAGTAGGAACAGATAAAAGAGGGGAGCAGTAGTGAGAAAACCTGAAAGGGTTCTAAAAGAAATATGATGTGATGAAGACCCCTGTAAAATATCATGAATGAGGCAAGGTACTTGCAAGGGAAAAGCTTTATCTGGAAATACCATCACTCTGGGCTGGTTCCCTGCCTATCTGTCTAACCAGCCTTATAAGGATATACTGTGGTTTCCACTAAGGCTGGATTGACTGCAGTACTGACGTCCCATCATTTTCCCGTAAAGTTACAGGTGCTCCGAGAGTGCAGCAACCTACATATTACAAAGACTGTATAGCTCAGGGTGGCTCAGTCTGTCAACCAGAGTAACCAACAAGCAGTAGTACCCAGTAAAGGTAACCAAATGATATTTGCATTGTGTGAATGTAGATATTATGCCCACCACCCTTTCAAAGAAGGTAGCCCTTTTCCAATTCTGGGTTGCAATGAAGGATAGGGCTTCCCTACCCTAAGCATGCATCTACCCCAAGTCCCAGTAAATTCAATGGGCTCTACAACCAGGTGAATAGGTGGGGATTGCCATGTTATAACAACATTACACAATGGAATGTTTAGGGTTTAGTTTGGTTTTTTTTTTCCTACCTACAATTGCATCCACCCGGGTCAAAACGGGCACCTTAAAACCCCAAATAAACAGACATAAAATATATATCTCGAATCGGAGAGGAAGCTTTCCCCTCTCAAGAAGAAAACGACGGGCACCATAATCACCAGTAGAGTTCGAAGAAGTTAAGAGCGCCCGGGGGCTTTTACCTCGGAATAGACATAAAGAGGCAGCACCAAGATGGCTAAAAGGAGGTCGGCCACGGCGAGGCTGACGATGAAGTAATTGGTGGTGGTCTTCAGCGCTTTCTCCGTGCAGACGCTGAGGCACACCAGCAAGTTCCCGCTGATGATAAAGAGGATGAGGACGATTCCCAAGGCCAAGGCGGCGTAGTTGCGGGCCGGGTCCCGTTCAGGAGGAGGACAGGTGGTGTTGGAAGAGAAGTCTTCCGTGCTGTTGGCCCCCATGGCCCTCTCCGCCCAAGCCTCCCCTCTCCCTTTCTCAGTTGCCGGCCGCCTCGCCCGGTGGAAGAGCCGCGCTCCGCTCGAACTTGGTTGGCCAAAGAGTCACCTTTCCCGGCAGCTGGACTGGCGTGAGTCAGTACCCAGGCTGCCCCACTCCATTGCCGAAACGACCGAGCGACCGCGCCGCTGTGCCCCCGACCAACCCAGTCGCTCTTCTCCAGCCGCCGCTGGCGGGGCCGGGGAAAGGGGAGGGGGAGCGAGAGCTTCGCCCTAGCAATCCAGCCCGCTTCCCAAACTTCGTCTCGAGTTAAAAAAATGGTCAGCCTTCGCCCATTCCACGGAGGCGCCGAGCCTCAACCGGCGCGGTCCACTCCAAACTCAACCCCGACTAGTTCCGCGGGGCTCCTCAGTCCACGCGTTCACAGCGCCCTCGAGACCGCAGGCCGGGACCGCCTTCCGCGTGCCGAAGGAAAGAGGGAGAATTGCTGTTGCGGCCCTCTTGAATTCTTGTCCGACTTTTCCCGCTTTTGCTCGCAAGCAGGCAGGCAGGCAGGCGGCCGGCCTCGCCCGGCGCCACAAGTGGGCCGACTCCAAGAGGAAAGTAAGCTGATTAGGGCGCGGGGCGGAGGGGAGAGAGTCCTGCTGCGGAGTGGGAAGGCGCGGCCGGTTCGCTTATCCAATGAGCAGCGCCCTGAGGTCCAGATTGGACGACCGGCGGACCTTCGCGAGTCGCCCCAGAGTTCGAGGCGAGTTCGCGCCCACAGTCGCCCCCCCGCCGCGGAGAGATCCCACCTCAGCCGAACTCTGACAGACTGAGGCGCGCGTCTCCCGTCAAGCAGTGAGGACGCCGATGCCTTCCCAGGCCCGGCACTCCGCGACAATCGTTCTGCTAAGCCGGGTGCTCGCTCCCGCCACGTGGTAGCCGCCGAGCCGGGCTTCTGACTCGGCTTAGTTGCGCTAACGAGCTGAAAGGCTGCTAAACTGAAGGAGACGGAGAAAATCCGAAAATAAGTAGGCTTCCCTGCTCTGAGTCTGAAGTTCACGTGGGCAAAAAGAGAGGCAGCATTCCTGCTTTGGAATGAAGTATTCCCAAAAATGCTGGGGGTTGGGGGGGAGGAGCACGTCGGCTTCTACAGGATGATAGTTGCCCCTCTTAATTGCTTTTCTTTAGGAAGCTCGACGTCGCTCATTCTTAAAAGCAGTGTAGCATTTGGCCCGGCCATGCCAGATGATATTGCGGCGTATGTTAAGAGTTAAGCAACTTTCTTTGTCCGGATATAAGAGCCACGAAAGGAGGCTTTCGGGGGGGAGCAATTGTGGGGCGCCGATGTGGTGTTGTTGTTGTTAACTGCGAAGTCGTGTCCTGCTCATCGCGACCCCATGGACAACATTCCTCCAGGTCTTCCTGTCCTCTACCATCTTCTGGGGTCCATTTAAATTCACGCCTACTGCTTCAGTAACTCCATCCAGCCACCTCATTCTCTGTCGTCCCTTTCTTCTATTGCCCTCAATCTTTCCCAGCATTAGGCTCTTCTCCAGTGAGTCCTTCCGTCTCATTAGGTGGCCAAAGTATTTGAGTTTCAACTTCAGGATCTGACCTTCTAAAGCAGTGTTTCTCAACCTTGACAATTTTAAGGCATGTGGACTTCAACTCCCAGAATTCCACAGCCAGCAATGCTGGCTGTGGAATTCTGGGAGTTGAAGTCCACATGCCTTAAAATTGTCAAGGTTGAGAAACACTGTTCTAAAGAGCAGTCCGGGTTGGTCTCTTCTAACACCTTGCAGTCCAAGGGACTCGCAGGAGTTTTCTCCAGCACCATAGTTCAAAGGCCTCAATTCTTTGTCGCTCAGCCTTTCTTACGGTACAACTTTCACATCCATACATTGCAACTGAGAAAACCATGGCCTTGACCATACGCACTTTTGTTGGCAGGGTGATGTCTCTGCTTTTTTAGTATGCTGTCTAGATTTGCCATAGCTTTCCTCCCCAGGAGCAAGCATCTTTTAATTTCTTGGCTGCAATCCCCATCTCAGGTGATCTTGGAGCCCAGGAAAATAAAATCTGTCACTACCTCCATTTCTTCCCCATCTATTTGCCAGAATTGAGAGGGCCGGATGCCATGATTTTGGTTTTCTTAATGTTGAGTTTCAAGCGAACTTTTGCACTCTCCTTCTTCACAAGAGGCTCTTTAGTTCCTCTTCACTTTCTGCCAATAGAATGGTATCTGTATATCTTAGGTTGTTGATATTTCTCCCGGCAATCTTAATTCCAACTTTTGATTCATCTAGCCCTGCTTTCTCATGATGTGCTCTGCATATAAGTTAAATAGGCAGGGCAACAGTATAGAGCCTTGCCGGACTCCTTTCCCAATTTTGAACCAATCAGTGGTTCCGTGTCCAGTTCTCACTGCTGCTTCTTGACCTGCATATAGGTTTCTCAAGAGACAGATAAGATGGTCTGGTACTGCCATCTCTTTAAGAACTTGCCACAATTTGTGGCATTACTGACAATTAACTTTGGACACGGCAATCAGGGGACTCATCAAGGTAGTGATTATCGGAGGAAGAGGACACATAATTCTGTAGATCGATGGGCCTGGGACTACGAAGATTTCCCCAGCTTTGTCCCATGGTGGTGCAGAAGATACCTGGGAAAACTTATTTTCATGCAGGAAGAAAAGTTGTTCTACTCTTCTGTCTGCCAGAATTTGCTCAACTGTCCAAGCTTGTGGGTTCCATGAGGGCGCCAAAGGGCTCTTGGTCAGTTTGTGAATTTTTCCAGTTTCCAATTCCAATGTACTGTAGGGGGAAAAAAAGAAATAGTCCAAATAGAAAAATAAAATATTCCAAGCTGAAGTTTGTTGTGGGTTTTGTTCCTGGATAGAATCTGGTGATTATTTCCAAGCAGATCAGAATAAGGCTGAAGATGTTAAGCCACCAACTACAGTTCTGTAATCCCAAATCTTGTGGCTCCTTCAGAAAGCACCTGCACGTCATCAGCAAAGACAAAATGTCTTTTTCCCCAGAATAATTGCTTTATTCATATGTAGATTTATTAATTATAACTCATGATTACAATTATCTTTTAAGCAGTTCATCAAGTGGCAGGCCTAAATCATATTTTACTTTTTAAAACAATTTTTACTTTAATTCATCATGGCCCTATTAAACTCCTCTCTCTTTTTTTTACACTAACTGAATGATTTCTAAGTGATAATGGGGCCTTGAGGAGAAATGAGAGATGAAGGACAGTGTGTCATTCAGAAACTTTTTGTGACACCAGTAAATTTGATGCATAAGGGAAGAGCAGACGTGCCTGAAGAGAATTTGATTTCGAGTATTACCAGAGATGGGTCGAAAACGACTTCGTAACTAAGAACAACAACAAATTACCAGAGAACTGGTCCAGTTTGCATAGTGCACCAGCCAAGTATGGTTTACTTGGTTTGGGCTTAATATGATATCAGACTCATCTTTTATTCTGATCCCTTATCATATTAATATCAATTCACTTAATTGTGCTTTATTTAAGCTGTGACTAAATGTATGTACCTGAAAGGAAGATTAGGTTTTTCTCCAAATAATTTTCCTTTAAAATAGGAGCATTTTAGATTTCTTATGTCTATCGTCATGGAAGGCAGATACGTTTTTATTTTCTGATATTCCAGTTTGGAGTGGTCTAAACTCAGTAACGCTACTAATTACCCTGTAAGAAAAAACAACAAAACAGAATATTATGTTCTGAAACCTTAAAAGTAGCAGGGGAACAGTGAGTCATTTTAAATAACCATCCCCGTGTTCATTAACTCAATTATACAAAATTACATGCAAATATCATAATTTTATGTACATTTTTATTGAGTCAAAAAATTGTATCCTGCTCTTGTAAATTACATCTAATGAAGATATCACTGCTTGCAATTTTTTTAAGGAACACTGAATTCACATTTGGATGGCCTTAATCATCAGTGCTGAAAAGTTCTATTTTTCCCCTATTTAAATCCTTGAGGAAATGCTGAATGACACTATTTGAGAAATAAATTGCCTCTTTAAAACCTCCAATATTCCAAAGGGATATTGGAACCAAATTTAGGTCACTTGACCACAAACAGAAAATATGTCTCTTTATAAGTAGCACCATAAGGATAATGATTTCCACCCTTATTCTGATTAGGGATGATAAATTATCCATTCATTTCTTCAGATGCATATGAGCTTTTTAAATCTCCTTTTATGTTTTGGGGGGTAGGCAAATTATTATTTTGAAGAACGGGCTTAATTAATACCTCTTTTGTTGGCAGTACATTTCTTGCTGCTTAATAGTATTCCCATTGTATTCCAGACAGAAAAGGAGGTAATAAATCAGTTTCCTTTCCCTGCCATTCCCTAGTCTAGGGGTAGGCAACCTTGGCTCTTTTATGACTCGTGGGCTTCAACTCCCAGAATTCCTGAGCCAGCATGGTCCACAAGCAATAAAAGAGCCAAGGTTTCCTACCCCTGCGGCCTAGTCCCTTATATTTGCTGCCTGACACATTTGGCTCGCTCAACCTATTAGTGGCACTGATCTGGTCTATTGACCAATACAATGGTATTATATACCTAAGAATTCTTTAAATTGTGACTGTCCATCATTTACATGAGAAAATATAAGTATGGTGGCTGTGAACTTGTAGCGACGGCTCTAATGCTGGGAAAGCTCTAAGGAAAGAAGAGGATGACCAGCAGCAAGGTGGATGGACTCAGTTACAGTGGCCATGAATGCACCATTGGGGGACTTCAAAGACTAGTTTAGGGATAGATCACCACAGAGAAAACCTGTCTATGGTCACCAGGAGTCAAAAGCAACTTCATGGTGTGGGAAGTCAGCCCCCCAAAGAAGGAAATATTAAAAGGGCAGGAAAACATATTTCCTCAAAGGACCTTAAAGAGACAGAAAAGCATGCCCAGCTTTTCTTGATTGCCCCAGGTCTCCCTCCCCCAAGCAGAAACCAGCTGTGTACAAATGCAGATGTAAGCCATCAGGAAAGTTGGAGCTAGGAGATTAGGAAGACAAAAGACCTAAAATCTGCATACCCCACCTGAGACAGGACATGGTAGGGTTAACTCACAAAGGCCAAGGGGCACACCCAAACTCAGATCAGAATACATGACACAGGAGATAGCCTCAAATCAAGAACAGGAAATAACTCCAAACAAAAGGCTCCAGAGGGTATAAAAATCCACTCCCTATATGTGCTAGTTCCTTTTTTTTGCCAAGCCATCTTTCTGTCTGGCTCCCCTCTTCAATAAACTATAACCTTCTTCCCAAAACAGTTGCCATGTTTATTCCCAGTTGGATGAACCATGATGAAGACTTTTCTTTCAACAATGGCACTCTCAAAATGAATCCGTGGTGGTAAATTCTCAATTTAAATCTCCTAGCTTCTCCAGGAAGTGCTCTGGATCCTCACCTCCTCCTCTTAATCTGAAAATGTACGCCCTTCCTTGGATGCTGCTGGAACTATTGGATGGTTTTCCCAAAGGTGCTTTTCGAAAAGCCAACTGAACTTTCTTGGTTTTTTTCTTTGAAAACATTTCATTTCTCATCCAAGATTTTTTTTCAGTTCAGAACTGAAGAAGTATCTTGGATGAAAAGTGAAAAGTCTTTGGAAAAAAAAAGAAAGAAAGTCCAGTTGCTTTTTGGAAAAGCATCTTTGGGACAAGCATGACCTGGATGATTGAGGATCTCCATAAACATTAACTGGATTCGTTACAGAAGAGGTCCCCACTGTTCAGTCTCCTAACTAAAGAGAAAATTAAGAAAAAAAGGAAAAGGAGGGAGACTTGCCTATGTATTCCATGCATCAATAGCCATTTTTCTCTCTCTTCACTCTGGATTGCTCTCCCTCTCCATTACCTCATGGAGTGAGCATCCCCCTCCATTACCTCATAGCCGAAACCATAGGGCAGCTGGATGTCTCATCCATGCTTTTCTAGAAACCTTCTGGATCTGCCTACTTCGGCCGTGCATCCTGTTCTGGATAGCAGTTTCTGCTGCTGCCACCTATCTTCCAGGGAGATGCCTCCTTTGGTTGTCCTTCCCTTACCTCCAAGGAGTGGGGAGGGGGGAATTCCCACATCCCGTTGGATTTTTGGTGAATAAAGAGATAAAAGTGAAATCATTGTTATAGAACTTCCCCCTGGCTATATACACTGAGATGTCATTAGATGTATTAGTTAATTCTATATGCTTTCCCTTGTTCCTTCTGTCCCTTAGAAGGCAGACAAGGGGACGGAAGGAACAAGGGAAAGCATATAGAATAAATAAATAAATGAAGGAAGGAAGGAAGGAAGGAAGGAAGGAAGGAAGGAAGGAAGGAAGGAAGGAAGGATGGATGGCTAATATATCTGTTGGAATATTCATGAGCAGGAAGAGTCATGTGGTAACTCAGTCAGCCAATGTGAAGAAAGTGCTACTGAGTCTGTGCAAAAAGGGTATTGAGTTAGGAGCTGGATTTCCAGTCTCAGGTTTGTCTCTGTATCTCTCTGTAAGAAGTCTTCAATTGAGCTATGTTGCTGTAAAGAAGAATGTATGGTATTGTAAATATTTTGATATAAATATAAAGAAGTTATTTTGAATCAGCTAAATACAGTCAACTGTGAGAGCTTCTGATTTATTTTTTCACCAACAGAGAAATTAAAATTCTCTAACAACATCAAATGACATCTAGGAGAAAAGAAAAGCCAAAATTTATTTTAAAGTAAAAGAAAGAAAAATTCAAAATCAAATTTTAATGTAATATGTTAAAAACACAACTATATAGTGTTGCAAGATCTAGACCTGCCAAATTTATAGTACACAGCAGCTAGCTAATTGGTTAAGTTAAAACATCCCAAAAATCGTCCAAGGTGGCACTAATCGATTACAATTCTCATAGTTTTTAATTTTTGCAGTGTTTAGTGAATTTTTCAGGGACAAACGATGATGGGCTTGAGAGATTTGAAAGAAAGGAAGCATCCTTCTGTACAAACTGCAGCATGCAACCTGAAGGAGTCTGGTCTGAAGCACACATAGAAGAAATTAACATTTTATTTACCTTGTTTTCTTAAAGGTAACCTTAATCTCAAAACAAAGTGGTCCATTTTTTCTCTTCCTACCTCCCCTCTTGCGTTATTCCAGCCATTCATAAAATTGTTGGGGGGGGGATGATATACCCTGCTCGGACTCAGCAACTTCCTTCCCTGTTTCCCGGGAGTTCTAGCTCTGATTTTAAAAAAAAACAAAGCTTTTCCCTATCCAGAAGAGAAAGGGCTGTTTCTGCCTTTGCTTTCAGTGAAACAAATCATGCTTTCCCCAGTGTTGATTCTGCTTGGGATGAAAAAATCAGTGTTTTTCCTTCTTCCCTCCCTCCCTCCCTCCCTCAGAAGCCTGTTAATGTTCCTATTACAACAGAGCTTTAACTAGTTTATAAGAAGGATTATAGAATTCATACAAACTACCTTGAAAACACAAAATATATTAAAAGAAGTCCTAGGAAAAAGGGCAAGAATTCAAACACATCAGCCACAGATATGATTGGAATCACTATCAGCCACAGATATGTATGAATCACTATTTCTCTCTACCTCCCCTTCAAAAGGCTGCAGATATAGCTTTAAAAACCCAGACATGTATTTCAAAATGTGATTTCAAACCAAGAATCAAACTGCAGTTGACACATTTAGAAAAATATCAATTTGGTGTTACTAGAAAGCAGACTATTCAGTTGCAAATAGATGTAGATTATACAATATATTGTTTATTCCATCTCCTTTAGCTTTCCATTCATCTTTTATTAATTTTCTACTAACATTTTAAACTTACAGAATTACTAATCTTTCCCCCAAACTGATTATATGTTAATGTTATTAATTCAATTGTTTTAAGTATAACAAGAATTTACTGTATTGCATATGCATATAATTCACAATCTCAATCTCGCATTTAGAAACAAAATTTATGACATTCTTTGCTGTAATTAAGCAATTTCAAGAGACAATATTTTAAAACTTAAATATAAGTACAGGATAAAGAAAATTTCTCAGTAAAGTTTGCAAAGTGATGTGTAATAATCCTTGAAACAGATCAAACTTATTTTCAGTGCTATAAATAAAAAAGAGTGCTTTTCTGAGCATGTACAGATCTTCTTTTTCTCAGGCAAGTACCACAGTTATTTCTACTCATCTATGATTTTTCATCAATATTGTTGCCTACCCCAAACCCCAATGCCTGACATTTTAAACTGATGTGTGACTAGAAATTACCAAATTGAAGCAAAATATTACTTAATAAATATTTGGCAAGAAAAGAAAAGAATTTGAATAATTCTTCACTATATACTAACTTTAGGAAAAGTGTATAAATATGAGAAGATATTTTAAAGGGACTAAATCAGCAAATATTAGTAAAAGTGCTGTTATAAATAATTATTAAACATTATTTTACTAATTTATCCAAAAGAACTTGTAAACAATCTGCAAATTAAATTAGTTTGGAAGTATTTAATTATTTTCAATAAATTATTCTCCCACTATTCATGGGGTTGAAAAATCAGGGGCTGCTTGCAGCATGATAATTTTACTTCTGAAAGTTTCAGCAGTAACTGTTAACTTTCATCCTACTCAGCTGTCTCCAAATTTGTCAAGCATAGTTAATATTGCTCATATTTGCAAACAAAATTTTTAGTTCCCACATCAGAAGTTCTAACTTATTTATTTGCTTTTGGCATATTGTGCACATCTATCCACTGCTACTGTTACTTATAGATCATTATAGCCTATTCCATAAATTGTGGAAGCAATTTTTAAATGTTTAAACCTTTTGGTTTTCAGGCTGCTAGATTCTGTGACCAGAAACTCAGCTGGTTCTTTAATAAAATATTCTTTTGAGATTGGGAAACTGACTCAGTGATTGCTTGTAAAAGATTTGGGCTTACAAAATGAACCGGAAATTGGATAATATAACAATATGAGTAGGTCTGGATATAGATAAAAAAAAGCCCAGTTACAGGCGTTTGCAAGATGAATTACAAATGTGTGAAAATGGCATCGTGCCCTATAATCCCCTGGCTGGTTATCAGATTGGTTAGCGCTACAGCTTTGGTGCTTCGAACGATTTCTAGGAAGATAATTTTCTGCTGAAGCTTTTGCCTTGGCTAATCAAATTTGCCAATAACAGCATCTGGCTTGTAATATCTCAATTAGTACAGTAACTATTTAGCCTCCTCACAACCAGCATCACTTTATCCCATACCCTGTGACACTAATTGAGATAAATAGAATATGCTTAGCCCTGACTCCTGGCCATTCTCTTTTAGTTGCTGGGGAATGAGAATATGAATATTCTGCTGGACAGGCACACATTTTCCAAGACTGTGAGATATCATAGATAGTTTGAGTATGGGACCAACTACTGAACTGAACTAAAGGTTGAATGAAGCATATCTAATATGTAAGGAGAATGGATTTAAAAAAAAACTTTGAAAAGAAAAAAACCTAATTGTATAGAATAGATAGTGCACCCCCCCATACACACCTAAATGAGGATTAAAACTATCATTTGGCATCTGTTGGGAAGGAAATGGGAAGCGTGAAATGTAGTATCCTGTGGAAGAGCTTGACTGATTGCTAACACTGTGACTGGATGTGTAAAAGCCATTCTGCTGAACTCTGCAAATCGATGTAACACTTGGCTGCAGCGATATGCGCTTGGTTGCATTATGTTTGGATAGTGTGCTATCTCTGGAGACAACTTGGAAACTGTAATTATTCCAGGATGTACCAACAAGCTTGTTCATAATAATCATAGGAACAATAAACATGCAGATAGTAACAACATACACATAATACAATAAGCATAATGACCATAAACACACATACAATACACAATAAAATTGAGGGGGGAGGGTGACCAATCTTCGCGACCTTTAGGACCTAATTCCAAGCAAAACTCACTAGATAACCAATCAAATAAGAAGGTAGGGAGTAAAGAGAAATAAGAAAAACTCAGATGCAAAGTAGGAAGCATATCCAGGGTCAGCCACAAAGAACTGAAATGCCTATACACTAACACTTAAAGTTTAGGCAACAAACAGGGTGAACTTGAAATAGTAGTACACTAGTACATGATATGGTTGCAATTACAGAAATTTGGTGGGATGAAATTCATGACTGAAATGTACTGATAGAAGGATACAAACTGTTCAAAAGAAACAGACCTAATAAAAGAGATGGAGTTGCATTATATATTAGAGATCACTTCCTCTCTAGAGATGCACACAACAAAGGATGAAAGCCTTCTAGAATGCATATGGGTCAATATAAAAGGAAAAAAGAATGACATTGCAATAGGTGTCTATTTCAGACTTCACAACCAAGCAGTAAAAATAGATGAACTTTTTGCTAATCAGTTAAACAACATATGTAGGAAACACACCACAGTACTAATGGGGGACTTTAATTACCTTGATACCAACTGAAAGACGAACTCTGCAACAAATGGGAAATCAAACAGATTCCTGATCAATCTATTTGACAACTTAGTCACCCAAAAGGTAGAGGAGGCAAGCAAAGGAACAGCTATACTGGACCTTATTTTTACCAACAGAGAAGAAGTAATAGAAGAGATTCAAGTTGGAAGAACTTTAGGGGAGAGTGACCATGTTATATTAGAATTCAATATAAAACAGACACAAGCAACAGAACAGAATCAAACCAGTGTCTTAGACTTTGAAAAAGAGCTTGGGGAGAATCCCATGGATGAGGATCTTAAAGGGGAAATCAACTCAAGAAGCTTGGGAAACTCTGAAAAATACTATTATAAAAGCCCATTCCAGTTCAATACCACTAAAAAAGAAAGCCAAGAAAAAAACAACATGGTTGCACAAAGAACTCTCAAACCAACTGAGAGAAAAAGGGATAAACACAAAAACTGGAAAGAGAGACACATAACTAAGGCAGAATACCAATAAACAGCCTGTACCTGCAAGGATGAAGTTAGGAAAGCTAAAACTTTGAACTAAGTAAGACTTGCAACAAATGTCAAAAACAATTTTAAAAGTTTCTTTCAAAACACAAAAGGAAGAAAAAAGTCAAATAAACAATCAATCCACTAATGGGGAGAAGATGGCAAAGAAATAACAGGCTGCAGAGAGAAAGCAGAATTGTTTAATTCATACTTTGCATTTGTCTTCATGCAAAAAGAAAACACTACACATCAGAAACAGAACCATAAATGATAGGTTAGGCATACACATTAAAATATGCAAAAACAAGATAAGAGAACACATCCATCAGCTCTAGATGGATTCAAATCACATGCTCCTGATGGACTACAGTACATCCCAGAGTTCTGGCAGAACCACTGAAACATATCTTTCAAAGTTCTTAGAGCACTGGGGAACTACCTGAGGACTGAAAAAGAGCTGATGTGATCCCCATCTTCAAAAAAAGCAAAAAAACAAAAACAAAAACCCTGATCCAGGAAATTACAGACTAATCAGCCTGACATCAATACCTGGGAAGATCTTGGAAAGGATAATCAAGCAAACACCTAGAAGCAATAAAGTTATAACCAGAAACCAACATGGGTTCAGCAAAAACAGATCATGCCAAACAAATCTTATTTCATTCTTCAAAAAATGACTAAAATGGTGAAATAGTGAAATGCTATGGATATAATATACCCAGTAAAGCATTTGATAAAGTACACCACAACCTACTTCTTGGCATGCTTGAAAAATGTGGGATATACAGCACCACTACCACCAGATGGGTTTGTAACTGACTGACAAATCGTACTCAATGTGTAGTCCTCAATGGAGCTACATTCACATGGAGGGAAGTAAGTAGTGGGGTTCTGTTTTAGGCCCAGTACTCTTCACTAATTTAATAAATGATCAAGACAAGGGAATAGAAAGGGAACTCATCAAATTTGCAGATGACACTAAGTTGGCAGGAATAGTCAACTCACCAGAAGACAGGCTCAAGATCCCCAAAGATCTTGACAGGCTTGAAGATTGGTCCCTATCTAACAAAATGAAATTTAGCACAGAGAAAAGTAAGGTTTTACACTTAGGCAAGAAAAACCAACTGTATCGGTACAGACTAGGTGAAACCTGATTTAATGCCAGTAACTGTGAGAGAGATCTTGGAGTCGTAGTGGAGAATCACTTAAATATAAGCCAACAGTATGCAGCAGCAGCCAAAAAAGCCAATGCAGTCCTAGGATGTATTAATAGTGGGATAGAATTAAAATCACATGAAGTTCTAGTATCGCTTTACAAAGTCTTAGGAAGACCAACTTGGAATACTGCATCCAGTTCTGGTCACTGCAATATAAATAGACCAGCGGTTCTCAACCTGTGGGTTGCGACACATTTTGGGGTCGAACAACCATTTCACGGGGGTCGCCAAACAACACAGTCCGCCATTTCCCCCCCTTTTCCTTAGCTGTGCTACTCCCTCTTATTCTATTGGCTTTTGAAAGCCAATAGAATAGACTCTCTTGAATAGAGTCTAATTCTATTGGCTTTCAAAAGCCAATAGGAATTGTTCAGGCTGTCTCTGCCCTGCTGAGCCCACCAAAAATCCCAGTCGCCAAACGTTGCTGCAAGTTGTCTGCAGCGAAGGCAAGCTGTCTGGAAGTTTCTACCCCTCCCTGCTGAGCAACTACTACATGTAAGTAAAAGAGGGCCAGGGGTGGGAGGGCTGCCCAGGAGTGCCTGGGCCTGCCTGCCACCGCCACGAACGGGTGGTGGCCAAGGTAAGGCTAGCAGGGCAGCGGAGGGCGCTGGGAGGGTAGCTGGTGCGTGTGGGGCCCGGCAGGTGGCTTACCTCCCTTGGGCTGAGCCAGCTGGTGGCCCAGCCGGTGGTTGGCCTGCACTGTCACTGCTGCTTGCCATGGCCACCCAGGAGCGCCTGGGCCAGCCTGCTGCTGCCCCGAACAGGCAGTGGCCAAGGTAAGGCTAGTGGGGCAGCGGCAGGCACTGGGAAGGCAGCTGGCACGCGTGGGGCCAACTCTCAGCTGGCTGTCAGGAGCCAGGTGGTGTGTAGCAGCCCCGCCAGTTCCCCACTGATGTCCGGACTCCAACCGAACTCCCAGCTGATTGTCGGGAGTCAGGCTGTGCTCCTGGGGGCCATGCGGACGTCGGCCAGCTGCTGGCTGCGTCCTCCCCAACTCCCAGCTCATGGCAAACCCAGGGGCTTGAAACGCGGCCCCGACGCCACCCCGGGCAAACTCAGCTGCGTGGGCAGCTGGTCCAAGCCGAGCCAGGTCTGGGCTGCTGCCTCCACGCCGCGCCGGAGCTTCCCCCCGCACTGCCTGGCCCACCTCCCTCACCATTGGAGGCTGCCTTGGCCCTCTGGTGCCTGGCGCAGCCCTGGGGCTGGTGGGCATGAGCGGCTCCTTCCTGGCTTGTCGGGCTCCAGGCCTTGGAACCGGCCAGGCGGCGGGAAGAGGGCGATGCCCACATGTGCCAGCCAGATGAGCCGGGAGGGGAGAAGCGGCGCCTTCCAAGCAGGAGCTAGCGCTCCGGCCACGCCCCTCTTGTGTCTGATGAATCGGGAAAGGCTTTGGCGGTGAAGGGCTGTGCAGCGTGGAAAGGGGCTCCCACGATCCCGCCGCTGCGATGGCGCTCAGGAGGTTGAAGGGGTGGGCAGGTCCCGGGGGGCAGCTGGAAGAGGGCAAGAGGTGCCGTGATGAGGATGGGGGGCTCCAGACTACCATCCCCAGCAGCCCTAAAAAGTACTGTAGAAGAGTGGGGAATGCTGGGAGTTGCAGTTCATCGCCATTTGGGAAAACACGACTCTCCAAAAATCAATCCTCTCTTCCTTCCTTCCTTCCTTCTTTCCTTCCTTCCTTCCTTCCTTCCTTCCATCCATCTCCTTCCCTTCCCCTTCAATCTCTCCTTCCTTCCTTCCTTTCCCCTTCAATCTCCTTCCTTCTCCATCTCCTTCCTTTCCCCTTCAATCTTCCTTCCTTCCTTCCATCTCCATCTCATCCCTTCCCCTTCAATCTCTCTCTCCCTCCTTCCTTCCTTCCTTCTTCAATCTCCTTCCTTCTCCATCTCCTTCCTTTCCCCTTCAATCTTCCTTCCTTCCTTCCTTCCATCTCCATCCCTTCCCCTTCAATCTCTCTCTCCTTCCTTCCTTCCTTCCTTCCTTCAATCTCCTTCCTTCTCCATCTTCTTCCTTTCCCCTTCAATCTTCCTTCCTTCCTTCCATCTCCATCTCCATCCCTTCCCCTTCCCCTTCAATCTCTTTCTCCTTCCTTCCTTCCTTTCCCCTTCAATCTCCTTCCTTCTCCATCTCCTTCCTTTCCCCTTCAATCTTCCTTCATTCCTTCCTTCCATCTCCATCTCATCCCTTCCCCTTCCATCTCTCTCTCCTTCCTTCCTTCCTTCCTTCCTTCCTTCCTTCCTTCCTTCCTTCCTTCCTTCCTCCTTCAATCTCCTTCCTTCTCTATCTCCTTCCTTTCCCCTTCAATCTTCCTTCCTTCCTTCCTTCCATCTCCATCCCTTCCCCTTCAATCTCTCTCCTTCCTTCCTTCCTTCCTTCCTTCCTTCAATCTCCTTCCTTCTCCATCTTCTTCCTTTCCCCTTCAATCTTCCTTCCTTCCATCTCCATCTCCATCCCTTCCCCTTCAATCTCTTTCTCCTTCCTTCCTTCCTTTCCCCTTCAATCTCCTTCCTTCTCCATCTCCTTCCTTTCCCCTTCAATCTTCCTTCATTCCCTCCCTCCCAACATTTTTGAGCAAGGAAGAGTAAGCTTCTCCAGTGAGCATTGCTATATTGTTTTTGTAATTAATCACTATGCTTTAATTATGTTCAATTTGTAACAATGAAAATACACCCTGCATATCAGATATTTACATTACAATTCAAAACAGTAGCAAAATTATGGTTATGAAGTAGCAACGAAAATAATTTTATGGTTGGGGATCACCACAACATGAGGAACTGTATTAAGGGGTCGCGACATTAGAAAGGTTGAGAACCACTGGTCTAGACTCTAGCCTTCTATTTTTATTTCTAGTATCAACAATTTTTATGATTTCAGATCAGGATACTAAAGGATTGCTTTCCCTATTACATTTTCTTCATGGGACTTCAGAGATCCAGTATGGGCCAGGATCCTTAGAAATGTAGTAATGGGGTTGCTTTATTATATCATTTTATAATCTAGATTTTGTGTTGTATTTATTAATGTTGCACTATGTCCTATCCTGTTCTACTCTTAGACTAAAAGCAACTGAAACTCTAAATTAAAAAAAAAATAAAGACCAGTAATGAAAGAATTGAAAATCTAGCTAAATTTAGTTTATACCAACATCCACTAATCTTTCTTTATACCTTTCCAAGTTTGCAAATCGCCCTTGCTCCCATCACATTCATATACACAGACATACTTCAAATGTGGCTTCTTGTTCTTTAAACTGCTTGCCTCTCTTCTTTTGAGATTTTACCATTTCATGCTGTTAGGACTTTCCCAGTCTTCCCCTTCTCCCAGCTTATTCATTTTTCCTTCATATATTGTTTTTTTAATTCATTCCTCATTTTCCTTGTGTGACCAAACCATCTTGGCATACTTCTTAGTGTACTGGTTGTTATTGTATTTAGTCCATATTCATTAATCACTTGATCATTGTTGACTTTTGATCTATTTTTATTTTATCACATATACTTCTTATGTAATCTATTCCACTGCATTCCGTTTACTTTTAAGTTTTTTCTGACATACCCACCTCTTACTTTCATTTAAGAATATGAGAAAAATAAATCCATCTACTTGCTCTATTTTTTTTTATCATTTTATGTATAACTTCCATTTGCACTCTATCTTTTCCATATCAGACAGATCTACTTTGGACTTTGACATATTCATTTTCAAGTTCACACCTCTTGTTGCATCCTATATTCTCTTTAATATTCTATACAAATCAGTCAAGTGCTTGGCCAAAGAGTCTGACCACAGTATTTGCCTGCAAAAAAACTCCTTATGTCCCTGACCAATATACCTTTACTATTGTTTCAAGCATTTTCCCCATAATTATCTATACATTTAAAAACCCAGGACACATCACACATTCTTGTTCGATTCTTGAGGAACTACTTGCTAAGCATTTAGTTTCCTGATATAAAATATGTTTTTGTATTATGTATAACCTTTCTATTTCTTTCTATTTCTTTGTATCTGTTTCTGGAGGTTTAAAGAGTGAAGAATGCAAATGGTAACTATCATTTAGAGCTCATAAATGAAAGCAAGCTAAAAAAAAAACCCCATCTTTCTTCCATGGCTAGCTCAGATAAATAAAGCTTTATTTCCTTCAGAAAGGAATCAAATAAATGTTGTGGGTGTCTCACGACTGGATGATGACATATCAGAGAATGAGGAAGCACAAGCCGGCCCCTCTGGGTATTTTCCCCCCCCCCGGCAGCCGAATCAGACAATGAGGAGTTTTGTATGCATTCTGATTCAGACTCTCCAAATGATGAGTCAGATTTAGAGCAAGACGAGCAATGGATTGATCCGAGGTTCAGAAGGTTTGATAAGCGAAGGTGTCAGTTAACTGGAAAAAGGAAGTAATGGGGGGAAGTGACGTATCGGACACTATATTAGAAGGGGGAAGTAGACTACGCCCTTGTTACGGGCAACGTTTATCAATGAGAGGTTTGGAAGCTTTTGCAATGCTTTGAAAGTCTGATGTTTTGAAAAACCTAGCGAAGGATAATGAGGTCTCGGACACTGTGATAAAGACGGAGTGAGTAATTGGGATGTTTGGAAAGAGTTTGTTGTAATCTAACTGTAAATACTTAGTCTTAGATGTTTTTGCCAGCAAAATGTCAGCAGTTGGCTTTGAAATGAATCCTTTTGAAATGTGTTTAATAAATCTCTTAAAGACATTTACGTAGCTTTTAATGAGCTGAGAGAGACCAGACATAACAATAAATAGGAAAGAAATCTGTGAGGCCTATTTAAAGTGTTAGTTTCAAAGAACTAACACTTATTGTGAGAACCAGCATAGAAGCTGTGACAAAGATAGACCCATGGTATTGGAAAAGTCAGATTCATCTTCATTTCATTAGGATGAAGAGCTCACTATAATCCCTCAACTCCATTTTGATGGATGGATACCTTTCTTTCTTTCTTTCTTTCTTTCTTTCTTTCTTTCTTTCTTTCTTTCTTTCCTTCTTTCCTTCTTTCCTTCTTTCCTTCTTTCCTTCCTGTTTCTCTTGGTCTTCTTTCTTTTCCTTCTTGGTAAGTATAAAGCGTGCATTGGGGAGATATCTGTAGAATGTGTTCTAATGAAGTAGTTCGAAAATAACTGACTGGTTTGAGGGGACATTCACTCTGGTATAGATATAACATACAAAATCCTTTAAAATTCTGTAACATCACACATACGTTCCTGTTGTATCTGGCCCTTCTCAGCTGAGTGAAATCCACATAAATATTTCTTTAAGAGTTTTATTTAACACATTTCAAAAGATTCACTTCAAAGCAAGCTGCTGGCAGTTTGTTGGCCGGAACGGCCAAGTCTGATTTATGTACATTTAGTTTAAACATTCTCCCACCTTCCAATTAACTCACTCTTTATCTCTTACATTGTCCAAGACTTCATTAATCTTCCGTAGATTTCAAAAACACCAGAAAACTGAGTTCGAACGAACTCGGTGATGCATCAGACTGCCTCTTGATATTAACGTTGCTCGTGACAAAGAATTAGTTCCTTCTTCCTCTTCTAATATAGTTTTCAATACGTCACTTCCTTTTTCCACTTAACTGACTCCTCCGCCTATCAAACCTTCGGAATCTCGGATCAAGCCATCTATCTTCCTGATCCGAATCTGACTCATCACTTTGAGAGTCTGACTCATCCTGCATACAAATCTCCTCATTGTCTAGCTCGGCTGCCGGGAGGGGAAAATACCCAGAGGGGCCTGGTTGTGCTTCGTCATCCTCTGATATGTAACCAGCCTGTCTAGAGACACTCACAACAGTTCCTTCCATCAATTATCACTCATCACATTCAACAACCACTCATCAATATATTCTCACAAAATCTTCCATAATTGATGCCTATGAAATTTATCATATACTTTCTCTAAATCAATAAATGGGCAATGCATTTTATTAAATACATAGAATTTTCAATCATCCGTCAAAGAGCAAAACTCTGATTTGCACATTCTTTGCTCAGCATAAAGCAACTTTGTACTTTTTATTTATTGTTACGTCCCCTAACTTTTAATCACAATTCTGCAAAATACTTTCCTAGACGCATTTAACAAACTAATCCCCCTATGGGTTTTGCATTTACTCTTGCTATCCTTCCCTTGGAAGAATGTCTTTGCTGTTCCTTTATATAATCATCATGCATGAGTGCAGGTTTCACATAGAATAAATAAGTCACACAGTGACCTGATAAGCAAACCACTTCCATGTTTTAACTTTGGGGTTTTTTTTAGTGATATCAACATCTGCAGCTTTACTGTGGCTCAATATGCTCAGAATATTTAATTTCCTTTTTCTCAAGTTTTTCTTGGGCACTAACACAGCAATAATTATAAATTATTTGATATATCAACCATATGCAAGACATATCTTTTGACAACTTGCATTAAAACATCACAAAAGTAACTCTGTTGGGAAAAAAAATCTTTTTCTGTCATTCAGTCCTGGAATTCTTAAAACAAATGGTAGAAAAGGTTGACCATCTAGCTGATAAAGTAGAGCTATTGATGTACATTCTTTCCCCTGGGAATATTAATTGTATGACATCATCTAGGATTGTATATTATGGAAAACATGCAAAAAAGTTTTAAAACAAATAAAGGTATCCTTCTGATAGTCAGTTAGTAAAAATGTTTTAGCAGAATATGTATTTATTTTAATATGTATTTTTTTCCTTCCGTTCAGTGTGTCCCATTCTTGGCTGGGCAAAACCCTGCAATTTTCCTGGCAAAGTTTTTCAGAAGTGGTTTGCCATTTTTTCCCCCCTAGGGCTGGCTTTTGCCTTAGGTAGGACTAGAATTCACAGTCTCCCAGTTTTTAGTTTGATACCTTAACTACTACATAAACTGGCGCTCTAAAATATTACTAACTGTAGACAAATTTTCTTCTGCAATAATACCCAAAGGCAATCATTAATAATTTTTCTTATCTGAGGTATGATAATTAAGTGGATGGAACTTGGGAGTTTGTATAACGAATTGAAATGAATTAACTCAAAGATTATCATAATCAATAATAATGGGCTTTATGGATTCTATTAAGGGGAAAAATATAGATATATATACATATGGTTATATAATTATAAGTTAGTTATCATTGGAAGAAGAAATAATTAAGATTGATGATAAAAAGAGGGTCGAGAGAGAGTAAGAGCTTGAATATACGTGGAAGAGATATTTTGAAGTGATAATCTGTTCATATAAAACAATATTTGACTATGGCAATTGAAATTGAGAAAGTCTTAAAACAGGTTTAGTAGTAATAGAAATTTATGATAGAAATGGAATATATTAAACTTATTATGTTGTTTGAGGGAAATAGAGAGATGACAGTGAATGTACTAAGTTGAGCTGTTCATGTGTGTTTTTATTTTGGAATATTTGTTTACCCAACCACCACAGTGTGTCTTAAGTACTTTTTGTTAAAATTATAAAACCAATAAAATATTTTGAAATAATAATAATAATAATTTTTCTTATCTGAGTGCAACTAATTAATGAGAAGTATAATTTTCCTACTTAGTTAACTGTCTAAACACTGATTGGGTTTACATATCTTGCTAAGACATAAGTATTATGGTTTGTTGAATTTTTGTTTTAGCTTGTTCTGTGAACTCAGCTAATTGTAGTTTATTCAATAAACTGTGGTTGAACAAATCATGGGTTGTTGGACCCAGCCATTGTGTAGAAGACTCTTTTTTTTGTACTTTGTTTATTTACTGAATCCTCCAATATTCATTTGACTTCAATTTGAGGGCAAGCATTATCAAGATGGAGGGAGATACTTTGTCTATCACTATTATTTGGTCTATCACTATTATTTCTCATAATTGTTGTACCTTTTACAACGGTCCAGTTGTTAGCTTTCTTCGTTTGTAATCTTTAATTTTTTTCTCCCTTCTATAATATATCTTGGGGATTGATAACACCAACAATCCTCCTTAAGCATATGTGGAATGAAATCTTATATTTGGATTTAACCAAGAGAAAAAAATACAGTTACTGTACGTTATATATGTAACCGGATTTACACCTGCACAGATAAGAAAAGGAAAGCAAGGAACATAGAACATAGAATAATATTGTAGAGTTGGAAGAGACCTTGGAGGTGTTCTGGTCCAACCCCCTGCTGAAGCAGGAGACCCTATATCAGGGGTTCTCAACCTTGGCAACTTTAAGACTTGTGGACTTCAACTCCCAGAATTCCTCAGCCAGCTTTGCTGGCTGAGGAATTCTGGGAGTTGAAGTCCACAAGTCTTAAAGTTGCCAAGGTTGAGAACCCCTGCCCTATATCATTTCAAATGAATGGTTGTCTAGTCTCTTTTTGAAAGCCTTCTGTTGTGTTTTCGGTTCGTTGGCAATTGACGAAGACACATGGTGAGAAAACAACAACCTCTTTATTTCTCTCTCCTACAACCAAGCAAACAGCAAAAGACACGCAGGCCTTTTATAGTGCCTGAAACCCGGACAGTGTGAACCAATAGGAATTGACATTTTCGCGCCTTGCGCATGCGCACAAAGTTGGCGCCACTCTGTCTGGTCCCGGGCAGCTTTTGGATTGCCCGGGACCATTTGCAACAATTCTGAGCCTGCTTTCAGCCCTTTCAGGCTCAGGACACAACACCCCTCCCCCCTAGATGAAACACACCTAGCTTACGCACAGGTGCATTGTGCAATGCAGGGAGAGTGGAACACAGATACATTATTCAAATGCAAGGAGGGTGGAAATGCTTGGGTCTGCACACAGGCAGACACCTTTCAAAATAATTATTTAACTCAGATAAAATATATCCAAAAGCAAAATAGTATATGAGACTCTTACTGAGTGTTACCCCCCTCATTCAGCGACCTCATAGTAAGGTTCCTCATGTGTTGACAGTAACCTCACATAATCTCCTAGGTGTTTAGGTGGGCACTTAGCCTGCTGCAACCTCCTAGGGGCTGGTGAGGTTGCCTGGGCTACCTGCTCACCTACCAGGCTAGGCAGAGCATGGTCTTGGTGCCCTAAATACCCAGGTGACCCCAGTGAGGGTGCCTGGCCTACCTGCTCACCTATCAGGCTAGGCAGGCCAGGACTTTGATGCCCCAAATACCCAGGTGCCCTCCCCAGCTGCTGACTGGCTGGAGCCTCTGAGTCCAAGCCAGTGTACCTTGGAGGGGTGGAAGTCTCCAAGTCCACAATGGACTCCTCTTGGGAACATTGTCCCTTGAACCCAAGGCTAGCAGGTGGAGAGGCCTGAGCGGCAGAAGTGCCCCGATACTCTGTAGCCCCTGAGCATGTGCCAGAGTCAGGAGCTGCCTCCATGGCAAACCCCCTTGCTACTGACTTCCTATTCGGAGCAATTGCTGAATTATGAGAGTGCCCCTGTTGCAATTCCCTTTTATGGCTGTGTGTGATTTATGTGGATACCCCCAGTCTGTTTCCCTGTCTGGAGCACTATCTGACATGTTTGAATAATCTGGATACCCCCAGTGTGACTCCCTGTCTGGAGCAATAACGGATGTGCGGGATGAACCCCTATCCTGGGAAGCAGGAGCACTTGCAGAGTCTTGGGATGACCCCCAAACAGCCTCAGCAGCTTGTGAGGCCCTGTTAGGCCTGGGAACTTGTGACCCAGAATGCATATTATGGTCCTCCTCCCCCCCCAGAGCAAAGCCAGGAGTGGAAACATGGCTGTCCAGTCTCCAACGCAGTTGGTCTATGTGTCTGCGAAGAACTCAGCCATCATCCAAGGCAACTTCATATGACAACAGCCCCAAGACCTTGCAGACCACAGCTGTGACCCAGAGATGTCCAGGCCCGTAGTTCCTTGGCCAAACCAGATCGCCCACCTGAAGTCTCCTAGGTGCCCGCGATTGTGACACCCATGAAGCCACCCGGTCTGGGTGCAACCTGTCCAGTTTGGTGATGAGGCGACGACCCCAGCGGAGTTCTGCTCTTCCCTGTGGCTGTGCAAGGTGTGGTGCGGTGTGCAAGAAGGAAATCTGCTAACCTGTGGTGCCAATTACCGTAAGTCAGTTTCTTGAGAGCATCTTTGGTCATGCACACCATTCTGTCTGCCTGTCTGTTGGAGGATGGGTGGAAGGGAGCAGAAGTCACATGCCGGATCAAGTTGGCCTGAAGAAAAGCCTGGAACTCAAAAGAGGTAAATTGAGGGCCATTATCTGAAACCAGGACATCTGGAAGCCCGTGCAATGCAAAAATTCCTCTCAACACCTGGATGGTCCTGACAATAGTAGTGGAGGAAACAGGAACAACCTCTAGCCACTTGGAATGGCTGTCAATGATGAGAAGGAAGAATTGCCCCTGAAAGGGCCCAGCATAATCTATATGCACCCATGACCATGGGGTTTGAGTTTCCTCCCACCTATGTACTGGGGCCTGAGGCATTTCAGGCCGAGACTGTTGGCACACTTGGCACCCGTGCACCTGGGCCTCAATGGCTTTATCGAGTCCAGGCCACCACAGATGACTGCGCGCAAGCGCTTTCATCCTTCCTATACCAGGATGTCCCTCATGCAGAGAGAGCAAGATTCTAGACCTCAATGAGGCTGGGATTACTACCCTACTACCCCATAACAGGCACCCCTTAAAAGTGGAAAGTTCATGCTTCTTGTGCCAGAAGCTTTGGAACTCAGTATCTGGGCACGTGTCAGGCCATACTGACAACACCCAGGTCAGCACACTTGTGAGCGTGTGATAAGTGGCAGTTTCTGCAGCCACATCCCTAGCATTTAGGGGAGATTCAGGTAACTCCCAAATGGAAAGGATATTAATAGCAGGGGCAGGATCTGCCTCTATCTGTTTAAGAGGTAGTCTGCTTAGGCCATCTGCATGACCCATCTCTTTTCCAGGTTTGTGAATTAGAGTGTAGTCGTATGCTGATAGGAAAATGGACCATCTCAGCATACGTGGGTAAATAATATGTGGTGTCTGTTTGTTAGTGGTAAACAAACCCAGCAGAGGCTTATGGTTTGTGTAGACTGTGAAGTGGCGGCCATATAAGAAATCATGGAATTTCTTTATGCCAGCTGTTAAATCCTTTGTTCGCATGCGAATGATGAAGACACATGGTAACTGTTAACTACTCTTTATTCTTCTTCTCCAACAACCAAACAAAAACACAAAGGCACGCAGGCCTTTTATATGGCCAGAAGCCCGGACAGTGTCAACCAATAGGAACACAGCGTTTTCACGCCTTGCACATGTGCACAAGGCTGGTGCCGCTCTGTCTGGTTCCGAGCAGCTTTTGCCCGGGACCAATGCAACATCCTCAGCCTGCTTTTGCAGGCTCAGGACACAACACCCACTATGGTCAAGGCTTCTCTGTCAATCTGAGCGTAATTCCGCTCTGCAGATGACAGGGTCCTTGAGTAGTAGGGCACAGGAACTTGTGTCCCATCAGCCTTCAGATGGCTAAGTACTGCTCCCACCCCATAAGGAGATGCATCGCTTGCAATGCAAACAGGCAGTTGCTCATTGTAATGCGCTAAAACAGCATTTGAAGTGAGCAAGGCCTTAACCTCATTGAAACTCCTGTCATGGACTTTAGTCAACTGGCATGGAGCTTGCTTGTCTAAGAGCCGGTGCAACGTCTCAGCCACTGCAGCCTTATGTGGAAGGAATGCGTGATAGAAATTTAAAAGCCCCAAGAAAGCTTGCAGCTCACTTTTGGACTTGGGCCTTGGGGCCTGCTGAATTGCTTGAAGCTTGGATTCAGCAGGGTGAATGCCTTGGGCATCAGTCCTGAACCCTAAGAAGTCAGTGGAAGTGACTCCTATCTTGCATTTATCCTGCTTCAATTTAAGGCCTGCTTTGCGAAAACAAAGCAAGACAGCCCTTAACCTTTCTGCTAAATTTTGAGATGACTCCCCAGCAATGAGGACACCATCAAAGTAGGGACAGACCCCAGGAATACCACAAAGTGTGCTCTCCATGACACTTTGGAATATGCCAGGGGCTACATTTACCCCAAATTGCAGTCTTTTGACCTTGAAAGCCCCCCTGTGAGTTACAATCGTCTGGGCCTCTGCAGCTGCCTCATCAACAGGTAGCTGTTGATAGGTCTGTGCCAGGTCAAGTTTCGCAAAAATGCACCCCCCCCCTTGAGGGAGGCCAGAATGTGGCTTACAGCTGGCACTGGATATGCGTGCTGTTGCAATGCTTTATTCAGTGTGCACTTATAGTCTGCACATATACGGACTTCACCATCCAGACGGCCTTGTGGAACTAAGACTGAATGCGTTTCAGCATAGATGGCTGCCACAAAATTGTATATTGGCTCCCGGGCGGCCTGGGCCAGGGCCAAGACAGCAGGGGCTGTTCCCTAACTGTTTTCAGGATGGCTTCGCGGGCCACATGAAACCACGTCATGGGCTGCATCTGGCCCCCGGGCCTTGTGTTTGACATGTCTGCACTAGACATACCCAATTCCTGTAACTGTTTTTCATACATTTTAGCCTTCAGCCCCTTAATCATTTTTGTTGCTCTTCTTTGTGCTCTTTCCAGAGTCTCAACATCATTTGTATTATGCTGACCAGAAGTGGATGCAATATTACAAGTGTGGTCTTAATAAGGCTTTGTAAAATGGCACTAGAACTTCATGTGATCTTGAATGTATCCCTCCATTAATGCAGCCCAGGATTGCATTGCATTGTCTGCTTCAAGACAATGCTGCATAGCCATTGAATGTTTGCATCAAAAAACTAACATCTCCATAGCTACCGGTAGCTAACTAGAGGATTGAAGGGAAAAAATTCAATTGAAATAGTCATTACATATGCACTAAAACATTATTCATTTGCCAGTAGAAGATAACATTTATAGCTCAGGGCTGAACTCTGGAGTCCTTGGTTCTCTCTGAGCTTGGTTGTTTTCTTGCAGACATTTCATTACCTGACTAAGTGACAACATCAGCACTGATTGTGTTATCTAGCTGGGTAATAAAACATCTGCAAACAAGCTCAGAGAGCATCAAGGATTCCACATTATTCATCTGGAAAAATCCAAGATGTTGGCCTCAGAGACTAGCATCTATTGATGTATATGCAAATTTTCTTTAAGATTAAAAAGTTAATTTAAAAATTGCAGGGATTCTTCACACCACTCCCAAAACTCCGAATTCATTAATATCTATTTGCACAAACACATTACCCCATTTTTGTACAATGGTTTTGCAAGGGCCTTTTCCTAAAGACAAACTATTAATCCTATCTAATATAGATTAATGTTAAATCTCATGGATGCTAATGCTACAAAATATGCTTTCGGGTAAAATTCTACAATTATGAGATTCATTTTGCTGAGAATTGGGGGTGAGGGGAGGAACTGAAACTATTTTCTATACTTCAAAGAAAAAGAAATCCAAGCATTTGCTGATTTGGATCAGTTTATAATGTAGCAATGAGAAGCATATTAAGATTAATGTTTCATTTCCCTAAATTCAGTATTTTTTAGTTTGACATTGATTGCATATTACGTAATGCAATGCATGCTGTGGATGGTAGATTTAAAAGTAGGAGCCAAAGATATTTTAGCCCTTCAAAATCAAAGTTCTTTAGCACAGTTAATGATTGATAACTTCTGTGCAAAAGTTCTGTGTCAGTTTAATATGTCTGTAATTCCAGAGTGCTGGTTGTGTTCAAGCACTGACATAATTCATTTAAATTTAAGATTAGACTGTCATCCCTTAGCACAGTGGTTCTCAACCTTCCTAATGCAGCGACCCTTTAATACAGTTCCTCATGTTGTGGTGACCCCCAACCATAAAATTATTTTCGTTGCTACTTCATAACTGTAATTTTGCTACTGTTTGGAATCGTAATGTAAATATCTGATATGCAGGGTGTATTTTCATTGTTATGAATTGAACATAATTAAAGCATAGTGATTAATCACAAAAACAATATAGCAATGCTCGCTGGAGAAGCTTACTCTTCCTTGCTCAAAAATGTTGGGAGGGAGGGAAGGGGAAGGAAGGAAGGAAGATTGAAGGGGAAAGGAAGGAGATGGAGAAGGAAGGAGATTGAAGGGGAAGGGATGGAGATGGAGATGGAAGGAAGGAAGGAAGGAAGGAAGGAAGGAAGGAAGGAAGATTGAAGGGGAAGGATTGATCTGGGAAGGAAGGAGATTGAAGGGGAAGGGGAAGGGTTGGAGATGGAGATGGAAGGAAGGAAGGAAGATTGAAGGGGAAAGGAAGGAGATGGAGAAGGAAGGAGATTGAAGGGGGGAGGCGCTGCCAAGGACGCATAAGCAGCTCTGCACAATTGCCCGGGGAGGGGGGAAGGCTCTGGCGGAGAGCCTGGTGAAGAGCCAAGCGGCGGCACATCTGGGGCCTCGGAAGCTGCATGGAGGATCCGTGTGCCTTGGAGCTATCAGCTGCCTTCTCACACCCGCCAACCTGGAGCCCCCCATCCTCATCCCGGCACCTCTTGCCCTCTCCCAGCCACCCCCCCCAGGACCTGCCTGCCCCTCCAGCCTCCTGAGCGCCATCGCAGCGGTGGGGTCACGGGAGCTCCTTTCCACACCGTGCAGCCCATCGCACGCAAGAAGGGTACGGCCGGATCGCTAGCTCCTGCTTGGAAGGTGCCGCTTCTCCCCTCCCGGCCCGGCCGCTGGCCTCTGACACACATGCGGGCATCGCTGCCGCCTCGCCCTCTTCCCTGCCCCCTGGCTGCTTCTGAGGCCCGGAGTCCGGTGAGCCGGGAAGGAGCCGCTCCTGCCCGGCAGCCCCACGGCCACGCCGGGTGCCAGAGGGCTGAGGTGGCCTCTGATGGTGAGGGAGGCTGGCCAGGTGGCGTGGGGGAGGTTTCTGCGCGGTGCGGAGGGTGGCCAGGGGCAGAGCACAGCCAGGCAACCAGGAAGGGTGGAGACCGGCTCGACGCTGTAGGTCAGCTCAGCCGGCAGCGGCGGCAGCAGTGGAGCAGCCCAGCGGCAGCACCAGCAGCGGCCCAGACTTGGCTCGGCTCGGACCGACCGCTGAGCCAGCCCAGGGCGGCATCAGGGGCGCGAGCGATGGTGCTGCGGCAGCACGAGCAGGCACTATCGGAGGAGAAGGGCACCCTGGAGGCGGAGGAGCTGGAGGAGGAGGAGGAGGAGGAGGAGGAGGGCGGCAGCAGCAGCGGCTAGATAGAGGAGCGGTGTCTCGGTTTCTAAGACCATCGGAAATATGTGTTTTCCGATGGTCTTAGGCGACCCACAGGTTGAGAACCGCTGGTCTAGGTGGTGTAGGTCATGCTAAGAACATCTGAACAGCACTACATGTACATGTGCTTTCTATGCTTTACTTATATACATGCTATGTTGATAAGAAATTTGCAACCTATCGTTGCTGTTCCGAACTTCCTGTATCCTGAGGTATAAAAATAGAATGCCAATCCTGCCTGCTCAATGCTCCTCCCAGCTCCTTTTTTTTTATAACAGAGACCCTCTTTGCTTCTGATCAGAAATAAAGTGATAACTTTCCACTTTCCTCAGCCCTGCGTAATTGATTGTGCCAGGTAAACCAATGACAGATTGGCTCTTGGCCAACAAGTATAGGAGGTTAGGAAGTAGAGGAAAGAGTGGAAGGAAGATGTTCTGGTCTGGGAGATCTAATTTACCAATGAATCTCAGTTGTTTTTCTTGACTAGCTGCTGTGGCTGAATTTATACAATACACTGAGCCATACACCACAGATTATAAAACAACAACAACAAAAACAATAAAGTTGGAAGGGACCTTGAAGGTCATCAAGTCCAACCACCTGCTCAGGCAGGAAACCTTATACCATTTCAGACAAAGGGCTGTCCAGTCTCTTCTTAAAAACTTCCAGTGTTGGAGCATTCGCAGCTTCTGGAGGCAGGTTGTTCCACTGATTAATTGTTCTAGCTGTCAGGAAGTTTCTCCTTAGTTCTAGGTTGCTTCTTGTCCTGCCTTCAGGTGCTTTGGAGAATAGCTTGATTCCCTCTTTTTTGTGGCAGCCCCTGAGATATTGGACCACTGCTATTATGTAACCCTTCATCCTTGTGTTCATTAAACTAGATACCTAGGGTCAAATACTGAGGTAAACCAGAACTAAATTAACCTTGGGTGGTTGCATGACTGAACTGATAGGGAGTAAACTAGCAGACTCAGTCCTCCTATCCCAGAAACTTCCTAGTTTTGCATACCCTGGTTCCAATCTCCTGTCTTGGAATAGCAGATTGATAGTTCCCTCTACTACCATCTGTCTTCCAGGGGGTGCCTCACCTCGCATTCTCTCCTTAAACGTATGTAAAACAGAGGGCCCTCGCTATTTGGGCTGCCTTTCTGGATATTAAAAGATAAAAATGGGGAAAATGAAGTAATTCCTGTAATGCAAACTCTTGGCTCTATAGCTTAAAGGAGTGTGGTTAGAACCAGCACTTTCTCTCTGCTTTGGAAATTCACCAATCTCATAAGGTATAAGAACAATCAAACTTTATTGAAAAAGTAATATAAAACATCTTTTATTAGAGATTGAACTGATCAAGTAGTAGATTTGATTGTGTTGCTGCTGCCACAGGCGTGACTGGGTGGATTATGGTTCTTATGTTGTGGATTTTTAATGTTGTAAGCAGCCCAGAGTCATCTGTGTGTGAGTTAGGCAGCCATATAAATATGTTTAATAAATGAATGAATGCATACATACTTTAAAATCTTAAAAGGCTAACACTGAGCAGGGCAGGAGCACAATACTGTAATAGAACTGTTCAAATCACAATGGTACAACTTAAAAATCAGTTGGGAAAGAAAAAGAAAAAGCACAAAGGACAAATATTATTCACTGAGTTGACCAGAAGATGGTGCTGATCTCAAAATCTTGTTCTTCTTGCTAGAACCTTTATAAAAAAAGAGAGACTGGAAAGGGTTCAAGACATACTACAGATTACAAATAGCTAATGTTATCATGTCCAAGTTGTAGAATGGATAAGAACAGAGTTTGAAAAACCCAATTTTATCAGTAATACAGAAAAATAAAGACAGGCTATAACTCCACAAAGTAAAACAAATCTTAATTGAGATTCCTGGCTAAGCTTGTTATCTATTACACTGCAACTTGAATTCCCTTCAAACAGATATCCCATCTGTCTCAATTCCCTGTATATGTCCAAGGATCCTGGTACACCGAACTCTAATGAGAGGCTCTGGGACATGTCTTTCTTTTTTTCTGCCTCAGTCCATAGCTTAAGAAGTTTTGGTTGATTTTAAAAGCATTCCGAATTTTCCTGTTTCCTGTTTCCAGAAAAAAGGCAGGAGTTGTGCCTACACGTCAAATGCCATCTTTCTAAAATGTAGATTCTGCTTAAGACAACAATGTATATTCTGTGTCTGGCAAAAGGGGCTGGCAGGCAGAATATCTCATAACATCACACGTGAGCTATTGTACCTTTGTTATTTCTCAATCTATATTACACAGTTGTTATGATAGCAGATACAGTATTAAGATTACACTCCATTGCATGAATATATGAAATGATAAGTGATATTGTATCATCTATTGAACAAATGCTATTGGAATATGTAATTCATAACAATAATTATCATTTACTTTATTTTATAGCATTTTCTATCTAATATTTTATATTTAAAAAGGCTTCACAAGGATTTACATGAAAATGATTTCAAAATATATCCAGTAAAAAAACAGGTGAAAAAGAATGGAAAAATAAGAACTAGTTACTACAAATTCCTAAGAAAAGACCTGGATGACAATGGTCTTCAACAGATAACTTCTAAGATATAATCTATTAGAACAGCGGTTCTCAACCTGTGGGTCGCGACCCCATTTGGGGTCAAATGACCATTTCACGGGGGTCGCCAAACAACGCAGTCCACCATTTCCCCCCCTTTTCCTTAGCTGTGCTACTCCCTCTTATTTTATTGGCTTTTGAAAGCCAATAGAATAGACTCTCTTGAATAGAGTCTAATTCTATTGGCTTTCAAAAGCCAATAGGAATTGTCCAGGCTGTCTCCGCACTGCTGAGCCCGCCAAAAGTCCCAGTCTGCAAACGGTGCTGCAAGTTGTCTGCAGCGAAGGTGAGCTCTCCAGAAGTTTCCACCCCACCCTGCTGAGCAACTACTACATGTAAGTAAAAGAGGGCCAGGGGTGGAACGTGGGAGGCCGGCGGGCACAAGAAGGGTTTTTGGCGCACGTGGGGCCCGGCGGGTTTTTTACCTCCCTTGGGCTGGGCCAGCTGGTAGCCCAGCCCGTGGTTGCCCTGCGCCGTCGCTGCTGCGGCCGCCCAGGAGCGCCTGGGCCTGCCTGCTGCCACCCCGAATGGGCGGCGGCAAAGGTAAGGCTAGCGGGGCAGCAGTGGGCACAGGGAGGGTTTTTGGTCCATGTGGGGCCCGGCAGGTGTCTTACCTCCCTTGGGCTGGGCCAGCTGGTGGCCCAGCCCATGGTCGCCCTGCACCATCACCGACGCGGCCGCCCAGGAGAACCTGAGCACCTGGGCCTGCCTGCTGCCGCCCCAAACTGGCGGCGGCCTACGCCTCGGCCGGCGCAAAGGGCAGCACCACGTATGCGCGGTGCAGGGGGCAGCACCATGCATGCGCGGCACAGGGGGCAGCACCACGCATGCACGGCACAGGGGGTAGCACCACGCATGCGTGGTGCAGGTCGGGGTCGCGGCCTGAAAAAGGTTGAGAACCGCTGCATTAGTCTTCTTTGGCTCATTGCCAAAGAAAAACCCATTAGTCTATTGGATAACATCTCCTTGTAAGCTGCGTAGCGTCTATCCTTTATGTAGCAGCATGTTACGAACAATCTTTGTCTGTAATGATCCGGTCTAGAATGCTACAGGAGAAACTCTTGAATACAGGTAGTCCTTGACTTAAGTGAATCTTTGCAGTTGTTAAGTTAGTAACCCGGTTGTTAAGTGAATCTGGCTTCCCTGTTGACTTTGCTTGTCTGAAGGTTGCAAAAGGTGATCACATGATTGCAGGACACCGCAATGGTCATTACAGACCAGGTGCCAAGCATCCAAATATTGATCATGACCATGGGGATGCTGCAATGGTTGTAAGTGTGAAAAATGGTCATAAGTTACTGTTTTCAATGCCGCTGTAGCTTTGGTCACTAAATCAATTAGAATAGAGTTGTGAGGGACCTTGGAGGTCTAGTCCAACCCCCTTGCTCAAGCAGGAAACCCTAAACTATTTCAGACAGGTGGCTGTCCGGTCTTTTCTTAAAAACCTCCAGTGATGAAGCACCCACAATAGCTGAAGGCAAGCTGTTCCATTGGTTAATTGTCCTAACTGTTAGGAAGTTTCTCTTTAATTCCAGGTTGCTTCTTTCCTTGATTAGTTTCCATCCATTGTTTCTTGTCTTGCCTTCTGGCACTTTGGAAAATAAGTTGACCCCCTCTTGAATGAATGAATGGATAAAGAATGGATGAATGGTTACACGTTGAGGACTACCTGTAAAATTAAATTTCATAATAGTGGCAAGTACCATGCTTATCTAAAGAAGACGATAACTTAAGCTGTACAATTTATTACTATGAAATCTGAGGAGCTTTTTATGATTGGCTGAAAAGAGAATATGGTTAAAAGATAGTTAACATCAATTTAGATGGAAGAAGAAGGAGCAGATAAGGAGGGAGACCCAGGCGACACATTATTGAATAACTGGAGGTTGTATAAATATTTATAGAAGTATATACTGAGAAGGTTAGATAAATAGAAGTATTAATGTAAGAGAAAATTAATCTTATTGTATATAATACAGATAGGTAAATTTGGAGAGAGGAGTTGCTCGGACATTACCCCTGAATTGTATCTGAAGAGGGATGAGAGGGAAGAAAGGAGAGGAGAGAGAAAAGAATAAAGGAGGGGAGAAGGAAGTAGGAAGGTTGGAGGAGAAGAGGAGAAGTGGGGAGAAAGGGGAGGATAGTGGTGAAGGAAAGAGAAGAGGAGAAGAGGGAAGTAGGGAAGAGAAGAAAGGGAGAAAGAAGGTAGAGAAGAAGGAGTGTGGATGCAGTGAAAGGGGAAATGGGCGAGCAACACCAAAAGTCATGTGTATGTATTTATTTCATTTTATTAAAAGTATCTTATATATGAATGTAAAAAGAATGTATGTTAACATCTCATAAATATCACAGTATATGTATCGGGGAGAGTTTGGAAAAATAAAAATGTATTTAAAAAAAAAACTTAAGCTGTACAATTTATTCTATGGCTGCTTAAACTGCTGATACAGAACTGGAGTCTCGCAGTGGCCCGTCATACAACAAAGAGGCAGACAGACACACCAACACTATTCCATTCTAAAGCACTTTTGACTATTCAAGCAGTTTGAAGAATCTCTCTCTCCAACCCCCCAAAAACACGTTCTTCCTTTGTCACGTTTTCTTCTTCTCTAGTGGCCTAGAATACCGCAGTAACAATAGGTTTCATTTTCCAATAGTTACGATTTTTAAAATAGAAATTTAATACAGAGTAAGTCCCACTGAACTCTGAGCTAATATGCACAAAACAGTTGAATTGGCCAGTGAAAAGTCTTATTTTTATATTAGAGTAACATCTCATTTGCACTTTCCACCCAAATAAATTGACCAGTCTTTTAATGTTTAACAGTAAAAGTATTTAAAAGGCTTATCAGATAATTGGCTAGTTGTCTTGAATTGCACAGTTGGACTCATATTTTTACATACAGATTAATACTAAGTGGTGATTGTAAATAACGTCATGCTTACCAAAGTACAAGCGGATAGCTTCAAGAAGTGCCATAAAGAACAGCAATACGAGATCAAGAGTCAAAAACCTATATGGATAAGTGAAAACCTGACCTGACAATAAGTAAAATATAAAAGGGAGAGAAAAATCAAGTTAGTTTATATCATATCGCCAAGTATCAGCACAACCATCTTTTAACGATCTTTTAAACTACTTACTTTTATAAATAATCATTAGAAGTGCTGCTAAAAAATAAAATATATAATAAATTCCATCTAAAAAGAAAAGGATCTGTAGGGGAACAGATGACAGCTAGCAGGTTCTGTCAAGGAAAATTATTTATTGTATGTTTTCATATTTTATCTATGTTGGATCATAATTCAGTGTTTTATGTACTGTAACACTGCAGGGACATTCAGTGCATCTACTAGTAGTTTAAACTGTAGTTAAATCAGGAGTCCATTTCCAAAGATTGATTATAAACTTAGACTTGGATACGAATAGCAAAGTGAAGGAACTGCGCCTCAGTTGACAAGGAGCCACAGGCAATTCAGTTACACCCCATTTCAGTAAGCAGTCTTTTTTAAAAAATGGACTTTTTTGAGGAATGGCTGCTTCCAGAGTAGATCTAGTCTTCCTGTTGAATCACCGTTGAGCGATTCCAAAGTTACGTTTCAGAATACTTCAAAACATTATGTTTCCTTTTAATCCAGCCATGATTTTGTTTCCTGCCTGCAATATGAAATTGTTTCAAGGAGAAACTGAATTGGGAACTTTCTGAATGAATGTTATGCGCTTGGTTACTGGGCATATACAGCAAACTGGTTCAGAAGCCGCATTAAGCCACAATTTTCCTTAAGTATGATTTACTGAATAAATCATAATTAGCAGTATTTGTGCAATACATTAATTTATAAACTATAGTTTACAATCACAATGGCTGAGGTTAGAAAAGTTAAAACCAAATTAAACCAAATTAATCATATTATGGTATCGTGAATAAGGTCAGAAAACCAGCTAATGGTCCATTTAGCTGTGCCACTGTAATCTATTTCAGGTTACTAACCCACATATAAGAGTCCACTAATTACGTACTCTATTAATAGCCAGTAAAATACCATTCTCTGATCCCATCTAGAGAAGTATTTCTTTAAGTTAAGAGACATAGTCCTCCACTTCAAATCAGAATGCAAACTAGCAAGCTTGTCAGTGTAGTTAAAGCTCTCCATCTTTATGAATGCCTGCTTCTTTGAAAAAAATCTGCAATTTGCTATTGAAAATTATCTACATTTTCTTAGCAAGATAGATGATCGATACCAACCAGATTACTGCTTTTATTTGCTCGTTTACTTAGTCCCAGATCCTATTTTATGGCACTATCAAATTCATTCCTTGGTTTTCTAAGCACGGATGAGTATATTTTATAGTAACATAGAGTGCAAATCT
Source organism: Bothrops alternatus (assembly GCA_034064705.1). Taxonomy (NCBI): domain Eukaryota; kingdom Metazoa; phylum Chordata; class Lepidosauria; order Squamata; family Viperidae; genus Bothrops; species Bothrops alternatus. The sequence goes on from JARGCV010000248.1 coordinate 16,026,467, forward strand.
CCTCCCTTTCTATTGCTTATATTCCATTTGAATTCTGCTCTTCAGTTTCTATCTTTCATCTGTTACACCTGTTAAATTATATTTGATTTTCTGTACAAAATGGCTTCAAAATCTAAGGGACTGGTTTGGATAAAACTCAGCAGCACTTTTTCGTGCGGCTGCTGATAAAAACAGGATCACCAACATAATCGCCAGCGTCTGATAATGGATATGGCAAAAGAAGAAGTACAAATTGTTCAAGCTCATCTTATTTACTTCTTACACTGTGAACATTAGTAGGTAGACAACGAGTGTCATGATCTTTATGAAATATTGCTCTGATTTTTCAGCAAGGCCCCATTTCAGCACTATTCTCACATTTCATAGTGCACAAGTCTATCTGGGATCCTTCAGTTTCCAAACTTCCATGAGCTTCAGGTTAAAACCCTTTCAATAAAAAGTCTAGGATTCTTTATCTTACACTCTTTTTAACAGCCCTTGTGATGTGCATTTCCTCTCGTGCTAGTGGCTACTGTAATTCAGAAGACAATACTAGAATTATATCATTTGCATAATCAGTAATTTTATTTTTAGTTCTCATTTATGAATTGGATAGATGGATAAGAATACTACTTGAGCCTCTTAGCTTTCCTTCTAAGAATTTTAGTCTGCATGTAATATAATTATGTATCCTTTGTCTCCACTTGTGTTAGCAGAAACAGATGCCTGTAAAGTGACTTGATAAGTCTTAGAAGTTGTCATGTCACTAATCCTTGCTTGTAGCAAACAGAACAATTTCAGGAGAAATTTACTTTAACTCTTTGAGGTGAATCACCATGTACTGTGCCTTGTCTTTTTGTTTTGTTTGAGGATAGACAGGTGCATATGTAGGCACATCCTTTCTATCCTCTAGGAATATCTTAATGCCTACATCAATAATAATATAGTCAATTTGCATACTATCTCCTTAAACATTCAGACTTTGGAAATAAAACTTATTAAAGGATAATGACATATAGCAACATTTTTCATATTTGTCAGTTTCTGGAAGTGATCACATCAACAAGACCATCATGGAGTTCATGTGGATTGTAGTGGATCGTATCCCAAGGCTACTTGGGGAAGATCAGATGAACAGAAGATACGACAAGGTATACCTAACAGTCTCCCTCATTTATATGTCAGAAATGTATCCACCATTATTCATTTTCCTAAAAGAAACTATCATAACTTCTAAGAAGATACCAACATTATCTGAAGCTCATTTGAAAATCATTGGTATGATTAGTTAAAATTTATTTGGTTTTCGGGATAAAAGAAAAAGGATACAACAGATGATGATCTTCCTGTACACAAGACAAAAATAAAATTATTTCCAAAAGATAACCTTTAAGGTGAAAAAATTACAAAAACTAGTGTGCAGAAATTCTTTTAGTTATTTTGAGAAGGAAATATTGTCCCACAATAATCAGCTATATAATTCAGAACATGGCACTTGTTTCAATGCTACAGTACCCCATCACCCTTTGATACCGTAATACCTTAATTCAAAATTATTTAACAGAATTTTCTGCAGGTTTTTGGTTTAGAGGTCTAATCCTATATTATTAAATAAACTTATGAAACCATTAGGCAGCTTTATTTCTGGAATTAATTATTCAGATTTAAGTAGTTAAAATATAGTCCAAAATTCTGATAAGAAAAACAAGAAAAAATGACTAAGGCAAAATAATAGGAACTTATGAATTTTAGGTTTATTTAACTCTCTTTAAGAACATGTTTGTATCTGTGCTAGGAGTCATGTTGGACTTATCCTTATTCATGCTTTATAGCAGCGGTTCTCAACCTGTAGGTCGCGACCCCTTTGGGGTCGAATGACTGTTTCACAGGGGTCGCCTAAGACCAGTTTCCAACGCAGTTGGTCTATGTGTCTGCGAAGAACTCAGAGCTTTTTTTCTCATAAAACGCTCAAAACCGCCTTCCGGCACCTTTTTTTAATGGATTTTTTTCAACTTTTCCATGAGCTGTGCTACACCCTCTATTCTATTGGCTTTCGAAAGCCAATAGAATAGACTCTATTGAATAGATTCTTAATCTATTGAATAGATTAAGAGTCTATTCAATAGACTCCATTCTATTGGCTTTCGAAAGCCAATAGGAATTGTCCAGACCTGGTCATTAATGGCTGTCTCTGCACTGCTGAGCATACCAAAAGACCCAGCCGGCAAACGTTGCACTTGCAAGTTGTCTGCAGCAAAGGCAAGTTTGCAGGAACTTTTCATCTCTCCCTGCTGAGCAACTACGCCATCTCCTACTTGTAAGTAAAAGAGGACCAGGGGTGGGAGGTGGGGAGCAGCACTTAATTCTGCCCTGCCGAAAAAGCGGAATCCATGTGCACTCCTGCCTCGTGCTCACCTGTGTCAGCCAGGCTCTCCAGGGTCGCGCTGCAGCTGGTGCTGTGGGAGCTGTGGGGCCCGCTCTACACGGAGGGACTGTGTGGGGTGAGTGGCGGGGTAGCTGCAGGCGGGGGTATGGAGGCGGGGGCAGCTGGTCCGAGCTGAGCTGGGTCTGGGCCGCTGCTGGCGCTGCCGCTGGGCTTCTCCACCGCTGCCGCCGCCACTGGCTAAGCTGAGCTGTGGCACCGAGCCGGTCCCCACGCCTCCTGGTTGCCCAGCTGCACTCTGCCCCTGGCCGCCCTCCATGCCAGAGCTTTCCCCCACGCCACCTGGCCCACCACCCTCACTGTCAGAGGCCACCCCGGCCGGCCTCAACAACGGAGCTTCCCCCTGCGCCACCCGGCCCACCTCTCTCACCAGGCTCCAGGCGGCGAGGAAGAGGGTGATGCCCGCATGTGCGTCAGAGGCCAGCCGGACAGGCCGGGAGGGGAGAAGTGGTGCCTTCCGAGCGGGAGCTGGCACTCTGGCCGCACCCCTCTCGCGCAGCGTGGAAAGGGGCTCCCATGATCCCACCACTGCGATGGCGCTCAGGAGGCTGGAGGGGCGAGCAAGTCCTGGGGGGGCGGCTGGGAGATTGCAAGAGGTGCCAGGATGAGGATGGGGGGCTCCAGACTACCATCTCTAGCAGCTCTAAAAAGCACTGGAAGAGTGAGGAATGCTGGGAGTTGCAGTTCATCACCATTTGGGAAAACATGACTCTCCAAAGATCCTTCCTTCCTTCCTTCCTTCCTTCCATCTCCATCCCTTCCCCTTCAATCTCTCTCCTTCCTTCCTCCTTCAATCTCCTTCCATCTCCAACTCCATCCCTTCCCCTTCAATCTCCCTCTCCTTCCTTCGTTCCTTCCTTTCCCCTTCAATCTCCTTCCTTCTCCATCTCCTTCCTTTCCCCTTCCATCTTCCTTCTTTCCTTCCATCTCCATCCCTTCCACTTCAATCTCTTTCTCCTTCCTTCCTTCCTTTCCTCTTCAATCTCCTCCCTTCTCCATCTCCTTCCTTTCCCCTTCAATCTTCCTTCCTTCCTTCCCCTTCCCTCCCTCCCAACATTTTTGAGCAAGGAAGAGTAAGCTTCTCCAGTGAGTATTGCTATATTGTTTTTGTAATTCATCACTATGCTTTCATTATGTTCAATTCGTAACAATGAAAATACACCCTGCATATCAGATATTTACATTACGATTCCAAACAGTAGCAAAATTACAGTTATGAAGTAGCAACGAAAATAATTTTATGGTTGGGGGTCACCACAACATGAGGAACTGTATTAAGGGGTCGTGGCATTAGAAAGGTTGAGAACCACTGTATTAGAAGCCTGTTGAACACTTCTCTCTCCATGCAGGTCTTCTTGGTATAAACCTTTGAATTGTTTCAAAAATCAATGAAAGAGTTTAATTATTTTTACTTGTAGAACAAATGTAGAGGGAAGTGCCAAGTGAAAAATCGTCTTAAATTATCAGCTATTAAAAGGTTAAGAATGAAAACATGTTCTAGGTTTGTTAGCTCTTAAAGTAACCTCTGGGGGTGTAAAGCTTCAACAATTTGGTCTGCTGGAGTTAATAGAACGTTGCATTTATCTTTAATGCTGGGGAAAGCGTTCATTGCTATTCTCCTGATCAAACCACATTTTCAAATTAATTCATTAATTCCATTCTCCTAATATAGCATTGAAACATGCAAATTATGTTTTTGCAACTTGGATTTGAAGCAGACCTGCATGTAATTAAGATTCAAATAGCTTTTTAATATGCCAGCAATATATTAATGAAGTTACATTTACTTAACAGTGATTGATTTCCATATCCTGCTCTTTAGAAGCAATATTTCTATAAGCAAATAAAACACTAAGCAAATCAATGCTACAATGTTTAGTGTTATTATTAATGCAGTACTCACTACATCTTTTTTTCAATTCCGTGTTTTTTATTCAGTTTATTCACGGTTTTTTATTCAATATCTCTAATACACAATCATGCATCCAAGGTCTTCACAAAGACTGTTCTAGTAATAACTTTATTTCATTATTTGTTTTATTTGTACTTGGTAATTCTGTCATATTGCTACTTATCCAAGTAGCAATATAAACTATTAGATCTTATTTTCACATGTCAATTGCAAAAGGCAGTTTTACTTGGAACAATTTACATCCTGTCACAATACCTTTAAACAGCAACATCTGGTATCCCAGGTATTTGGGAAAGATTCAAATGGTGGACAAAGATGTCAGTTCCAATCTAAACATTTGGCTGACTTTGTGACCAACCATAATAATGTGAAAGTATTTTCCAAGAGATAATAACATTGTGCTATTTTTGTGGCAAATGTCTTGGCTGAGACTATTCCGTAATCATGTTGTCACTACTAATCAGGTTTTCCAAATCCTCACATGTCATTCAGGCTAGAATGGAATTGGGAACCAGGGCAATGGCTCTTATCCCAGCTAACATCTTTGTAACTTGTTTAGGGTTAATTCCAGTAGTTGAACTAGCTTCTAAACCAATGTTATTTCTGACAACTTAATGCTCAATAACTGGTTAATTGCTGGCAAAATAGTCTAAAGCAAAACTGTTTGGAAGATTGATCAGAAGTGTCAATATATGGTACTGATCTGAATAAATGATGCCTCCATTAATAGGGCCATTATCTTGCCAAAACATGGCTTAAGTTGTGTAGAAAATCAGCACCCACCGACCCTCCTAGAGAATGAAATATTTTGGGGAATATTTAAAAAAGACAGGATAAAATATTTCCCATAAAGGAGAAATGGAGAAAAAAAATCTTAGGCAGAAAAGCTCCCAGTCTTCCTTTCGTTAGGCAGAAACCTGAGGAGGCCACATTTTAGAAATGCAGATTTGGCAATCCATTCAGAAAGACTGGGGCACAGTATTCATAAGCAAAATGCCTTCAGCACCCACAGCTGATGGGATCAAGAATTACATTCCCCCATTCAGCTCCAAAGACAGGACATGACTTTTAGGACATAAGCAGATTAACCCACCACCATTAAACTTGCAAAAGACACAAAAGCCAACCTCCTTGCACAACCAGGAAACATTTCCACTTCAAAGTCTCAGAGCCCCATAAAGATTCACCCACTCTTAACTCCATTTGGTTGGGTGTCTCAGACTGGAACTGGACCTGATTTTTCTTTCAGTAGTTGACCAGTTCTGGGACACCATGACAGTACTCTCCTTGCACATTTGCACATTTAATAAAAGTGGTTAAATTGGCTGACCTTGGGCCAATTATTTTCTCTCAACCCTAGAAGGAGTACATTATTTGGCCCTACACTCCTCAGATTCTTCGTTTGTATTCCCAAGTATCATCTTGCTCTTTTATGACCAGACTCTAGACTCCATTTTGTCCTTGTCAACACAGGTTTTCCATTTGCTGTAGGAAACATTTTAGAGATTCCTGACTAATATTAATAAGCCTGATTAGCTTTCCAAATTAATTCTACTAATAATCAGTATCCATACTCCTGAATTTAGTTGACCCTTAAACCAGAACCAAGCTACTGGTATATCTGAATCTGATGTGTGATCCCACACTGAGTTATAACCTTGTATATGCAGTTCTAAACTTTGCATATATAAATATATCAG